>WNWU01000012.1:26148706-26268035 GCA_012654045.1 Ptyas mucosa
TTATTATTGGTTAATCTTTAGTGAGATTCACAGCCTTTAAGGCTGGTTAATAGCTCAGCAGCTCGAGTCCTAACCAAGGACCTAGGAACTGTTAAGGTATCGTCAGAGGATGTAAGCTGCTCCGAGTAAGGTGGTTTTTTGTAGAGTCAAAATGTTCAAGTCCGGTACATTTAAAATTTCTAAATAGCGGGGTAGCCCTTTGGGTATTGCTCCAATTATTATTATTATTATTATATGAATTAAGCAAACAAACAAATAAATAAAGATTTAAAAGAAGCCCAGTGATTCCATTTGTAATATTTTATTCATTCAAATCAAGGCTTTCTATAGTTGTTGCTATATAAAACCAATAGAGATGGCAAACAAATAATGAAGAAAAAATGACAGCAGCTATCTAAAACCCAAATTGCAGGAATTGTGCAAAATCGAGCAAGCCCAACGTTTTTATTAAAAATACATATTAACATTTTGTACACTCACATATTGGAAAATTTGAGAAGCCATGCTTTATGGACTTGGAAATATGCGCCAGAAAATGGACTGTTGGCTGTGACTGAGTTAATGATTGAAAATAAATCCTCTAGCTTTTATACATAATGTTATTAACATTTGGTTGTTTTTCAGGATGGGATAGAGCTTGTTGTTGGTGTTCTGACCTAGGTTTCCTGATACAGTAAAAGCACACAATGAGTTCCAAAAACCCTCTTTTTATTTCAACTGCTGTGAATTCTGCTCATTCAGAGCCTGTTCATTCTCAATCTGTTCATTCACAGAGGAATCCCAAATAGTTGTAAAGAGTCCGACAGAAGTCTGCCACAGTTCTTCTGATAAGGATGATAGGCACCCAACTCTATCTCCCTTGACACGCTGCCAAGGCCTAATTGGAAATTAACTTTGCAAGGCCACATGGAACACAGGTTCAAAACGGAGCTGCAGTATTGAAACTGGCCAGCACGAACAACAGTTGCTTCCTGCAAAGGCCCACGTGCCTTTGCTCCTCCTTTATGTCTTATGGGAGGGGCCAATCATCTCCAAGCCCTACTCCCAAGTTGACCCTTTTGTTTTAACTGTTCTTGCCTTCTGGCAGCTCTGCGCATGCACGCACTGGGAACAGGCTCCCCCTGTTCCTCTGCCTCGCTGACGTCTGACTCTAGAGGCTCTGGAGTCCACACATAACTCCCAGATGGCCCTGGCCCCATCTGGCCCCATCTCTGCCTCTAACGCAGACCCCTCGTTCGAGCCTTCCTCAGACTCCAGAATTGGCCCATGTTCCTCCCCAGCCTCCTTACTGTCTGACTCTGCTGCCAACTCTGCAGGCTGCCGGGGACCACAACAGTAGGAGGTGTTTGCATGAAAACTGTAATATTTTCCTATAGTTTTCCTTGTGTTAAGTCTTCTTCAACTTAGTGCCTCAGAGGGATTGAGCCTCATGGTGAATGGGCTGCTAGGGCTTGCAACCCACATCTAAGGAGGGCCTAAGCCACCCTGGAGAAGATATTCTTGTATTTCATCTAGCTGTTGTTCTAGTTTGAGTGCAGAGATTGACAGGTGACGGTTGGGTCTCTTTGTTCTTTATGCACCTTCATTCAGTCTCTAATTCAGCTGAACATATTACATATATTATATAACTCTTTCCCTGAGATATTTCCTGCTCTCTAAAATAATAGTTCTATATTTAATCATGAATGCCAATCTCTGTTATTGTCTGAAAGAAGCATGGCATTTGTCATAGACGGAACAAGGTATTTTGGGGAGAGAAATAGTAGCAGGGGGGCTCTTTGGCATATAGAGAGACAGGAACAATTTTCAAAAACTGCCAGATGAATCATACCCCCCCCCCCTTTCCACTCCAAGATAGTGTGATTAAAGGAGTCCTAGATCTTTATTGTTTCAGGCTAAGGTGGCTGAATATTCTTCCAGTTGTTCAAAGTGTTAATGAGTTGTGCTGCAAAGTTTCTCTGTACTGACTCACCAAACTATTTGTGAATAGCAAGGAAGCCAATAACCTTAATTGTATTTCACCCTAGCCAACAGTAAGTGGATATCAACTTTATAATTTTGCATGGATCACCAAGTATGTTGTCATTTCTGCATATTTGTTGGTGGGTTTGTATGTTTGTATTGTTTGCCATCCTTTGCCAGAGGGCGTTTTTCAAAGGTGTAATGTGCCTTTTCCCTTGCACAGGAAAGGGATTTCATTATTTTGATATCTTGTTTGCAGAGCTCATTCTGGAAAAGAATGGTGTGTCTTCCAAGCAGGTCTTTAGAAATCAATAACTTGTTGCTTCAGGGCACCAACTTTATGTAGCCCTGCAATCGACCCAAGACTTTGCAAACAAGCAAATATATTCAGTGAACCAATGGGGAGGCTGCTCTCAAAGCTGAGTGAAACTACAGACCTGAATAGCTATTAGAGAAACCTGAAATGTACTGAAACTTTCCTACTATCTTCCCTTTTGACCACTTGTTCTATACTCGAATTGCATGTTTTTAAAGAAAGTTTCATTCTCCTTCACTGTCTCTTTCTCTGAATGTATTGTATGTGGTAGATATTGTCAAATCTTTAATTAGCCACAACATTATCCAGAGACTTCGTATACGAAATGAAACCTGGTATTAATACTGTTTGTTTATTTTTTAATAAAAGTAATGTAGTAGCTCTAAAAAGAGGGACAGGAACATTCATGTAATCCTTCCATCTCTCTGTAGTAATGTAAATATTTCCTTTTGTGAAAATATGGTGAAACAGTTCAGCAAAAGTAGAACAGGGTAACACAGATGTTTCAGGGTCCCAAAACAAAACCTCATGAGAAAAAAAGCTAAAAGAAATGAGTATACCCAGCCATGAGTAGAGATGTCTGAGCAGGACTCTTCCATTCTCTGAAGGGATGTTACATAGAAGATTAGGACTGATTCTCTTGTTCCAGAGTACAAGGCATGGATTCATCGAAAGAAAGATTTTGATTTGTTGGAAGAAATGTCCATCTGGGTTCAGTTCCAAGTGGTGAGAAAGATACTGGAAACATGGAGGCTGCTTGAAAAGATGGTTTAATGGTGGACCACATGGCTTTGAGGTCCTGGACAAAAAGGCACATGGGTGAGAGAAAGAGAGAGAGAGATTTATACCCTGTTGGGCTTTGAATTTGAGCTTGTATTCTGATTGATTGTCAGATTCCCATGGGGACATGCAGGGGTAACTTTGTAGGTTGTCTTTTGAGTCCCAGGCTTGGTTGAGCCTTGCTGGGTGATGCAATTTCCCCAGGTGCCATGTTGCTGAGTTCTGTTGCTAGATGGGTAGAGGGCTAATCCTATCTTTGTTGGATCTTGGGTGAGGGCATTTGCTTATGAATAGACCTAGCTATCTCTTTATCTCTGAAGTGCTGACATCTGCTGTGGGCTATTGAGAGTGTGGGGGCTATTAAGAGTGAGTCTGCTTCCTGCCTAAAAAACATGTTCCTCTATTTCTCATCCAGGGAGGTATAATATTTTGCCTTTTTAATATTTCCTAGAATATTTCATTTTTCTAGGAGAGGGGTGGGTGCTAACTTCCTACAGATTGAATGTTAGCCCAAACTCCCTAATATTAACAGCAATTCAACAGTGGAACTGAATATCCACAGAGGGATTTGGAGTCAATGATCTAAATCGGTATTTCTCAACTTTAGCGACTTTAAGACATGTGGACTTCAGCTCCCAAGAATTCCCAGCTAGCATACTGGCTGAGGAATTCTGGGGCTTGAAGTCTATACATCTTAAAGTTGCCAAGGTTGAGAACTACTGATCTAACTGATTCCCTTCAGCTCCATGGTTCTATTCCTTAATTACATTGTAAATAGCCAGAGCTGAGGTTTGCACATATTTATTTATTTTCTTTATTAAATATAGAAGGCTAGCCAACTCTGTAAGACTCTGGGACTATCCAATATTAAAATGGTAAGAAAAACAAAAACAAGACAATAAAATCCTATAAGGGGCTTGACATCCATCCTAACCCAAGCCTGGGGAAACAGCCAGGTTTTCAAGGACTTCTTACATATCATTGGGGTGAGAGCCATATGGAGCTCATCTTTGACTGGGACCATTAAAAAACAGCAATAGTTTATGATAGATGGTCTTCTATATTAATGTGAAAACCCCATTTCTGCTAAGTAGTGACCCTTTAAAAAAAAAGCAATGAAAAGGGAAAAAGTAGCATGGCTGACTTGCATAGATAAGGCTTTCATTTCCACAAGAAAGTAACCTTTAGATAATTGTTCTTGCAAACAGAATAGCTGAAAGAGTCCAGTTTAGACCAGATTAGCATAAAAAAGGATGATAAAGGATGATGACAGTCCTTTTATATTACTTGCTTTACTTTAAGCATATGACAGCATGATACAAATGGTGGCAGCCATTTGCATTGGAAATGTAACATGGATCTTGTCCGACCCTGGAATTCTGCAATTATTTCAAGTGTTTTTTTCAAGAGTTCAAAATGAACCATAATTCACGATTATGTCTCTGGAGAACCTGTAGCTCATTAACTTATTGTAAATTAACTTACATTAACTTTGTACTGATAACATTTTCAATGGTAAAATATGGAACTATATTATTTAAACCATTATTTGTCCTCTTACAGCTAATGTTTCCACTGTGACATTCTCCTACCAACTATACATTTCTGCAAGTATACATATTTAATTCTATCCATGCTGCTTTTAATTAGAGCTGGCAAGTCTAACTATATCATTAGTATAGAATGAAGCCCACAATTCTGTTTTGAATCCTGCTTTGTTATGTCATTATGATGTGTGTGTGTGTGTGTGTGTATGTGTGTGTGTGTGAATTTCTGGGAGGGACAAACAAAGAACACAGGAATGTATGCCAAGAACAGGGTCACCCATGGCAAGGAGATCATCCCAGCTGCCCAAATTCAGTTTGACACTGACAGACTATGCAAGCAAGATGTGCTCCTTGTGATTGGAGACTGGAATGCCAGAGCTGGAAACATGAAATAAGAAAATGTAGCTAGATTGTATGGGTCAAGAAACTGAAATGAATCAGGAGAGCAATTTATCATGTAGAGACACTGAAGATGGAAAAAGACATGGAAAAACAAGGAAAGTCTTCCAAAAAATCCTTGAACACATAAGGAGGTTCCAACCAGAATTGCTATGATAAATAACACTGATTCATTCATATCTGTTGAGTCCATAGCTGCAAGAATTCCCAGATTAAAAAGTAAATGAGGAATTCTGGGAATTATATTCCCAATTGGTCAGGAAATTATCAGGTTGAGGAAAGCTATTTTAGGCAGAATACCTCAGGACGAAAAGCTATACTATTCAATGATTTTTCAGTTTGCAGAGAACTTATAAGATAAGATAAATATGATAACCTTTATTGTCATTTTTTTTATTGTGAACACATTGGCACACATTAAAAATGAAATTCTGTTGAGATATATATATATACATACACACACACACATATATATATGAATAATGCTGTCTTGTGCATTCTTCTGCACAAACCAAAAAATTTCCACCATCCTAAGAAACCCCAAAGACAAAATTGAGTTAGAAAACCAAGGAGTATATGAAATCCCGTGCACCATTTGCCCCACCACATACATCGGACAAACCAACAGAAGAATAAGTGCACGCATTGAAGAACACAAGAACTCAGTCAGAAAAGAGGAACCAACTTCTTCCCTGGTCCAACACCTTAAAGTCACAGGACATGAAATTGACTTTAAAAAGACCAGAACCATCGCCAAAACTGAACACTTTAACAACAGAATAATCAGAGAAGCCATCGAGATAGAAAAATGCACACAGCATGAATAAATGAGATGATACTTCCCGCCTACCAGCCATTTGGAAACCCGCCCTCATTGACAAACGAGTCCCTTACACAAAGAATGACACCAGACCCACACTCACAAAAACCACACAGGATATCACTACCACACTTCCACGCAAAAAGCAAACCCAGACGCACACCGATGATGAGGCACGACCACAGACCAGAAGCCAGACCACAGCTGCATCATTGGCCACTTTAAACCCCTCCAATCCATACATGAAGCAAACTGACACCCACCATGAAGATGTGGCACGACCACGAACGCGAAGCCAAACAACAGCAATGCAGCTCACCAGCTCAAATCCCCCTGCAACTCAGACTAACCCGAGCACAGCCAAGCCCCCACCCAAACAGAGCACAGCCAGGCCCCCAACCAATCAAAGCACACCTCCACCCAATCAGAACACAGCCATGCTCCCACCCAATCAGCTCCCACCCCCACTGGCAGTTAAAAGGAAGAAACAGCTGCGATCACACATTGCTCCTGGAAGCACGAAGCCGAGAACACCAGCCTGAAGATGACGAATGAGACTTCATCGAAATGTTGCCAAGACACTTCCAATTTTACGTGGGAGAAAACCCGAATGACCAAAGACATACATACAAATACCCGCAAAAACCTCAGAAAACAAATACACACACACACACACACACACACACACTCTCACACTAATCACTGTCCCTTTTGAATAGATAACGGAGAGAGGAAACCTGTGAGTTCACAAAGTTGATACTATATGGAACAAAGGTGTGGCTGAATCTAGTTGTTCTGATACCATGAAGCCTCCTCCCAGAAGGTAACAAGGAAAACAGGTCATGAAGAGGATGTGTAGCATGCCAGACAATACTGCGGACCCTGGACAAGCATCGCTTATATGCCACGTCCTGGATAAAAGGGAGTGAACTTCCAATAATCTTTTCTGCCATCCTCACCATTTTCTGCACTGCCTTCCTGTCTGAAGCAGTAATACTTCCAAACCTGACAGTAGTGCAATACGACAGGAAGCTCTTGATTGTCCCTCTAACATCTTTGGGACAACATGTTGTCCCAAACACCTTTGGCCACAGCATTCATAAGTGAAGGATAAGAGTATCAACCTACATTTGAAAGGATTTGGCTCAAGATGGAGGGATTTTATCCAAAACCCTTCAGAATTATTTGCCCTACATAGTAAACAATCTCATAGGAGCTATAGATTTTGATGCTGTGGAGACCAGCATGTAAAAAAGAATTGCCTGTGCCTTCTAAAAACAAGCAAAACTAATGCTACCATATTTGCAAGGGTCTCCTCTCTTTAATAATCATAATCACAACAATGTGATGATGGTGCTCTTTGAGAGAATGATAGTTTTGCTCCCTTCCCTATCATGGCATTCCCACATTAGAATTGCTCTAGCATCAGTTACAAATAAAACCTTTTATCCTTTGTATAATTTTACTTAGACTAAAGTAAATATTAAAGCCTTGTTCAGAAGCCTGTTTCAGAACTATTGCTTGGCTGCCCATTTCCATCAGCCTTGGTGCACCTGGATTAATGCTGGCTGCAACTACCGCCCGAAGAAGAAGAAAAAGGAGGAGGAAGAGGAGGAGGGGAAAGGGAGGGTGGGAGGGAGGGAGAGAGACCTTCTGAAACAGAAAAAAGGATTCTGTCAGATCAGGATCCCAGTTCCTTCCACATTTAAAAGCTATGGAGGACTCCAAAAGAGCTTTTGTTTCTATGGGTTATATTTATTGATATTTACCACATTAAAAATTAAAATTGATGCATTATCTGCCACTACTGCTCCTCGTGACTGTCGGATGGGATGTTAATATTGTATTCTTTTTTTAAGATAAGCTGCCAAATAATTCCAATTTTGTGACCCATGAGAAGGTCTGAGGGAAATACTGCAATAAACCAGCATTTGCAATGTCAACAAGAAACCCAATTTTATTTTTACAAGAATGGATGCCAATTTCTCTGTCTCCATGTTTTTCCCTGTAAGTAATTCCATGTCTGGGTATGCTGGTATGATTGCCAAGAAAAAAGATCCTGCTTTTGATTGATTTTCATCCATATACTGTAAATATAAATTTTCAGACATGCAAACCAGAGCATCTTCAGACACGACTGTTAATTCAGTTGGTCCCTTTGAGTAGGATTGTGAACATTTTTGCATTCGCTTTTTCATGCGAATGCTTGAAAAGTGTCTGCTTATCATTATTATTTATCATTTGTTTTAATGATTTACTTATGTATTGTGTCGTTGTTTTTTTATTCACTTAAATTTGTTAGTTGCTATGGATTGGTTTCACCAGGAGAGAGAAGATAGAACAATATAAACAAACAACTAAAAGAGAGTTTGAGAGAGAACAAGAGAGAAAACACGATTTTAATGCTGTTATACGTGCTATTTACTTCATAGAATCATTTCATTTCTCCCCATAACAAGTTCCCTACCTAATACATAATATGTTGTACTAGGAAAAAGTAGAGAGCCACACAGGACCTTGGACAAAGTATGTAGAGATAGTTTCAACAACATATGCACAAATATGCTTCAAGCTGCGGAAGTAAAACCTTAGGAAGAAACTGAGACTGACTCAGCCTTCACTCTCTGGAATATAAGAGGGAAGGAAGGAAAATGCCATGAGATTATTTTACTGTGGCCTTTCTTAAAGTCATATTCCAGTTAATTTAATGGAATCCATTTCCTGGTCTGGCCTGCCTTGAAGGGCTATTAGAAAAACTGAGTGAATATAAATTAAAATATATACTTATTAATGTCCATTTGCACAATATATTTAAAACTTGTTTATACCAAAAATTAACTTACACCAAGAAATAGCTTATACTGAATTGCTTGGTCTTCTATTTGCATAAATTCATGAGATATGGGGGCCTCTACAGCTGACCAAGCTTTCACTAAAATGAGAAAACATGGAAGACATCACGACACAAACTCAGCCTCTTCCATGTACATGTAATACAAATACAAAAGGGGCAGAGCTTGTATAATAACATCGCAATACATATTTTGTTATTTGGCCACTTGCTTCCCCACCCCACCCCCCAACTCCCATGCCCAGATGGAAGTATATATTTCAAATTATGTACCTTGGTAGGCGCTTAGAAAAACAAAATCAAAGGATGAGTGAGAGGCAATTTTTTTAAGGGCTGCTGTTTTGGATTGCCGGCCTATTTTTGGAATGTGTAATTCTATCCTTTGTGTCGTTAAATATTGAGCTGAAAAGCTATAGAACTTTTGTCTGGCATAGCTTTTCTCCTCCAACAATCACAAAATGATCTGTAAAGGATTTTGGCACGTTAAAGGAGAAAAAATTGCCATTCCAACTCTTGCCTGGATAACTAGACCTTTATGTCTCCATTCCATGTGGAATCCTCAATGTACCTTGATCTCAGCCACGAAGTCAATATTCAGTATTAAGAGTATGATACGAGAAAACCTGCTCACTATCTATAATTTTTCCATATGTTGCATTATTTCCTAGGTACCATTCAAGTTAAATTGGATGTTCTGGATCAGACTGCCAAATTCAAACTAAGAAACCAGGTGAGGCTCTCCTTAATCTTATTGCATCCAGGTTCAGCAAGATTTTAGGTTTAAGATGATTGATTGATTGCTTGCTTGCTTGCTTGCTTGATTCATTCATTCGTTCAATTTCTATAGTCACCCAGCTCAACCAAGTGACTTCCTTTTCATTGGTCAAATTAGCATTTTCTATAGAAGCGACGTCTCCATAGACACATTATTACTGTATTGGTGCTAAGAAAGATCAGAAGTTAGTAAAGTAGAAGAGAAGAGAAGAGAAGAGACGAGAGGAGAGGAGAGGAGAGGAGAGGAGAGGAGAGGAGAGGAGAGAAAAAGAGGGGAGGGGGAGGCGGGAGGGGGAAGGGGAAGGGAGAGGAGAGGAGGAGAAGAGGAGGGGAAGGGGAAGGGGAGAGGAGAGGAGGAAAAGAGAAGAGAAGAGAAGAGGAGGAGAGGGGGAAGGGGAAGGGGAGAAGAGAAGAGAAGAGAAGAGAGTTAATGTTGACTAAGCTCAAAGGTTGAATAGATCAGCAAAGGTTTTTCAAGAATTCACTAGATCCTTTCAATTATTTGTTTATCTGAGACTCCAGTACTCATTTATTTGCATTCCTCTGATCCCAAACTAGATATGCTAAATGCAAGAATATTTGTTATGCTTTCCCTCTGCTGTAGCTCTAGCTGGAGATAACGTTTCTACCTCTCTTGATTTCTCATAATCACAATTCTCACTGTCTGATTACTCAAGGAAGATGTGCATGGACTGCATCAAAAGGCTTTATTTATTAGAGTTTAATCCTTTCTTTATTACTTTTATAACTAACTCAAGGTAGCGAGCACACATAACACTTCTATTTTCTATAGCGGTGGTGTATTCTAGTATGATTCTATTTTACCTGTGTGGTGAGTTGGACTGAGAGAGAGAGTATTTGGCTCAAAGTCATTTATTTATTGGTTCAATTTATATGCCACCCTTCTCCGGAGACTCAGGGCGGCTTACAATGTGTTAAGCAATAGCCTTCATACTTTTGTATATATCTGCTTAGTAGGGCTTTTGCCCCCCGCCCAGCGGTGTTCTTTTTTATACAAAGTCAGCTTATTGCCCCCACAATCCAGGTCCTCATTTTACCTACCTCGGAAGGATGGAAGGCTGAGTCAACCTTGAGCCTGGTGAGATTCGAACTTGCAGTAATTGCAGGCAGCTGGTGCTACTTAACAGCACTTTAGTCTGCTGCACCACCAAGGCTCTTCTTCAACCAGTTTCATTCAACCAGCTTTCATGCCTAAGGCAGAACTAGAACTCAGAGTCTCCTGATTTCTAGGCCAGCAACTTAACCACTGATTTTACAACAACCTGTTGGAACCTGGTTTAGCTCAGCAGACTAAAAAGCATAGTGATTAAAACCAGCTGTCTGCAATTACTGTAAGTTCGAATCTCACCAGGCTCAAGGTTGACTCAGCCTTCCATCCTTTCTAAGGTAGGTTAAATGAGGACCCAATTTATGGGGGCAATAAGCTGACTTACTGTATAAATATACAAAAGTATGAAGGCTATTGCTTAACACATTGTAAGCTGCCCTGAGTCTCTGGAGAAGGGCGGCATATAAATCAAATTAAAAAAAAATCATTCCATAAAGTTTGTCTTTGGATGGTTTATCCATATATAGAATAATGCTTTGCACAGCAATTATTGATGAAACAAATGATCTGAAATCATGATAAGCTGTGAAACATGCTTTAGAAAAATTTGCCTTGGTATTTAAAATCAATTTTCCTTCCTTCCTTCCTTCCTTCCTTCCTTCCTTCCTTCCTTCCTTCCTTCCTTCCTTCCTTCCTTCCTGTCTTTCTGTCTGTCTTTCTTTTATTCTCTAAGAATACTGCTTAGATATAATATTGGCAAGACCTACAGTTGCGCTAGAAAATAGTTGGGGCGGCAAATCTATATAGGTATCCTAGCATGTCCATGTGATATCTGTTCACATGGCACAAGATCCCATCTTTCCTCCTGATATCAATTTTCTTGACTGCTTTTATGATAGTTGTGACAATTACAAGTTCCGTGCATTAGTCAATGCAACATATATCTAAAGTGTGGCATTCATGAGAACCTCTCTGTGGAAGAGGCATACACTAGAAACTGGTAAATATCCACTGCAAAATTCACTAAAATATGGGGAAAGTGCCAAGGACATGATAACAAAGGGGGGCTGCATTGATTCTTCCTTCATGGACAGGAGCTCAAAAAGTTTTCATTTCCTTTTTGTAGAAAAACATAGTTAAAATGAAAGCACAATGGGGTCTGTGTCCATCTGTGAACATAAAATTGGACTAAAACCAATGTCCACAGGAGCAAGCAGAGCCAGCTTTCGATCACTAAAAGCACATGATCTTTTTAATACCTTTATTTCTGCTGTTATTACAAGGGGTGTAACCTGTATCCATGTAGTTACTAATCACAGCAGATATCTGGACTATTTGTCATGTGCCTACTGAGCTACTATTATCACTCCAGTTTCTCACACAGGAGAATTTAATAATAGAATCTGCCCTGGATCAAATTCTGGGTTAGAGCTGGATAATTGTTCTTGTTGCTGTCATTGTCGTCGTCATCATCATCATCATCAACAACATCTTGTCACCATCTTTAATTAGAGTTGGATGACTTACCATAAGAACAAAGATAAAACCATAAAGCTAAGTTAAAACTAGGAATATTATACAGAGCAAGGAGTACTGTATATTTCAAAACATGGGACAGCTACAGAGAAGGTTTCTTCCCCAGTTGACATGAGAGAATCCCACAGTAACTCTAAGTCAGCATTTCCATCTGTAAGAAACCAAACATAGTGGTCTCCAAGGTTATCATAGATATTCTGCAGCAATGCTTAGATATTCCCTTAACAACAAATGATAGTTCCAGAATTTGAAGAACAATTCAAAGAACAATAAAAGGCCTTTTCAGCAAAAGTAATTCTATTTCTATCTTATAACAAACAGAGAGAAAGTTTTATGTCACTTATGACCTTCCAGATCTAGACATTATGGTCAGATGAAGTGCTTTCTTTGGGTGAATTCAAGGCAGCTGATTCAGAAAGCATTCAGCTCAAGGTTTGCCAAAAATAAGGTTGGGACAGAAAATGTTCAATTACGGAACCTACAACTATATGTTATTTGAGTGATCACATTGCTAAGATGGTACACCAGTTGTCTTTTGGTACTGAGGAACAATTTCATGGCTGGGGTAGATTCTGGGAAGACCGTTTGGCCATTTCCCCCAGGGATGCCAGTTAGACTCTGCAATTATTGGCTGACATCGGTAGAGTCTCAAAGCCACTTCTCCAGACTGTTTCCTAAAGTGGTTTTGCGAAGGGATCTATCGATCATTATGTGGCCTTTTACAAATAACAATGGACTGACCTTCTGAAGGTCAGAAGGTGCTGAATTTGATCAACATTTGAATCACTGATAAACGTGCTTCATAAATGCATTTTTTAAAAAAAATTGATTTATATGCCGCCCTTCTCCGGAGACTCAGCGTAGTTACAATGCGTTAAGCAATAGCCTTCATACTTTTGTATATTTATACAAAGTCAGTTTATTGCCCCCATAATCTGGGTCCTCATTTTACCTACCTTAGAAAGGATGGAAGGCTGAGTCAACCTTGAGCCTGGTGGGATCTGAACTTGCAGTAATTGCAGGCAGCAGATGTAAGTGGATGTTAATAACTGCCTTAGTCCACTGAGCCACCAGAGCATTGTGATTCTAGGTGGTAGAAAGGAATCTGTTCCACTCTGTAGAAAAACAATCCATGAGGAGAGCCTAGGTAAAAGTACATTTCTATTTATTGCCTTAGGGGGGAAAACTGTAAACCTACATGTGGCAAGATTCTCTAAACTTGGTTTCATATGAACGAACTCCAGAAATTGTTCCAGTAGCCATGGGAACCAGAGGACATCACACATGCCAGAGGCCTATTCTGTGCCTTTGTGGTGTTATACTTAGAAGACAGGGCGATATACCAAGAAGGTAAATTCTCTGAATTTCCAGAGAGTGCTGGTGGATGGCTGGAGGGAAAGTAAGATTTTAAACAGAGAAACACAGAACAAGGCTTCTAAAACTTTAAGGTTCTCTTTGGCCTGACTTCGTTTAACAAATGGGTTGCACAAGGCTAGCTATATTGCTTTCCATTGCAGCCAATGTTTTTTGGTGTTTTCCATGGATGCCATAATTCTTAGGTGCCAAGTCTAAGGCTCCAGAGTCTTTGGAATCTCTGAAAGCCTTGGAAACCTGCAAATTCTTGCCAAATTGTAATCTTTAATGTAACAGGGGAAATTATTCAATGTATCACAAATGAGTATTCATATTAATGATTTTTAATTAAACATGATTATAAATGAAATGAAATCAGTTTTTAAATTTGGGGCCCTTATCATCCATTCTTTACAAAACAGGTCTCTAAGTACACTACTCATTAAATTAAGTTTTGTCTATAGGGCTGTAGGAGACATTAATTCATCATCTGCTGAGACCATTACTCTTTGCTGCCTTTGATCTCAATGATCATTTCCTTGTTGTTATCTAGAAGGCAAGATGATTTTCTAATCCATAAGAACACAATCCATTTGTAACATCTTCTCTACTGAGCTATCTCTAAAGTCAACACCTGGGAGAAAAATGTTCTAATCAACCTTTCGATAACTTGACTGGTGTATCTAGATGAGTTGGAGAAGGCTGCTTTCAACTCTGAAATGGTTCAGGCTTTGAAATTTGTTCCTTTTCTCAGATTGCCACACAGTGTGGGATGGTGCGGGGAATGTCAGACCAGACAACAACATCAGACCACCCCATGGGAAGCAAGGTCATCTCAACAAGTGCTGGCCAGAGGTTGAGGGGAGTTGCCAAGGAGATGCCAGAAGGCCTAATTGGACAATGTGACCTGTGACCACGAGGGAGGGAATTACCTATTCTTTAATTATACTGAAACGGCTGGAAATATTTAGAGCTGGTTTCGTTTTTATCCATGCCAAAATGATGTACTCAATAAAACAGTTCTTTCAGAAAGCTGAAAGTCTCGGAGTGCTGAATCGGTTGGGTTCATTAGTTAGAACCTTGACAGCTGCATTAAGATGTTGGGGCAAATTGTTCCTTCCCTGTGTCACACAGCATATCTTGTTGGTCATTACTCTATTAATTCAACACAGTGACCCTCCATAAATGCATTAATATGAGAGGTTTCAAGGTTACTTACTATGTCCAAATTCATATACTACATGTAGCATGTCAGAAGTATTACAAATGTCAAGGAAATGTTTTTGCTCTTCATCTTGCAAAAGCCTTTCAGAGATTTTTCTAAACAAACTCATCATATATTCTGTGTTTTGGAGGAACTTTCTGTGCCAATGCAAGAAGGAATGTCTCAAAGGATATTGGATGTCAAGCACATAGTTCAGGATTCATTCTGGAAATGACTTTTTTTTTTACTAGCATACTCTCCTGGTTCAAAATGGTTCAATTTGTTTTTGCAGAAAAAGATCAAATGAAGAGTGAATTTTGTTATATAATTCTTAATAGAAAGATACAACTCTGTGTATCTATCTTTATATATATTCAAATATATATATATATATATATATATATATATATATATATATATATACACAAAGATCTCAATATATGTTGTAATGCTACATGCTTTTTTCTGAATTCATGCAATTTCTATGAAGAGCTTATTTTTCTCTGTTCTATTTATTATGAATGCATGAAAATTACAAATTGCTTTCTGAAAAATAGGTTTACTTTTCATGGCCCCTTTCCTAGGTTTCAAAAAAAGTGTGTGCGTGGGGAGTATCTCCAACTTTTGCTTGATGAGCTTCTTAGGTACTTTTTAAAAATGGAAATGCTCTGATTCAGCTGAAGTTGGGGTGGGAGGGGACAGAGAGAACGTTGGGAAAAGTGATACATTTTACCCGTTCACTTATTTCTCTCCCTCTGGTTTGAAGCACTGGAACCTCTTCCAGTGCAGACATTGCATGCGTAGGAATAATATATGTAGATGGAAACCATGTTGTAGTCTTCTTATTTGACAAGTATCTGTTAATGTGTTTTCAAATTCATTGATTTAATATACAACTGCTCTGCTTAAATGATACTTCTTTTCATGAAGTTATAACCTTGCTCTGTCCATCATATCTTTTATTTTTTTTAATTTATACAGAATAATCTAGAATGGAATTGCTGTCTGTCTATTTATGTATTTAGGTACCTATGTACTTATCTGTCTATCCATCTGTCTATTTGTCTGTCTGTCTATCTGTCTACCTTTGTCCCTATAACTATCATTAAGTGTTGTACCTTATGATTCTTGACGAATGTAACTTTTCTTTTATGTACACTGAGAGCGTATGCACCAAGACAAATTCCTTATGCGTCCAATTACACTTGGCCAATAAAGAATTCTCTTCTCTTCTCTTCTCTTCTATTTTATCATCTATCAATACTGGAGGTTTTTAAGAAGAGATTGGATAACTCTTTGTCTGGAATGTGGTGGGGGGTTGGGCTAGAAGACCTCCAAGGTCCCTTCCAACTCTGTTATTCTTTTATTATCTGCCTATTTATCTCTCATCTTTCTCTCTCTCTCCTTTGGGTATCGCTTTTATCCAAGACCAGTGTGCATATATATATGTGGACATTTGTGTGTCTTTTTTTACAGGTAAAGTAGAAGCTCATAGTGTTTTGTCATCTAGCTGTTCTGAGGATAGTGTTACTGGAACGGTATTAATGATAAATCCAAGCTGTAATCCAACAGATAGTGATAATCTTTGACATTGTTAATAAAGAGATAAAGATGAAATACACTAGTAATCAAATAAAATCAAATCTTTATTATGGTTCACAGTATAGACCAGCATGCTGTAATACTAATATATTCATTTGAATATTATAGATACACGGTAATTGTTTCTTAAGATTGTTAGAAAGGAGCAGCCTAAGTAGAAATTTGCCATCTAACAAATCTTTCAAAACAGGTACTGTATATTGCCATATCTACAAATGAGTTTTTGAATCCAGTTCGGTGTAGTGACAAAGGCATCGGGTGAGAAACCAGGAGACTGTGGGTTCTAATCCTGCCTTGGGCACAAAGCCAGCTGGTGACCTTGGGCCAGTCATACTCTTTTAGTCCAAGGAAGGAGGCAATGGCAAACCACTTCTGAAATCTTGCCAAGAAAAGTGCAGGGACTTCTCCAGACAGCCTCCAGGAGTAAACAGTATCTTGAAGACCCAAAAATCCCTTGAATATGTTTGCATTATATGTATGCTTGGAAACAAAAGTTTTGAAGATCGACCACACTGGAAATTGATAGAATGTGCTTCTTTAAAAATGGTTCCCTTGCTTGCTGCATTTAATGAAATAAATTTGCACATCACCCTAGTTTTCATATTTGAAATCCACGGCTTTCTAGCTGGATAGCTTCCCCTGACAGCCACCAAAAGATCAGCCTTTCACAGGGCACCTGTTCATTAGCAAGTGCTGATGCAAGTCCTTGAAGCTCCTTTAAAAAAAAAAAAAGCCCAGCAACAAGAAACTAGGCTTTTTGAGAAATAACCCTCGCTCAGTCAATCAAGCAGCTTTCCTGAGCGTTGCATCTGAAAGACTCATCAAATCTCACTTCATGTCTAATCATTCCGAACTTATGTGTAATTCTCATTCTGATAGGGTTTCTGCCAGCACAACCTACTGCCAGCCTTCCTGTTTTTCTATGGAGTGTCATCATGATCTGTTGCATGGAGCAGTTGACTTTACTGTCCAAAAAGTTATCGGGGGGGGGGGGGGTCAGGTCATACAATCAGCTTTCAAACTTAAGGGAATGACTGTGATCTCAGTCAGTAGATATAAGGCGGATCTCTATTTTGTGGGAAGAATTTAAAAAAAAACATTAATTCTTTAGACTTTAGAAATCACAAGAAAGCAAAATGGGCATCTTGAAAAAAATAGTAACACACTTCAGAAATAGAACATTTACAACATACAGCCTGAAAAGCTTGGTATTCCTTTATTAATGGAATACCTACTGAAGTTCTCACTTATAGATAATTATTTAAAGAGTTGGAAACCCTATTTCTTGAAGTATGGAAAATCTGATTTATTGTTAAGTCAGTGTTTTTCAACCTTAACTTTAAGGTTAAGATGTGACTTTAAGATGTGTGGACTTCATCTCCCAGAATTCTTAGCTGTTAGGATTGGAAACAGTGCTTTAATTGGTCTGTGATTACAACAGAGATCCAACATTGTAGCAATGGGAGCATTGTGCATATCCATCCTGATATGGAATTTGGCAAAAGACTTATTAAGAACAAGTCCGGTTTAATCTTTTTCTATTTCTGAAAGCCTCTTTTCACAAGATCCTGCTACTGATTTGTTTAATAGAAGACTAAACATGATATGCAGGAGAAAGCTGATGAGACAAAGAAAATAAATTCTTACATTTGAATCTTTCAGAAGGACCGGAAAGGGTCAGGCTCTGATACAATTTAGATGTATAATTTAGCCTTCAAAGAATAGAATCCAGAGAAACTCCTGTCTGGACAGAAACAATTTTCTATAAGGTGGTATTAGGCCCAATCAATAAACCAACACATGAAGAGTTGAATTTGACTATCCAAAAGGTGCTTTTCAGAATGCAACTGGACTTTTTTCGCTTTTTCTTTGAAGACGTTTCACTTCTCATCCAAGAAACTTCTTTAGTTCTGACCTGACCTGAAACACAAAGAAAGTCTAGTTGCCTTTTGAAAAGCACCTTTGGGACAACCATGATGACAGAGAATCTCCACTGACATTGAGGTAGACTACTTTATTGCAAATCTACCTGTAAAGTCTCCCCAGACTGTTAGCCTTCCCTTGGGAACAGATAGATAAGGTTTCCATGAAGTTGGGGAGGGGGTAGCTCCTGGATCTCCTATAGTTGCACATCGATTGTAAGCTAATTCCCCACTTGATCCCTCTTCCCTGCCTGGCTGGGCATTTCCCAACATCTGGCAACTAAATGTGCATCCTTACTCTATCCAGACATCTAAAGAAGAGCATGGCTCAGATGTTTTTTCTTTGGAGATTAGCATCCCAACTGATGGGTAATTGGATGATATGGTTTCTTATATTCTGCAGTAGGGCTAGATCTTCATGCAAGAAATTGCTATATTGTCTGACAGCTTATCTACTGTATTTGCAATTCAGAATCAGTTTATAACACGAAGCTTTGGAGATCACAGCTGCGAGTAACTAAGCAGCTCTTCTAAGTTAGCTTTTCATTCTTGTGCTTCTTATTTTGATGCTATGAAGGATTCTCCTATCTTCTATACCAGTGATGGCTAACCTTTTTGCCATCGCGTGCCAAAAGTGGGGGGAGCGCGAAGGGGTCACACGCATGTGTGCCCACATCCACAATTCTATGCAGGCTCCCCCCATACTCCCCCTGCTTTTGGCATGCGATGGCACGTGGGCCTGGTAGGGCCATTTTCCGCTCTCCCCAGGCTCCAGAGACTTTCTAGGAGCCTGGGGAGGGCAAACATAGCCTTCCCCACTCCCCCAGAGGCCCTCTGGAGGCTGGAAATAGCGTGTTTCCTGACTTCTGATGGGCCCAGAAGGCCCCAAAATCAATTGGCTGGCGCACGCATGTGTGCTGGAGCTGAGCTTGCGTGCCCACCAATATGGCTCCACGTGCCACCTGTGGCACCCGTGCCATAGGTTCGCCATCACGGTTCTATACCAACTTTCCTCGTCTTCACTAATGTGAAGCAATAGCAGCAGGAAGAAAAAACCCAATTTATTATTTCCTGTCTTCCTTTTTATGCTGGTTGCCCCTACAGATAACCTGGGTAATTGCAGTGCATTGCAGAAAATGAGTTTCTAGTATGGATTATTCTGCATACGACTCAGTTAAACACGATCCAGTTAAAGGCCTATGGGATCTACAGGCAATATTATCGAACTGAAAGGAGACAATTGGACCTGATAATCTAATTTATTTTCTTAAAACACAACCATATCTATCACCTTAGGCATTTCCTCTGAATATTTCTCCAATATTTTCTTTTATAAGATTTTACAACTGATGAAGTAACATTATTTCATTGCTGAATTGTATTGTAGGCAAAAGTAAGAGTGCAAGGCTCCAACTTACTTACTTCTTTGGGGTATTGAATATTAGTGAGAGAAGAGGAAGAAATGGAGGATAACAGAGTTTGGACATTTCAAGAATATTTTGGTAGAATAGCTCAGTTTACAGCAGCAGGGTATAAGACTGTTGATTCCTGAAGTCTCTTGGCAGTTTACAATAATATAACGGATCACACAGATATTACATAGTGATGTCAGCTGAGAAAAAATATTAAGATTTAACAGTGGCTAATGAAGTTGAAAACAAAAACTAAGGACACTTCCATGCAGCACCATTTCTGTTCTCCAGTCCCTCAAATAATTTTAAATTTGGCTGTGAAATGATTTTCACTGCTCCAGACTTTGAAATGTGGAGAACTGGGGGGGGACGGGGGGGACAGGAACAGTCCTTTTTCAGGGCTTCCCCCCACCTCCCGACTAGTGGAACTAATTCAGTCAAATAGCACATTCTAAGCTATTTTGCTTTGCAAAAAGCAACCCCCCCCCAAAAGCAACCCCCCCAAAAATCTGAGCAATTGCTCTAAGGGGCAGCTGTGAAGTTTATTCCACTGTTGTATTTAATTGCTAGCTGTGAAAATGAAAGGAGGGCGTGCTGGCAATTTTGAAGCTTGGCATTTTTCTCAGTATTTGTAACCATGGTTGCACGTTGGTGCCATAGTTGGAGCTGGGGAAAATGAAAGAGATGTTTTTAGAGAATGTTTGTTGATAAGCACCAAGAACAATACTAAGAATTGCCAATGAGGAGAAGAGAGAGAAAATCCCAAAGTGATAACAATCCCTTCAACCCCACCCCTTTCAAAACAGGAAAAGAAAAGCAGTTGCTTGGAATGACACTGGGCAGTCCTCTGAAGGAGAGACAACCTAGAAATAAGGAGAAATTTTCTGACAGTGAGAACAATCAACCAATGGAACAGCTTGCCTTCGGAAGTTGTGGGAGCTTCATCACTGGATGCTTTCAAGAAGAGTCTGGACTGACATTTGTCAGAAATAGTGTAGGGCAGTGATGGCTAACCTTTTTGCCATCGCGTGCCAAAAGTGGGGGGAGTGCGGGGGGTGGCTCGCTTGCGTGCCCACACCTATAATTCTATGTGCCCGCCCCCCGTGCATGCATGTGTGACCCCCCCCCATGTTTCCCCCACTTTTGGCATGCGATGGTAAGGTAGGCCCATTTTTCACTCTCCCCAGGCTTCAGAACCTTTCTAGGAGACTGGGGAGGGCAAAAATGGCCTTCCCCATTCCCCTGGAGGTCCTCTGGAGGCCAGAAACAGCCTTTTTCTTGACTTCCAGTGGGCCCAAGAGGCTCGAAAATCAGCTGCCCAGCGTGCGCATGCATGCCGGAGCCGAGCTCGCGTGCCCACCGATATGGCTCTGCGTGCCACCTGTGACGCGCGTGCCATAGGTTCGCCATCACGGGTGTAGGGTCTTCTCCTTGAGCAGTGGGTTGGACTAGAAGACCTACAAGGTCCCTTCCAACTCTGTTAATCTGTTAGATGGGAAAGACTGATAGAATTCTTCTCAATTTTACACCTACCGATTTTGTTTGGGAAGAATCCCAGAAGTCTGTTCTATTTCCTTTTCCTGGCCCACCAATGAATGCACTAGGTGGGAGTGCCTCAAAAAGCTGGAATCATATAAAAGGTCTATCAAAGAGTGTCAATGGAAGAAAGCTCATTCTAAAAGTCTACTATGCCAAAGAACATGCAATGTCCTCAGAGACCTGTCCATGGAAATCTATTAATGCTTGCTCCCCTTTGGCACAGGGGCAAGGGGTAAAGAAATAGAGGCATTCATAAATTAGAGCTGTGATAAGTGCAATCTAGCTAGAGCACTAGATCAAAGCAAAGAAAGGGAGATGGAGTCAAATGTGGGAATTGAGCAGCTTAAGGATGTTTTAAAAAGTCTGTCACCTGCTTAGAAAAAGATCCCTTTGTTTGGAACATGTGGTTTAAGCATGAATACATGTGCCAACAGGAATAGAAATAGAAAGGCATGATTGATTTGAGGGCTTGTGCTAAAGTCTGTTTCATTGGCTCTGCTTGGTGACAATAGGATGCTTGGTTCTGATTCAGGATCTTAAGGTGGTGCACAATATTAAAATAGTACATAGATGTAGATTACAACGTATCAAAGTAGATCATAGTAATAGACTTCAATCAATTCCCAGATAGTAAATAGTAGGTTTGGAAGTTGTTAAGCCTTTCCCCCTTTAATGCTATCCACTATGTCGGGATCCCCACCCCAACTTGTGGACCATGGACCAATAGTGGGCTGCACAGCTGGAGGTGAGCAGCAGGTGAGTGAGTAAAACTGAAACCATCCCCCCCCCCCCCCCCCAGTCTGTGAAATAATTGTCTTCCATGAAACTGGTCCCTGGTGACAAAAAGGTTGGGATTGCTGTTGTATGTGGCCAGTTTTTCCATAATTTTTTCCCCTTCCAATACAATTTAGATTTTCTTTCCTTTTGTGTAGTTCCTTTCCGTTCCAGCATCCTTCTTCATTGGGCATTGACTTCTCCAATTCTGTAATTTTTAGGTTCTTTTAACAAGGCAAGTAATAATAAGACTCCCCTCCAAGAAGTCTTCAAAGAACAGAAGTCTTCTCTGTGATAAACCAAGCAAATTGGTACTTTCTATAAATGCAGAGATCGGTATCTCTGTTAATTTCATTGCAACTTTCAAAGTCCTTTTCTTTTACTACAGTTTTTTTCCTGCTTTTCTCCCACCATTGCAAGTGTGATGGGATTGCAACTCCAAAAATTCCCAGCCAGCATAATTTTTACAGCTTAGTTGCTGCCTAGGGAAAGGCTGGATGCTCATATATTGTTAGCACATATGCCATTTTGTAGCACAAGATTCTGCCAGATTAATTTCTACCACATAGCAACTTTTTGCATTTGTGGGCAATTTGCTTAAGAGTATGGTTAGAACTGATGAATTAATTGCATTTAGCTATTATGTGTCCTCACCAGAAATATATGATGTAATTTATCCTTTTCTGGAGTAACTCTGAAGAATTCAACATTCTAAACACTTGTGAGAAATGCACACAACCAAACAGATGTTTTAAAATGGAGGGGATGCTTTAAATACATTTCCACCTCACACAATGCTGGAATTTGATTTCTGAACTAATCCAAAAATCTTTCTAACAAAAGCAATGTGGGAATTTCCCTGAAAAATAGAAATATTGTCACAAGATATGTCACATATAATAAGATTACCTACAGTATTCTGCTTATCGAATCTTGTTCAACCTAATTTAGATGAAATGCCTTACGGGAATTAAATATAATCCTTGTGTTGGGAGCAAAGGTAGGCAAAGGAGTGTAGCCCTTCAGGTGGCTGTAGAACCATAAAAGGTAAGAGTTGAAAGCAGGGGTGGGCTTCAAAAATTTTAACAAGGGGTTCTCTGCCTGGTTGCTGAGTGGGCGTGGCCATGGTGGGCGTGGCCTAGTCAGTCTCCTGCATCATGGTGGAGAGGGGGGCGTTGTTGCCTCCCCAAGCTCTGAAGGCCCTCTGTTTCTGGCCTTCCCAAACTTCCAGTAGGCCCATTTTTCGCCCTCCCTGAGCTTCCGTGCACCCCTTGCACTTACCTGCCGCATGAGGACTCCTGGGAGGGTAGGGCCGGGTGGGTGGGGCCATCCAGGAGTGGGATTTGAGGGTTCTCAGAACTTCACAGAATCTTAGCTAGAGATTCTTCCGAACCCCTGTAAACCCCCAGCAGCCCACCCCTGGTTGAAAGTCCAAAGGTCCAGATTAGAGCAGGTATCCCTTACTACAGTTGATCACCCAGCTTCTCTTTAAACTCAGTTAGCAAGGGGAGAGTTTGCCACCTCTTGGGACAATCTGTTCCATTATTGAGAAGCAATTACTGTATGAAATTTGCCTTGATACGTGTTTGAAATCAACTTCCTTATAATGGAAACCCTTTGTTCTTGTCTTCAGTCAACTCTGAACCAATTCTGACCTTCAGACCAGGGGTGAAATCCTGCAGGTTCTGACAGGTTCTGGAAAACCGGTAGTGGAAATTTTGAGCAGTTTGAAGAACCAGCAAATACCACCTCTGGCTGGCCCTAGAGTGGGGTGGGAATGGAGAATTTGCAATATTCTTCCCCCAGGAGTGGGGAGGGAATGGGGATTTTGCAGTATGCTTCCCCTGCTACGCCCACCAAGCCACGCCCACAGAACCGGTAGTAAAAAAAATTGGATTTCACCACTGCTTCAGACTATCATGTCTCCCCAGTCTTCTCTTTTCCAGTCTAAACGTACCCAATATCTCCAACTGTTCCTTGTATGCTTTTTTACTCCCATGTTATTTCTCATTTGGGTTGTCCTCCTCATGGCATTTTCCAGTTTATTCATGCTGTTCCTAAAAGAACTGGAAATAGTTAATCCAGGTGCAGTCTGACCAACACTCCATAAAGAGGATCAATGGCTTCTTTTGAACATGTCATTAAACTTTTGTCCAAGTGTATTCCACATGTATCACACTATTATTGGTAGGATACATTCAGTTTGTGTGCCAGCAAGACACTCCAACTGTGATGGAATGTAGTGAGGAGGTGGACCAGGAAGGAGGGTGTGTGTGTAAGAGGCAATATAGCCCAGAGGCAATATAGCCCAGAGGCAATATAGCCCAGATATTATGTGTGAAAGAGGATGAAGGTAGTCTCTACCTAATAATTCATGGGATATATATTCTAGATGCAGATGGTAGAGACCTCAGTCTGGTAAGATTTTGTCTATAGGTGTGAAACAATAAAGAATTTAGCTTGGAAGGGCTGCCATATTCCTGGTTTGGGGGCTTGACATCAGCCTTTTTAATATGTGTCATTGCTCAGTGTGGCTCCCTTTTATTTCTATGCTCATGCCGTAGCTCTTTCCTGTCTGAATGTAGAACTTTGTATCTTGCTGTTTGAAATTCAACATGCTATTCAACTTTAGGCAATGTTGCAGCTTGTCAAGATCTTGAATCTTGATACTGTCCTATAAGATGTTTGCTATCCCTTGTATCTCTGTATCAACTGCAGATGTGATCATCTTATTTTCTAACTGTATCCAAGTAATGTTTGATTTTGTCCTTAAACAGAACAAACAAAACAGAAAAGAAAAAGAAATATAGATACATGCATGCATATATGAAAATAGAGTTGTGTAATTGTATAAACACAATCTACATCTATAAATAACTCTTTGATAAATTAGGAACATCAGGTCTTCAGTCTACTGGGTGAACAAGTCCTTTTATTTATATTCCCAATGTTGAACAGTAACTCCCTTAGCAATAAGAAGGATGCAGAAATTTCCTTCCATTGTCCAGTTATAATTTTCATGTATTTAAAAAAATAATTCAAAAGAATATGGATGTCAGAAAATATTAACATTTTAAATTATTTCAAACCTATTTCAAAGGCAAGTTAATATATGTAATAGCTTGTTCCTGAAATGTAACCATTTTATGATATCACAAAATGGTAATACATTTTAATGTATTTAAATGGAGCATTATTGTCACTGTATCTCCAATTACATGACAATGTATTTGTTTCCTTTCTGTATAAATGGAACGAATTCCAGTAAGTCTAAAATATGATAATTTTGTTGTTGAATAAATTGTGGTCTATTGAACTTTTTGATACAAGTGATGTAAAAATATGTTGAATGGTGCAAGGCCTAGAATGACAACTGTGGTATACCATCCAATGCTTCTCCCCAATTTGACACAGTCATTGTTAGGTATTATTGCATTCATCTAATCGTACATTGTCCAGTCCACATTTCATCATTTTTTTAACTCCAATCTCATGAGAGATTTTAATCAGTAAGTTAAATATACTATGTCTATCACATTCCGATGTTTAACTAAATGGTTCACTCCTTCAAAAGGAGATCAGGGTTGGTTTGACTTGATTTATTCTTGAAAAATCTATACTGGATTACTACATTAATTGATTTTATCATACCATAAGTAACCATACCACCAAACCTGAAATCATGCCTTTCTAACTCCAATAATATTCATCCAACAATTAAGATAAAACTGGTCTTGTCCTAGATTCTTAAACATTTCATTCTCTTACTTACTTAAACATCTCTTATTTTGAGTTGCCCTTTTGTCAGTCGTTCTGCTTATGTCCATTTGAACATAACTATCCTTTAAGAAGAAGATTGAACAAAAGTAAGAGTTAAAGAACTCTGCCCATTACCATTTATTTTTCCGACATCTACTCCTACAAATGGACCTCTTCCTTTTTCTATTAATTTAGAAAATATTGTTTTTCTTTTTCTTTTACCCTTTAACTTTACTTTATTTCTACATTTATTTGTTTGTTTGTTTGTCATATTTCTATGCCTCCCACTCTCCGAGGACTCTGGGCGGCTT
This sequence comes from Ptyas mucosa, assembly GCA_012654045.1. NCBI lineage: Eukaryota > Metazoa > Chordata > Lepidosauria > Squamata > Colubridae > Ptyas > Ptyas mucosa. The sequence continues at coordinate 26,174,637 of WNWU01000012.1, forward strand.
ACACCAAAGACAGTATACTAAATAACATATTGCCCCCAACAATCTGGGTCCTCATTTTACCCACCTCGGAAGGATGGAAGGCTGAATCAACCTTGAGCCGGTGAGATTTGATCCGCTGATCTGCTGAACTAGCAGTCAGCTGAAGAAGCTGCAGTACTGCACTCTAACCACTGTGCCACCTTGGCTCTTATGATAAATACTACATATACTAGTTTCCTTCTAATTTCCTGATGCAGCACCGGCCAGCTGATCATCGGGTGTGCATGGGTGCTAGAATCCAGAAGTTCAGCTTTTCCAGAGTATGGCCTCAATGAGCACGTGCATGCGCAATGTTTCGGTGCCGAAAAGGTTCGCCATCACTGGTATAGAGTTTCCTACTTGAGTAGGGGGTTGGACTAGAAGACCGCCAAGGTCCCTACGAACTCTGTTATTCTGTTATAAATGTAAATGTTTAGCTTAGTTCTAACATAGAATTAATTCTGCAGACATTTTTTCTCACCACAAGGTGGCTGCAAGTTGAGACTTACTGTATCACTTTCTCAAGGGATGGCTTAGTGCAGAGTAGCAGTATTTGCCTATTGGTGAACATTGGTGTCTGTAGGTGTTATCTTCAGCTTTGGCTGTAATGAAAAGAACTTGATGCCACAATTGATCTGGTAGTTTTTAAGGGGACACAACACTCTACTGCCTTTAATGAGGCAGAAGTACTTCCATTCATTAATCGGAATACAGCATGTTAAAAGAAAACAGGATAGTGGGCTCAATTTATTATAAGAATGAATGTTCTGCACTTAAAGCAATGTCAATATTTTGCTGACCAGAATTCTAATGAGACTTGGGGGACTGGGATGGGAGAGCAGGCTGGCTTTGACTTTTTCCATCAGTCAATAAACTGCCTTTCAGACTTTGTGCTGTTACAGATAGTGAGTTGTGGTGAGTTAGTTACCTTGAGGATTAAGAACTGTCTCCTTAAGAGATTGCATTGTGGGAAATATAGTGAGAGATTGCATTATGAGAAATGTAGTCCAGGATATGTGACCATATCTGGGTGTCTAATTGGCCACTAAGGCTTTCTGCCTGGGTTTTAGAAGAAAGGCCGGGGCCATTTTGAATTACCTAAGAAGAAAGAAACATGCTTTCTGAACAGGGGGACAAACTACCATCCTTTTACACTAGGAAATGGGACAGATTATGAAATAAGGATGCATCTCAGTATGACTTACCATGATTCACCTTGACTGTAAGTCTGTGTTTGAGGATACCCTAATAAACGATCTGTATGAAACCTGTTTGCTAGAGTTTATCTGCCTGTTCCCAGTGGAGCAGAGGCCTGGGGAACAGAACAGACTTCAAAGGCGAGATTGGTTGCCAATTTTTTTTCTAGTCTTTCAAGTCCCCTAGTTCATTTCTACTAGTCAAGAGCCAAAACTAGAATTCTACTTCTGGTTTACTGATGGCATAGGTATTTCTGAGGTTCATAAAAACAATTCAAAGCACAAGAAATGGCTAGCATTTTCAGCAAGAGAAGGAACATATTATTCAGTCATAATTACTCTACAGTATAAAAGAGGTGAAAGAGGTGGACATTTCACCCAGCTCCTGTGTGAAGTGAGGAAGCAAAGATCTGTAGAAACCATCATGGCAGAAGCTTTAGACTGACATTATCCCAGCCTCCAGCTTGGATTTCTTGTAGATGATATGTAGGGGATTATAAGGAATGGGACACTTATCCATCTAAAAAGCTGGTTATGACTTATGATCGGATTATGATATTTTGAGCACATAGTGCTGGATGGAACTGACTCTAGGTTTTGAGCATACATATGACAGATAATATCTTGAAGTTTTAGTTCTCTGCATCTGATTTGGGAAACTCAACAACTTGATTTTCATGGGCCACCAAGAGAATGAAGTATAATCAGAACTGGCATGGTCATGTGATATGATAAGTATGTTCTGAGTGAATGCATTGTATCATATGTCCTACTGCATCTCTCTCACAAGGTATGACTTGAGGAGGTTAGTGCATACAGCTGAAATAATCTGATGTTCATAAATCTAACTTTTATGAGCTGCGTTAAGGGAAGTTGAGTAACCCAATGGCTGATCAGGGCTTTCTAATGTTCTAGGACAGTGATGGCTAACCTTTTTGTCATCGTGTGCCAAAAGCTGGGGGAATGTGGGGTGGTTGCATGCATGTGTGCCCACACCCATAATTCTATGCGCCCTGCCCCCCCATGCATGCGTGAGCAACCCCCACATCGTCCCCCCACTTTTGGCATGTGATGGCACAGTGGGCCCGGTAGGCCCTTTTTTTGCCCTCCCCAGGCTCCAGAGACTCTCTAGGAGCCTGGGGAGGGCAAAAACAGCCTTCCCTACCTCCCCAGAGGCCCCCCGGAGGCCGGAAACAGTCCGTTTGCCAACTTCCATTGGGCCCAAAAAGCCCATAAATCAGCTGGCCAGCGCACGCATGAATGCTGGAGCGAGCTAGGGCAACACTCGCGTGCCCACCAATATGGCTCCACGTGCCACCTGTGGCACTCGTGCCATAGGTTCGCCATCACGGTTCTAGGATCTAAATCATTGGAGAACAGCAAGATGTGTGGAGAACAGCAAGATATGTGGTACACCTGTTGCTCCTTTTCTTTCTACAAATAACAAAACAATAGCACTGAAATTTGAGGTGTCTGGTCCTTCAGGCAACGATGGAGAGGGATTTTTTAGGTATGCAATTGTTTTATTCTTGTATTCCTAAACTGGTTTTTTTTAATTTGCTGGGGTAATGGCCTGTGGTCTTCTGCACATAAATGACAAGGTTTAACCCTATTGGGAAACACTTGTCCTTTTTCCTGAAGGCTTTTCTGGATAGGCTGTGATCATGGGGGAGTTTGTGTTCCATCAGGGCCCCATGAGGATTGCTCAATCTCCCAGGCTCCTTGACCTTATTTTGCTGTGGGAGAGGTAGAAACTCTGTCTGCCCCTTTGATTAAGCAAGTCAGAGTCTGCAGAATAATATTAGTTGTTTGTTGTCCAGTAAATTCCAAAGTTGTCCCTTCTTCCAGCAGCTAATCTTTGGGGGATAAACTCTCCACAGGGACGTGTGTTAACTGTGAGAGAAGAGGGAGGATTAATGTCAAGGGTATCGGCCATTTGGCAGAAGTCTCTAGCTATGCTGACAGTCAAGCTGTCAAGATATATTATTTTTTGTATTGCAACATTACCACATTCCCAAAATTAACACTCTTTTCCACCTTTTAATCTCTTTAATTTCTTACAGTTTTAAACTTCTTTGGGGAAATTTGTTTGTTTTTAAAAGTGGGGTTCACGGTGAAGGGCTTTGCATCTTTCATGTATTAATGTTGGTGCTGCAGATAAATACAGTAGATTTGGATCTGACTTGCATAGTAGGATGATGTCATCTGCAATAAAATGATGTCATCCACAGGGTAGAATGATGTGAGGGGAGGCATGAGGATGGTTACAGATAAATCAATAAATAGATTTATCGTATCAATTTTCAAAGCTCCCAGCTTGCCTATTATTCTAGGTGTCCTACAAAGAGTTCAAAAGAGTCGAAAAAAAATAAATACACCCATCTTTGACAATATTCAATTTGGACAGTGTTAGGATTTAAGCTGATAATTCTTTTAAGAGGCTAACCTCAGGTTAATTTTAGTATAATAGAGAATATAAGTGCCAGATTTCCAGATTGTTGGCACTGTCAGCTACAGAGACCACCTGTCATAAGAACAAGATGGAATTGTTGTTTGTCCAGAGACCATCTGGTTCTCTGCCTACTCCAGTAGTTATTTTGGACGGTTCTACACATCCCCTAAAAGAGCAGACTTGTGACTTGAACCATTGCTTCACCCATCCTGGCTGGGGAATTTGAGGAGTCCTCACATTGTAAGATTCCTGAGGTTGAAAACACTGTTCTGGACTCATGTTACTGTGGGTAAGTTAGGTGGAGGCCATGACCAGGGGGAACCTTCGTTCTCCTTTGGTTAGTTTTGCCAGTCTTGGCTCTATCTGAGTGTGAAAGTATGGCAATCATAATTCATGTGATCATTTCACCAGAACAGGCCGTTGCAACGCACTGTATAGGGACTTATCCTTGAAGAGCACTTAGAAATGTGATTGGTTCAAAATACAATTGTTCATGTGCTGGTGGATAAAAGCCATTTTAGCCACATGACATCTAATTATAATTTGCCATCCATGTTGAGACTCTGGAACCTGGGCTCTGTGGTGCTGTCTCTTCTTTATGGAGTAACCATCCTCTTGAGGTGACAGTGGTATCAAGTCTGGCGACCTTTGGAAAATCTGCCAATATGGAATTGACTTCAGTCATGTCAAACCCAACATTTATCCAATCTAGTAAGGTAAAGGTTCCCCTGCACATGTGTGCTAGTCATTCCCGACTCTAGGGGGCAGTGCTCATCTCCGTTTCAAAGCCGAAGAGCCAGCGCTGTCTGAAGACGTCTCTGTGATCATGTGGCCAGCATGACTAAACACTGAAGGTGTACGGAATGCTGTTACCTTCCCACCAAAGTGGTCCCTATTTTTCTACTTGCATTTTTTATGTGCTTTCGAACTGCTAGGTTGGTAGAAGCCGGGACAAGTAATGGGAGCTCACTCTGTTATGCGGCACTAGGGATTCGAACCACTGAACTGTCGACTTTCTGATCGACAAGTTCAGTGTCTTAGCCACTGAGCCACTGCATCCCTTTTTATCCAATCTAAAAAGCCATATATATTCAAGACTTTTCTCATAAGGAAATTGTGTCACAGTCACTGATTATTTTAACCGCCCTCTTGCCTTTTTTGCATTTTATTATATCCTTTTTTAATTTGGCCATCAAAACTACACAGTTTTCCATATACAGATAAGCCATAGATTTGCAAAGGAACAATACCGTGTTGGCAATTTTACTTCCAATCCTTTTCCAATGATCCCTAGCATGGAATTTGCCTTTTCATAGCTCAGTTCACATTGAGTTACAGTAATATATTTATTTGCTATCAACCAGGACTTTAAGAACTTCTTCCTGGTTAGTTGCAGGCAGTTCAAACCCTGTAAATATATTTGTGAAGTCAGAGGTTTCATGCTCCAGTGTGCATCCCTTGACTCATATTTAAACGGAAACCCATTTACAATTGGCTGATCATTTTCCCCATTTATGTAGCTCCTTAAACATTGCAATCATTTTTGCCTTTCACTGTCCTGAATACTGGTAGTCCTCAATTTAGGACCATTTGTTTAGCAGTTAAATTTCGTAGTTAAATGTAATTGAAAAAGCGATTATGACTGGTCCTCATGCTTATCATGCATCATTGCCATGGTCACATGATAAAAATTTGGATGCTTGGCAACCAGCATGACATTTGCAGCTTCCTGGAGTCATGTGATCTCTGTTTGGAACCTTCCCAGCTGGCTTCTGATAAGCAAAGTCAATGGGGGAAGCTGGATTCATTTAATGACCGTGTGATCACTTAACAACTGCAGTGTTTTGCTTAACAACCATGGCAAAAAATCGGGTACAACTTGCTTAACAACTACCTTGCTTAGCAACAGAAATTCTGGTCCCAACTGTAATTGTAAATTGAGGACTATCTGTAGGTGTTCTCTTCAATGAATTTGGCAGTGGCCTTAGTTACTTTAAAGAAAGATCAGGTATGAAAATGTTTAAAAGCACCAGTTCCTGCACACTTTCTTAAGGGACTCCACTCCTCCCCCCCCCTCATTATTCCTACTCTTTATTTTTTGCTTTTAATCTATTGGCAATACCTAAAAGGACATGTCTTCTTATCTCTCTTATCATGGCACTAAATTTACTCAAAAGCAATTGATGAGGAATTTGTCAAAGTTCTGTTGCAAATTCAAGGATATAATGTTAATATTATCTTAACGTTCTATGCTTTCTCTCCCCCTTCCTCCCTCCTTCCCTCCCCGCTCTCTTTCTCCATGTATATATATAAATTTAATTTTTAATGTGTGCCAGTGTGTTCACAGAAAAAAAATAACAAAAAGGTTCTTTTACCTTGTCTTGTCTTGTCCTGTCCAGTCCCCTCCCTCCCCTCCCCATTGCACCTGTTGGCACTTTAAAAACTAATTCTCAGTTGCTTAGATGGGACATGCCTTTACCAAATCCATTCTCATATCCTAACAAGACTTCATTCTCTGTATCTTTATTTTTTCCCTTTGGATTACCATTTCCACCAATTTTTCATGAACCAGATGTTAAACCGAGTGACTTATAATTTCTGAAATCTTCTCTGGGTCATGTTTAAAAATTGATACCATGTCAGTTCTTACTTGTCTTTTGGCACAAACCTGATCTGAGGACAAAACTACATATTTCACTAGGAAATAATGGCATATTTGATTTATTTAAGAATTGTCAGATATAGTAAATGCTATCGGTACCTAGTGATTCATTTCTTGTATAGTTTCTCAAAATATCATTGAATTTTTTCTAGTTACCCCAATTTGCTTTCCGTGTTCTAATTCTCTGGCTGCCTGAGAAAGTTAATTATGGTTCAGATGCCTGTTCTGTATCGTCTGTTAGATGTAAAGAACTGGAAAGAACTTGTTCTTTTTCTCAACAATCTCTGCATCTTCCTTGCCCATTTTAAAAATTATTTCTCCCCCACCTCTCATTTTTCAGCAAAGTTGCTTCCTTGTCCAGTTTTCTAGGCTGAATATTTATTTTATTTTATTTATGTATTTAAATATGGCTACCCATTTTCTAACCAACTCTTCCAATCATGTGGGATTATCCCAATCATGTGGAAATAAGTTTTTAAAAGTTCACACTCTTTTTGTTTCACTTCTTCCCTTTGTGCTTTCTATTTCCTAAAAAAACAAAAATGCTTCCTTAATTTTTATAGCTTCCTGGATATTAGAAAACTATGTTGGCATCTTGGACTTGGCCGACTTTTTCTTACAATGTGAAATACATTCCACTGAGTCTCAATTATAGTGGTTTTAAATAACTGCTGGCATTATGGAATGATCTGGCCCTTTTTCATCAGTTCCTTCCTTTTTTAGAAGTTTCGCCTTTTGTAGTCAAAAGTAACTAGGTTGGACCTTGCTGGCTATTTTTCATTGGCAAACATACTAAATGCAGTAGTATTTTTATCAAATCAGATTTTCCCTCGGTTACGTTACACTTCTATTTCATACCAGAATATAGTCATTATTTAAGATTACAACCTGTCCCATAATCAACTTCATATATGTGTAGTGTTACTGAAAAAAGAGAATGTAGCTCAGGGTTGAAGTGTGGGATCCTTGGTGTTCTTTGAGCTTGGTGGTTTTCCTGAAGATGTTTCATTACCTGACTAGATAACTTCATCGCAGATCATAGTTTGATAATGAAATGTCTGCAAGAAAACCACCAAGCTCAGAGATCACCAAGGACCCCACATGTGTATGTGCATAGTATATATTTATCTCCAAGAAGCTTCTTCAGTTCTTCTGAAGGAGTTCTCTTGGTTGAGAAGTAAAATGTTTGGAAAAAGCATTTTTGGGACATGCTCAATCATGACCTGGATGATTGAGAACCTCCATAGATACATATCTCTGGATGTCTGAAACAGCCCAAACAATGCATCATATGTCATGATATCACAATACAAAGCACCTACTTTTGTACGTGCATTTAATGTCAGGAAGTAAGTCCAAAAGGCAATGTTTGTGCAACGACATCACAATGCTTATTTTGACAGATTTTTTCCTGGGGCTAGAAGTAGGTCCCTAGGTCAATTTAGGATCTTAAAAGATGTGTCCTTGACAAATATCTCAAGCTAGAACTAATGCTCAAATATGTTCTTCACTCAACATACCAAAAGATTCTGTTATTCTTAGCAATATGCTTTTTGCCAGCCATATGCAGAGGAACAGAACATTAATAGTATGGTGCACAATCCAGGTGAGTCATACGAAAAGTATATTTCCTTTCCTTTTTCCTGTGCTACAAACTGGTCTGTAGGAGTATTTTGAACCAATGAGAAAGCATCCCAAGGTTTCATTAGAAACCTCATATATCCATATATGTCGCTCAAGTACTCTCTGGAGATCTCTGCGTACCGCTTGCTTAGTACATTAACCAATGAAGTTATGCTTGGTTACTTTTCCTGAATATCCTCATTTGCTGAATGGCTGGAAGCTGCAGGTGATTTGAAAAGGGATGCTAATGTGCCAGAATGAAGGGCTGAATTTTGAACATGCAGCTGCTTTTCTTTTTCTTTTTCCCCCTAACCATCTGGAATGCTTCCAGAGAGATTCCACTTGGAACCAGAAAATCAATGGGCTTAAAAATCCACTTCAGCTTTGCTTATTTTGATACTTGTACCTTGCAAGATGAGAGGGTTCAGCTTGGAGTAACACTGGTGGATTTGGTATTGAATGTTCAGCTACAGTTTCAGGCTGAAGCACGGGCCGAAAATCTTATTTGATCATCTTTGGAATCAACATTTCTTTGAATTAGGATTCACAAGTACTAGTCATAGATTTGTTTTTAATGGCTTCTCTTATTAGAGGTAAGGACAAGAAGTAAGTTTATTAAAGAAAGATCCAACAGAAAACTAAGGAGAAATTTCCAGACAGTGAGAACAAGTTGTGGGTACTCCATTACTAGATGGTTTCAAAAATAGGCTGGACAACCATTTGTCTGGGATGGTATAAGACCGTGATGGCAAACCTATGGTACGCGTGCCACCTGTGGCACACGGAGCCATATCTGTGGGCACGTGAGCGTTGCCCTAATGCCGCTCCAGTGCACATGTGCATGCCAGCCAGCTGATTTTTGGGCCTTCCGGGCCCACTGGAAGTTAGCAAATGGGCTGTTTCCGGCAGGGGTGGGTTCTACTTACCTTTACTACTGGTTTGCAATAGGACCGTGTGTGTGCGCTCCTGTGTGTGCACATAAGCTTTTGCACATGCACAGATCATCCATGATGATGTCCAGGGGGTGGGTGGAGCCTCCTGCTGCTTTTACTACCAGTTCACAAGAACCGGACCAACCCACCACTGGTTTCCGGCCTCCAGGGAGGGGAGGAAGGTCGTTTTCATTCTCCCCAGGCTACTAGAAAGCCTCTAGAGCCTGGGGAGGGTGAAAAATGGGCCTTCCGGTCCCACCGGAAGTTGGGAAAAGGTCGGTTTCTGGCCTCTGGAGGGCCTCCAAGTGGGGTGGGGGGTGGGGAAGGCCGTTTTTGCCCTCCCCAGTCCCATGATGGATTTTTTCACTATTTGTATTCTATAATTTGTACTCAAAATCAACTTAAGATAAAAATTGCTAATGTTGGGATATTTCTATGTCCTATGCAACTAGCTAGTCCTGTCCATTTTCCTTTCACCTTACATGCCAATGGCCCTTTTAAAACTGTTGTCATTTTACTAATAGGAAAAATTGCATTCACCAAACCATCTCAGTTTGGGTATAATGTAATGCAACTGGAAAGAAACTAACTCTAGATACGAAGGAATGGATTTAGGATATGAATGTGCTATTTTTGAGAGGAAGTGTTGTTTTTATGAACTCAATCTCTTGGAGGTGCCTAATTCACCCCTGTTTAGTTTTCAGATTTGGGCAGAAAGAATATGGTAGTGTTTGATACTGCCTCTGTAACTCTATGCACTGGTTTCGGAAATGTGCTTGCAGCTCAGTTCTCTGTATGTTTACCTGAAAGTGTGTCCTAAAAGTACAGTGGGGTTTGTTTTCTGTAATTGTAATAGAAAAAACTTTGTAGGGAGGAAGAGAGTGAGTGAGTGAGGGAGGGAGGCGGGAGGGAGGGAGGAAGGAAGGAAGGAAGGAAAAGGAAGGAAGGAAGGAAGGAAGGAAGGAAGGAAGGAAGGAAGGAAGGAAGGAAGGAAGGAAGGAAGGAAGGAAGGAAAGTGTCAGTCAATCCAGGAGTATTGATCCAGGGGTGGTAATCAAGTATAAAACTTTATATGGGGAGCACCATACATATCCAAAGATTGAGACAAATCTATGGACAGTGCATACGCAAAAAGCAGTATTAAGCAAGTTGTTTGCAGATGAATGTAGGTGAGAATAAGATCTAATATCAAACATCTACATTAGAGAAAGGGAAGGCACGAATAAGAACAGAAGGAGAGGACTTGCAAAGGGGTATTAAGCAATAAAGTCCTGGAGGTGAGCAATGCATGCTACTAATCTGCTGAATTCTAGTCCTCTAAAGAAGATGCACACAGTGCCACACATACACACACCCCAGCACAACCCATATTTCACAGGGAGTGAATCTTTTTAATCGTCACAGGATGTTTCAGCAATGTAAGAAGCCCTGCAGTGGTTGAACAATGCATGAACAGCAGCCACTGCTTCTGTCTCTTTCTCTCCCCCACCTCCTGCTCTCTCTCTCTCTCTCTCTCTCTCTGTTGCTAAACACGCTTCCTTCTGTCTTGCTTTCACTCAGGCAGAGTCTGACAGAACATGGGATAGAGATTACCAGTGACATCCCGTTGAAGGCTGGGTTCCTCAGCATTATAAAAAAAACAGGACAGCTTTCAGGGAAAAGTCCACTTCTGTCATTTAAAGGGGCAGGAGAGGGAGGTTTTCTCTAAAAGAGAAAACTTTGAACAAGACCCCTTGCCTTGGGTTCACCACAAGATTCTGCAGGGTGGAAAAAGAGTGGAAATCTAAGAACAAAGAGCTGGAATGAAACAATAACTCCAGGTAAGTGGCTTTTTTGAACGCATTTTCCAGCCAAGGAAGTTGGAAGGGAGTAAGATGGAGGATGCTTTTTTATTTAGTGGAAACTGTCAAGGTTTTGGGGGAGAAGAGCTTATTTCATACCATGCAGTTTGAATGCGTTGATGCTGCTATCATCTATAAAACTTCCTTCTTTTGCTGCTAATTTTTGGCAGGTGATGGTGTTTTGGGTTTTTTTTTAAGAGGGGTGCAGAACGGAAGATGGAAGCATGCAGCTTCCTATGTCATACGTAGACCTGTTTCTTTTATTTGACTGACATCTCTGATCAAATAGGCTTTGCAGTTTGGGGAATACTACATGGAGGTAACAGAGGAATAAGCATTCAAGTCGTGGGCAATGATGCAACTCACCATCTTCGTTTGTGGGAAAATATTGCCTGCCGTTAACTTCCAGTGAAGCGAGACTGCACGTGCTATAAGCAATCTTCCTAGGAATGTCAAAATGTTTGCATGGTGAGGCGGCAATTGGGAAGCAGGGAGCCGAGGGAAGAGAAATGTACAGATTGGTTAATATTCCTAGTTCCTTTTGTTCCCTGGATGTTTCCCTTAGGAGAAAAATCTTTGGGAATTCTCTCCATCATTTTCACTTTTGGAAAACTGTTGGTTTCTTCTGGGTGTTGCTCTCCCTTTGGTACTCGGTTCATAGATAGAATCAAAGTCTATCTTTCTTGCTTGCTTTGGTCTTTTTGTATATTTTGACATGCTCTTTTGCCCACTTGCTTCTGGATCTAGCCTGCAGACTCAGAATGAACTCTGTGCTTTGGCTTTTGAGCATTTAGAAACATCTGATAGTTTTGAGAATAGGCTTCCTCATATATAAAGGAATCCCACGGTATAATAGTTAGACCGATCAGATATGGTGGTGATTTCTGGTGAAGATATAGCAGGAGACCCAGCACTTTTAGTACTTTTTGAACTCCATTTCTTCTCTGCTTCCATCCTAGCTTATTGCTTCTTTTGTGCTCTGCAGGCTGAGCTCTTAGGTTACTCCTAGAAAAAGGAGAAATGTATATCCCAGCTTGATTTTTTTTAGATAGAAAACTCAAACTCAGACAGGAAGATCAGTTTAGGGGTGACTTTCAAAAGAGGACTCCTTGCAGTTAATTCCTACAGCTTGTCTAAATACCTTTGCAGTCATCCGTGAAAATGTCCTCCTCATTACATCCCCCCATCCGCACAATTTGGGAATTGAAATAAATGCCTGCAATATGTTTTGGCTAAAGTCCTGAAGGCTTGCTGTGTTTTCAGCCAGCATGAAATAGCTACCACAGTGGCATTCTCTTTCCTCTAAATTCTTTTTTTCTTTTTTCTTTTTGGGGTGGAGGAAATGAAATTGTATATAACTTGCTAACTTCTCTTTGTGAGAGTGGTTGGAAAACCGCATTGCTTTTTGTTTTAAGTAGGAGAATCATCTGAGTCTAGTCTTCCTAGTCCTGAAACTTTTTTGTTCCCTGCACAGGAGACAAATGCTGCTCCTGGGATGGCTCTGTGCCAGCAGGATCACAGTCCATTATCCTCCTCAGATAGCAGAGCCCATGATTTTTCAGCTCCGTGGCAGCCCAAGAGGATCATTGCAAATCTGAAGGAGATGGGCAGTTTCAAAATTAGATAGGGGTGTGTGTGTGTGTGTGTGTGTGTGTGTGTGGTGTGTGTGTGTGTGTGTGTGTGTATGAGAGTGAGGCAGAGGGATAGATAGACAGATAAATAGATAGATGATAGATGGACAGATAGACAGAGAGAGAGACAGACAGACAAGACAAACAGACAGACAGACAGACAGACAGACGATATAGGGTACGATTCAGACTGTTGGGAAGAATAATCCCTTTGTCCCGCCTCCTTAGCTTTCCCTCCAGGAGTTGAACTCCCATATTGTTCCCTGCATTTCTTCATCAGTTTCTTTAAAAAGCGAGTCCTCATTGAATCCCCTCTCATAGTGGCTGAGATTTTGTTTTAGTAATAAATTGCAAAATCAGATGGAGATGAAACTAGAAGGCTCTATCAGTTTTTGTCTTCTCTGTTGATCAGCTGGAGGAAAACCTCCTTGACAATTCCTTAATGTGGCAACAACAGAGATGGTGAAGACACTTGCAGGCTACTGTGAATTGATATAAGAGAGTTTGGGGAATGAAAATGGTGGCTATCTGAAAATGTCTTAAGTGGGGGCTAGTGGAGCTGTTGCAGAAATTGTGTATTGTCATGCTCCAGTTTGCATTTTTATTTCCTTAATTGTAAGCACCTGAGGGCTTCATCCAGGACAAGACTACTGTGTGCTTCAATAAACTCATCCTTTCTGCAAGAGCATAGAGTTTAAAAAACCAAAAACAAACCAACTATTACAGGGAACCTGTGTGCTTCCCATCAAATAAATACAATTGTAATATGAAGCCAGATGTCATGCAATATCAGGAAATGATTCCCATTGACTGGGATTGATCTTTTGACAGATAGATCCAGATTAGTTTGGTTTGACAAGGCTGGAAGGCTTCACCTTGTGTTGCTGGCTTTTGGCCCGTAAGTCTGAAGCTTTTGTTTTTCACGTTAATCACAAGACTCTTGGCTTGGCTAGAAAACATGTTTAGTTAGAAGGATTGGACGGAACATTTATTCTTGGGCACAGAAGCATGTTTCCTTAACTTCTAGTTTTGTGCATCTCCTTACTTTGTCAGAAAGCATTCCACATGTTAGTTAACATCTGCCTTTGTTTAGGTCTTGCATCCATGGAGATTGATGTAGCTGAAAAGCTAGGACTTCAAAAGCAGGATGCTAAGGATATGGGATAAAGCAGTACTGTATTCTTTCTCTTTGACTATCATGCTAAATGTAGACATAGTTTTTATTAGAATCCTCAACAAAATAACACTGCTGGGAGTATCGTGATTGCCCTCTTCTGGCAGCATTTTATAATCCCCAGAACTTTCCCTTGAGTGAGTTCCTTGTTCAAAGAGGACTTTGAACCTACCCTTTCCTCTGTTGGACACATAGATTCACTCTCGCGCAAAAAAAAAAAGATAATGGGGTTGGGAGAAGCTACCAGGCGGTAATCAAGAGTACCGCCTGGACATTCCTGCACTGAGAGATTTAGCACAAAAGTCAACAGAAGAGACAAACTTAAAATAAGGTTTTGGAGTTGTGCAAGTTTTATACAATTGTCGTTTTCCAATTTCTTATTACCCGAACTGTGCTTCTCATCCAGATTTCACTATTGCTCTGATCTGATGTTTGGAAAGCAGGAATTATTCACGTACAGTGCAATGGTAGGATTCAAAAAATTTTACTACTGGTTTTGTGGGTGTGGCTTGGTGGGCTTGGCATGGCTTGGTGGGCGTGGCAGGTGAAGGATACTGTAAAATCTCCATTCCCTCCCCACTCCAGGGGAAGTTTGCTGCAAAATCCCCATTTCCTCCCGATCAGCTGGGACTTGGGAGGCAGAGAATAGATGGGGGCGGGGCCAGTCAGAGGTGGTATTTACTGGTTCTCTGAACTACTCAAAATTTCTGCTACCGGTTCTCCAGAACTGGTCAGAACCTGCTGAATACCACCTCTGATACAGTGCTTCCCAATTCTTGTGGATTTTACAAGGTAACACGTAAGTTTAAAGGCATCCTTGAAGAATCTGTTCTCTATTAATTCTCTGAACTTATCTGAGGCAATTAAAAGTCTCACTGGCTAATTTAAAGAAACACCATAAAATGGGACAAAAAGAGCAGCTCATATTAAGTATGGAACATTCTTACAGAGATAATACCCATTTGGTTCCTGCCCTTCTTTAGTGACCTCACAGTTATGAGGGGTGATGAAAAAGTAACTTGGCAAGGTTTTTGGAAGATGGTTTGCCATGGCCTCCTTCCTAGGGTTGAGAGTGAGTGAGTGGCTAAACGTCACTTGCTAGCTTTGTGCTTAAAATGGGATTAGAGCTCTCAGTCTCCTGGATTCTACCTGATGCCTTAACCACTATACTAAACTGACTTCAGAAGGAAAGTAATAACCATAGAAATAGAATTAGACAGGAATCAAGATTTTTGCCACACGAAGAGCAAGCTATTTATGTTTTGTGTTTGAGTGGATAGCAGATTGGTGGTGAGTCTTCTGCACTGACAATGGAGTTATGAGAGGGGCAGCATTTTATTTAAAGATCTTTTAAGGGGAGGTCTGCAGCCAACATAGGGAGAGGTTTATCTAGTCTTATAACAAGGACAACTTGAAATTCAGGAAGCAGAGGCAATTTATGGGACACTCCAAGTTATGGGCCTATTAAGTATGCAGGAGAGGGAACCAGGTCTTGAATGCACTGCTGCCATCTCTCAGAATCCACTTCTCTTCCCTCTGCCCATCAGAAGATTTTTAACAATCTAGAACATGAATGCTCAGGGAAGCCAAAAACTGAAAATATTAAGAGGAAGAATCAAAACTGATATTTTATTATTTAAATTTAGGCCAGAAATGCTCTGTATTGTTGCAAGGTGGAATAACAGAATCTTAAAAGCCCACCAGAACATCTCAGTACCACAAACAAAATAAAAAGGGGAGGGTTATTTTGAGTTTCTCTCTTATGTGTTCCTCTTTCTCAGGACTGAGAAATCGCTGCTGAAACTCTCTTCCTAATGGATCATTATTCTCTTCCTGCTTCCCCAAGGAAGGTCAACATTCTTTCTCTGTGAAACCACAAGGATGGATACAAGGTGTCACAGAGAAGCAGCCCAATAAGTGGGAACAAGACTGGATTAGGTGATGAAAATATGAGTACCCAATTTTCTTTGTAATCTATACTTCAAGCTGATATCAGAAACCATTTTTTGATAATCAGATCTGAAGCAGATGATGACTGGTAATTTTGTAATTGTCAGCCTTTGAGAATTGCTATTATCTTTGTACCTTTTCTTCGATTTTGCCTTTCCTTTTAATCATTACCACTTTTTCTGCCCCTGTATATCATTCCAGCCTGTATCATTATACAATGTATGTGTGTGTGTGTGTGTGTGTGAGAGAGAGAGAGAGAGAAAGAGAGTGTGAGAGTGTGTGTGACAGAATGTGTGTGTGTGTGTGTGTGAGAGAGAGAGAGAGAGAGGGAGAGAGAGAGAGGAGAGGAGAGGGAGAGAGAGTGGGGAGGAAGGGCGAGAAAGGGAGAGAGAGAGGAGAGGGAGAGGGGAGGGAGAGAGGGGGCGAGGGGGCGAGGGGGCGAGGGTGCAGCAGGAATCTAACCTAAAGAAGGATTAGTGAAGCAAGCTAAACAATCATTTGCATCTCCAAAGACTTCTTCACACGAGCTCATGTCAATCTAAAGGTTATGTGTCTGAGCAAACATGCCCCTTCTGAAAGGACATATTTTGGTTCAATTAGTCCTTTTCTTGAGTATAGTGGTCCTTGGTGGCTTCAATCTCTTTTTCTCTATTTGTCTTTTTCAGTGGCTTGACATCTTTTTCAGTGTCCTTCCATGTGTGAGGTTCTTTTGCTTGTTTGCTCTTTGTAATGTAAACAGCCCTTGCAGTGAAATCTCTTTCTTGGACCTTTCGGAGAATCTAACACTACATAGTTGTTTTCTCCCCTCTTCCCCCCCAACATCAAACTAAACAATGCTTCAAGGCTTTGTGTCTTTGTGTCCCGTTTGCCTTTCCAGTATTCTGGACGCATAATACACATTCCTTCCCTTGAGAATGGCCATCATCACCCTTACTCACCTGGGGAAACTGCTCAGGCAGATCAGCCCTAAATCTGAGACAGTTTTCCAAATGTCTACATTCCTTAAAGTGGGTCACTCATAACCAAGCAAATCTTCGCAACTACTCTGTCATTTCTGGCATTTTTGTCCCTATCTTGTGTTTCTCTGGGTCTCTCTCTCCTTATACACTGGTAGTTTCTCAAGATTTCAAGATCATGTTCATCTTGAGAGGGAGAATTTTGCTCCTTCCTGCATTCCATGAACTGTAGCTTTCCTGATTCAATTTCCAAAAATTCCTTAGTATTTCCATTAGCTGTTCAGGAGGCATCCTTTCTTCTTTGCGAAACTTCTTTACATCTTTATTTCAACTGTTGGAGCCCATAACTCTGTTAAAGATGGAAGTGTGGCCTGTGAGTGCTCCTGAAAAATGAGAGTTTAACATGACCTTAAGTTAGAGAAGCAAGTTCCAGGGGTAGCAGAAAACACATTTATTTACAGAAAATACACAATGGGGTAAACAAAGCCTAGACTCTAGCTACTGGTAGTTACATCCTATCAGGAGAAGACTTCAAAAACATATATTCTGAGTATATGTGTGTGTGCATATGCATGCACCTGGGGAAAAAGATAAGAGAAACTGACAGAAGGTCAACAGTTTCTTCGACAAAGGACAAGCAGAATGATAGACAAAGCTGGGCTACAGGATAAATCTTTAACACTCCATCTACACCTTCCTTGTGGCCAGTTAGTCATGAGATACTGAAGACTTAACACCAGGGGTGAAATTCAGCTGGTTCTATTTGGCTCAGGCGAACCGGTAGCAGCGGCTGTGGGAGGCTCCGTCCACCCACGTGGATGTCAAGATGTTGCTTTTTTGCAACATTTTAAGCCTCTGCGCATGCGCAGAAGGCTTTGCGCATGTGCGGATGATGATGCATGTGAGTGAAGCAGGTGCACGCACATTTGCGAATTGGTAGGGAAGGTAAGTGAATTTCACCCTTGCTTAGCACCATTGGATTTCACCTCCAACAGGATAGCCCCCAAGAACTAGAAGACACAGAACAATCTGGGATCTGGATAGTTGAACACAGTATCTCATTATCAAAAATTGCTATAGGCAAAGGCTATCTTGTCCAGGCAGAATTTTACTTTTAAGAAACTTCTGTGGGACCAATAGTTCCATCCCTCCCTCCCACAACTGTTTCAGTGTTCCTGTCAAGGTTATTCCCTACTTAAGCAGCATTTAATTTCCAAATGTTATTGTTGCACTGTGCCTGAGCAGATCTCCAGGAAAAGGAAAGAATGATGTGTCTCCATTCTGTTAGTGATATTCTGCAATGATAAGGTGATTTATAAACGTGTCCAGAAAAGAAAGTATTCATGTCTTTAGTGAAACATGTGACTTACCAATATCGCATTGGATTTTTTATATAAAGGGTCATATATATACTGTCAGGCTTTAGACAAATGTAGAAAGTTAAAAGAATTTAAAATCCATTTGAACACTGAGAGTATTGATCTAATCTACATAACCCAGTAAGAGGCAGAGCATTTAATACAGAACTATTCTTTCAGGGATTTTTTAAAACTTCAGCTTAATTTATAAACTATGATGAATGACAGAGAACAAATATACATTAGGCAATTATCTTTCACTCACCATCCAACCCTGTTATGAGGTAAAATATGGAATCCATATTTTTAGTGTCATACATGAAATGAAAATTCAGCTTAATTAAGAGAAGTGAAAAGCCATGTTTTGAGGATTTCATTTATATCATTGTATACCCGGAGGCCAATCCTTCAGAAAATTGTAACAAAAAATCCCACATGAGTTTAATAATTTGCTTTTCCTCAGAATACAGATCTGGTGAATTATGAACATGTGATTTGATTATAAAATCAGAGTTAAATTACAGATTATATGTTCTCAATATTGTTTCTCTTTGGTAAAATAGATTTTAAAGCCATCTATCATATTCATCGCGGGGGGAAAACATACGGAAGGGTCTCTTGCTTTCACATTGCCTCTTCCTTGAAGTCATTTTAGAGACTGTTGTTGCAGAGAGAAGTTTGGACAAAAGGGAATGCAAATACTCGGGTGCTGCTTCTAATGAGGCACTCTTATAATAATACCTGTAGTAGCTGAAAGGCCATTACTGATTTTCATAACATGAGTGGTTAGAATGGAAATGTTTCAAAGAAAACAGAAGATCAAATGCACATAAAATATGGCCCTGGGCTTCAGTCATCAGCTGCAGTTGCCATCTTGATACGTTCTTCCCTCCATCTCCTCATCCTGGATGCTCCTGACTAAATAGCTGCTTTTGAAGTAGAGCAGCTCTGTGTCTTGTCTTCCCTCTTCTACAAAGCAGAGGAATGGCATCTGGATGACATCTGAAAAAGAGGCAAAAGCCTACTTTTCATTCTATGGTTGTGTTTGCAGAAGACTCTTAATCACGGTTGACTGAATCATTTTCTGAGTTTATATGGCACACTAGACTATGGCTAAGTATGTGCTTGGCTGCAATATTGGTAGCTAGATTATTGTCCAGCGTGCTTCTGGATGTGTCTGTTCAGATGACGATGAGAAGCTAGCTTTCCTGGGATATTGAAAAGGTATCTTGGGTCTACATATGAAGAAGAGTAGATATGATTGCAGTAGATCTATTCTCTCCATTGCATTCTTCCTGTCCTCCTCATGTGAAGAGAAACACTATCCATAGTCTTCTGTCACTTTATACACAAAAAGAGGTCTGCTATCCATTGTCCCCTACATATAAAGGACAGTGAGGATGAAAGGAAATGAAACGGGAGGAGAGAATTAGTACAATGGTCTTATTCTCCCTCCTCATTAATTGAATCTAGATAACTTTCTGAAGAAGGTATATGCCCATTTAGCTTCATACCTACTTCCTCCATGGTACAGATCATATATATTACAAGGCATACAAGGATTAAGTGAATGCTATGGACTGATGAATGGATATTCAATTCATGTAACCAAGGAACAAGACCATTTTCTTTCAGCCCTGGGAAGGGTAGTCTTAGCCTACTTTTCCCTTCATGTCATCAGTCTAGGAAAGCATTGATGACTCTTTATGCTGTATTAGCTTTCCTCAGCAAACAAAATCACCATTCAGCCATCTTCCTTTCCTTGTGTGAAGTAGCTGCCCTTTGCTGTTGGAGTAATTCCTATTGTGGACTCCTTGGTGCTCTCTGAGCTTGGTTGTTTGCTTGCAGATGTTTCATTACCCAACAAGTAATGAAACATCTACAATGAAACAACCAAGCCCAGAGAGCACCAAGGACTCCACAGTTCAACCCTGAGCCACATTCGTTCTCTTCTATTGCAGTTTCCTACCAGCAGACCATGGATAAATTTGGAAGGCTGAAGACTCTGATCCACAGATTCAAAATCTATACAAAAGAGAATAGAATGGTTTCTCTGAAATCCAGGTGTATCAAATCTGCAAATATCTGGATAGTGATTGGATGCTGTCTGGGTTTTCAGGGAATCACAGCAGTAAAAATTCCTCTGAATAATCCTTCTGGCCCAACCCTTCCTTCTTTTGTTCACTATCATCTCATTAAAACCACTTCAGGCATAATGCATACATCTTTCTTATTTATTTATTTATTTATTTATTTATTTATTTATTTATTTCAATTCACATTAAAATCATTGGGTAATCAGTGACCACGGCAAACAGGGATGACTCTATAAGACCCAAAAAAGGATCCAGAAAAGTGTCCATTTCTGATGTCAAAATATTAAATACTGTTTTTAAACACATCTGAAATTTGTTCAAACAGTCAGTCAATTTACATTCTTGATTCATGAGCAAACACCCATGAAATGACAGGGACTAGAAAAAGATTAACATTTTCCTCAGATTAAAAGCCATTTTGGTGGAATTGAAGAGAAAGTAGGAAGTAATTTCAATGTTAATGCAGCAAGCTTCCCAATTGGGGGAGTAGTGGCAGTCTCTGGGCACTGGCTGGGATCTTTATGCTCTTTTGAGTTCCTGCATAGACTCGACCCAAAAGGAGGTTAGGGAAAGGTAGATATGAGCAAAAATGTTGAAATGATTGTTCTAACTACCTGTTGGTTGAACTATGAAAAAAATGTAAGGTTGGTGGGATAGAAATTTCTTTTACAGAAATCTCATTGAACATTCTGCTCTTTAATATGCTTAATGATATTTTCTCCACATTTATCTGGGACAAACAAGCCTATCACTTATGCCTTTGCTTTCTCTGGTACAAATCTGCCAGTCTTTCCTTCCTGCAGTAATGAGATTGATTTGTTGTGTTATTGCACAATTGAGTTAGAAGAAGAGTTTCACATCTTGAACCCTTTAAGAATTCTCAGGAGCATCACCTCAATCAAATAAGCAGTCATTGCTTAAATTTTTTTTTGAGGCTAATGCCTTTTCACTTCCATTTGTCTTACCTCTTCAACATCTTTCTACGTTTCGTCTTTTTTCTTGAAAAAGTTTGCATTTTTGTTCTTATTAGTTGATCAACTATCTATAACAGGACTGGAGCCGATGTACCATATCTACCTAACCTTATTTGACATTAAACTTTCACTTGTGAGTTTGTCTCCATGCAGGAAGCAGAAAGAAAAGTGTAGATTTCAATTCACAAATATCATAGGATGGGAAAATAACTCAAAGTAGCTTTCTGGAAGGACCTTTCTGGACAGGGATAGAAAAGTGCATTTTGGAATTTGAGAGCATGTAATGAATAAAGTCACAATTAGTGGGAATGATCAATCAGAAAACATCAATTTATCAGAAGACAAGCTTGAATTGTATTTACTGAGTACTTGTAACCTGGCAATTGAGTTAAATTATTTTGAAGATATACAGAATACACTGAACTATAAACAAGCCAAACAATTTAATTCTCTAAGACAGTTTATCAAGAAACAGTTGCTCAATGTTTTCCAGCTCATATGTATGCTTCTTTTCATCTGATTGGAATTGGAAGGAAAGAAAAAGATCCAATTCTAACTATACCCAGAGACTTCCTCTTTATGTCTTTGGGGACTAACAATACACTGCTGTGTGAAAATAGCCTTTAAAACTGATAGCAAAATTCCAAATTATTTACATCCTTATCAAGAAAACAAAAACAAAACCCACGCACCTCAATCCTCCCTAACATTAGGCCTAATAGAATTGAACTGCAAAACTCCCGATGATTTTCTGCCATTTACTGGTCATTCAAATCTGTGCAGCCCAGATTTCGTGATTTTACTTAATATACAATCAAAACAAGCTTATCTGGACAAGCAACTGATTGGGTAAATAATGCAGAATAGAATAATCATAATCTCCTCCGCTGGAAATGCAATCTGTAAAATTTTGGATATTCAACCCCTAGTCTTGTATTTTTTTTAAAAAAATTGATTTATATGCTGCCCTTCTCCGGAGACTCAGGGCAGCTTACAGTGGGTTAAGCAATAGCCTTCATACTTTTGTATATTTATACAAAGTCAGTTTATTGCCCCCACAATCTGGGTCCTCATTTTACCTACCTTAGAAAGGATGGAAGGCTGAGTCGACCTTGAGCCTGGTGAGATTTGAACTTGCAGTAATTGCAGGCAGCTGAATGTTAATGAATGTTAATAACAGTGCTTTAGTCTGCTGCACCACCAGGCTCTAGTCTGCTGCGCCACCAGGTATTACCCTGGATGGATCTATTTATAATCTTTATGATACTTAAGGGGTGACCATTCCTTTGGCCCAAACCTAGCTCTGATTAAATACAAACCACAGAGAGTCAAGATGCAAAGCAAAAATAATAATTACATTATGTTTAAAGTCAGTTTAAATAAACAGGACACAGACGGGGTTTTTTTTTTCTTCTGGGGCTAATTTAAGACAGCAAAAAAAAAAAAAAAAGGTTGAAGCATGTTTGCTCGTGTACCCCAAGAACTTGCTCCATGTTCAACTTATAACTCAACAGCCCGATAATTCACATAATTCTCAGTCCAAGCCTTGCATTTTGTCCACCATACTAGACCAGCTCATTCAACGTTGTCTTAACTGTCTGGAGCAATACTGTTTAATTATTATTCCAATGGGGGGGAAAGATATATGTTTATCAGGTTAAGAAAAATTAATAGCCTCTTAGGGATTTTATGACTATAGGACATAGTCAAGACACCGCAATAAATATTTCTGTCTGGCCCAGTCACTGAGTCTGCACAGCCATTGCTTCATTCTTACAAAGAAATGAATGCCAGAGGTGGCGTTGTGTAATCCAGCAGAAAATTGTGACTGGCTATGAACATTTCAGTGAGTTTAATGAGTGAGCTTTTGGTTAGATAGAACTTAATGATATGATTCTGAACAATCGAAAGCGTTGCAAATTGCCTTTGATCAAACTGAAATAGCATTGCAATAATTATTGGCATCGTTAATTAATTAATTCTTAAACATCAGCCTATTTTTAAAATCCCTTTTGAGAGAACTGGTTTAATGGCTCAGGTTATCTTTGCTATATAAGTGGCTGTTGGGCTGCTTTTTAGACATTATGCCATTGGTCAGATGTTATTTGGGGTACAGTAAGATATTAAGAAAACATCCAAAGGTGCTTTTTTCAAGAAAGTCCATTTGCCTCTTGAAAAAAGCACCTTTGGGACAATCATGACCTGGATGACTGAGAATCTCCATAGATATTAAGAAAACACTTTCTTAATATCTTGATTAGAACACACTAATCAAACAACCTTGGATAGCCCTTAGTCATTTCAATCCATTTAAAAGAGATGAAAGAAACTGGGTATAAAATGGCAGTTTTAGAGAAAATGCTCTCATGGGCTTGCACAAACGAAACTATACAATATGTTTGATATTTTGTTTGAACTGATATTTGTACATGCAGCTTACATGAATATTAATGCCAGTTTAAACCTAAATGGAACTGCTCATCTGTGTCCATGTGGCTGGCCAAGGATTATTTTAATTTGGAATTGTAATATTCTTCCTTCTTGAATTCTCAACGAAAATGCAAATTGGTAATAAATAAGTAGAGGTGAATAGAGTTTATTCAGGCCTATTATTGCTAAAATGAAACTTGTTATTATTTTCAAATGTATTATTTAACTTGAGTTGGAAGAACTGAACCCTTAGGACTGAGTAAGAGTATTGAAAATGAATTTATAATTCATTGTGATAATGATCTGATCTAATCTGCTGTTGCTACTATAATTTGATTTATATTTTTATTACAATAGAAGTCTAGATTTAATAATAGAAAATATTGTCTCAGCCTAATCTAAAGGGTTTCTATGTAGCCACTTCAGGAAGGGAATTCAATTTTCACCCTTTATTCACCTTGTTGTATGATTTAGGTTATAGATTTCAGCATAGGAAGAAAAAGGGAGAAAAAACAGCAAGAAGCATCAGTCATACCAAGAATCAAATATGGTAACGATAATCCTAATTGTGTAACTTTGAAGTTAAATTGCACAAACAATATGGTAGCATCTGAAAACTTAGGCTAAACTATGTCCCTCTTGCATCTTATGTTCTATGCAGTTCTAGAAACTCATTAAAAAAATCCTGGGTCAACATGACATCTACAGCTTAAGGGAGAGATGAAAAATAACAAATGTTTGGAACAGCAGTGAAGAAGATAAAGCAACAAGTATATCCGGAGTATCATACAGACAGATTAATTTCAATGGTCACACTACCGAGCCTGCTGCCAAGCTCATTGTTCTAATTTAATTCCATGGTGTCAGCCTCTAAGAGCTGGTAAAATATTTACACACACACACATGCACACACACACAACTGAGGAAAGGA
Source organism: Ptyas mucosa (assembly GCA_012654045.1). Classification (NCBI taxonomy): domain Eukaryota; kingdom Metazoa; phylum Chordata; class Lepidosauria; order Squamata; family Colubridae; genus Ptyas; species Ptyas mucosa. Next base: position 26,198,861 of record WNWU01000012.1, read on the forward strand.
AATAGCTGAGACCAATCTAACCAGGCCCTTTTTCCCAGGCATCGGCAAACATCTCAAGCAACAGAGGTTTCCAGTCAAGCTGCCTAAATTCCTGTTGGTGCTCCCAAGAGGAGTTTTGAACTTTGTTCTGCAAAATAAGCGAACACACTTGCTTTCAAACCAAGAAGAAATCCTTCATAGATCCAAGAGATTAATTACATGTATCTAAGCCTTTAGAGATACAGGGCTGGCAATAAAGAATCAAATCAGTGAAGGGGGCCTAATGATCAAACTGACTAAAAGGCTGTGATTTTGATTTTTTCCCTACGGCTTTGGCAAAATATTCTTAAAAGATTAAGGGCATAAATTTATAATCTATATTTCTTCTGCTACATACATATATGGAGCCCAGCTGTGCATTACTGACAAGCATGGTTGAGATAATTTTGTTATTTTGCCTTATGAACCTTGAAAAGGATTGAGTAAATCGCACAGTAGTGTATAGTAAGGATTCTAGACGTCACAACAAGGAGACATAAGGGCTCTTACATTTATCATCTCTTTTATAGTGAATATTTTATCTTTCTCAGGGAATGGCTTAAGAATTCACTGTCTTTTACCCAGGACATAAATATGCTGGTTTCTCACTCCATATACAAAAGTCATTTGGACTATCAGTTGAATAATCTGCTTTGCTATATCTATTTAGGGCTTCAGGTAGTATACATACTGTACACTCTATCATCCAACAGAACATCCTAGGAAATCAACAGGTGCCATTGGGAGGCTCCGTTCATCTTTCCCAACATTGACTGCCTTAAGCAATTGCTTCATTCAGTCTCACAGTATGGCTAGTCTTGACTTAGACTGGTCTTATGTATGTTTATTTGGAGCAGAACAGCTTCATCTTTGAAGAGATTCCTTGTCCCTTATGGTGAGCTCATTGTCTCAGTCTATGGACTTACCAGATGGCAGGAAAGGCAGTAAACAGTAACATTCATGCAACTAACTTTAAAAAATTCCCTATATTTAAAAAAATATAGATTGGGACCATAAACTGACTAAGCCAAAAAAAAAATAGTTTGCTTATTTTATAGAGTAAAGTGAATTGATCATTTGTGGGCCTTACGGCACCTATCTTGCCTTTAACTTGCCAAACCTTTCCAAATAAAAAAAATTTTTTTTGTTTTATTACCATGCTGGGAATTCTGGGCTCCACATACAGCCCGTGGACCATAACTCCAACTTTTATGTTTGTGAACTAATTGCAATTTATCTGGTCCAACCATGGATAAGCAAACCATAACTTACTGTGCTAAACACAACAACTGCAAACAAGCAGATCCACACATGTAGTATTGAGGCTAGCTACTTTATTGTTCTCTGTCTATTACAGAGGATTCTCCTCAGCCTGGCAGATTTAGCCTGGCAACAACCAGACAAGGCTCTAAGGCAGCGGCCCCCAACTTTTCGGGCACAGGGACTGGTTCCGTGGAGACAAGTTGTCTCCAGAGGGGGTGTGGTTTCATGTGTTCTCTGCATCCTGCAGATGGGACTTCGCTTGCTTGCGCGGCCCAGTTTCTGGCATGCCACAGACTGGTGCTGAACCACGGACCAGGGGTTGGGGACCCCTACTCTAAGACATTTAAGGAGGGTCATATCTAGCCCTCTTTTACTTACATAGCAAGTCCAGGCTGATTCCTCTCTTGAGCCCATTTCCCAACCGGAATGGTTGTTTTCCAACAGCAACTGTGTCAGCTCCTAAAAATCTACGTCAGCCCATGTGAAATGGCTTGCTGGGAGTATTATGAAGAATATAGAAAAATGGCTCCTATTGTTGTTTAACATTCCTTGGAGCAAAAACTGCTAAAATGTTGTCCAGGTTAGTCTTTAGTGGAGGATCTTGTTCACTCAGTCCCATCATATACTTATATCCAATTCTATGGGCAAGGAACTGAAGCCTTAAGCATACTGATGAACAAAACAGCTGCAGAGTTTATTGTATTTCTAGTTTATTGCTAATTTATATTTTGACTTTCCTTGCCATTCTTCATGCAAATAGAATTACTCTGACAAGCAGAGGCAAGGTCATGAGAGAGCGCAAAGGCAGATTGTAGATCAATCGCAAGCAATTGCTAATTGCCAAACTGGTGATCTGGTTTATATGATGATATGAGCATGACATTTGGAAGGATTATTTTTTTAACTCATTCAATTTTAGATAAAGAGAATTGCAAAGGGAAAAAAAACATCTTTTGTGAAAAATAATGTGAATTTAATCAGAATCAAACTTTTTTTGCTCTTTGCTTGACTTTAATTTTATCACGCAGATATAATGGGATCTACAGAGGCTAATTTTTTTCTTTCAGGTATTCCATTCAACTGTGCATGAAAACCAAATATTAATCATTTTAATGTGCACGAGGATTGCAGAAATTTAGAGCTTAATTTGAAATGCTGTATTTGATTATAAACTAAAGTCTTTAAATATCATCTTTTTCAATCTTATATTTGTTTCTTTTTCTGCAGACAACCATACAAGCATAATACTAACTGTCAACCCAGGGCCTATATAAATACAAAAAATAGGCATGGGGTTGCTTGATCAAGTCAATAGCACCGTCATCTTGGAAGAGCATATCTTAGAGAAGAAACCACAGTCTCGCTGGCATGCAGACAGTCTTGTCACCCCCAGTCAAGGATTTCAAGGCGGATCCAGTGAAATTATGATGGACAGCACCAAGATCCTGGGGGTCCAAATCATACTGGTAATGGCTTATTCTCTCATCATTCTGCTGGGATTCATTGGCAACTCCTTGGTCATCTACATGATAGTGAGATACAAAACCATGAGGACTGTAACCAACTTTTTCATAGCTAACTTAGCCCTGGCTGATTTAATGGTGGATACTTGCTTGCCCTTTACTTTGGCTTACACTCTGCTGGATGAGTGGAAGTTTGGGGCTGTCCTTTGTCACTTGGTGTCCTCTGCTCAAGCTTTAAGTGTTCATGTATCTATTCTCACATTAACCGTGATTGCCCTCGATAGGTACAGATGTATTGTTTTTCATTTAGACAGTAGAATATCCAAGAAAATCAGCTTCACCATCATAGCGATTACATGGCTGGTTGCCGTTCTCCTAGCTAGTCCACTGGCTATCTTTCGAGAATACAGATACGAAGAAATTCCATCCATCAACCTCAGAATCGCTGTCTGCTCAGAGAAATGGCCTTCTGGCAACAGAGATGCCACTATATACAGCTTATCCATGCTCATCCTGCAATATGTCTTCCCTCTTTCTATCATCTGTTATGCCTACATCAGGATCTGGTTCAAACTGAAAAGCCACATTAGTCCTTCTGCTAGAAATGACACTCACTGTCGCAGGAAAAAGACCACGAAGATGCTTTTCATGGTCGTTGTGGTGTTTGCCGTCTCTTGGCTACCTTTCCATGCTTTCCAGCTTGCCGCAGACTTAGATATGGCACTTGCCCTCCATGATTATAAACTCCTTTATACGGTATTTCATGTCATAGCTATGTGTTCCACTTTTGCAAACCCTTTGCTCTATGGCTGGATGAATAAGAACTACCGCAATGGATTTCTTATGTTCTTCCGTTGTCAGAAAAAGCCAGAGAGGCTCTATGTAGAGGGATCAATTCGGGGGAGGTCCTTCACTTTCAAGGCTACTACCTTGAATGGGAGCATCAAGCACTCAACAGGTGATGGACAGCTACCAACACCGGTTTAGTACATAACAGCTTCATCTCCACACAGGGCCCGGACTTCAGTGTTGCTCCCCTAAAACTGTTGTTTCCACCCACCCTAAAAGTAAAAATGTGTTGAATTGCCAAAATGCTGTCATTGTCATAGTTAGACGAAAGCACCTTATCTATTGGTCTCTCGAGCCTTGTGTACCATCCATTCTGCTTTCCCAAGTTAAACAATCCTTGCCTCCAATTTGTGTTTTGTGTTCCAAGAGAAGCAGAAATCATGTCATTCCAACATGCTTTAATTTATGAGAATAAATAAATAAATTTTACTGTTATTTGAAGGGCAGAAGAAATAGCAGGCAGGACTATTTCACTGCTTTAGGGACTTAGAGGGAATGAAGGTGTTTGCAACAATATTGACAAATCACAGCAAGCAATGGCACTTATTAAATACATGGTGTTTATTTTAATTTCCTGCAGATTTTTTCCACTCCTCATACCAAAGATCTATCTTACCATTCCTGAATCAGAATTCTAGGTAATACATTATTAAAGTTATAGTTCAACAAAAGAATAGGAATGAAAAAGATGTATAACACGCGGGTTCTGTGAAAAGTTGTTCTAAGGTAATTAATTCCAACTTCTCCAACTATTAAAAAGGGCAAAATTTGCTTTTTGATTTCCAGCAGAAAAGATTGATTCTAAATGTTTTTAGGCTAATGTTGGTGATAGTGACGCCTACACTGCACTCCACAATCATTTTTTGTATTTCATTCACTGGTTAAAGTGATTGTTAAATCTTGTTCTTTAATACGTAAATATTTATTTTGGGAATTGAAATTCCTGTTCTTCTTGACTGTCATGAATATTTCATATTATGAGATTGCTTTCCTACTTTTTCTGTTTGGGGGATTCTAAGGTGTCATCCATAGCCTTCATTCTTGGTAAGTGTCTTATTGCAAAAAACATAATACAGGTAGTCCTCGACTTACAATAATTCGTTTAGTGGCCATTCAAAGTTACAACAGCACTGAAAAATGTGACTTATGACCGTTTTTCAAAGTTACGACTTTTGCAGCATCCCCATGATCATGTGATCAAAATTCAGATACTTGGCAACTGGTTCATATTTATGACCGTTGCTATGTCTCAGGGTCACATGATCACCTTTTGTGACCTTCTGACAAGCAAAGTGAATGGGGAAGCCAGATTCACTTAACAACCGGGTTACTAATTTAGCAACTGTAATGATTCACTTAACAACTGGTACAAGAAAGGTCATAAAGTGGGGCAAAACTCACTTAACAAATGTCTCACTTATCAACAGACATTTGGGGCTCAATTGTAGTCATAAATTGAGGACCACATGTACTTATATCCACCTACTTGACCAATTCAGATTCTGCATGTATACTATAGAACAGGGGTGGGCAACTGTGGCCCTTTTGCAACCTGTGGACTTCAACTCCCAGAATTCCTAAGACAGCCATGCTACCTCAGGAATTCTGGGAGTTGAAGTCCCCAGTTCATAAAGGGGCCATAATCGCCCACCCCTGCTATAGAAGAACAGATTTTCCTTATTCTGAATTCTCAGTTCTTCTAGTGTCCGAAGTAAGAATCAGGATAACTCCAGGTGGAAGGGAGAGTAACTGCAAAGAGGAAATGTGAGTATTGTGGCAGTCAGTAAAGCACTCTCTCTAACTGAAAATTTCGTGGTTCATTGTCAACATGTTGTATCAATTCTACCATTGCTCCAGGTGATCTTTATCCAGAATTGTTCAGAAATGCTATGGAATATTGATATCCTTGACAATGGTGTTTGCTCTGGGTCCTAGTATGTAAATGAAATCTTCATTAGCTAAGGGAAAGGAATGGAGTCAAAATGATTATAATGGGATTAGAAGTGTAATGGATAACTATGTCTTCATGTTGCCCAGTGAAATAACCATCACAAATTGCTCCCAATGTACATTAAAACATCTATCTGGAAGGAACCTTGGAGTCTTTTCTTTCTTGGATCATGAATATTACTCTATCTGTGACTATCTAGACACATGATTTTGTCTTTTAACAGCTAAAATACTAAAACATTTCATGATAACTTCTAAAGTCATCCCCCTTCTTGACCAGAAAAAGAGAGAGAGAGAGAGAGAGATGTAAGTGCTGCAAAATATACCATGAAATAATATTCCATAAATATGTTTTGTGTATGAAGAAGATACATACTTGAGGCAGATATGTAAGTTGTACTGGTCATGATGTCATGATGCAGACTCCTTCCTATGTCCCCTCTGAGGAGGCCCATGCTTGTATGAATGGTAGTAGCTTCAAACAAATTGCACATTAGTTTCCATATATGCGAAGTGACTGCAGATCTACCATATCCCAAAGGAAAACCATTTAAGAAGGGCCGGTTGCAGACCATCTGGAATTGGATCATCTTCATTTTTCCAGAAGGTGATTCTTTTTTCCCCTCATAGTGGTTTCCAACAAATACAGTCCAGTGGCCTCTCCAGAGGCACAAAGAGAAAGCGCTTGTGTGCCAGAACTCCACCTAAGCCTTGCCTTTCATAACTAAGAAAATGGGCTGAGGTGTCAATATTTGTAGAAGAGCACTCATTTCTCCCCATTACTAGTATTTAGAGGCTTATTTATTTATTTATTTATTTGTTTGTTTATTTGTTTATTTATTTATTGAATTTTTATACCGCCCTTCTCCTTTCGGACTCAGGGTGGTGAACAGCCACAATAAAACATTTATATACAAAAATTAAAATAATTTTAAGATAATTTAAATAGAATTTGGCCCATAATTTTAAAACATTCAATTAAAATCAATATCAATTTTAAAAACCAACGTAACGTAAAATCAGGTCAGCCCGGTTAATTGAAAGAAATAGGTTTTAAGGGCCCGACGAAAAGTCCGGAGGTCTGGAATCACTCAATCAATACTATCTCTGATCTGGCAAGTTCCATATAGGCAGCAGGAAAAAAAGTAAAGAAAATAGTGCTATGTTCCTTTGCTTTAACAGAGGAATTCTAGGAAATCTTTCTTCCCTCTGATTGTTTGTTATTTATTTATTTATTTATTTATTTATTTATTTATTTATTTATTTATCAACAAATAAGAAAACAAGTAACAAAATAGACACAGACATGGACACATGAAAAAACTTTGGCACAAAAAAAAGGATATAAATTGGCAAAACATAGCCATAAACACATAAAATGATTACATATAATTGGGAACAGTAGCACAGGGACGGTATGCACGCTGGTGTGCTTATGCCCTTAGGGATCTCTTAAGAAACATGAAAGGTCCACGATAGACAGTTTACCATAAAAGGTATAGGGATTAGAGAGACTAACAACAGGATCAGGCAGATTGTTCCAGTCATTTACTACTCTATTGCAAAAATCATATTTCCTACAATTAAGATTAGAGTGAATTACATTGAGTTTAAATCTATTGATGGCCCTTGTATTAAATCTATTGATTGGCCCTTGATTGTAGCCAGGAGAGGGTCCCCTTGAAAAAAGACAAAAACAAAACAAAACAAAACCAAAGCTCTACAAACTCCACTGCAAAAGAGAATTAAAGAGCAAAAGTGATCAGAGAAAAGATGGTGATAATGAAGTTTTTCAGCACAGTTACGGTATTTTTTGATATGATATTACAGAGATGGATTCAAAACTTTTGCCTTCCACATCATAATGGGAAAATGAGATATGTCAATATACACATCTACACCCGTTAGTAATGAATCTATTTTACCTTTGAATCTGTCACGAATCTCTTGTACCACCACAACATATCCAAACGGCTACAGTGTATGGAAGCATGGTGCAACACTTTTAACCAGTCTATATTTTCAAGACAATAAGGAAGCTGAAGGTATCAAAGACTGACTTAAGCTAACCAAGACCTGTTCAGCATAAGAAATTGTAGAAGGAGAAGGAAAGCTCTGACCAGGCTTCTCTCTGTCCTCAGCTTATTATCTGCAGCATGACCAAAAGAATATTGGAATTTGCAAAGGTAAGTAGAGCAATAAAGGAGAATATTTGCAGTTCAGGGTTGAAATGCGACATTTCATTGCCTCAAACTAGGTGACATAGTCAGTGCTCAACAAGTACAGCAATTTCATCCAAATGATATCATAACTCAACATCTTCTTTTGACCTTAGTCCACTCAACATTTCTGAATATAGGAAAGTTGGAGATCCTTTTCCTTATTTTCTAAGAAGCTCCATATTCAAAAAAAGAACTGTGAAGTCCTTGGTGCTTTCTGAGCCTGATTGTTTGCTTGCAGATGTTTTATTACCCAATTAACAATCCTGAGCTCCATATATTCTCTTCTATTGATCCCCAAAAGATCCAAATAAAGCTACTCATTAGTTAAATGCATAGGTTTAGCCTTAAATGCAGAACTTGCCTCAGAAATAATCAGTCTGTGTTGGCGAAATGGTCTGATTGGATTGGGATCCTTTTCCCAATCCCAGTCTGTAATTCTGAGAGGGTGAGGGGGGATTAGGATAGAAATTCTCAGGACAGAAAATTTGAAGCCCCAGAGATGGATGCAACCTTCCAAGTTAGCTAACACTATTACAATTGGTATTAACTTTGCTTTCTTTTACCACGGTTCTACTTCTATTTGCAGGTCTTTATATTTTGTGATTTTTCTCCAGTCCTTTCTCTTCTTCTTTGCTGTTTCCAGATACTGTCATGTCAAAGTGGACTCTTTCATTAAAATCTGCCATCTTATAATTTACAAGAAGTCCATTATTTTGTCTCTTGCATTGTGGAACAAGAAAAAACAGATCTTGAACTTCTGTGTTTTTTTTCCTTTCCATGTATCAGAAAAATGCTACTGTAGCCCCCCACCTTCTTTTTCTCTTCTAGTCAAGGCATTTTTTAAATTCTGTCCTCCTCACATGACTTATTTTCTTCTTCTGTCACATGCTATCATAGTCAATCCATTGAATGGAAGATGGAAATCATTTAGTTCAATGGCCTGTTTTTCAATATATCTAAATTCAATAGTAAGAAACAACACATTTTTAAGAGCAATAGTTCTGGTTACATTTTAATATTTCATAATAAATCAGAGCTATAGGTTTGGGTTAAGGTGCCCTAGTTTCCCCAAGATTGCATAGTAGTACTGGAACTTACTGATCGATTTTTATTATAAGTTTTAATAATGTTTTCCTTGAGTTTGATTGATTGCCTTTGTGGATGAGTCCAAATGATTTTCTGGGCAACAATTAAGAAGCAGTTTGCAACTCCTTTCTGGATTTTTTAATGTTTTATTTCAGGAGCCAGAAATAAGCATAAGCCCCCACTCATCCCATGAGACAACTTTGTAATTAGATTCATGCAAGAAAAAGAGCATAAAAATAACCTATACTGCTTTTTAAACATCATGTGAGACAAAAAAGCCTATTTTTAACTTCTGTCATCAAAAGATGTGTGACTGCTGCAGCAATCTTAAAAGCTTGTCACTTGTGTGCTATGATGCTCACATTTATCTGGATAAAATTCAGTAAAATAATTTGACATACCCCCTCATAAAAAGGGAGGCTTAGAAAATTGATGGCAACAAACCATAATTTGCAACAAATCTACTGGTGTCTGAATTATGCAGTCCAAAAAATCTCTTCCTGTGTTTATGTGCATCTCCCTGGATTTGCAAAGTTATAGTGTCACAAATACAGGCAGTCCTCGATTTATGAACACAATTGAGCCCAAAATTTCTATTGTTAAGTGAGACATTAGTTAAATAATGCCCCAATTTATGACATTTTTGCCACAATTGTTAAGTGAATCACTGCAGCTGTTAAGTTAGTAACCCAGTTGTTAAGTGAATCTGGTGAATCTGGCTTCCCCAGTGACTTTGATTTTCAGAAGATTGCAAAAGGGGATCACATGACCCTAGGACACTGCAACCATCATAAATACAAATCAGTTGCAAAGCATCCGAATTTGTGATCACAGGACCACAGGGATGCTGCAAAGGTTGCAACTGTGAAAAATGGTCATAAGTCTCTTTTTCAATACTGTGTAACATTGAACGGTCACTAAATGAACTGTTGTAAGTTGAGGACCACCTGTATGTGCTTCTGTGAGTCCACCTATTGCCTTGCACGAGCAGCATGCTGCCCTTGGTGACATCTTTAAAGTTGGTTCTGTGATGAATTTGTATATTTTGGATTTGACCTCTCAGTGAGAATTTTAGTACTCCGTCGCATGTTGCATCACTCAAAGCTTCTCCGCTTCTGTTTGTTTAGGTTCCATACTTCATAGCCATAAGATCGTTGTTTGCACGGCTAAGACACCGAAGGGTTAATTGCTTTGGTCTTTCTCATCTTCTGTTTGGATGGATTTTATGCTATAAAAGCTGAGCCATCTTTCGCCTTTTATTTCTTCATCCGTCATTTGTGTGGCACAGATCTTCTGCTTGACGGAGATTGAGCAACCGACATCGGCTAGTGGCTCATCATGTAATTTGAATACATGGCAGGGGCAGAAATGGTTTCACAAGCATTGAGTCTTTTTAGGCCATCTGCTCTGCTTGCCAACTGAGCTCGTTTAGACACTGCTCAGAATGATGATAACATCATGAGTTGGTGAGATGGATTGTTTAGTAATCTTTGGGAAAGAAGGGAAGGAAAGTGCAAAAGAGATGGGTGCAAAAGAAATAGGTCTAGGATAGGGATATTAAACACAAGGCCCGTGGGCTGGATCCGCCCCGCAATGTGGTCAGATTTGGCCTGTGATGTGGTCGAATCTGATTTGCAGGGCTGTCCTGAAAAATGTAGGGGGCCGGTCCATGTTGTTTTGGCCCGGTCTACCCAATGCAGCAGTTTGGGGAGTGGCGTCAAGCTGGCCATGCCCACCCAGTCAGGTACGCCCACCCAGTCGGCCATGCCCAGTGAGTGGTGTCAAGCTGGCCATGCCCAGCCAGTTGGCCATGTCCCTCTGGCCCCTGAGGTCAACCACAGCCCTGATGTGACCCACAATAAAATTGAATTTGACACCCCTGCTCAGGGATGTTTGGGCACTGACCTTTGGCTACACCCACTTTGCTCCTAGCCAACTGCTGCTGCCGAACAACAGCAAGCTTTCCTCCTCCGCTGGTCGTCTGCTGGCGATTGTCCACTGTCAATGGCCCCCTCACTTTCCACCCCAAGACCCTCATCCCAGCCCATTCACTGAGACACAGTTTAACCAGGGAATTTTGCTGCACAGGACAAGTAGCCACCAGCCAATTGGATGGCTGGTGACAGCGATGGAGCTGAAGGGCAGTGAGCAATTGACGGTGGGTGGGGCTATTGCAGGGACTGAAGGGCAGCACATGATCGACGGTGTGCTATGGGGGATAGTGCACAATGAATGGTGTGCTGTGGAGAGGGCAGTGTGTGATCGATGGCAGGCTGTGGGGGAAGAAATCGATAGTGCTTGCAGCTTTGAGACCCACTGCTTGGGAGGGAAGGAGAGGGAAGCTACCACAGGCTGCCAAATGCCTGTTTTGCACTGCCAACTCTGGGGTTTCTACACTGCACTGCAGTGCCCTCTGCCTTCCTGCTCAGAAGACAGCAAAGCTTTAATACTATCCTAGAAATAATACCAAAAGGGGGACTGGGAAGGAGAGAAGTCCTCACAACAGGAGCAACTTGAGTTACTATGCAAAACTGTTTGATCCAGGAAAAAGGTTTTCACTGCACAGAGAGGAAGCAAGGAAGCCAGCCAGCAGGCAGGCAGAGCCACAGCCCACTGCCAATAGTGCACTCCCTCCCCAGTCTGCCACCAACCCTCCACAGCCTGCCACCGACCCCACAGCCTGCTGCTGATCACATGCTGTTGCCCTCAGCCTGCTGACAATTACGTGCTACCCCCCAAAGCCTCAATTCCCCACCTGCCGCTAATCATATGCTGCCCCTCTGCCCCCAGTGCCATCGTTGTCACCCGCTGCCTGATTGGCTGGCAGTTACTTGTCTGGTACAGTGAAATGTCTGGGTCAAACTGGGAAATGGGCCTGGATGAAGAGCTGGGGGTGGAGAGCCAGGGGGCCATTGGTGGTGGATAATCACTGGCAGAGGGCCGCAGAGGAGAAGTGCCTTCCATTGTTTTAGCAGCAGTGGTTGACTGGGAGCCAAGTGGGCATGGCTAAGAGTCAGCAACTAAACATTCCATTCCAAAAGAGACACTTCCTCCCAGGGCAGGGAGAGAAGCATAAGAAAGACACTCAGGTAAATTCTGCCTTACTTGTGCTAAACTGTGAGTGAGAGAATTGATTCATGCCTATGGAGATTCTCAATCATCCAGATCATGGTTGCCCCAAAGATGCTTTTCAAAGGGCAACTGGACTTCCTCGGGTTTTTTTCCCTTGAAAACGTTTCACTTCTCATCCAAGCTTCTTCAGTTCTGACTGAATGGTTGGGGATAGAAGCATTTCTATGAGCCATGGTGGCACAGTGGTTAGAGTGCGGTACTGCAGGCTACTTCTGCTGACTGCTGGCTGCCTGCAATTCGGCAGTTCAACTCTCATCAGCCTCAAGGTTGACTCAGCCTTCCATCCTTCCAAGGTGGGTAAAATGAGGACCCAGATTGTTGGGGGCAAAATGCTGACTCTGTAAATGGCTTAGAGAGGGCGGTATAAGCACTGTGAAGTGGTATATAAGTCTAAGTGCCTGAATTTCTCTTTCCTCACTCTTGTACTAAAGCAAATTGAGGCAGGATTATGTTGACTTTCTTTTTCCACATTCTCTCTTTTGCAGCACTGAGATGTCCTCCCTTGATAGTTCATCTATTTCTTCATTACAATCATCTTCATATTCCTTCACGGTATCTAAAGAAATGAGGGATGGGGATTTTAGGTTTCCCGATGGGTAAACATCTATAAAAGTAAGGAAAGGAGAGCAGTGAGGAAGGAGCAACCCCTAAAGAGAAAAGGCAGAGAGTGGGAGACAAGGCCACAGATAAATTGGTCTTTCCTACATGGATGGGAAAATCAAGAAACAGGGAAACAACCAGTGAAGTCTTGTAATAGCCCTAGTCCAGACTGAGTACCGTCAGTCTCCATTGCCAGCCGCTGCAGTCTGATCTGGACTTTCTGAAGTTGGTTTAAGAAACAGCCTGGAATAAGACAGGAGGCAAAGAGCATAGGCTGCTTAAATCACACAGCATCATAAGTTTACCCAAAGGCCTTATATCTCATCTCTTTGTGTTTATGAGCTTTTTCCTACTATGGTACTAGGTCTAATGTAGGCATAGATGAAGAGAAAGCTCTTTACACACAGTCCCTGCTCCCACCTGGTCCATTAGTGAAATGAGTCAAAAGGGAACTGCCTCTTCCCTCTTGCTTTTCTATCCTTATGCATTTTTCTAATAAAGCTGTTTTTATTTCAAATAAAATAAAATAATTATATAGACTGTGCCTTTTTCTCCCTCAGTGGAACACTTAATCATTTAAGGACTCAATGTTCTTTCAGTGTTACGGTTTTCATTCAAGGAAGCCCTCCTCTAACAAGGGCTCCTGCTGAATTCAGATCTCCAATACCTGCATGTACAGGCAAGCCTTAACTGACAAGGAAAGCTAGCTAGTTATAATTGGACAGGGAAGATATATCATAATTGGGAAGCCTACATTGAGAGCACCTTTTGTTGAGCTGCCCTATAGTGAATGTTGAGCAAGGGAGCACCTTAAAAAAGACATCCCCCTTCAAAAGTTAGCAGATATATTTGATGGATACCTAGAAGACAGATTATGTATAGCTTTATACCAGTGTTTCTGAACCTCAGGAAAGTTATGAGTGGACTTCAACTTCCAAAATTCCCCAGCCAGCACAGAGGCAATCCATGTATTCATTCAAGATATGTTCAGGAACAGGTTCTCCCCTTGGTAACTTACCTATAGCATTTTGAAGTAGCTGTAATTTCCAGATCACCTTGAAAGGCAGCTCTATGAAGACAACCTTGCACTAATGTAACCTTTTTTTCTGAAACAGAGTTTCAGAAGCAGGAAAAAAAGCAAAAAAAAAAAAAAAGCAAAGCACAGAGTTCACAACCAAGGAACCTGTTGCTAAAATTCACCTCTGGGAACAGCAGATTGGGGATATTCCGGGAGGCCGATCCACCTGCCAATCAGCTTTTTTCTTATTTTCCTCCCCCCAAATTAAGGTGTGTCTTATACTCAGGTGCGTCTTATACTCCAAAAAATACGGTAAGTTATATATAAGCCAGTAGCTAAGGTGCTGGACCAAGAGTGGGGAAACACAAGATTTCACAAACCAGCTGGGTGACTTTGGGCCAGATTCTGTCTTTTATAACCTCCCAAAAAAGATACTACACTTTATCCTACAATGAATTGCTTTCAGCTGGTAATAACTTCTGTCTGTCTGTCTGTCTGTCTGTCTGTCTGTCTGTCTGTGTCTCTATCTCTGTCTCTGTCTCTCACTCTATCTCACAGTGAATGGAGGCACTTCTTTTTATTTAATGCAATCTGATGAATGGTAAAAGAGCTAAATGCGAGTGCTCGGCCTGCAAAATTCTATTCACATGGCTGTCTCTTCTCAAACTTGGAGGATGATTTTTTTTTGAAGGACATTTAAGAGAAATGGAAACTATTCTCTGTTCCATACATAAACATTTTGCAAAGTGATTTACTATTCACTAGTGCTTGTCAAAATAAAACTATGTATTCCAACACAGCTATAAAGCAGAGATGGGAAACAAAACCTGATTGTTATGAGTGAACCAATGATTCTGTTCTTTCATATTATATACAAAAAAAGATGAATGTAGAACAAAAAGCAATTAAACTATGCACATGTAGCTGAACAATTATTTTTCTTTTTTCCGATTGCCCCTGTGTCTTGTCTTATTCTTACTTTATAAAGAAAATTGATGGATACAGTGAGATGTATTGTGTATCTGGATAACTCTGTTCAAAATGAACAATACCTGAGGAGTCAGAGGCCATGGCTCAGCCTTCTGATATTCTAAAGGATGACAGGAGGCCAGTGACATGACTGACGTGTTTGGCCTGTTGTTTTTATTTTCTTCAGTGTTTTAAGGGTAGAAATAGGACAAGAGGCTTCTGAGAATGAACAATACCAGGGTTCTATCTAATTCAAATCTTTCTCACTTCCTACAGTGAAGCCTCTAAGGAATCTGTCTATGGAGCTTCTCAGTCATCCAGGTCATGGTTGTCCCAAAGGTGCTTTTTTCAAGAGGCCACTGGACTTTCTAATTTTTCTTTGAAGACATTTTGCTTCTCATTCAAGAAGCTTTTTCAGCTCTGACTGGATGGTGGGGAATGGAAGGATTTATACTCCTTGCAGACAGCTGGTCATTTGCATTCTTTTAGAGAGTCGCTAAGGCCACTTGGAGGTTTACCTGTGTCATCAGGGTCACCTGAATAGTGCAAATGGGTGTGGAGCCTTCTTGGAACTGTTGAAAGGACTGTGTTGTAGATTGGAGATAGATGATGTTGTATTTCCCCCGCCCCCTTTGTTGAGAAAGGGCTGTTTAATTTTGACATAGATGTCAAAATTGAACAAGCTTCTAAGTATCCTTATCCAGGCCAACTTCTCCAAAAGCACTCAGTACCCTCCTGGCTCCTATATTATAGTGGTTATCCCTGGTCTGCAGTTCAAAAATTGTATGAGAATCAAAAATGTATAAAGATACAAATATATAAATTAAAAAGAAAAGACTCATTATTATTACTCATCTGGGATCTAGTCTATTCTAATTTCTGCACTGAAGCTCTAGGCCGCCATCTTCCCTTAACCCAGCGCAGTTGTGCCCTGGCAACATCCATTTTCCCCTTTGACTCCATGACATTCTCTTCATTTCTACCTCAGTCCATGAATGAAATCACCTTAATTTTTCTTTAGCGGTACTGATATTTAAATATTTTCCAAGACATACTCTGGATATGTAAAATCTGTTGGGCTTCCCTACAGATTTTGGAGACAAAGTCAGGTGAGAGGTGGGGGAGGGATGTGTGAGGTGCACAGTGTTTGAGGAAAATACAGGGCAGTCCTTCTTTTCTAGTCCTTGGTCAGTCTTCTCCTTCCCAACCTGTTACTCTTTTTTTAAAGAGCTGAACACAAAATGGCACATGAATGTGAAGAAAATAACAGAATGTATTTGTTGAAATAAACAGTTTTGTGTTTTGTTGCCAAGAAAGCTAGACTTGAACTTCACTTTATATATGTTACCCTTTGGAGCAGGAGCTGCTACTGACAGATAATACCATAAGCTTCAAAACTAATTAAGCAGGGTCTTTAATTAATTTGGGCTTCTGTTTATTTAACATTAACATTAATTATACCCATAAATTATTGATATGGGAAGAAGAAATAGAGAAGCAATTCTGTTTCCCGTGCTAAAGTATGATTGAAAGCTTGAGGGAATTATATTGTTTAATTTAGAACCTTGCTACTCAATACACACACACACTGTGGAGGGATAGACAAAGGGAGGGGAGGAAGGAAGGAAGGAAGGAAGGAAATCACCAGAAGTAACTCTTCTCAAAACAAATGAGCACTGTGAACTCCTGTAAAAAGTGCTGTTAAATAAAAGAAGTACTATATATTCATCTTCCATCACCAGAGTGGAAATCATGGAAGCACAAACAGAAGAGTGAATCCAAGATCCTAACATGAGAAAATATTTGGGCTATTTTGAGGAAATCTTTATATGGAATCAATTACCATCTTACTTTGTGGCTCTTATCATCTTCCATACAATAACATTATTTTTGATGCTTTTTTTAAAGCCTTCCAGATGCAGAAAGAGAACACCTACTGTATATTTTAAATGCTAGGTTTATTTAATTTTTTTTTAAAAAGCTATGACATTTTTTTCATCTTTGTTGAGAAAATGCTTTCATATATTTTAAACCTGATGGAGAAGCAGCCTTCTCTTTCTTCTGCCTCGTGATTTTCTAAACTGAAGTGAAAAGTGGGAGGAAAGGGAAGATGCATATTTTTTAAAATGTCAGGGACTGTATTGAAAACTGTTTTGAAAGACTCTATATTCTAGGTTTTATTATTTAATCATTTAAATGCATTGGCTGTCCAACTCAAGAGTTTCTTATAATTCAGTTGATATATTTTTTTCTTTGTTTAGTTTATATAGTAACACAGGAAATCCTAACCATTTTGTCAGTCCTATCTTTTTAGTGTCACTCTCACCCTCTTCTCTTTAAAACATCCCTTTGTTTTATTCATAACTCTGACTGAAGGGCACAGGATTAATATTCTCTCAGGAGGACACTAAAGGACAAGTCTAGTACTCTTTCAAAACAACACTAAACCTACCTTTTTATGGACCCTACCCAAGACTTGCCAATATTTGGGGGTTGTAGGCAGGTTCCTCTATAGAAGTCAGGAATTTAGTCCTTCCTGCAGTGAAAAATGCCATCAGAATTTGCCTTCACCAACCTTCAGGGAGTAGCCATGTTTGCAGAAGTCTAAAGAGGTCAGTTGGTACTGGACGTGCCATCCATCATAAAATATTAGATAATATTCACAACAAGAAGATGCAAGAAAAACACTACTTTAAAACTGGAGCAGGTATGGATAATTAGGCAGTCCATTAGCTGTGGACTGAAGATGAGATCAAAAGCAATGGCATGAGGACATGGCATAAAAAACTAACAACCAGGTGTATTTGTAGTGCAGTTAGGATGCCCCCTTTGCAATCGCATTTCAGAGCTGGGCAGATCGACAGATCAAGTACCTATTATTTTCCCCAGCTGAATCCTCCCAAGGGTCCTCTAACAGAAGACAGTACAGATAGTTCCCCACTTGTGACCACTCATTTTACAATGGTTGCAAATTAAAACAGCCCTGAACAAATCTACAACACAGTCCTTTCAACAGTTCCAAGAAGGCTCCACACCAATTTGCACCACTCAGGTGACACAGATAACCCTCCAGGTGGCCTCAACGACTTGCTAAAAAGAATGCAAATGCCCAGTTATCTGCAAGGCGTATAAATCCTTCCATTCCGCACCATCCAGTTAGAGCTTGGATGAGAAGCGAAACATCTTCAAAGAAAAACCAGAAAGTCCAGTTGCCTCTTGAAAAAGCACCTTTGGGACAACCATGATCTGGATGACTGAGAATCTCCATAGACATTTAGTCCTAAACAAAGTAACTTACAACCCTTTTTCAAAGTTACAAGTGTTGTTCTACCATCTCGGTCATTTGATCAGGATTTGGGTGCTTGGCAACCAGCTCACATTTACAATGGTTGCAGAATCCATAGTCACGTGTTTGTGATTTGCGACCTTCCCAGCTGGCATCCAACAAACTAAATCAACATGGGGAATCTGAATACACTCAATCACATAATTCACTTAACAACCATGAACTAAAATTGAGTCTGGTCACACAATCACTTAATGACTGCATCATTTAGCGACTGAAATCCGCTACTTAACAACCATGGTCATAACATTGGGTCTGGTCACATGATCCCTTGATGACTGCATCATTTAGTGACTGAAATTCTGATCCCGATTGTAATTGGACATTGAGGACTACCTGTAATGACTTGGCATTGAAGGGTGGCAGAAACAGCACAGTAATGTTGCAGATTCCAACTATCTTTTACAATGTAAAAACAGCATCTGACCTACTGAACCACAGACCAGTAGCCAAATTTTAGTTTAGCATTTTGAATCAATAGTGCATCTATCATGTGCTTAATTTATAGTTCAACGCTGTGCAAATCAAGAGAAAGCTTATTCTATAAATCATGGTTAAGTTAACCAGTGATAAGAGAGTTGAAATACAGCCATTTTTGAGTAGATCATTCCCCTTATGGCAGTCATTTTGTAGTGATGTTCAAAACAGTCTCACACATTTTTTTTGAAGCTATTAAGGGTTTGCAAAAATGTAGAGACTCCTAGCTGACATCTTACAAGATACATGGCTGATATAATAATAACAAAAAGGTGGGGGAAAGTAATATGAATACCATATCAGGAGACAAGATCTGTTCTTCTAATATAAGTTAATTAAAGAATTTTGCCAAGCAGAGGTCACAGATGGCCACCCGCTTTCCACAAGACTGGGCATACATCATTTTATTATTATTATTACTAATTTAAGTCAAGGCAATACATTTTTGACTGGGCAAGACATATGATTATTTCAGCATCTTATCTATATGGGATATGTGTGTGTGATTCATTGTGTCTGTGATTCATTGACAAACAATGTAGATGACATTGGGGTGAGTTGGTACCCTGCTTTGGAGGGGGGGGAAAGCATTTTTGCCAAATTTGGGTATCCCAGAGATAAAATTTTGGAAACTGGCTTTCAACTGAGAAAAGGGATTTTGAGCTATAGTTTCTCCTCTCACTGTATCCTGTATTTATTTTAAGAATCTCTGGGCACCAGATACAATATTGCATACACTTGTCAGAATATTAATCTTTCCCTTGAGATAATAGAATGAAAAGAGACTTGGCAAAGGACAGGATAAAGAGTTTAGTTCTTTCTAAATCTTAATACTGTATGTGTTACATGATAAATGACCGATAAAGTTTCCAATCTACCAACTGTTGCCTTCAAAATATTCCTGAGACCAGCCAATGGGTGACAATTTCAATATATAGTTTGGGAATTAAAGCAGCTGAAAACTTCAGCCAATTTTTGCTGGACTGGGGCCCCTAACCTCTGTTGAGTTCCAAGTTACAGGAGAAATGAAAAGTCTGCGACTGAACTTTCTGACTTTGGCATTTTTAGTCAAAAGTTGCTTTCTAATGTAGCATGCCAATTATGATGAAAATAATATTTCAGGTTCAAAATTATGCTTTTATAAACCACATTACCTGTGTCATTTGCCCTTTTAAATGATCTCTTACATCACATATCAACCCAAAAGAAATAGATTCTACCCTATGTACAATTGCATTAATTTAGTTTGCACCATATTTTTAACTCTCAGAGCAGTTACCTATATAATATATAGAAACAGACCATACTTCTGTAGGAGGGAACCAGTTGCCCTTCAATACTCATAATACATTTATGCTCATGCTCCTCTACCTTATAAAAATGTTATTAATCTGTTTTAATACAATATATTTCTCTGTGATGATCAGAATAGTAAATGCATATATGCTGCATGCTATCCATGGTATGATGAGAAAGCTTTTATTAACTCTCTTGGATTTGGATATTACAATTTTATTCAGTAAAGGATGCAGTCATCATACATTTTATAAAGTATTAATTTAGCAAAATATACCAATGTTCCAACAGACCTATTCACTGAAAAACAGTATTCCCCCTGGCATCTGCAGATAACAATTCTTTTTTAAAGTTGTGTTTTATTTGTTCCAAAAATCTCCAGATTATAGATAGCAGAAAGAAACATTTTTTCATACAACCATTTAATCCACAGGAAAGCCATGCTTGTCTAAACTTGGAAGCTAAGCTGGCGTGGAAGAGACACCTCCAAGGAATAGAAGACAGTAGCAAATTTCTTCTTTACAGATATCAAGACTTTGTCCCAATGAATCAACAGAAATTAAGTTCAAGGAGAATTTACTTCAATGCAAGTAGAAACTCCAGGGCCACATATGACTTTCAAACCTGAAGAACTCTAAACAGCCCAAAGGTGCTTTTCAAAATGCAGCTCTACTTTCTTGGGTTTTTTCTTTGAAAACATTTCACCTCTCATCCAAGAAGGTTCTTCAATTCTGCAGTTAAGTTCTTCAGAACTGAAGAAGCTTCTTGGATAAGAAGCAAAACATTTTCAAGGAAAAAAAATCCAAGAAAGTCCAGTTGTCTTTTGAAAAGCACCTTTGGGACAACCATGACCTGGATGGTTGAGAATCTCCATAGACAATTTTAAAGAGCTTTGACAAACTGTAACCTTTAATTTGGCCAATGTCCACCAAATACAAAGCAAAAGGAGGATGAAGTGATCACTTTTTAAAAAAAAAATATTTTTACTTATTTTTATACATTTATTAAATTTTTATGCTGCCCATCTCACTGATACAACTTTGTTGGTTCATGCATTTACAAGAATGGTGACTGAAGCCATGAACCAAAACTATGAGTCATACCAGGGAGAAAAACTGTGACAGGTGGAGACAAAATATGAAAGTGCAGAAACGGTGACAACAAAAGTACACATAGTCAAGGCCCTGGTGTTCCCTGTCATAACATATGGGTGTGAAACAGGTCATCAAAAAAGCCGAATAAATTAAAAATAGATGGCTTTAAATTCTGCTCTGAAGAAAATTGTTGAGAATAACTTGGACTGCAAGAAGAACAAACCCTTTAATCCTTGACAAAATAAAAACACCAAACACTGAAAGTTATAACTTAAATATTTTAAATTCTCCAAAATTTTTATAACATGACGTTTCCTATCTAAAGTAGCAAGACATCTAGTAATAAAATCCTACACTAAGTAAAGTTTCTGAATTATCTTTAAGGACAACTTGAAATTTGCGTATTAGGGTCACACTGTTAAGGTGGTGCCTCCATTTTATCTAAATTCTATTTTAGTAAATTGGGCCTTCATTCTGCCCATATCCAACAAATGTACTAAACTGATTCTGCTGCTAAAATCACATTTCTCTCCAAACTTTTCAATGACATTACCTAATAGTTTTATATAAATGAAGAAACATTCAGCCATTCAAATATCATGAAATTGTTGAGAAATCCTTCATGCTACTTTTTGGAATTGGCTCTGGTTATCTTTCAATCATCAATTCATTCATAAATTCATGTACCAACTTGAATTGCTAACATTTATTCTGTCAGGACTGATAGGCCATCTCTTGTTATCCCAATTGTGTCATTTCATCTGGCAGAGATATTTCACCATTGTAATTTCCCACTATGTACCTTTCCAGTCATCATCAACACCAAAATTTGTGCTCCAGATACAAATGGACACAAATTTCTTTCCATGGAGAAAGAAATAAAATATTTTGTAGTTGGGAATAAACTGTATGGAATGAATGGCTGTTGGACTGACCGAGGAAAACAATCCTTGTTGTCTTTTCTCAGATTAAGTGTTAATGAAGTTGGGAATTCATGAAAAGCATTGTGAAAGGATGATATGTTCTATCCCTCATGAAATGCACTGTAAACTATAGCACAGCATAGAAAGGAGGAATAGGATCAAATTAACCTATCCAACCAACAGGTCCTGAAGAAAATTCATTTGAGTCTACAGTTTTTGTAGAGGCATGTAAAGTATTAGAAAATATCTCTGGCATATTTTTAAACAAGGTACTTTTGCAAGTAAACCATAGCATAGTACTTCCAGTGTCCTATTTATTGGTATTTATTTATTTGTTGAAAAAAATAGCTGTTTGCTTTATAGAATTATAGTAAAACAATAACTGTCTAGGCTTCCATTTAGCAGATGTCAGATGCAATGAGCAAAATTTTACTATAGACCTCATTGCCAAATACTGGACAACTGTTGGACAATTCACATAACTTATGTTATTTGCATAAATATATGTTAATTATGTTGACATATATTTATTAAGTATAAAAGGACAAAAAAGTCACATTTAATGAACATTTGGATTTAATATGATTCTTTCCCCCAAATGGTCCATTAAAGTGAGATTTTACTATATTAGAGACACATATTCTGTGTACTTTCTATATATCAAAATATTAAATCAGGATGATGTGCCCTGAGTATTATCAGTCTCCTCTGAGATATGCCCCCTTTGTGGCCCGTGCTGAAAAAAGTAGCATTTTTTCTAACCCAAAGGTGCTTTTTCAAGAGGCAACTGGACTTTCTGGTTTTTCTCTGAAGACAAGCTTCTTGGATGAGAAACAAATGTCTTTAAAGAAAAACCAGAAAGTCCAGTTGCCTCTTGAAAAAGCACTTTTGGTACAACCATGACCTGGATGACTAAGAATCTCCATAGATATTTTTTTCTAACATCAACAAAATGAAGAATTGGCTCAGTTGGCTCAATGACCTACTTAATTTTATTATTAATTCAAAGTATATGACCCAAAGGAACCATGATTTCAAAGTGTCCTTTCCAATTACTGTAAGATGTTAAGAGAAAATCATAGCTCCTTTCTCCCCCAGCAGAACGACAACTGATCTCTGCAAGAACTAGGAGCTTTTTTTTAGGCTGCAAGCTAAAGTATTTCTATACTCTTGTAGGACGTTAGCACCCACCCCTTAGAAGAATGAAATATTTTGGGAAATATTAAAAAGGCAGAATATTATGTTTCCCTGGATGAGAAATGGAGAAGCATGTTTTAAAGACGAAGCAGCTCCCATCTTCCTGCCCCCACCCTTTGTCAATGGGCCAGAGGCAGAAACTCAATCTTTGTCAATGGATCATCATCTGCAACACAATAGGACCCATCTAGCAACAGAAACTCACCACATGGCACCTGGGAAGATTACATCAGCCAGCAAGACTAGCTAAGACTTCCACCCCCTGGGAGTCTGACAACCAATCAGGATACTCTTTCTGGGCCCCAGGAAGTTCAAAGCCAGAGAGAGCATAAAACCCGGGGACTTACTGTTCTATTCAGAAACTCAAACCATGTGATCCTGTCCACCATTAAACCATCTTTCCAAGCAGTCTCCATGTTTCCAGTGTCTTTTTCCCCACTTGGAGCTGAACCCAGAGGGATATTTCTTCTTACACTCTTACACACAAAGCAATAAAAGAAGGAGGACTTTCCTAAAATAATTCATCCCAAATGCTCAAGGTGGAAAATGCAACCAAAGCTTTGGTGAAAAGGATGAAAACAGGTAAAGACTCTGGTCAACCGAGCTGATGGAGAACTTGATCATAATTCCTTAAATAGCTCTTTCTACACTAATATGGCAAATCATAGCCTTCTAGATCTTAGTCATAATCCTTCATATTGTAGGAAGTTAGCACCCATCCTCTCCTGGGAAAATGAAATATTCTAGGAAATATTAAAAAGGCAGAATATTATATTTCCCTGGATGAGAAATGGAAAAACATGTTTTTAGGCAGAAAACAGATTCACTCTTAATAGCCCCCACCATCCTCAATAGCCCACAGCAGATGTCCACACTTAAGAGATAAAGAGATACCTAGGTCTATTCATAGGCAAATGCTCTCACCTAAGATCCAATAAAGGTAGGATTAGCCCTCTACTCATCTAGCAACAGAACTCACCACATGGCACCTGGGAAGATTACATCACGCAGCAAGGCTTAACCAAGCTTAGAACTCAGGATAGCCTATAGAGATGCCCCTGCATGGCCCCATGGCAGTCTGACAACCAATCAGAATACAAGCTCAAATTCAAAAGCCCAGAGAGGGCATAAAACCCAGGGACTCTCAGCATCTCTGCCCTTTTTTTCTTCACCCAACATCATCAAGGCATATGATCCTATCCACCATTAAAACTATCTTTCCAAACAGTTTCCATGTTTCCATTGTCTTTTCCCCCACTTGGAACTGAACTCAGAAAGATATTTCTTCCAACAATTTCTTACCCAGAATGAAATTGTTCTCCTTTTTTCATCCAGACCAACAGCAAGCAGCAAAATACAATTTCAAATCCAGTAAACATCATCCTTCTCTTTCCTTTGCAACTTTATTTTATTTTATTTTACTTTATTAGTCATATTTCTATGCCGCCCACTGTCCGAGGACTCTGGGCCCACCTTGGAAGGATAGAAGGCTGAGTCAATCTTGAGCCGGTGAGATTTGATCCGCTGATCTGCTGAACTAGTAGTCAGCTGAAGTAGCTGCAGTACTGCACTCTAACCACTGCGCCACCTCGGCTCTTTATATAACTTGCAACATTTTATATTTAACTCATATTTTCCCCCTTGCAATATAAAATTTAAATATGGCCTTTTTTTGCCATAGTGTAACAAAAACATCATCATTCTTGGAAAAACATTAATTTTTCTCATAGAAATTCTCCTCAACAGTGATCATTTTAATTTCTCCTGTCTTAATTTGTCCTTAATTCGAATCCATGTCTTAATACAATTATTTTGCAGGATCCAATCTGGATTGGTCACTGGGACCAGATTTGGTCTTCTGAACTTTCAGATTTGTGCTGGAGCCCATCCTCAGAGAACTTCTCTGTACCAGAGTATGTAGAGAAAATTCACTATTATGTGGCATAAATATCTTATTACAAAAGCTGTACTTGCATCCCAAAACTTCCTTACTTCTGTACCTTTGATAAGATATTGCCCTTTAAAAATCCCTTTAACTTATTTTTATAGCTCTCCATTACCATTTTTTTGGTAATAATATCTCATTCAGTGTTCACCTAAAAGTTCCATTTTTTCCTTTTAAAAGTTAAAATCACTGGATTATGATTTGAAAATTCATTTTATAAACATTATGTCATGTGTCCATTCTTGAAAAAGATCTCTAACTTTTAGAAAAATAAGTATATTATTTTGAATTGCCATGTTTATGTTTCCATGCTTCACGTGCTCCAAATTATCCATTAAATTAAAAAAAAAACCTGATAATTTACCTTGTGTTATTTTAATATTTTTCTAAGAAGTTCTATCTTTTTATGGGAAAACTATTCCATTACAATCCCCCCAGGGGACCCCAGATTTTCATATGTAAAATCCAATAGTTTATATATAATTTCTTTGTAAAATGCTGTTTTATCTTCATTTGGAACATAAATTCCTGATATCAAAGTCTTAGCCTCTTGAAGATTAATCCACCCCAACATAACTTTATTATTTTCTTTATACTGATGGTTTACCAGATATTGCTTGCTTGTAGTGGAGCAATAGTGCCACCTGCAACTTTTCTCTACCAAGGCTCACATATTAGATGCTCATATGTTTAAGCTGAAACATTTATATGAACATCTTGTAAAGAATGCCAGTATACTTATTTTGATAACTCAGCTTCATGTTTACTGACAGAACTGTTAAATGAAGTTTTTGCCAGAGGAATAAAAGTAATTGCAATATCTGTCACTTTTTAGATTAAATGGCTCTAGGACTCTGAGATAACTATTATTTTAAAAAAATAACACTGAGTCTTATTAAAATGATTTAGTCAGTCTTGCTTCTTTTTTTAATTTCTTTCTTCACTGATTTTACCAGCATAACTTTGTTGAATCAAAGACATTTTAAGTGAAATCACTGTGAACATAAATGCTAATTCATGGGCTCCTGAACAGAGGGCCTGGAGAAGAAAAATGGAGCCGTCTTGTTATAAAGGCAGCTTATAATGGCACAAACATATCTTGGCAATCAGCAATGATGGAAAATGAAATTTAGAGGCAGAAGATAGGTGACCTTATGAAGAATAACATTAATCATGTCCAGATTTGTTTGCTGGAAGGCAGACAGCTGTGCCTCTGTTTTTATGAGGCGGGTTATTGGTTCATGGCCTTTCGATCTATCTCCATGGTTGCTGCCTGTTGACATAGGATAAAAGAGGGAATAATGAGGGCAGCAAAAGATGGTAGGGAGGAGAAGGTGAAATAGAAGTTCAATGCCTGATTAGAGGACTGAAATAAATGAGTTTGGGGGACTGTGGGATAAAATAAAAAAGGAAGGCTAGAAATTTTAAGGCAATTCTTAGCTTTGCAAAGACAGACAATAATAAGTGAAGATTCTAAAAAAATGAAATTAAAATATACATATTTTAAAATGTTCTTTGTTGTGTGAATTCATTTACTTATTTCAGATTGTGAGATCATAAATGAAGCCTGGATGGCCATCAGCTGAAAATGAGTGGACCAGTGGACTTTGCATTAGGTATGGCATTGGATTAGATGATCACCAAGGTAACTTCCATTCCGGGGCTTGGTTATGCAAGGTTTTCCTTGATAAGACCTGCTGAGACAAATTGACCCAGATTTCTTGACTAGCAAACTAGTGTAGATTTCCCTAATTATTTTCACTCTGTCCAATTATTGAGCAATAAAAAGTGAGAAAGTAATGCTTGGGCATTAAACAACCAGAAAGTATTTACTTTGATGTATATGAGAATTAAGTCTGGGTCTCAGGATACTGGCAAAAATGATCAGGAAAATTGTTTTCTAGATGGAACAAAGAAATAGCACATGTGATACTAGGTTTGGTATATACCTGAGTTTTCTGAAAAGTATGGAATTAATATTGTTCAGTTGTAGCATTAGTTTCACAAGCGTGATGTCTCCTAAGGAAAGTTGAACTTATTCTTTTTGCAACTTATAAAAACTAGCTGAAGTGACATTATGCTAGATGGGATGTTTACGATGAAATTCTTATGACTCACTCATAATTTCATGATCCATAAATCCTCTTAAAAAGTGGAGTGCTGAAAAGTAGTAGTGAGCTGATGGTAGCATTTCAGATGAAACCAAAAGCTTGAAAGACACTTAGTGTTTCCCCAATCCATCTCTTCATGTACTCAAGAAACATTTTTGAAACATAATACTACAGGTTTGCAACTCTGTAATCTAATATTGTACTATAATATTCCAGCTCTGTAAATATTAACCCTTAAAAGTTTGGTGAGTTGTCACTCAATGGGTGCCATTTGCCTCCTAAAATGGATAAAAAGCAATTGAAATTCTGGTGAATGGCTTTAACGGGAATCAGAACTGCCTGTGGTGGAAACAAGTGATTGTTCTTTTTTCTACCTACAAAATAAAAGGAATGGACGTGCTGCAACTGGCTTGCAAAGGAGAAAGAGGCTTGGAAGATCTATGGTATTAAGGCAGTGGTGAAATCCAAATTTTTTACTACCGGTTCTGTGGGTGTGGCTTGGTGGGTGTGGCAGGGGAAGGATATTGCAAAATCTCCATTCCCACCCCACTTCAGGGGAAGGATATTGCAAAATCCCCATTCCCTCCCCACTCTGGGGGCAGCCACAGGTGGTGTTTGCCGGTTCTCCGAACTACTCAAAATTTCCATTACTGGTTCTCCAGAACCTGTCAGAACCTGCTGGATTTCATCCCTGTATTAAGGTGTTTACTTCCTCTTTGTCATATATGTTTCAAGAAAATGTCTATGAACTTCAGGTATATAATGAATCTCAATTTTCTGGATTTCACATTCTCTGGATCCCTTCCAGTCTGATTTCAGACCATGGCATAATGCTGAAAGAACATTGGTTGCACTTGCTGATGATCTCTGGGGCAGTGTGTCCATTCTGGCCCTCTCAGCAGCCCTCAGTACCAACAACCATGATATTCTTCTGGACCATCTGAGGAGTTTGGGAGTGGGAAGCTCAGCACTGTGGGGGGTTCTGCTTCTTTTGTCTTGGGGCTCTGCCCTCCCCCCACTTTTATTTAACATCTATTCCTGTCCTCATGAATAAACTTCCCTTGAGATCTACAAGACTAGCAGCCTACTCTAGTCTCAATCTTCACAAAGATTCTAAAACATTTCCACCCCTTGGGTATGGGGCAAGTCGATTGGCGTTCCGACTTGAAGAGCTGTAATAGAAACTTGTCTTCTAAACACCTAGACATTTTTCTTGTTGTTTTCAACTGCATTATTTTCATCCTGTTTATTGATTATTTTACTTATTTATGTACTCATCATATTTGTATAGCTGCCCATCTCACAAAATGTGACTCTGATGGCATGTAATAAGAATTAAAAACAGTGATATAAAACCAGGGGTGAAATGCTCCCGGATAGGACCAGATCGCCCAATCCGGTAGCGATCTTGGCCAGTGGTTCGGTGATCCGGTAGCGACGGCAGAATGTAGCTCCGCCCACCCGGCCAGGTGTCATTACTTCCTGGTTTTAACCAGGAAGTAATGTGTTTTTTATCTTCTGCGCATGCACAAGTTTTGCAAATGCGCAGAAGGTCTGTGTGCGCCTGTGACGGCGCATGCAAGCAAACCAGTAAGGAAGGTAAGTAGATTTCACCCTTGTATAAAACACAATAAACAAATTTAAAAATATTATGATTGAAAAGCAAGGAGAAAGCCACCAATACTAATAACAGTAAAACTACTCAGCAACTCACCATTCTCATGGGACACCCACTCCCCCCAGACCTGATAACATAACGAAAGTTATGGAATGCTAAGAGGGATGAAGCCAACCTCACTTCTGGTGGGGAGGGGGGAGAGGCGATATTTCACAAGGCAGGCACCATAGCAGTAAAATTCTGTCTTTTAATCCTGTCAGGTATAGGGACCAGCAATATAACTCTTCTGAGGCACCTGTTGGGTCGGCAAATGAACCATCATATCATATCACACACACTACCCAGACTTGCAACTGTTTGAGCTGGACAGCCATATAAATTTCTGAAATAAATAAAACAGATGACATGGGGTTAGAATCTGTTTCGCTAACACATTATTACATCATTATAGAAACAATGTAATTTGTATCATTTTCCCGACAGCATTACAAAAATGATAGCTCTATGATGACTTTCCATGCCAATGATATCATTTGTGTGGCCATGATGAAATATAACTCATTTTAATAGACTTTCAGGAATGACAGATATCACTCCCTACTGTAATAAATTAGGCTTTACCATAAGGTAAAAGACCGTACATATATTAAAAAATTTATTGTTCCATCCCCCAGACACCCCCAAGCCAATCTGAAGAGATGTCGGTCTGCTATATTATAGTCTTGCTAAACTATTGTGCTTTGGGAGCCTTTAGCTGACCTAGTAGAGCAGAGTGCCTATAAACCTTTTAAGACTTATTTTAATCAATTTCCAACTGAATAAAGTGATAAGGAAAGTCAACTCCGATGTCCAACGTTGTTGGCAGAAAGTTAGGAATAAAAATGTGAGCAGGCATAAGATGGATGTCTAGGCCATCCAGACCTGTCACTTTTTTATCTAAATGGAAAGAGAAGATAAATACTCCCAACATTTGCTACCTCAGAATATGGTCACCAAATGAGCTTTTCAAAAAGCAGGGATTTCTTCGGCCTCTGGGGCCAGCTCATTTACTTCACAATCATGATGCTAATTCTTTTTCTTTTTTCGTATATATACAGTATATATACACACACACACACACACACACACACATCAATATCAATATCAATACATGAAGTGTGGCATCTGAGTGTCATTCATTTTGATACAAATAACAATGATGTTAATATTGATCACATTAATCAAACTTATATAATTTTAGTATTAATACACATATTTGTATTAAGATATAATCATTATTTGTTTACTGTTTCAAGGTGCCATTCTAATGCCAATCACAATATTATTTGAACATACATAGTAATACCCTCTTCCAACCTCTAATCTTCCAAACTAGTTATTACTTTTATTCTATTATATAAAAATGCGTATACTAATATTTCCTCTAATTCTTATTTCTACCTCTATTCTAACTTTTAGACAGGCCTCAGTCAGTCCACCATTATATTAAAAGACCTTTCCTTTCTATCCATCATCTCTTGCCCTTTTTAATGTTTCAATTCTTATTCATTTTTTGGGTTGCCTCCCATACGTATCTCTTGGATCTTTGTCTCTATCGATCTCTATATCTTTACTATTCAGTCTATATATTATTCCCATCTTATACTGCCAGGCCTCTAGAGTCTCTGCCCAAGCTCCTGTCTCTCCTGTCTCCTTTTCGAATGTCTCATCCTGCTTATCCCAATCCATTTTTAAATCTCTTAAAATACTTTTTCCTTGCTTTATTTCATCAGTTATTTTTATCTTTACTGTCTTCTCCTTCTTGTCTTCTTGCTTTATTTGCTGATTTGTCTGTTCTATCTTTTCCTCCATTCTTTCTGTTATCTCCTCCCTTTCCTGGACATAGTGATATTTATTTATTGTCCCTTGTTGAATGCTTTCTATTTTCCTGTCTGTGCCATGCATTAGCTTCTTTATCTCTCTTGAGTTGTTTTCATAATGTCCTTAATGTTTTGAAACATCAATGACATTTCTTCCAGAAATCCACTCATTTCCCCCTGGGTGGAAGTTGAAGTGCACACTGTGGCTGTAAATGAAAACTGGTTATGAAGTGCCTGAATTTTGGTCATGTGACTGTGGAGACACTGCAATAGCTGTAACTTTGAGGAGCAGTTGTAACTATCATCCGTTCCATGCACCGCAACTTTGAATAGTTGGTGAACAAATGGTCATTAAGCAAGGACTACCCATAAACACTTTGGGAAACTGGCAGAGATACTGCCAGGGAATGGTCAGAGAAGAGTCAGCTGGACAGTGGGTAGGCAAGAGGTTCAGAAAAAATCCTGTTTAGTTTCTTGGGCTGTAAAGGTGATGGGGGTGGAGACTAGAGATAGAAATTTCTTGAAATCATCCAAAACTAGAGATAGAAATTTCTAGAAATCATCCAAGAATAGAGAGAGAAATTTCCTGTGGGGAGGGGAGGAGCAAACAACATAGACACTTAATTTTGTCTGGTTTGAGCCTTAATCTATTGTTCCCCATTCAGACCAGCATAGCCTCCAGGAGGGACAGGACAATGGGACAGGACATTAATGGTCTTGCTTGTACAATCCAGTGTCAAGATATCCAATGGGATATCACCAGCATGTACCAAACCCTCAATGGACTTTACCCAATTGTTTCTATAGAAGTTAAACAGAAGGGGTAAGACTATTGAGCCCTGAGGCATCCTAGACTTGACCTTCTGGTCCCATCACCACCGACTGGAACCAACCGCAGACAAAGAACTACTTGAACTCCCCATATTAGTAAACATGGACACAAATAAAGCAATAGATGGTCTTTATTCCAAGCTTGAAATGACCATCTCTAGAAACTTCCAATAAAAAGTTTTGAGTTAGCCACATTTCAGCAGAAGAAAACTTAAACCAACATGTTTTGTGTTTCACCGAAACAAAACTGAAGTTGAGTGTTTCAGCCATAGGACAGAGTAGGTACACTGTAAATGTCCGTCGACCCTTTCTTTTGACCTCAGGACTGCAAGAATGAATAGAATAGCAATTCCTGCTGAGTGCTACTAGCTGGCAAAAAATTGGTAGTAATAAATATTTAAAATAAGCTTGAAAACTCTTATTATGAGAGCACTTATTTAATCATCCTCCTACTCCATCTTCTTTGAGTTCAAGTGCCAGGGTCTCCTCCTTGCTTTGCCTACGGATATGAACATTGAAAGGAATGTGACAAGAGTTTACTTCGTAGTTCTCTTTAATAAAAAAAGAAGAAAAAATACTTTAATCTCTCATATACTCCATTAATATCAATTCCCTCCTCTAGGGCAGAATTGCGTTTTGGCAGAAAACTAATTCCAGAGAGTCCATTAACACAAATGGGGTTTCTTTCAAAAATGTTTTAAAGTAAACTTCTTAGGTTGCATGACCCAAAACCACATAGTCAAGACCATAGAATATCTTTTTCCATCCCAATCTTTGAAGTTTCACCTTTGGAATTACCTTATTTTATTTATTTATTTGGTAGCTGGCACTGCGAAAGAAGTAATGTTTCTGCCTGGAAGGGGGAGGGAGGGGGTGAAAGGCAAGGGAGGGAAAAAAGAAAAGAACAAGCTGTTACGAAGAGAAAGCCCCTACTCTGGGAAATACATATAGATTATACTGTCTAGTCTAAATGCTGATTTAGAATGCAAACTAAAATATTTAAAAGACACAAGTAAGCTTTTTGGGGGGATGGGAAGCACAAAGTGATTTAAATTAACATGCTTTCTAAATAAATACATGTAAAGCACATTTATAAATGAGATTTTATCTGATTGGTGATTCGTATGACCAAATCATCTTAATCTATTTATTTGATACTTTGGTACTCATCTACTAAATATATATCTCTTTGTTCCCCATCCATTTTTGATCCTATCTCTTCTTGTCCTACTATTGTACCCACATTCCTTTACCTATTCCACTGCCTTCTCAGCTTTCTCTGCCACATAATCAAGCCAGCAGATATGTGCTATTATATACTGACAATTTGGCTAATTTTTTTTAAAGACAATTACATAAACTAATGGATTCATGCCAGAAATTAAACTTTGCAAAATAACAAAAATAAACAAAACAAACAAAAATTAGATGTCGTCTTCATTCTTCTTAGATATGATAAACATCTCAATTAGGAAACATACCAATTCTAACAATGCAAATTTAAAGATGCCAGGTACTAACATTGAAATGCTGTTGTGATTTAGCATTAAAAACTGAAAAACATTCCATCCAAGGGTGAACGTGAACTTTGTGCTGATCTGATACAACCCATAATTGTTCTTGTGCAACCAATTATCTACCGGCTCAACAGTGGCATAAAAGGAAATGCTGTGAATGCAGTTTGTAGCATAGACAATATCCTTTGGAAGGGGTTGAATGGCTTCACACTGGTGGGGCATTCCTGATCTGTAAGTTGGTAGGCCACCAGAATACCATGATTTCCTTTTAAAACTGGAGATGGGAGAATCTCTGCAGCTCTTTCTCCTTGAGACTGGCTTTTTAACTCATTGGGAAAATAAATGCTGTAACCCTTTGTGGAAAATTAGGCACTATGATAATAGCAGTAAAGATACTTGCAGGGTGTTGTGAAAGTGTTTTGAGGGATTGAGGGTAGGTGAATGGAAATAATCAGGAGTGAAATCCAGCAGGTTCTGACAGGTTCTAGAGAACCGGTAGAGGAAATTTTGAGTAGTTCCAAGAACTGGCAAATGCCACCTCTGGCTGGCCCCAGAGTGGGGTGGGAATGGAGATTTTGCAGTATCCTTCCCTTGGCACGCCCACAAGCCACACCCACCAAACCACACCCACCAAGCCACACCCACAGAACCAGTAGTAAAAAAAATTGGATTTCACCACTGGAAATAATTCTAATGGTTAACTGTTACAGAAACTCCTGCTTTTTCCAGATACCCATTTGTCTTTTTCCTGACCAAGGAAGCAGCAAGTAAGCAATCATTGGTTCTTCTTCAAAACCACCACCTGATTTTTTTCATTGTGGTGGGTTTGCAGTTGAAAAAGAACAAAATACAACATGAGTGGAAGTGAATGGGTTTCACCAATGCAAATTATTGCTTATTATCCTTCCACAAACATGACCCATTCTCTTGAGCAATGTAGCAGGAAGAACAGACTGCCAGATGATACAAAGGATCCATTCTTCCTTGAAGTTATTCTTTCACACTTTTTCAGCTTGGAGGACTAATTCAGCCAATTAAGACTAATTCTCACTTGCACGGCTGTTAGGAAATGAGCAGGTGAGTAGAGAAAAACTATATTTTCAGTCATCAGCATCCTATGCCACCATACATCCAGTATAAAAGAGGTAAAATAAATGAAGAGATAGATAAGAGGTCTTGGTTGGCATGATACATAATACCATAAATACCATTTTAGCAAAATATGTGATGCAAACTTAGATTGAATAGTATCTGTTTCATTTGATGTAGAAAACTAGAAAATGGGTCAATTAAGGGTAGGCAATTACATTCAGCAATGATTCTTTTTTAGAAAAAAAAATTTGGACACACACACAACATCTGATACTTCTTGGCTCTCTACCGATTTTTGGTGATTTTTAAAAAAATTTATATTTATATGCCGCCCTTCTCCGGAGACTCAGGGCGGCTTACAATGCATTAAGCAATAGCCTTCATACGTTTGTATATTTTATACAAAGTCAGCTGACCCCCATAAACCAGGCCCTCATTTTACCCACCTTAGAAAGGATGGAAGGCTGAGTCGACCTTGAGCCTGATGAGAATTGAACTCGCAGTAATTGCAGGCAGCTGGATGTTAAATGCTGTCTTAGTAGGAGGCATTAGCCTCCTACGCCACTCAGGCTCCTACGCCACTCAGATTTTGCTGGGTTTTGAAAATTAAAGACTTAAAAGTCTTTTTTTAGATAATTCAGAAATCTATGGAAAAGAAAACTACTCCTATCTGTAACATTAAACTTTCTAAAAACCTTGAAAAATGGTTTGAAGTGACCTTTGGCAGTGGGAGGAAAGAAACAAGGCACTTGTTTCCTGGAGAGCTCTAGATACTAATTTTACCATTAAGGTTCCACCAAAGAAAAATAATATTCAGTCCCTTTCCTTCTAATAATGTCATATTATTGGAAGGAAATCACCAAGTTTTGGGCCTCCCTTAGGCATGAAAGCTGGTTGGCATCTTTGGACCAGTTCTTCTTTCTCAGCTCAAATCACCTCGGAGGATTGTTGTGGGGAAAATAGAAGATGGGCATATTATGTATGTTTGCCATCTTGAATTGATGAAATATTAATAAATAGGATAAAAATATAATACAGATTGTCCTTGCTTAATGACCCTAATTGGAACCAGCAATTCTGTCACTAAGCAGAATATTGCATGCCTGGGCCAACTTACAACGGATTGTGATTGTTAAGCAACACATCACATGAATATGATTTGCAACTTCTTGCTGGGTCCTCCTTTGACCTTGTTTTGTCAGAAGCTGGCTGGGAAGGCTGCAAATGGGAGTCATGTGACCAAAGTCATAAATACGTGATGGTTGTCAAGCATCTGAATTGTGATTACATGGACCCAGGGATGTTGCAACAGTCATGTGAGGACCATGTTTTAAGTCAGTTTTTGTAAGCTAGTTGTAACTTTGAACAGTCACTAGCAATAGCACTTAGACTTATATATTGCTTCACAATCGCTTCTCTAAGCGGTTTATAGTGTCAGCATATTGTCTCCAACAATTTCGATCCTCATTTTACCCACCTCGGAAGGATGGAAGGCTGAGTCAACCTTGAGCCTGGTGAGATTCGATTTGCCAAACTGCAGTCAGCAGAAGTAGCCTGAAGTACTGCACTCTAACCACTGCACCATCGTGGCTCTTAAATGAATGACTAAGCAAGGAAATGTAATAGTAATAATAAACTAACCACAGTGGCTTGGTTCATACCTAAACTCAAAACATAATTGGTTACTTTGCAGTTTAATCTGTTGTGTAACTAATCATCTTGCTTCTGTAAAATAAAAGTACAGGTAGTCCTTAACTTGCAACAGTTCACTAGTGACCATTCAAAGTTACAATGGCACTGAAAAAGTGAATTTATGACCGTTTTTCACACTTAAAAGACCACTGCAGCATCCCCCACAGTCAGGTGATGAAAATTCAGACGCTTGGCAATTGACTCATACTGATGACGGTTGCAGTGTCCTGAGGTCATGTGATCACCTTCTCCAGCTTACTGACAAGCAAAGTCAATGGGGAGACCTGATTCACTTAACAACCATGTTACTAACTGGTGGTTATGTTACTAACTGCCATGATTCACTTAACAACTGTGGCAAGAAAGTTCACAAAGGGTGGCAAAATTCACTTAACAACTGACTCACTTAGCCAGAGACATTTTGGGCTCCAGTGTGGTCATAAGTCAAGGATTACCTGGACAAACAAACGCCCATGTAAAAGCAGGTGTTCAAAACCAGGATCTTCTTATTGCAAGCTAAAAGCATTTATCTTCCTTCTACCTAGGGCTGCTTCAGTCCAGAGCAGGAATAACACCGCAATTCCCTCCCCACCCCAGAAGGAAGCTTATCAACTCGTCTACGCAGAAACATCTGGTTCTCCAAACAACAGCTTCAATTTACAAATGCCACTCTCTGCATTTCCTACCTTTTATTTCTCTATGACCCCTCTTTTTTTCTGCCTCCCCCTCCCGAAATATTAGCGAAATCATACACCAAAATACACTTGTTCGATTATTATTATTTTTTTTAAATGGCACAAAATTCTTTCTGCAACCGAATAACACACGTCCCACCCCTGAAGATGAGATAGAACTCTATCATATTTTCTTCCTAGATAGGCTTTTATTTGCCTCCCCGTAGATCTTCGTAACTCTATGATTTCCTACACGATCCCTTCTCAATCTAGACTCCATCCATCGAACGATTACAGACCGGATGACCTATAAACCAGGAAGGAGTTGTCGAGGTAAAGCTTCCGGTACAGTGCCTTGGTTTAAGAATCATTCTGACCATTCCCGGCAAGGTGTAAAGTCTTCGGCTGTTTCTCCTCGCCGGCCGTTACAGCTTCCCTGCGAGGCGTGTGTGTGTGAGTGAGTGGCCTGGCTTGGCCTTCCTCCTCGGCATGCTCGGGCAGAGGCGGTCTTTTCTCCCAGAGTATGACCTGCGCTCTCAAGTAAGTCCCGGGGCGTCTCATCCATAAAAGTCTTAGGGCTCTTTTTTCCTCGGGTTCCTTAGTTGCCCTTAAACAGAAAAGGAAGGAGAGCGAGTCGGTTGGTCAGCACTTCCCAGGTTCTGCTGTGGGGAGAAGGCGAAGATGTCACGGGGAGAGCTGTATTGCAGCACCACAAAAGGCTTCAGGGTCCTATAAAAGCTCATCTGTTTCCAGGACGTAAATTCTCTCTCCTGTCCCAAGTTATCTAAACAAAACAAAAAAAAGAAAGAAAAAACACACCCCGCGATCCCTTTATTCCACGGTGCCTAAATTCTAGATTCACTTCCTGTGACAGTTTGAGCATCCTTTGAATCTTTGAACCATCTCCGTAATTTGTACTTGGATGCGTTTGTTTTCTTTTTCATTCTCTTTCAGTTATTATTATTTTTTTTTATCAAAAGAACCACTGTCTATGGAGATTTCTTAGTCATCCAGATCAAGGTTGTTCCCGAAAGTGCTTCCCCCCCCACCCCCAAATTGGAAAAAAAAAAGTCCACTTGCCTTTTGGAAAAGAAAAAAAAGCACCTTTGGGACAAAGCAGCCATTGTGATTCTATAGGAGTAGAATAAAAAGAAACTTGTAATAAGATAGAGGAATATTAATGAAAAGTCTTTTAGAAGTATGGTATGCTAAAAAGCATACCATGATTTTAAAGTTTAAGTTTTTAAATCCAGCTGCAAGAAGTATATTTCATACATTTAATGATTTCTAAGCTGGAGATTTGCAGCAAAACACTATATACATAATTACATATTACATTTCTGTATGCTTTTGAAATCAATGCTTCAAATTCTAGCAATATTAAAATGTACTGGATCTTTCTGCCAAAGGTCAAAGGTTCATTGTTTGGGATATATGACATATAATGATTTGGAGACTATAACTTATAGAATATAACTTAATAGAGTTTCTGTCTAGCAATGGATGCTCCATATGATGGCGGTGAAGTAACTGTAGTCATGGAAGAGATAGAAAGCACATACACTTATTCATCCCCAGTGCCATCTAAAAAGAAGAAGAAATATAGAAGTCCTGGAGATCAAGGGGAAAAAACTAAAAAACCCAGGTGAGTGATTTTTCTACATGAATAATCAGTTGTCATCAATTGTTGTTTAGGAATTACTATTCCTTATTTTGTCTTAGATACTTTAAAATCTATGATGATACTTTCACACACATGCATGCTCAGCAAAAATCAACCTGCTCTGTGGCTAATGGCATTTATTACAGAATTAATGGAGAGTGTTGTGAAATCATAATTGAGACTTTGGATACACCCAGAGGCGGCAAATACATTTCATAAATGATACCCTGTTTAAAATGTTAAAATGTTGAGTTATAGTTCCATAACTGAGAAGTGAGTAGTCTTATACTCTTACTTGGAAATAATGAGTTTCTTTGAAGAGTTTTGATTTTTTAATTAATAATTTGGTCATGCTTTAAATTACTTAATAGCTTTAGCATTCCACATAAAAATTGTGCTTATTGTTTTTGCTTCTTAAGTAACTTTTTGAGAGGAATGATTATGGAAATATATATGTATACTTTATGTATCTTTATTCTTATGAAGATATGTATATGTGTTTGTACCTTTGAATTTATTTTTATTTATTTATTGGATTTATATGCTGCCCATCTCATCCAGCAAATCCTTGCAGATTTCTAGACAACATTTTTTGAAATTGTTCTGCCATTGCTTTTCTCTTATGGCTGAGAGTGAGTGACTGGCCTAAATGTACGCAGCTAGCTTCATGCTTAAGACAGAACTGGAATTCATGGTTGCCCAGTACCTTTAACCTGCTTTACCTAATTGACTGTCTATGATTATGACAGTTGCAGTGTCCTGGGGTCATGTGATCCCCTTTCGCAACTTTCAGAAAAGCAAAGTCAATGGGGAAACCAGATTCACTTAATAACCATTTTACTGATTTAATAACTGCAGTGATTCACTTAACAAATGTGGCAAGAAAAGTCATAAAATGGGGCGAAACTCCCTTAACAAATTTCTCACTTATCAACATAAATTTTGGGCTCAATTGTGATTGTAAGTTGAGAAATACCTGTATATGGGGTTCTCACAGAGTTTCTACTTGGGCACTGAATAGATTCAAATTAGCTCACAGAGCATGGTCATTGTCAAAAGTGGGAAAAACTTCTGCAAAGCATCTGGAAGCCATCAGATTGCTTGCATCTGCAGTAATGATAGACACATTAATGGAATAGCATCTGTTTGTTACTTGAGTTGAAGCAGGTCAAGGTATACATATGAGAAAGAAATCCTATTACCTCTTTAGCAAAACTGTAGTAATAATACATTAAATATCTAAAACTCTTCTGTGATTTTATGATTCCCCAGATCAACTGTCTGAAGCAGCCACTACACTTTGTCAAATGACAGGGTTGACTCTATAGCAAAATAATGGACTACTCTTGGACTGCTATATTACAAAAGCACATTCTCTATGGACCTGACTTGCATGCAATTGTCTAAAGGTGCTCTAAAAGTTGGTGTTTCAAAGTAATTGCTTATTAACAAAGGCAATATTAAAGACATAGTTAATAATAATAACAACAGAATTTAGGCCAACTGACCATTTTCTTAAAGAATGAGAGATACCTAAGTTAAGATAACTTTTAGTGTCATTTTTGTGAGCACACTGGTCCACATTAAAAATGAAGTTCTGTTGCCCGCTCTCAAGAAGTAGTAGTAGTTGGGTAGTATTTATCTACCCAAACATATACAGAACACACTTATACCCATGCTATATACATTCACACACCCAAAACTTGCATACCTCTACCTGTGAAAATCTACGAAATACACACACACACACACACATATATACACATATGTATTAATCACTGTCCATTTTGAATACATAGTGGAAAGAGGAAATTTGACAATTCACAAGCTTGATGCTATATGCAACAAAACTGTGACTGAATCTAGATATTCTGCTTCGGATACCACGAAGCCTCCTCCCAGAAGATAACAAGGAAAACAGATCATGAAGAGTATATGTAGCGTCCCACCCAGACAATTGCTGCTCAAGTGTTGCTTATATGTCATGTCCTGGATAGAAGGAAGTGAACTGCCAATAATGTTTTCTGCCATCCTCACCACTCTGTGCACCGCCTTTCTGTCTGAAGCAGTAATGTTTCAAGAATGCTCTAGAAACTTTTTTCATATAATTGACGGGTCAATTTTTGTCTGTATTCAAGAACTCATCAAGAACTAACAGAGAAGAATTTGGATGATGTGCCTGTTTTAAAAATCACCATTCTTTTTCAAGAAATTCTGCTTATTGTTGAGAGCAATTCAATCCTGAAAAGAGTTCCCCTCCTGTGCTTTTCATCCTAGATAGCAAAACAAGCCATTATCATTTGTTTTATTGTTTACAAGAATATATTAAAAGCAAAGTGTCTGTTCCATGGACCAAACAATGGCGCATGCCATTTACTTGTGTCTGTTTCAATTTATTTCATGCCATATTGTAAATTTTTGGGGGGGAGGGGAAGAAGATATACCAATACTTTTGGGCACATCTGTAAGTTGAAAATAAGATTTTCTGAGATCAATAGGTCTTGCAAGGGAATATGGTTCTTTAGAATTTGCTTGCACACACAGTTTTGGGATGTCAATTGAACAAAGCTTGTAGTCCTAGTCTTTGTATAATTCTGTTAAAAAGTTTTTATCATTGTTTATTGAAAATTCATGTGAAAATGCAGACCAGGAGTAGATGGATAATTTGCCTGCATTATAATTTGAGAGGAAACTAGAAAAGTATTCTGCTTGTTTTTCAGATCTGCATATCTTCTGTATTATTATGATATATACCTGAAAGTTCAGCAGGAGCTCCCACACCTTCCTCAGTCTGCAATTAACAAGAAGATCAGTGAGAGTTGGAGGCTGCTTAGTGTAGCTGAGAAAAGTTATTATTTGGAGAAGGCTAAGTTAGAAAAAGAAGGTCTAGACCCGGTAATTAATTTGTTTATAAATATGCTTGTAAGTCTGCAGGTCTTTTGCGTGCATGTGTGTGTGTGTGTACATGCATATTTTATATGCCGTATGTATTGGAAGCTCAAAAACAAATAGAATGCTATTCTTAGAGATACTCAGGAGGATAATTCCATTTCCATGAATTTCTATTATAGATTTGTAGTCATAGGATGTTTCTGTATGGAAAATTCCAAGTTCATAGGAATCTAAACACCTGCAATATTGGATACTATTATTCTTCATTATTGATTGCAATGTCAAAGAGCTAATTAATAGTAAACAGTAAACTCATTACAATATTTTATATTTTGAATTCAGTATTTATTGAAGATTGATTTTGGCAAATATGTGTTCTCTATAGGAAGCTTCACCAGATAGGAACACTAATGCTGGAAGAGTACTATGTGTGAGATGACTAATATATCTCAGGAATTCCATCAGTTTCATGGTTTAAAGTGTTAATAACAGTAAACATAATATAATTTATTAAACATGTATGCTGCCTGACTCTTGACATTACTGGGTAGCTCACAAACAAATTACAATAAAAACAATAAAATATTAAAAAGATAAAAGGTGCCAATCACAATAAAATGACAGTTTATATTTATATATATTTATTTGGCCTTCCTTAAGAAGGCCAGATAAATGTTGTTAAAATTAGAGAAGGTGAGTGGGCGAGATGAACATTTTGCTTAGAATAGGAATCTTTTTTTGCATTAGAAAGCTGGCAAAGAAATCACTGAAATA
Source organism: Ptyas mucosa (assembly GCA_012654045.1). NCBI lineage: Eukaryota > Metazoa > Chordata > Lepidosauria > Squamata > Colubridae > Ptyas > Ptyas mucosa. The sequence continues at coordinate 26,240,432 of WNWU01000012.1, forward strand.
CAGCCAAGCTGATGACTCCATATTCTGTCTTAACTTTTTTCATAGAACTCAAAGTTGTCTTCCCTGACTGCTGTAGTTCCAGATATTCCAGGTTTTCGTAAAATCCTCCCTCGTTCTGATTACATCATTATTCCTAAAGGAAGCCTGCAGGATGAGAAGAATAAGCCACACGTGGAACTTCATGTGACCCAGGGCCAAACAGCACTGGAAGGACAAACAGCTGCTACTAATGTCACAAGTGTTTCCCATAGTACTGTGCAGAACATACTTTCAGTGGACTCCAGCCAAATTGGCATCTCTGAGCAGTGCATTGCCATTGAAGGGGTATCTGAAGATTCCACCTCATTTGTTCAGGCAGATACAATAGAAGAAGTTGTCGCGTCAGAGATCTTGTCTCGTTATGTCAGACCTGCTGCACATAAAGTGGCTGGCGATATCTTCCTGGATGAGGAGGCCCCTTTAGAAGCAGGAGATGGGTATCCCTGCCAAGCAACCAGTGTGGTTATTGAAGAAACTTTGGTTAACACCTCAGAGGCACCAAATGGGAGCGTGACTGTGGCACAGCCACAGGCTTCACATGGCGTTTCTGTGGTAACAGTGGTGACTAGGAGAGTAAGTAAAATGTTCCCTTGAAAGAATTGCATTTGAGATATTAGTGAACTGCTTGTTGTGAGCTGTTTTGCTACAAAGTGTCCTCAGAATTTTAAAACCGACTACAATGTAGAAAACAAGCAGTTTCATTACCTCTATCTTTTATTTCTAGGATAGACAAGAAAGTAATTCTGCAACCCCCACTGCACAGTTCATTATGATGCCTCTTACAGCCCATTCTGTTTTGGAAAATCCAGCATCAATCAAACTGGTCAGTAAAAGAAATGCCGACACCAGGTGTCTTGGAACTATGTATTATTCAGTAACTGAATCATAATGTATCAATAGATCATTGAATATGTCTAGGATAAATTGAACTCAATTCTAATTTGAAGCATTTTCCTGTGGTCTCAAACTTCCCCATATATATACGTTCTGAAACCAAACATTTACTTTCATCACTTTACAAAGAGGACCACATTTGAATTTATATTGAAATATGGGCTCCCTGAATGTTTAATATAGATTAAGCAAGACTGCCTCCTGGATTGTTTTTCTCCTCCCTGAGGAGCTGACAGACCAGATAAATCAGGTCGACTGTATCCTCAGGTGCTATATCCCACTTTATATTAAAAGCCCTTATCTTTAAACAGTTTAAATGGACAGATTGCTTTATGTTTTAAAGGTTTCCGAGGAGAGATATAGTTCAACCAATAAACAAGAATTCCATTTCTACTCTTATTAGGAATAAGCATTCACAAATAAAATGAAAAAGCATTGTATGTATTGTGTTAACGAAGGGGTAGTCAGTATAGTTTGGTCCAGGTACGACCAGGTATAGTTTGGTCCCATGAGCTCCAGCAGGAAAAAAAAATGGAAATTTTAATCCTGAATATAATAATGATATTTAATTATTTCCCATTAGTTATGTACATGAGATCATGAATGGGCAATAGAATGAAAATGGTTTGGGACTGAGGATTGAATGTCTTGGCTATTCTAGTCTGCATCTGTTAGCTTTAGTGTTGCACCATTTGTGTGTAACTTGCAATCCTTCACCCCATTCTCCCTATGAAATACAATAGCCTTGGTCTTTGGTACATAAATCTTCAGAACCATAGTTCTAATTATATCATATATCTCTATTGAAAATTAGATTCTAAAATAAAATAAAAATGAACATTTACGACTGTAGAGAGGAATGTCATATGATATTCCACTTAAATTAGTTTTAAATTATTTTACTTCAGATGTTTATTTTGATGGTACTGTAGTTCACAAACCATGTTGTTGATATTTCTGATGCTTAAATTCAATTTGATCATTTGAGGCATCTGTCTAGTTACTTGCAATCCAAGTAAGTTATTGCAGCCAGGTAAAATCAACTGCCAAGAAAAAATGACTCTGATATCTTGATAGTCTCCAAAAACATAATTTCTGATTTACAATAGTTAATGTTATACTCCAAAAGGACTGCAAAATTATCCATGACTTTTACTGATTTTGCTGCTAAAGAGTCAGGCTAGTATCATTTTGTCATCTGGAAGCAAGATGATTTTATATTCCATATGAAGCATCTCAGGCTTCTGGTAAAGCTAGCTCTCCTTCCTTAGCTGTAGTCAGTTGTCATCCAATCTTTAAAATGGTGAGTGCTTTTTCCCCTACCTCAAATGCCATTTAGGATTATTCTCCAATTCATAAAGAGTAAAAGACTATGGTGAGATAAAATAAGTCCATATATTTGCCTAACCTTATTATATTTCTAAGTGCTTTATTTGTAAAGAATTTACTTCGGTTAACGTAGAATCTTGGCAGGAAGAAGTAAACATATGCTTTCCTCATGAAAGAAGCAATGTATCAAATCTGCAAAGGATGCAGTCAAATTTTCTCAGAAATGTTTTACTTTTCTTTGCTGTTTGTTCCTAGATCCTTCCTGCTCTTTAGTAGTATTGGCTAATTTTTTTGGCAGTGCTGGGTAGGATAGAAGTGGTTCTCCATCATTTTTATTTGGATCATTCATCATTGCAACTTTGACTTTAAAGCAAGGCTACTTCTTGGAACCAGATAAGATCTAGATTTGTTAACAGTTACTGTAAATTATCGAATAACATGAGTTTACTTTTTAAGAAAGAGTTAATGCAAAATACAAAACAACATTTTATTGAATCACCAGAATCAACTTGAATCAAGACATATCTAGAAAAAAATGAAAATTATTTATAATCAACTAAAATTCTTTTTTATTTTAACATTTAAAAATATAAGAAAAAGAAAAGAAATAGAAAAAATTACAAACTAGCTTAATTTGAGTAAGATTCTTAAAATAACACTGTTATTGTAGTAGTACATATAAAGGTGATCTTATATCATTCTGATACTTTACACCAATATGAAAATGAAACAAAATCACAGTAATTAAAAAAGAAGCCTATATGATAACAAATCAAAATAGACAATAAGAGTTTCTTTCTGATCCAAGATTTGTCCCAATTAATACCAGTGGTGCAAACTTTAAAAAGAAAGGGAAGAAAAAGTTGTTACTCAGTTTGAGTATTTAGATATTAAATAGAAACCCATCGCCCTCCATAATAAATGTGATTTGCATAGCTGATGCAATGTAATTTCTTTTTCCCCTTAGTGCTCAACAATAATCATGTCTTTGCATTTGACTGCTTTACATGCAGAGCAAGTATACTGTCTCCTTTTCTCATGAATAAAATAATTTCAATTTACATTGCAGTTGCTGACAATATTTTGAGTTAAATATTCCTGATTTGTATTTATAAAAAATAAAATTCCAATAATACCTCTGATTTTAGATTCTCTGTTAAAATTATACAACCTTTTGAAAACATAACGAGACATTATAATACAACTGGAAATAAAATATGGATAATGAAACCCAGTCAGCATAATACAAGTATAATTAATAGGATGTAATAAAAGCAGCTGTCTCAAGAATTTGTTTATTCTGCTCCCAAATCTTGAATAAAATTCTAATTCCTGCTATATGCAAGGAGCAATACAATACTTAAATATGAGATTATCCTAGATCATATAATATTTGTCTTGAGCAATAACTCATAATGACATTTGAGGTAGAAACAAACCTACACATATTCTGTTCTATTGGAGCAAAACTCCTTGTTGTGCCTTATTATGCCATTTAGTTTTGTAAAGTAATCTATATCCTTTCACTTCAGACAACTACTTACACTCGTAGGGGGCACGGAAATTGCACCAATCCTGGCTGCACCTTTACTTATGTTACCAGACATAAGCCACCAAAATGCCCCATGTGTGGAAACTTCCTGGGAGGGAAATGGATCCCTAAGGTATGATGAAATTAATTTTCAAAATATGAAATTGCATTGAGGGATTTTTGTTTGTTTTGGGTTGGGTCTGTAAGAGGTTTATGTGTTACAAAATTACTATTTGTACAAGTAAAAGTTTTTTTAAATATACAATATACATTACATAAATATATGTAATGAGTAGCATTGAAAATTAATTTGCTAGTATAGCTAATTTCCAAGAGAAGAATGCTTTAGGGTGTTTTCTACTTTAACTGATCTAAATTTAATTATGAAATAAATTATTATTTTGAAATTCTAGGTTTATTTTAAAAATACAGCTTATTGTTTGGATATTTAAATGGGTTATGAAGATCGATTTGATTTTTTTATTCAAAGTTTTTTATTTCACTCTTTAATGATTTATAAAATGATTACAATTACTTAATACAAATTAAAATCAAAGTCATAACAATAGAGAAAATCCTGTTTCAAAGTATAATTGTCTTTGTTTGATTCTTAAAATTTAAAAGAGTTCTGGCTTTTTTTTCAGACGATGAAGTTAATTTTTCACAGGGTGCCATGTCCGGTATCTGTAGCAGATTCATCTATTACATATTTAATGCTAAATTGAGATGTTAGAGAAGTTTAAAAAGCATGATCAGATCTGCTTGTTTCTTATTTCTCCAACTTCTTGATTAAAAATTGTAAAGAGTGAATTGTTTTAATTTGTCATAATCTTAAGAATTCTGAAGAGTTCTGAGTTTGATGTTTTCATTGCACTGTTGTTGATGTGGCCCAGTTTTTCTCATCTTTGGCAACTTTAAGATGCGTGAATTCCAACTCCAGAACTAACTTGGAGAGTTTTTTGTTTTTGTTTTGCAGGAGAAACCTCTAAAAGGCAAATCTGAACCAGGTTCTGGGCTACCGATAAAAACCTTGGGCCTGAAAAAGAATCAACTACCATTAACCTTTGGACAGGCATTGGTTCAAGACAATCCTGCTAAATGTGTGCTAGAAAGTTCAGAAGCAGTTACCCAGCTCCTCAATGCATCCCCTGTTGAGGGGCAAATGGAGACTGAATGGGAAGAAGTGATAATCTCTGAGGCTCACATTCTTGCAAACAATGTACAGTCAGAAGAGCAAGGAGGTGCCACTACCATTATTCAGCTTCAAGAGGGCCTTGCACAGATAGAGCCATCGTTAGAACAGAAGGAGAGAGAAAATGAGCCATCTCCTGAGACAGCAAATGTTCCCAGTCCTATTTCACACCCAACTTCCACTGTGAAAAATACAACAGGGTAAGTCAAATTCATGTGGACCAAAAATGGGGTACAGGTTAACATGGTGTTAGAGTGCAATGCATAGCTTAGATTAAAATAAACCAATGTTTTATTCAGTGTTCTCCAAGTTCTTTTGCTTTTCCAACCTTTTCAGATAAAATTGTAATTCTGAACAGTGGTGGGATTCAGCCGGTTTGGGGGAACCGGTAGTTAAATTGATGGCTGGCTCCGCCCCTTCCTGCCCCGCCCCTTCCAGGAGTCCCCACATGCCCCATTTTGGCTCCCAGGTAAGTGCCCAAAATGGGGCATGGGGGAATGTGGCGCACCCCCCCTGCAACCCATTTTCGTGCCCAAGAGGCTTCAGGGAGGCCTCCTAGGCCCAAAATGGGCTGCGGGGGGGGGGCGCCCTCCCCACGGCCTGTTTTTGCTCCCAGGAGGGTGCAGGAGGCTGAGTGCTGCCTGTCATACCTCTGGCCACGTCCATCCATCTAGCCGGTCATTAGGGCAGAGAACCAGTTGTTAAATCATTTGAATGCCATCACTGGTTATGAATCTATACCCATGAGTTAAAGCTAGCTATTTTTTTAAAAAAAATGTTTTCCTGTGACTCCTAACAAAGTAGATTAAGAGTCAAGCAACTTTTCCCTTTAAGTAAGTTGTGACTGTTATGGCAAGAATTTCCTGTGAGATTCTTAATTACATTTCTTTCCTTTTCAGTGGTGATGCAGTTGGTGTTGTACCTAAGGGTCTGGAGCAGAAGAGCAAAGCAAAACCCAAGCCTTCCTTGCTGGCTGCTGCGAGACCCATGAGAGCCATTTTGCCCGCTCCTGTTAGATTGGCAAGAGAAACTAACCAAGAACAGATCTCTTGCGGACAGTCGTTTAGAAACAGTGGTAAAAAATAAGTCCAATTTATGCTACAGTTTCTGAATTGTAGGCTGTGATTCATTATATTTGATGGGTAAAGCTTAGATGTAATTTAGATTTAGACTCAGAAAGTTATTTTTAAAATCCTTCATCACTAGAGCTACTGAATAGTGCATCTGAAATTACAAAAATCAAGGTAACAAAATGAAACCGTCATAAAAAAATTAAAAAAATTACAGCCGAGTTACATAAAAACATTAGTTAATTTAAACTAATGTTTAAATTTGTCAAAATTTGTGCCTAAATGCCTGAACAACCAAAAAAAAAAGTTTTGATTTGATGCTGAAGAGAGCAGAAAATCAAATGTGATTTAGAGATGAGTTGCCAAATTCCATCTTTCCTGGAGCACTTATTGTAAAACTTGACACAATTCAGTACGTTGCTTACTAATGTTAAAATGTCCATTTACCTGTTTTTCCAAGAAGAAAATTCCCCAATAAGAATCTCAGGATTAAAGCCAAATACTCTGAAGCAGCTGGGTCAGAATCCTGTTCAAGCAGCCAGTGCTGAAGATCAGAAGGTAATTTTAGATTTTGCCAAAATGCTCGCTTTTCTGTTCTTCAGTTTACTAGTTAATTAGTTTGAATACAGTCTTCTAATGGGAAGCAATTAGAACCAGTTCAGAGAGTTTATACTGTAGGTATTTCTCTACAGAACCAAATGGGGGAGGGCTGAATTGATTTCTCCATGCTTCATGGAATCTTGACCTAGTTCGGTGAAACCCCACACTTCTTGGGATTTAGCAGTTTTGTGTGGAGCAAGTAATGTAACATAAAAAATTGTGAACTTTGACTATGCTGATGTGTTTTTCTGTCAGAAAACTTCACAGTACACCTCACTTCATGTTTTTGTCTTGCCTTCTTGTTCTCTGTCTAAAGCTTCACTGCAGCACAAACAGCTCAACATCTCAGGTCAAAGTGGTGGAGGTCAAGCCAGATGTATTCCCTTCTTATAAATATAGCTGCACTGTAACCTTGGTAAGAATAATAGACAATTGGAAATCTGTAAGAATGCAGTACCTAAATGCTGTCTAATAAATGAACTCGGGGATTGTGTGCTGTCATCCTAGATGTTGGTATGTTTATAGTACATACCAGGTTCTTCCTGTTTAGGCTAATTTATGGAAAGGCCTGAAAGAGAGATAACCTTCACTGTTATTTTTTACTGTGGGCACACTGGCACACATTAAAAACGAAACTTTTGCTTCTCTCAAAAGTATACACATACATACATACACACGCACACACACACATGCTATATATATATACAGACAGACAGACAAACAGAAAGACACACACACACATACATATAAATACATATAAATGTTAATTACTGTCCATCTTGAATACATATCTAAAAGAGGAAGCTTGAGAGTTCACAAGGCTGATACCATATGGAACAAAACTGTGACTGAACCTAGACGTTCTTCAGATATCATGAAGCCTCCGCCCAGAAGGTAACAAAGAAAACAGGTCGTGAAGAGGATGTGTAGCATCCCTGACAATACTGCGGACCCTGGGCAAGCATCGCTTATGTGCTGTGTCCTGGATAGAAGGGAGTGAAGTGCCAAGTAATCTTTTTTGCCATCCTCACCACTCTCTGAACCGGCTTCCTGTCTGAAGCAGTAATGCTTCCAAGCCTGACAGTAATACAATACGACAGGATGCTCTCGATCGTCCCTCTGTAGAAAGTGGTAAGGACAGGGGAAGGAAGATGTCCTTTCCTCATGCGATGCAGAAAATGCAGGGGCTGCTATGCCCGCTTCACCAGTGTCTCACACTGGTTGAGCGACCAAGCCAGCCTAGCCAGCCTACCAAGCTGGCTACCAAGAAAGAGAAACTAAAGAAATCAAGAGTGTAAAGCAAGAAAAAAGGAAGCGTAACAATCTAGTGCACTATTCACTAGTCCTTTTACAAAGAAAACCACTTTGATGTGTTTTTCTTACCTGCCTGTGTCTCATAATAATGCAGTGAAATGGAAATTGTTATCTGACTTGATATTAATCCATAAATATGTTTTTTTCTTGGTATTTTGGTGAAATTTTAATACTTCTCTATATTTATCCCAATATTAATAATTTAGATTTGTTTGCATGACCACCTCCTGGTTAACTAGGTTTCGGATGAATAGTTTTCCCTGTTTGACAGCATAGCAACCAATTCCATAGTTTTGTATCGCTGGTATTTGAAAAGATATTCTGGAAAATGTAATACAGTTAAAATAAGAGTGGATAAACATTTGAGCTTTCTATGTAGGATTTGGGATTGGCAACCTTACGTGGTAGAGGGAAATGCAAGAACCCTTCCTGCACTTATGTATATACTAATCGGCACAAGCCAAGAGTCTGTCCCCGTTGTGGCTACAACCTTGCCAAAGACAGAACTGAGAAAGCAGCAAAATCTGTGGTGAGTTACGGTTACTTTAAGCTTCCTTCAACTAAGTCTGTGATTTTGAAGTCCATAGGACCTTATCTCTGAATAAATCTGCATAGGATAGGCCTATACAAATTTGTATAGGATAGGCCTATACAGATAGGCCTATACAGATAGGCCGATAGAGACAAAGCAAATCTCTGCCTTCCCGCAAGGTTTGACTTTGTTGTAGGCAAGAGCTGGTCTTCCCCTTTCGCTGGTGCTGAAGAGGATGAGGCAAAGAAACAGGATACTTTCTTCTGACCTTCTGTTGCATTTAGAAATGTAGCATGAATATAAAGGGAAAGCCCCTGTGTTGATGATAGCCAATCTTTCATTGGTCAGTTGGATCACTTGAAATTATTGGCTCATGGATGCATTAATTTGCAAGCAGGAAAGGGCTGGTCTTTAACATATTTTCAATATGTGAGAGTCTGCATTGATTTTCTGAGGAAAAATTTCTTTCCAATTCCTGTTCAGTTAACAGTTCTTCTGACAACATCATGGCCTTTCTTCCCTTAGTCCAGCTACGATATTGTAATTTAGTGCCAAATTGCAGCTGTAAAGATAGGAATACAGAGTGTGAAACTACGCAATGCAAGCTGATCTAATGTTATTGTCCTGAAACAACCCTCCCTTCTTTCCCTTCATTTTTAATGGTATTTTCTTTGATGGCATATAGTTTATGGCTAGAAATATGTAATGCATTTCTCAGACTAATTGTGCCCATATGACTTGATGTTATGCCAGTTTTGTTGGTTTGGAATTCTATCCTTTTAAAATAATAATTGATAGAAAGAATCAGACCGATAATGCTGAGGTTATTGATTTAATGAAGATGTTTCTGCCTCACAAATTGAATGGAAATTTACAGTTTATTATAATAGGAATAATTGTGAACAGTGAAAGGTGACCATGTACAGGTAGTCCTCGACATTTCTGTTGCTAAGTGAGACATTTGTTAAGTGAGTTTTGCCCCATTTTACAACATTTCTTGACACAGTTGTTAATCACTGCGGTTGTTATATTAGTAACACAGTTGTTAAGAGAATCTTGCTTCCCCATTGACTTTGCTTGTCAGAAGGTCGCAAAAGGTGATCACACGACTACGGGACACTGTGACCATCATAAATATGAGTCAGTTGCCAAGCATCTGGATTTTGATCACGTGACCACGGGGGATATTGCAATGGTCATAAGTGTGAAAAACAATCATAAGTCACATTTTTCAGTGCTGTTGTAACTTTGAACAGTCACTAAATGAACTGTTGTGAGTTGAGGACTACCTGTATTTAGAATTTAGACTTGTACGTGAGCTATCTCACCTTTGAACTTTTCCTACCTGTAATACCTCTTTTATTCAAATGTTTCCAGTGACTCATTTTGATTTTTCAGTAGATAAGTTCAGAAATCTGTGACAAAATATAGATCATTGTCAAAATTGTCTTAATACTGAATGTTTTCAGACAGTCTACTGAAACAGTTCAGTTTGTGAAGTCTTGGGCTAACAGGAATTGGGAATTCAGTAGCAGTGCGATTGTAGGAACTTCTGATTTTCCAGCAACTGGATTTAAATCCTATCTTTTTTAATTTACTTTTTAACTGGTTTTCTTGTTGTGACCTAAGCCCAAGTAGTTATTACCAGACACAATCAGTCCTAAACAAACATATTTTATTAGAACAGCTGAGAATTACTTCATTCTCATCTTAGTCCAAATTAATTCCAAAACAAGTCCTTCAGAAAAAGTCCTTCGGCCTTATCGCAAACCTTTGTCTTCTTTGGCACCCTGCCAAAGGCTTTTCTTGGCAAAGCCCCACGAAGTTCAGAAACGAGACTCCGACAAGAAACAAATGTAGCAACGTTACTTTCCTACAAAGAGCCGAAGAGCTGTTGCTGCTCTTTTTAAGCCTTATGGGAGGGGCCAATCATTTCCTGGCCTTACTCCCGAGTCATTCTTTTTGCTTTAGCTGCTCTTGCCTTCTGGCAGCTCTTTGCATGCATGCACTAGGAACAGGCTCCTCCTGTTCCTCTGCCTCTCTGCTGTCAGCCTCTGGAGGCTCCGGAGTCCGTGCATCGCTCCCAGATGGCCCTGGCCCCATCTCTGCCTCTGACGCAGAGCCCTCTGGGCCTTCCCCTGACTTCAGGACTGGCCCATTGTTCTCCCCAGCCTCCTCACTGTCCGACTCCGCTGCCAGCTCTGCAGGCTGCTGGTGGACCACAACATTTCCTTGAAGGGGAAAGAAATTGATATAGCCACAGTATAGTGCAATAATTACCTCCCTCCCTTTATCAAGCATACAGCCTGAGCTCTAGTTCACTAACTCTTCCAACTAAAGAAAATAAAATTTAATTGTGATTAATGGTTTTTGTTGTTCCAGTATCATCTTTTGCACCACTGCCAGTGGCTTGACTGTATTTTGTATCCATTAGTGGTTTTCTCTAAACATCAGTAAGATGGCAGAAATTACCCTGCCAACAGCAAGATAATTATCAACAGGTGGCTTGACAGATAATCAAGATAATATGTTTTTTTGTAGGAAGTCACTTCTAGTCCTGCACATGTACTGAATACCAATGAGCCTCTAATTCAGTCTCAGAAAGAGATCCAGCGTCAGTCCACTCTGCAACTTCTACGCAAAGTAATTCAGATCCCTGAGAATGAATCTGAACTCTCAGATGTTTTTGCACTGATTCATGAACTCAATAGCTCACGACTCATCCTGTCTAACATGAATGAAGAAACGGTTACCATTGAGCAGACTTCCTGGTCAAACTATTATGAGTTTCCTTCTTCCCAATGCCTTCTCTGCAACAGCCCTTTATTCAAAGGAGGGCCAAAGTAAGCGAAATTGCAATTATTGCCACTTTTCTGAATCTTACCATGGTACATTTCCTTTTGAAAATTCTCCACAATGAAACTCAGAAAAGATGTTGCTGTTGCATTTGTATTTTTGTCACATTAGTGACTGAAATGAAATGAAACCGTCAAAAGAACTACTTGTCCATACCTGTCAAGAATAAGCTATTACGTTTATTTGCTCTTTTCCCCATGTCTTCATCCCAGAACCTGATTAAATCTTTTTTTTTATCCTATAACTTGAGAAAATTACCTGGGTAGTCTAATTTTGTTAATAGAGATTCAGAAAGCTTTTAAGAGCCATACAATCACAATACAGGAAATATAATCTGAACAGACATTATGTCAATGAGGTACACCTCACTTTTCTTCAGAAAGGAATAGAAGATAATTTTAGTATCTAATTATGTCTGCTATTTTGCAATTTCCCTCTTCAACTGCATTAGCGGGATGAGGTGTTTGGTTTTCCCCCCAAGCTGATCAAAAGGCTGATGGTTATCAAAACAGGGTACAAAAGAGGCAAATTTCCACCCTTAAATGTTAAAAAAGTATGAAGAAACAGATAAGAGCTGTGTGGTCCTCAAGACAACTATGTATGGGTGTCTTATTTGAAAGTAGAGCTCTTTCTGAAATTCTTGTGTTGTAACCCTAACCTTCTTTCAGATAAATAATACTAACCTGAGGACCTAGGTCCGTGATGGCGAACCTATGGCATGTGAAGCCATGTTGTCTGGCACGTGTGGCCTTGCCTGTTTGTCTTCCGGGTTTTTAGCGTGCATGCGCGCACGATGATCAGCTGTCCTTTGCATGCATTGCAGTGCCGAAAACCGGCCTGCACATGCATGTTGGCCAGCTGATAGTTGGATGTGCATGCGTGTTAGAAGCTGGAAGTTCAGCTTTTCCGGAGCATGATCCCTTCGCATGCGTGGCAGTACCAAAAACTGGCCTGCGCATGTGCCAGGAGTGCATACGCGCTAGGACCCGGAAGTTTGGCTTCTCCAGAGTGCAGGCCCGACGAAGCGCACACACAACTTTTGGTTTCTGTGTGACCTTTTCGGGACTCGGTGCTGAAAAAGTTCACCGTCACTGCCCTAGGTTCTTGTACCTTGAATCAACCATTTCCACTTTAGATTGTCAGGAGGAAACTCAGATAGGTGGTTATTTAACTGTGTTTAGTTGAGACTTAGCAGGCAGCTGTATCAAAAGATGCTTGGCTGATACCAGAAACCCTGCAGGATTGGCATGGTTATTGTTTGAATGGGGTGGTGGTGGTAAGCTCCCTGGAAATTCCAAAACTGTTAAAACTGGGGAATGAAGAAAAAAAAAGGCCTAGTTCTACAGCATTGCCACAAAATTACATACATTTAGGAATCAAGATTAGTTTTACCTTAGTGGGACTGAAGGGAACTATGTTCCAACAGTACATAGTCTTGCTTGCCTGATCAGTAAGATAGCTACTTTGAAAATGCTTTGCTTTTACTTCTACAAAGACCCCTCTTCCATGCGTTTCATGGGTCAATATGCATTTTTCTCTTCTGTTTCCATAGCTCTCTTGCAGGCCCCCAGGAATGCTGGTTGTTAACAGCTAATCGGCTGCAAGTCGTCACCGCCCAGCTCAAGGTGTGTGTGAATGTGCAGTGCTTGGCTCTTCACAGCTTCAGTGATATCTACACAGGTGAGTTAAAAGCATGGAGGCTTTTATAAAATTGGAAGCTTTGAGGGGCAGAATATATTTAGGGTGTCCATTTTCTTCCTTTATTTCCCTAGTGAAGCTGGGTTGCGCCTTTTTAATTTATTAACTTGGAGTTTGAGATCAAGTTATTTTATGGTCTGTGTAGCTTTTTCAAATCCATAATAATAACTGTTCTGTTTTTCAATTATAGGTTTGTTTAATATTGGTAATAAGCTTTTAGTGAGCCTAGACCTTCTGTTTACAATAAGAAACCATATAAAACTTGGCGAGGATCCTAAAGTGACAATTAGCAAGATTTTGGAAACTGTGCAGGAACACACAGGTATTCATATTACAACTTTTTTCTGCCTTTGTTACAGCTTTCGCACATTACTTTGTAATACATTACTTTTGCTCTAAGTGAAGTTTAATATAGATAGCTTTTCCAACCAAATCTGTCCAAAATGCTGGTTGTTTAATGGTTTTGAGAAAAGAATTATTTAAAAAGTTATCCAGAGGTGGTGATATAACTGCCATTTAATATTTCAGCCTTCAGGAACAAGGAACAAGCCTTAAAACAAGCTGATGTGACTCTTTGGTTGAATGGGAGAATGAAGAGATTGCAAAAAATATTGTTTAACCAAGTGAGAAAGTCAGTATTTAAGACAGATGGTTGGTGATCATGTAATTTAAGACGGAATACCTTCATACTGTGACTGCTGGGTGCAAAGAGTGGCAGGCTATAATTTGTGTGTGGCCAGTAAAAACAGAATATATAATATTATGGAAGTCTTATTTCTTAGGAAAATCTGTGAATCTTGAATAGAGAATTACTGACATGTAAAGCTTCCTTTCTTGAAGCAGTTTTTCCATGCTTGTTCTAAGAGTGGCAATTGAAAGTTACTGAATTGTACTGGCTTGCCTGTGGTTCAGGCATAGCTTTCAAATCATTGTTAGAGCATTGTAGTCTTGGTTCCTAACCTGAGTGAGTGATCAGTACTAATTCACCTGATGAGTAAGCAGTGTTGAATCTGAGCAAGTTATAATTAAAGTAATGTCTGTGATTCTCTATTTGAAGCAAAAGTTCAAAAGTCCATATTGGTGGTTTGATAGGGTTGATTTGCATGAGCCTTCTTGACAGAAATTATTCTCATTTGTTCTTTTTTTCCCCCTTCCTCAGAGAGAAACCTGAGCACTGAAGAGATGAATCAGCTTGAGGAACTGCTGTGCAATGGATATTGGGCCTTTGAGTGCCTCACTGTCCGAGACTACAATGATATGATCTGCGGTGTCTGTGGCATTGCACCAAAAGTTGAAATAGCTCAGAGGAACGTGGAAAGTGTTTTGTCACTGAAAAACATTGAGGTAGACCAGGAATGCATTATTTTAAAAGCTGTACTTATTTGTTAATGTTGATGTGCATATTTTGTTCAAACACCTTCATCCTTCTACTATAGAATCTACAAAGGTGGGCTTTTACTTCAGCAAAATTCATGAGTTGGTTTTATGTTAATACTATCTTTTAAATAAAAAGCAATGCAACAATGAAAGAAACAAGAACAAAAAGCTATATCAGTTTCTTGAGAAAGATTAACATAATATGTACAATAAAAATTAAACATTGATACTTTGCTTTCCTCCTTTTTTTCAATGCTAGTTTACCTGGCCAGAATTCTTGGCATCTAGTGAGGTAAATGTGGAAGATTTTTGGTCAACCATGGAGACAGAAGTCATAGAGCAAGTGGCCTTTCCCTCCAGTATACCTATCACAAAGTTTGATGCCTCCATCATAGCCCCCTTCTTTCCACCACTAATGAGGAGCACCATCGTAGTCAACACAGAAAGGGAGAAGAATCTTGAATCGCATGTAATCCCAGGTGGCAATCAAAATTCGTGTCTTGTTTACCTTTTTAAGCAGTAGTTTTGATGGTACTAAGATTAAAAACTCAGTATGCTTTGCTGTAAAGGAGTGTGCCGTCTTATGCAGCCCAGTGTGCATGTACTGGGCTGCATAGGGATAAATATGCAATGGTTACTTTTTTCCTGTGGAATATCGGTGTAGGTACAGCTTTTAAAGCAACGCTTTCATGCTCATAATAGCGCTTCCAGTGTTTATATTAGACACGGGTTTTATTTCTGTGAATTCTGATTGATGAACATGACATAGATATGGCCTTCAGACATGGGATTAAGGCTGTGACCTCCCCTTGTGGAGATGATGCTGATCTGGGTGAGTACAATTACTGAGAATTGTATCTTGCTTTTTCAGGTAATGCAAGTGTTCTAGTGAGGCTGATTCAGGATGAAATTTGTAAAGTGGAACAGATTGGTTCCTACAGTGAGGAAGAACTGCAGAATTTCTTGACCCAGTGCAGCATTCCTTGGGAGGCTGGAGACTCCAAGGTAATCACAATGTTCTTCAAGCATAGAGTCATGCTTCTCTTTTGAAGGAAGCACTACTTCTGTCCAGTCCTAAATAATGTAATGTCTCTCTTTCTATAATAACAGCAATAGCACTTATTGACTGCTTTACAGTGCTTTACAGCCCTCTCTGAGCAGTTTACAATGTCAGCATATTGCCCCCAACAATCTGGGTCCTCATTTTAACCGCCCTTGGAAGACTGGAAGGTTGAGTCAGTCTTGAGACCCAGGCTGTGGGCAAAGTCAACCTGCAATACTACATTCTAAGCACTGTGCCACCATGGGTTCTTTCTATATTTATTAAATCTGTAAAATTTAAAAGCCTTGGATAGTACAGTGGTCTAAAGCCCTGTTATTAACATCAGCTGCCTGCAATTATTGCAGGTTCGAATCTCACCAAGGCTCAAGGTTGACTCAGCCTTCCATCCTTTCTAAGGTAGGTAAATTGAGGACCCAGTTTGTGGGGGCAATAAGCTGACTTTGTATAAATATACAAAAGTATGAAGGCTATTGCTTAGCGCATTGTAAGCCGCCCTGAGTCTCCGGAGAAGGGCGGCATATAAATCAAATTTAAAAAAAATTAAATTATTTTAATTTCAGAAAATGACTAATAATGATGAAGTGCATTTCACCATAAAGCTGCCCATTTTTTTGTGGCATTCTGAAGCAAATTAAAGCCTATGGGTCACTGCTTAATTATCTCTGTTAGATGACCTGCAGTTGTGCCATTTTATCCTCCTTGACTCTGCATGCTGCTGGCTATTTGTAAGCTAAGACTGTTTGAAAAATTCAGCTGTCTTTTTTTTCTCTCTGTTTCTTAGGAGCAGCTTTGTCTTTCTCTTCTGGCTCTTTATGATTTTGTACAGAATGGGACACAAATCAGTCAGCCTCCAGCATTCCTAACAGGAGGAAAAATCTACAAAGTGTGTCCACATCAGGTGAGCCTGACCAAAAAAATTAATACTAATATGTAAGGATGTTCGTAATGAAAATGGCCACTGTGAATATTCCAAGAGTGGAAACAAACCCATGTATTTTAGACGTTTTGTTGAAAACATGAAGTCAAACCCAATGTTCTGTTGGGAACATGGAAGAATGTTTGAAGAGGTTTACTTTTGAGTGTTCCAGCTGTTCTTTAGTCCTGAGGTGTTTTGTGACTCATGATGTAGCTGTTTTCACCCCCAGTCTGGTCAGTGCAGCAGCAGGAACCAGTCATGTCACTGTTGCTGTTGGTTTAGACTAGATTAAATGGAGTGGCATTTTAGATAAAGTCATCATTGGCATCCTTCAGTCTCAAGAGACTATGGTTTCGTGCTCTGGAAAGAGGTCCTAAAACAGCATCTAGTGTGACTAAAAAGGCCAATACGAGAGTGGCAATCCCTTTCACACTGAGGGCAGATACATTCTGTCCCCTGCCCAGCCCCCAGATCTCGCTGGTTCCAGGACTGCCTCTTTGCCTCAGCCTGCCGAACAAGTGTCTCTTCGAATTGGAGAAGGCCATGCTGCGTCTTTAGCCTCCAAGCTGAACGATCGGAGGTCAAGGTTTCCCAGTTGTTAATGTCCATTCCCAGGGCCTTTAGGTCCCTTAGATAAAGTATGAAACAGAAAAATGGAACTGTGCATATAGCCAGGCAGAATGCTGATCACAGCTGCATAACTGCTTTCTGCCCTATAGTCATTGTGGCATTTTAATAAAAACTTCGGTATCCAGAAGTTAAGAGTTAATTGGGATAGATGGGTGGGTTCACAAAATCTATTTTGTGGGTAGATAATGCAAAGGGATACTTCACACCCTTGCTTCACACATACGTTGCTAATGCTTATAAGACTACATATATCAGGAAGAATGCCAATTGCTTCCTTGGGTTTGGGCCTAACAGGAAGGTTGCAAGAAAAAGAAAAGAAATAATTGGTTAATGGGGTTTTTTTTTTAAAGAATCAGTTTTTTAGAATAAGTGTTTACATTAGTAAATACTTGTAGGAGAGAGATGATAATGGAAAGGCATGTTGTTAAGTTTAATTGCTGTTTGTCTTGTAAAGAAATTACAAGATTGCACATTTGTTTTCTCATTGTTTCTTTTGGGGTTTTATTTGAAGGTTTTCAATTTTCTTAAAAAGGTTTCCTTGATTGAATTTTCTGTGATTTGGTAGGTAATTTTCATTCAGTATGGGCTACTACCACCCTTCTTTTTTGACCCTGAAATATAAAACAAAGTAATAGCAACTGCTGCTGTCAAGGTCCCATGTGTTTTCTGTGCTCAAAAAGAAAAAAAGAGAGAGAGAAACAAATACGCTGGAAGCCACTTGAGTTAAATGAAACAAAATCAATTTCATGTGTTTTAATGAATATGTTGAATGGGGTTTAGTCTGAATTTGAAACAAATCACATTTTCTACTTAGTGCCCATCTCTTACTAATATGTCATTCCAGAATAGGTATGGATGATTCCTATAGTAGAAAATGTACTTTTAAGGATGGTGAAACAGGCATGGACACATACTTTTGTGTTGTTCCAGGAGCGAACAGTGTTACAAGTAAGCAAAATAACTAAGTCTGGAGAAAAGGAAAAAGAAAAAAGAAAATTAACTAAATCTAGTTTAAAACTGACATTCATTGTATTGTCATTCTACCATTCTATCCTTGCTCCCAACACATTCTTCAACCTGAATATATAAAAGCTTAAAAGTATAAAATATGAATGTATTTTAATAAATCATATATTTTCTGTTTTAGCCAAGTACTTTAGTGTAATAATCAGTGGTGGATTGCTACCGGTTTTCCCTGGATCGGGCGAACCAGTAGCAGCAGTGGGGGGAGGCTCTGCCCACCCGCCTGGATGTCTCTGCGCATGCGCAGAAACTTCTGCACATGCGAGAAGCATCGCGTGCACCCGCGCCCACAAGCAAACCGGTAGTGAACGAAATTGAAACCCACTACTGGTAATAATGGATCACATAAGATGCCTTTTTTCTTCTCTTCTATCCCTTTTTGATATTAACAGTATATTGATATAATTTGATGCTTGCCTAGAAAAACATTATTTGTAAGTTGTATTAGTATAGTTTTTACAGAGTGTAAAGGAATAAGCTTCAATGTGATGAAAACTACATTGAGCATTCTAAAGTTTGAATTACAAGTGTAAATTACCAGGTTTACCTTTGGAAACTGAGTGAAGGTTTGTCTCCAGGTTCTTTTGTAGTTCTTCATCTTTTTTTCTTTACAGTTGTGTGTGTCTTTTATAGTTCTATAATCTTTCTTCATCTTTTTTTCTTTACAGGTTGTGTGTGGTTCAAAATATATTGTCAGAGGGGAAAGTCCCAGAGACCACGTGGATCTACTAACTTCCTCACGTCACTGGCCACCAGTCTATGTAGTAGATATGGCCACTTCCGTAGCATTGTGTGCAGATATCTGTTATTCTGTCTTGACTGCTCAGATGTGGGGAAGAAACCAGGGTTGCTTCTCTGACCCTATGGAGCCTTTAAGGGTTAGTTGCCATGTATTTCTTTGAAGAGTAAGCTCCTTACCGATACTTTGACATATCTGGAATAGTTACCATGCATAGTTTTTCTGTTTCTTTCACAAAATCATGGCTTATTTAAATCTGTTGATAACTTTGATAATAACTCTCTAAATGATATTCTCTAAAAGTTATGCTATTAGATGATCTATATAGCTCCTTCGACAGTACTTAGTCCCATTTATTTAGAACACAGTATTGGAATAAGCAAGGATTTTATCTATTGTCTCCCTCTTAAGTTCATTTTTTAAATCAGCCAAAGAGTGAAAAACATGTCACCTTTCCTGACACCAAGAATGGATCTGTATTGATTCTCAAAATTTAATATATTGTTAAGAATGAGAAAGACAGGCTGATATGTTTTCCTTAATCACTAAGCATGAAGGAATATTTTTAGGGATGATCATTACAGTGCCTTCTTCTTCCATCTGAAAATTTGGGGTCACTGCCCCTTTCTTTTTCAATGTACTTTGCAAAAAAGCTATATAAATATAATTCCAAGTTTTAAAAATTACATCATTTAATTCATATATTCAAGATGTGTATTTATGTCATCATCATTTGTTCTTGACTGCTTGGTTGAAATATCCTCCTTAGGAATGGTCTGTTGAATTTTATAGAAGTATGCATGGTATGAGAATGTACAGGTTATTCAAACAGCTTTCAGCCACCAGTTTTGAACTTGAGTTCAAATCTATTGTGCTTTCTATTGGATTATTTTGAATTATGTTCATATTTTTCTTATTACTAAGCTAACTTTGAAGACTATAAGTACAATTTTCTAATACATACATCACTTTTGTCTTGCTTTTTTCCCCTCCGTCAGTATGTGTCCTGCCCAGAACTCCTTGACAGGCACTACAATGTGGATACAACCACTGATGAACATTCTGTTGAGCATCCAATCACTAAATCAACATCTCGCTTTGTAGTTCACACTGGGACAGAGCAGAAGACTCAAAGTGATCCACTGGCTCGACACCGTTCCCTCTCTTTGTGCCGGGAATTGGAGCCCTACAGTGCTATCATTACAGCCATCAACGACAGCAAAACCAATAATGTCCGCCAAAACCCTATAGCATTTGACAGTGCGACCCACTATTATCTTTACAATCGTTTGATAGATTTCCTCTCCAGTCGTGAAGTTGTGAACAGGCAGATCCACGAAATTGTTCAAAGCTGCCAACCTGGTGAGGTTGTAATCCGGGACAATCTATATCGTCTTGGTGTTGCCCAGATCAAGACAGAAATGGATGAAGATGAGATACAAGAAGAAGAAGGTGTCGTCTAATGTATTGTGAGATGATCATCCCTGAATCATACATAATAGCTAAGCAGTTTGTCATAGAAAGTTCCAATCCAGCACAGGACTATGTTAAACTAAGTCATGGCCTATTGATTGGGCTTCTGATCTATAGACAGATTGCTATTGAAGAACAAATTTCTCTTTACAAAAGGCTGGGTAAACCTAGAAGCAACCCAGGATAATTGTTCGAAGACAGAAGAATTTTCTATTGCTGACAAGAGAAATAAAATACATACGCAGAACATCATTTTTTAAAGTGCGCATGTTGCTGGAAATGCACAAAAGTGAAAAAAAACCCAGCCTAAAATATGTATGACTGCTCCAATATTCTGAAGTAGCCATCATAGATTGAAGAATATTTGGAACCTAGCTCTTTAAGTTTCTATTCTGAAAAGACTTGAACTTTGACTTGGCATTGGAGGCTTGAGAATTTATCTGCTTCTTCAGCTTGTTCTGCGTCAATCTGAGAAAACCATACATTCATACATTATTTAATGGTTGAAAGCTAAATTGGCTTGCATATTAAGTTATAAGCTGCTAGAAGCATCATTGCCCTGACTAGCATGGTTATTTCAAAGATTCTTCAGGGGTTTATATGTTTTAGATAAAGGATGTGGGCTAATGGTCAGGCGGGGATATTCAGGCACTTTACTTTATAATCCAGTTAATGGACTTAATTGATTGTTTATTCCTCTGACCACAGATGCTACTAAAGGTATTTGTGGAATAATGGTTGGGTTCCATGAATACAATCTGATGTTTTTTCTAATTATTTCTATGGCTAAAATTGTTAGGCATGCAACATAACACTTACCTTTAAGGGCCACTTGGAAACCACTACATACTCCACTATTCCAGTGTTATAAATCTGACTTGTATGAGTTCATACTGTCATAGTCAATTATTATTATATTATTTTTCCTGTGTAATGTGCTGAGCCATGATGTGTAAGCTCTACACTGTTCACTGATTTGTGTTCATTCTTAGCCATCCATAAATCTACAAAGAAAAAAAAAAGATTTCTGCTACCACTGAAATGTGGGGAAACATTTCCTGACTGAGGTAAATTTATCCACTATGTTTTCTTCAGATTTGTGGTGTGGATTTAAAACTCTCTTCTGTGAAGAGTTCTAGTGTGTACTGTGCTGTAAAAAACAAAACAAAAAAAAAAAGAAATTTATTAAAGTTCTGAGCAAAACTTATGACTTGCTGTTTAAAATGCTAATTTATGAAATACAGTTTTTAAGTCAGTGGTAAACTTTAATAAATTATCTCTTCCTGTGTTGGAGAGTAAAACTATTTGGACAAATGAGTTTTCCTTATTTTGTAGCTTCAGGAATTTGAAAGATGCGGGGAAAGACGCCTCATTCTGGTTGCTAAAGAATAGTTACCAATCCATATGGTGGAAGTGTTTCTTTATCAAATGTTTGCATGGAAAATATTAATTTTAGACGTATTGAAACAGTATTAATATTTTATTGTCTTTGAGAACAACCCTATAGAATCCATTGGTGCTGAATTTAAATTGTTTTCGTTATAACACTTAACGTTTGGGTAATTTGAGCCAGCATAAACACGTTTTGTTTTCTTAACTTTATAATCTGAGCTCATTTAGATGTTATGAAGGATAAAACCAGAATATGGATGATTTGTATCTATTTTTAATATTCAATTAGATTTTGCAAATCTCATTTATTATGACAGGTTAATACACTCCACAAATGATTTGCGGATCTAGTTTCGCAGGCCATGCATACTGCTTATGCTTCTCTTTTTTTCTCTCATTCAAAAAATTAAATGTGCTTTTAATCTATGGTTTTGTTTTATTGTGTCTATCTGAAATAGTATTATTAATTTCAATGGTTTCTAAACTAAAGAAACCATTTTCTGAGTTTCACCTATTAAATCATTCCACTCTTGTAGTACTGAACTACTGATATTTCCCTTCTCACTGCTCAAGCAGCAGAGGGGGCTATACCAGTGCTTCAACATTCAGGCTAGAATAATGCTTTCTATATGCTTGGTTATTTATTTAAAGGATCTGTATGGCTGCTCATGTTATATAAAGTAACTCTGAGTGGCTAAACAAATAACAATACAAAACTTTCTCATATCACCAAACGTCATAAAAGTTCCATCACAAAATTAAAAAATGACAGGCTTTCTCTTTCCCTCCTCCCCCAGGTCTTAGTAGCCATATTAAACAGAGTTATATTATACAAGAGTTCGTAGAATCAGACAATTAAGTTGCTGGACTTTGTTTCTTAACATAATTAACTTAATTAACATAACTAGTGCTGCAGTTAATATAATCTGGTATTTACTATTGGGAATTTGTAAAAATCAGCCTTGTAAAGTCATAAGTTTACACAGGGAAAAAAATAAATTGAATTTTTTTTTTAAAAAAAAGACTGCAAGTTACTTGATCAAATTGATTTATTTTTCATGATAGTTGAATTACAAATAAATTCACATTTATGCAATTGTTACATTAAGATGCTTGAAACAGCAGTTATTTTTTAAAAATAATGATCTGGTGAGCATGAGTAATCTCTCTTAGCTGGAGTTTTGCGCAGTTAAAAAAGCATGCTCCCCGTGTAACTCTTATCAATGGATTTTGTAATTTACATAAGACAATTGTGGCTAAGCATCATGAATATTTCATTTGTGTGAGCTTCAGGGGTGACTGCTTAGCAAAGTGAATAATCTTTTACATAAAACCTGTCTAAAAATTATTAAACATCAGTTATTAAACAGTGGGTAAATTGTTCTAGTTATTTGGAACTGTTCGGATCTACTACAAGTTTAAAACCTTCACTGTGGGAAATAAGCAGGACTGTGCTAACTGAAAGAGATTGCAATGTAGGAGAACCTTTTTTTAAATAGATAAAGAATGCATGGACTTTATAAACAATTTACAAAAAAAATTGTAAACAATTTTATGGATTTTGTAAACAATTGTTCTGCTTTATGGTCTTTGTAACTTTGTAAACAATTGTTCTGCTTTAACAATTCTAAAGAGTGATGCTTTGCACAGCCTCCTCAAATAGAAGTGCAGCTCAAAGACAGTAAAATATCTGTCCTAGCAACTTGTGCATATGAACTACAATACGTACAATTGCCACAGTGTTTCAGGTATACTGTATGTAATGCATGCTACAAAAACAAATACTTGTTAAATGTTCCACACCGATTGCCCATTTGTCCACTAATAGGATATTTTTAAAATCCTTTATTTATAAAAATAGCTTGGAAAAAATACCTAATGTCAGTAGTCTTATGTTGCCAGTAGTTTGTTTCCCCTCTTGAGTTTACAGAATACTATTTAACTATACTTTTTCTCAGTAATGCAAAGGGCAGATAAATACAAGAAACTAAAAGATCAGTTTAATCACAGAATAAGGAATGATAGTGATAAAATCCTACATAATAATAAAGACTATATATAATATGCTAGAAAGCCTGACTTAGATAATATTAGAATTTTGTCATGTAAGCTTCTGATCCTGCTGAGCTCTTTGAAAACAAACATTAGCACATTAAATGGTATTCAGAAATGGAATGGTAGTTCGGTAGCTCATTGAAGTGGCAAGACAATTCTTATGACCACTTCCAATTCATAACAGCAGGTGTGTTGTGTAACTGAGGTTCCAATTAAGACTTCAAACATTGCCTACTGACTAATATGTTACAATAAGCTAATATGAAGATAGAATATAGCTGCATCCTCTTAACTCAAAAGTGTACAGTTCTATCGTTTCACTGAGCTACAATTTTAGGTGCTACTACTCTCTTCTTTTACTGCACTCACATTACTCTAATTCAGCATTATGTGAAAGATTACATTCTCCTTACACCTGGTGGGAGGACTGAGTGGCATCATCCCATCAGATAAGCTGTCCATCAAGAGATGGGAGGTATTTTCCAGACTAAGCTAGTAGTCAAATTAAGCTAGTATTGTAACATATGCGTTAAACTCTAGAATAACTGATAAAACGGAAACTAGAGGAAAAGTAAAGTTTCCATTTTACCAATTATTCTAAAGTTTATTGCATATGTACAATACTAGCTTAATTTCAAAATTTCCCAGAAATTTATTCTGGTGATAGAGACTCCTTAGATGATGTGAGCTATTACAATACTTTCAATCTCATTTTTAAATGTACCCTTTAAACCTCAGTGCCCACTATTGTTGCAGATGTAGTTGTGTCTATTATGAGGTTTAGGCTAGGCAAAAGAGTAGTGAAAAATGAGGTGGTAATAGTATAGTGAGGAACAGTAAACCATCTACTGAATATTAAGTCCTCGCCTGACGCTCAGCAATATAAACTCTTGGCATTGCACATGATTCATTTAATAGAGTAATTGCTAGTGGGTTGTTGGTTTTTTTGGTGTTTTTTTTTGCGTACCAGGTATGGGTAATCCCAAAAAGATTAGAAAGATCAACAACAACAATTCTACTTCATCAAATTCTTGATATTCTATTTCTAACCTGGAAACAACTGTTTTTTTTTTACCAAGAAGGACTGCTAACTCATGAGAAAAGTTAACTCTTGTACAGGCTAGAAATTAATTGTGGACAAAGCCACAACCAAAATGGAGTAATGACCTTTCTTCTATCTTCCTCTGTTTCTTTTCACACAATTCATTTCTGAAATGAAGCGATATCAAGGATGAGAGGAGGCCTAGATCCTTTGTAATATTTGGTAACACTGTTCAAAATGTTCTTAACAGACAGGAACAAAATCTGCATTTCTGGAGGAGAAATTACATCTATTTATGGTAGGCTAGCTAACTTCTATGTCTGAGATTACATCCCATTCCCAACCACAATACAGTTTTTTAAAAAAAATTTCCAGGGTCAAAAAGATGTGACCCAAAGTAATTTACACTTATTCAATTCCCATCTAATAGATAAACATTGAAAATCAGTAAATGTAAAGGCAACGATCTTAATATGTTCATCTGGAAATAAGTTTGATTTCATTTAATAGTCTTTGATTTGAAATAAACATATGTAAGATTATATTATAAAGTACTCATTAATAACAAGTGAACCTATATCTAAATCTAAGCTTAGCTAACAGACTGTTTTTTACTGAAAATCATAGTACAGGTAGTCCTCGACTTACAACAGTTCATTTAGTGACCATTCAAAGTTACAACAGCACTGAAAAAAGTGACTTATGACCATTTTTCACACTTATGACCATTACGGCATCCCCATGGTCACGTGATTTACATTTGGATGCTTGACAACTGGTTCGTAGTTATGGCGGTTGCAGTGTTCCAGGGTCATGTGATCCCCTTTTGCGACCTTCTGACTAAGCAAAGCAAAGACAGTGGGGGGGAAAACAAATTCACTTAACAACCGCATTACTAATTTAACAACTGCAGTGATTCACTTAGCAAATGTGGCAAGAAAAGTCGTAAAATGGGGCAAAGCTCACTTAACAAATTTCTCACTTAGCAACATAAATTCTGGGCTCAATCGTGATTGTAAGTTGCGGACTACCTATAATTAATTTATTGGGGGTTTTATGCCAGTTCAATACAGAGGGACAGTGAATGGCTTATATTCCCTTCTTTCAGTAATAATATTCAAATAGCAAAACAATTAATGCCAAGTAATTTGCATGTTCTGAAATGGTAATGCCAAATGAAAGAAAAATAGAGTTGCCATTTCTTGAAGCTTTAAAGAAAAAGTGTAGGAGAATTAGATTAATTTTCTTATAGATCAGCAGTTTTCTTCTCTATGATAGGTGGACAACATTTGGCCTATCTTTTCAACCTATGCCAAAACTCAGTGACGGAATGGTACAATTTTTGTTCTTTTTCCAGGTTTGAAGATTGTTTCAAGGATGAGATGAATGCAGCGTGTCTCGAGAAATCTTCCCACAAACTTCCTTATCTTTAACGATCCCTCCTACTGCCAAAGGCGATGTCTTCCAGTGATGTCTCCTTTTGGTTTGGTTATCTGCCGTGGATTTCAGTCTGCCCACCTAAGCTCCAAGAAATGACTGTAGAACGGCAGGTTACAATGGGAATGCCTCTACTTTCTGTTCCCTGTTTTTGCTCTGCGCAACCCCTGTCTGGTTCAAAATGTGGGTAATCTAATTCTTTTCCCTCTCACATATTATACTTTATAGGTTTGATAGCTTGTAGCAGAAAGGTGTGTAGAGAAAAGAAAAGAAATCCATCTGCCTTGTTAAGCGCTGTTTTCTGTGATTGCGCTTAACAATCTCTCCCATTCTGCAAAATTGATGCACCGATTCTCCAATGTCCTACATAGCCTACCTTAAGCTGTCAAGTGTGATAAAACCCTCCTGCCAGTAATTAGAATCAGATAGAATGGAGAATTTAGGAATCTGCTGTCAGTGCAAGGCATGATCCCAGTCTGTGACTTACGTATGATTGTCTTGTTTTTCTGATGCGAAAAGCCTCAAAAAGGGATGGGGTTGCATGAAATCCAAGCCCAAGCTCAGTTGGGCTTCCATCATCCAGAAGGCCCAGAACACACACACCCTAGCAAAACTGATAATTGTTGCTGTTAAGAAGGGGTTGGTCCACTTCTCCTGACTCACAGGATTCTTCAAAGTAGCTGGCAGGCTCACATCCACTGTCTTCCTCTTCTCTGGGGCAGGACAAGTTTTTATAATCCTTCGTATGATATGAAGGAGGAGAGAAAGAGAAATACAAACATACTTCAGAGTCTGAAATGTGTTATTTTGCAAAAGGTAAATTCAATTTAAATTAATTAAAATTAATTTACTCTGGCCTTGAGGTCAATGTTGCATTATTTATATATTTATCTACACAGAGTACCCAAGTTGTGATTTTTATCATTTTACAACTTCTACCCACAAAAAGACGCTATAGCACTGCACACCAAAACAACTAGACACAAGGACAATTTTTTCCTGAATGCCATCTAATTCCACAACACCGTCAAATAATTTACTAAGACTGTATTACTATTATTCTCTTCCTTATTAGTATCTATCTCTTCCCACTTATTACTATAACCATGTTGCTTCTATCTTTCAATTATATTGTTTTTTATTTGTTTCCTAGTACGATTTGATAGCTTATTAGTAACCTTGACTATTACAAAGTGTATCTTTTTATTCTTGATGAATGTATTTTATTCTCCTTATGTACACTGAGAGCATATACACCTAAGACAAATTCCTTGTGTGTTCAATCACACTTGGCCAACAAAGAATTCTATTCTATTCTATTCTATTCTATTCTATTCTATTCTATTCTATTCTATTCTATTCTATTCTATTCTATTCTATTCTATTCTATTCTATTCTATTC
>WNWU01000012.1:26268045-26291983 GCA_012654045.1 Ptyas mucosa
TCTATTCTATTCTATTCTATTCTATTCTATTCTATTCTATTCTATTCCATTCCATTCCATTCCATTCCATTCCATTCCATTCCATTCCATTCCATTCCATTCCACTCCACTCCACTCCACTCCACTCCACTCCACTCCACTCTTTTTATTTTGCCGTACATATAAATGACACTATTTGGGTGTATATGGAGAGAACAGGGTTTAAAGGAGAAGCATAAGGTGTTTTGGAGGTTTTTCTATGACAACTTTCATGACAAAATGAAAAAAATGTGAAAACAATCTTGGCTGAGCCAGCTTCTTGTTTTTGAATTTTGTAAAATAAACCATTCACCTGTTCCTTGATGGCATCCAGCTGCTTCTGAATTAAGGTGCAGATTTGACTGAAAGTTGGCCGTTGAGTGGGCTCCAATTTCCAGCATGCTGTCATTATATTGTACCTGTATTAGAGATGGGAGGTGGAAAAGGAAGAAAAACCTGAGTTTGATACTTTCAGAAGCAAATTGCAGGATAATATGTGACAGCTGATTGGACAGTTACTGGTCTATAATTTTGCATCTTTGATCTCCTTGGGCACTGTTGGGCCATCTCATTCTTCCTTTGGCATGGTTCAGGCTCCATGACCCATCTGAGTTTTCTTTGAAAAATATTATGAATGAATGGGAAATTAGCAATTAGATTACTGATGGGTATCATAATCATCAATTCTATTCCAGACTTCCCATGTGTGTCCATTAAATTCAATGAGCTGAATATCTGAGTAGATGTAACATTGTGCTGCCAAAGACAACTAACCAAGATGGCTGGGAGTTTTTCCTCAGCATAAACACCAACCTTTCTGAACTGAGGGAAAGGAGGGAATCCCATATAATCAGCGCTGAATAGATCATTTTCAGATTTGCAGGTTGTGGACAAAATGAATGGAATTCAATTGTACACAAATGATTTCCGTGTGACCAGAAGACTCTGTAAACGGGTGGGCAGATTGACAGAGCAAATCCTGAGCATCCTGAGAAATATCTTGAAAGATATCAAGGTTCCCTCAGCTTTTTAAATGAATGAATGAACGAATGAACGAACAAGAGACTGAGTGAGTGAGTGAATGGTTTGGATACCTGGAGCTGCAGTACTT
This sequence comes from Ptyas mucosa, assembly GCA_012654045.1. Classification (NCBI taxonomy): domain Eukaryota; kingdom Metazoa; phylum Chordata; class Lepidosauria; order Squamata; family Colubridae; genus Ptyas; species Ptyas mucosa. The sequence continues at coordinate 26,269,175 of WNWU01000012.1, forward strand.
TTACTTACATATCATCTGGAGCAAAATCTGGCTTCCCCATATGATATCCTTGCTTCACAAGGTTATAAAACTTATTATTCACTTTCACACCAGGATAGGGACTTCTTCCTATAAACACAAAAAAATGGTTAATGCTCATATGGAGAAAGGATCCTGTAGTTTTAGAATGCTCCCTATAGAACTAGCTAAAATTTCTTAGGAACTAGTTTCATCTTGCTCATTCTTTGCAGGCAGTTTGAGAGCAAAAGAGGAGGAAACCGAGCTATGAAGACAATAGACAAGCATTTTTCAGGCATAGGGCTACACTTGTTCATCCCATCCTGTTTGGGCTTTGCAGTGGTCATGGTGTTCGGAGATGAACATTTCTGATTGTTCTAAGAGTAAAACTATTTAATTTTTAAAGCAGGGTTTAAGGGATGAAACTTTGCCCATTAAAACCCACCAAAAATGGGAAATATCATCCTGATCTAAGGTATTAAGATTTTTTAAGGAATGCTATAAAGACTTTCATTCCTAAACACTTTTCTCAACTCCTCACAAATGAAGTGCTATTTGTCTGCAGCAAGCCAAAATTACATTGAAATAATAGCACACATATAGTCAAAAACTGCTCTGATATACTGGCAACAATGCAAACATGTAAGTCTTGCCAAAAAGGCCAATTCAACCCTAGGCTGCATTAACAGAGGGATAGAATTAAGATCACATGAAGTACCACTTTATAAAGTCTTAGTATGGCCACATTTGGAATATTGCATCCACTTTTGGTCACCACAATATAAAAAAGATGTTGAGATTCTGGAAAGAGTGCAGAGAAAAGCAACAAAGATGATTAGGGGGCTGAAGGCTAAAACACATGAAAAACAGTAGAACTGGGTATTTCTATTTAATGAAAAGAAGGATCTAGAGGTAGCTTGATAGCAGTGTTCCAATATTTGAGGAGCTGCCACAAAGAAGAGAGGGCCAACCTATTTTCCAAAGCAAGAGAAGGCAGGACAAGAAGTCATGGTTGGAAGTTAATCAAGGAGAGAACCAGTCTAGAATTAATTGTCTTGCCAGTGAGATCAAGGAACCTGAGTGGCGTAGCAGGCTAATGCCTCCTACTAAGGCAGCATTTAACATCCAGCTGCCTGCAATTACTGTGAGTTCTAATCTCACCAGGCTCAAGGTTGACTCAGCCTTCCATCCTTTCTAAGGTGGGCAAAATGAGGACCCGGTTTGTGGGGGCAATAAGCGGACTTTGTATAAATATAAATATAGAAGGGCGGCATATAAATATAAATTAAAAAAAATAACCAGTGGAATGGCTTGCCTTCAGAAGTTCTGGATGTTCCATCACTGGAGGTTTTTAAGAAGAAATTGGACAGCCATTTGTCCAGAATGGTATAGGGTCTCCTGCTTGTGCAGATGGTTGGACTAGAAGACCTCCAAAGTCTCTTCCAACTCTGTTATTCATAGTTTTGCATCATGATGTGGATGCACAGGTATGAATCCCAAAGCTGCATTTCTGACAAAGGCTTTCCACATTGAAAAGGCAAGCAAACAGGCAGGCATAAACAAACAAACAAATATAGAAATGTTCTTCACTTACCTAGGGAGAATATCTCCCAGAGAAGGATGCCATAAGACCACACATCGCTCTGTACTGTGTAGACACATTCAAAGATGCTCTCTGGTGCCATCCATTTCACTGGGAGGCGAGCCTGGAATGATATGATCTAAACTCAGGAGGAAGCTCTTATGCTTAGCATTCTCCACCTGTACTCTTAAGAGGTTAAACATTAGAACACGTTCTTTGCCTGAAGATGATTCCTGTGTCCAGGTGCACCTCAGAGAGATGCTTAGACAGTTGCTATCAATCAATAGAGACATTCCAGAGCCAAGTAAAGCTAGAGCTTGATTCAGCTTCATGGGATGTAAATGTATAGATTCATTGCAGTTACTTACATTGCCTTTGACAACATAATTGCTGTCATTCACAATATCTCTGGCCAGCCCAAAGTCACAGATCTTGGCCACTAGTCCATCAGCCACTAGTACGTTTCGTGCTGCCAAATCTCGATGGATGCACTGGATTCAAGAATGAGAGGGGGGGGGAAGAGGAAAGAGGCAAATTGATTTTCTTCTCATTTTATTCATTCATTCATTCATTCATTCATTCATTTATTTATTACCTTTTTAAAATTATAAATAACTCAACTAACACTCCTTCCTCCTCCTATTTTCCCCACAACCACCACCCAGCTGGGCAAAGAGAGAGAATGATTGGCCCAGGATCACTCAGATAGCTTTCATGCCTAAGGCAGAACGAGAACTCACAAGCTCTTTGTTTCAATTTATTGATACTATAATTTGATTAGCAGCAAGGCAGATTTAGTCCAGTTTGGCCAGTGCAAGGGCAGTCAAAAGTCTTCAACATGGTATTTACAAATGTTTTTATATGGTCTAAACTCTAGGCCAATGGATTTAATACAATCTAGAGTAATGGGGAAGGGAGAAACTTTATTATGGCCTATACCAAGCTATAGTAATCCATTACCTATAGTAATGGAAAAAAGTGCCATTTAAGCCACCTTGTGCAAAGAAAAAAAATATCTTCTTACTGATTGTGCCAATATATCTACAAAAGATTTAATCATCTGCAGATGCGTTTGGCTAATTCAACTATTTGAATTGACTACTGCAAAGTTATTTTTGTGAAGTCTTCCATTGTCTTTTTCTCTTGAAATGGAGGTGGACATTAAAAGATCAAAATAATACAAAATACACTTGGCTGTTCTTTCCTTTCTTATAAATGTTACCTTGCAGTTTTTCCTGTCTCAGTGCATCCATTATTTAAAGGTTGACAGAGCTATTAGGATACCACATAGGCAGTGCCCCCAGCCACACAACACTTGTACAAAGTCTGTATAGGAAGAGAGGGCAAGGCCTATTGTTTTATAGAATCTGTGTCTCAGCCACTGGATTTTCTGTTGAATATAATTTGTATGGATAACTTCTGCTGTAATAAAGAACCAAAGAGAGTGCTCTTGTCAACGTGATTTATAAGACAGGGTCAAAAATCATCAACTGTCACTTTCAGTTGTTACCGTTGGAAAGGACGGAGGTTGCTAAAGCTAACATTTATGTCAGACTACTTACTCCTTGCTTCCTACAGCAGCTAAGCAAATATATATTCAAATGGATGCCCAAAGTTTGTATGTTAAATGGTCAACCAACATTTTTTTAATCAATCAATCAATCAATCAATCAATCATCAATCAATCAATCAATCAATCAATCAATCAGCCAGTCAATGTTTCTTCTTTTTATGCTGGTTAGAAAAGAGAGAACACAGTGTTCATATTATCTTTAACAGGACTATATATTCATTTTCACACAGAGAAAGTTATTGTTCTCAAAAGCCACACAGAGTTGTGTGTGATTAAAGACATAATCCAAAAGAATACTTCCAAGCAGTATACTCTCTAAGAACAAATTCTTAAATTATACATGGATCATCTCAGGAATCACAGCACTATGAACTGATAGGATTGTATAGGGTAGTCCTCAACTTACAACCACAATTGAGCCCAGAATTTATATTGCTTAGTCAGTTCTGCTCCATTTTATTACTTTTCTTGCCACATTTGTTAAGTGAATTGCTGCAGTTGTTAAATTAGTAACACGGTTGTTAAGTGAATCTGGCTTCCCCATTGACTTGGCTTGTCAGAAGGTCGCAAAAGATGATCAACTGATGCTGGGACACTGCAACCGTCATAAATATGAACCGATTGTCAAGCATCTGAATGTAAGTCACGTGACTATGGGGATGCTGCAATAGTCATAAGTGTGAAAAATGGTCATGAATCACTTTTTCAGTGCCGCTGTAACTCTGAATGGTCACTCAATGAACTGTTGTGAGTTGAGGACTACCTGTGTATTATTCTGTGTAATAACAACAGAATTCCTTCCTGGTAGGAAGATAATACACAGAAATCAAGCTTGGGCCTGAACTCCTTTTAGGATGGTGATGATGATGTGCGCTGTCAGGAGAATGTCCTCACATTTTTTGAAGCCAGGAAAGTCATTCCCTGAGCCACTTGGTTGGAAAACTGCAGCAAGTCAAAGACATCAAGAGAACGTGGGTCTTCTTTTCCTTCAGTTGATACCAAATTTCTTCCTGGATTGGGAGAAAGTTCACAGAGGTCACTGAAAGTATGCATTTGAAAGGATAGGTGACCGCCACAAAGGATAGGTAATAGCCACAAAGAGGACCATGAAGGGCACTTAGCAGTAAGACATTAAGATAAGAAGGGTCAAAAAACATAATCCTCAAGTGAAGTGAACTCTCTGAATCTGAAATCACCCATGATAACAAAGGCCTCCCTACCTAGAGACTAAATATAAGAAACTCCCAAGAAACTAATGGAATGAATTTTTGGTAGCCATTTCCAAGAAGGAACTGGAAATTGCAGAGCAGAAGGAGATTTAATGGTTCTTTGCTCATCCATAATTGCTCTATCTACATATTGGTTTTGCTTATCTATGGACTTTACATTTAAAGAACTGCTTTATGAGAGGTCTTTGTGCTCTCTGAGCTTGCTAGCACTGATGATGCTATCTAGTTTGGATAATGAAATATCTGTAAGAAAACAGCCAACCTCAGAGAGAGCACCAAAGACCCCTCATTTCAACTCTGACCTACAAATATTCTCCTTTATTGGAGCTGCTTTATATTTGGAAAGGATTTGTGACCAGAAAATATATACACCCAATTGTGAAATTCACCTTAATGGATGATGATTAAAGAATATAAATGACAAAGATGCAAGGGGTAAAGATACAATTCATGGACAATTATTTGCATGCAAAATGACTTCCAGCTGAAAATGGTAAGGTTATACCTGATTTAAAAAGATTTTGAAAAAGGTGCTTTCAATTTTGTGTGAACGGCTTTCATTAAAGAAACTTGCCATTTTTAAAATTGTTTTCTGCATAAGTTTGGGAAAAAAAGTTGCAGCCTCTTTAAGAAAACCTCTCATTAAAGTTAATACAACATGAAACAAGCTGATCCTATAAGAAACTTGAGGAACAAAGCAAAGACTGACTGAATGGTGTAATCCAGTGGTGAAATCCAATTTTTTTTTACTACTGGTTCTGTGGGCATGGCTTGGTGGGCATGGCAGGGGAAGGATACTGCAAAATCCCCATTCCCTCCCCACTCCTGGGGGAAGGATATTGCAAAATCTCCATTCCAACCCAACTCTGGGACCAGCTAGAGGTGGTATTTGCCGGTTCTCCGAACTGCTCAAAATTTCCGCTACCGGTTCTCCAGAACCTGTCAGAACTTGCTGGATTTCACCCCTGGTGTAATCTATAAATATTACAAACTAAAAATAAAAGGGAAGTAATAAAATACCCCACACTCCCTTCCTCAGCATATAGAAGGATCATGTCCAGATCTGGCTTTTCTGATAGGGGTGTGAGGGCAATGATTTGATATAGACCCTGCACACATTGAAATCTCTGTCATGTCTGTAATTGAGGAATTTAACTATAGCTGTACAAAGAACATTACAACAAAGAGCAAGCTTTATCTATGGCAATATAACTTTAACTTCTAAATCTGCTGCATTATTGTTATAAGTAGTATGCATTACTGGGAATATTTAAGGATTGCAATTATATGTAGTAGCTGTGAATTAAACATTCCAGTCACTCCAGAGATGAAATGTTTCCTTTTTCCTGGATCACACTGAGTTGGCTGGCCTGAAAACTTTCCAGAAGTAAATCATTCAGAATAGGAGCCCATTTTTAGTGTTCCAAACAGAGAACAGCCAAACTGGCATGGTTTGGAAGACAAATGTAATGCTTTAGAGTTCTCCAGATGGCACATATTTATCCACTGCTTGCTATTCCACTAATAAGGGTCCTTGGCCAAAGACCACAATGAATGAGCCACCAGCAGGAACGGTTCTATAAAAATCTTCTGCTGTGAGGGAACAATGCTTATAAGGCAAAAGGAAAAAAAAGGAGGGGGAAGGAGAATCTAAATGCACAGACCTATGGTATTTACAGTTTAGATCAGGGGTGTCAAACTGAATTTCATTGAGGGCCGCATCAGGGTTGTGTTTCACCTTGGGGTGGAGTGGGCATGGCCAGGGTGGGTGTGGCCACATCGCCGGTCGGGGCGCCTGTGGTGGCCTGAGCACTCGACCAGTGAAAACAGGCTCCCAGGCTCCATTTTCAGCTGCCAGGGCCTCCTGCAACCCTCTGCCAGTGAAAATGGAGTTTGGGTGCAGCCCTCCCAAGCTCCGGTTTCACTGGCAGAGGTTGCAGGAAGCTGTGGCAGCGAAAAAGGGTAGCCCGGGAGCCCACTTTTGCTGGCAGTAGCACTGTGGACCGGTCCTTCACTGTTTCCAGGGCAGCCCTGCGGGCCAGATCTAAGTACCCTGTGGGCTGAATCCGGCCCCCAGACCTTGAGTTTGACACCCCTGGTTTAGAGAGATGCTAATTTATAAAATATTTGCAGGAAGGATCAATGAAGGAGAATGAGTAAGTAAAACTTAGTTCAATTGATACATGATTAAACAACAACAACAATATTGGAAAATAATATATTGTGAAAGAAAGGGAAGAAACAGGAAGATTAAGAAAAAGGAATGGAAAGTTGGATAGACAAACTGAAGGATCTTCTTTAAAAAGTTTCCTTGCAAGAGAGACACTACCACACAGAAACTGAACTATTCAGATACAGTGTCCAGGTAACAATGAAGTGGTGAGTACCAGAACAACAAATAAACACATTTCTGATGGTCCAACTCCCACAATCTTGATACTAATCCAAAAAGGGATAGCTGGGGACATAATTATCACCCTTGCATGGAGTTTGCCTTCCTCCAAAGGCAAATCCCATAGCATACTATTTTTTTTAAAAAAAAGACATGAATGCTGTTTTTAGTCTACAGAGTTCCCACTTGACTCACCTAAGACCAAGTTCTGCAGAAGAATTTGAATTAAGGATAGGATTTAAATTAAGAGAAGTCCATCCTGTCTCAAATGATTCAGCTGAATTTGGACTTATCTGAAATGGCTTATCTGCTTGAGCAGGGGATTAGACTAGAAGACTTCCAAGGTCCCTTCCAACTCTGTTATTCTGGTCAAATCAGAGTAGAGCCCTAATTTATCAGATCTTGTGCAGAATATGGTATTAAGTGAACTAATATTACTAAATTTGTAATAAAGTTAGTGTTTAACTTAATCACTTATTGCCAGATTTTAAAAATATATACATTTATATATTTAAACATATATATTTAAATACTACATGGCGTTTTAACTCTTGATAAGCCCATGACATATCCTTATGTTTTACAAAGAGCTATTTGGAAATCAGAATTTTTTTTTTGAGTTCAACTAATAAGTCATGAGATGGTTAAGATTCAAACTAGGAAGTTTTGCCCCACAATTCCAAAAATGAGGGTGCCTGGTCACTGAGATAGGTATGATATCAACCTGTTTAAACTAGTAGATTCACATTTTTTTCTGAATTATATCTAATCGTTTGTTGTTCCATGCTGAATAAAATAATACATAAAACTTTTAGAACTGAAGATGAGGAGACAAACAGGAAGTGTGTCAGAAGTAGCCAGAAGACCCTAGAAAGATCAGAGGATAGGCAGGAGGAAAGATTGGTGGCATCAATAGGAAGATACTGGAAATACTGGGAGACAGTGGGATCATCGGTAGCAGTAATGAGAAGACATTGGTATGATTGGAAGTGGTGTTGTTCACATTGGAACTTCTTGTTCGCTGATTACACCCTGGCACAGAATCAACTCTCAGCCAGCTAGGCCTACCTTACATAACCGTTATGAAGATAAGAAGGCCAGGTTGCACTGAGTTATCCAAAGAAAGAAATGCATAGCAATAAGCAAACAGAAATTTAGCCAAAATATTAGTAATGTTGCTAAATTTCTAGAACAGATATATTCCTTTTTGCTTTCCATTTCTCTTGGCAGTGATCTTTGAGCATTACCTTGTGATGGCATAGGCACTGATGCTATGATTGATTTCATTTCCAAATAACTGTCAACACTTTGGCATCCAAGTCCACTATCACTGAATGAAAGAAATCAAAAGAGGGGAAAAAACATTAATAGTTTCTATCAGCCTTAAGACAAGATCTGTCCCACCAAATAGTTAATAAGCTTTGGTTTAATTCTAGAAGGTCTACTGAGAAACTGAATAGACCTGGTTTACACACAGGGACAAACAAGAGTTTCTCCCTCTTCCCTGGAGTAAGTAAAGGAATATTTCAGAATTGTACATAGTCAGGTTTAGGATAAAATTTCTGTGTTTTTCTTGGCTTAAAATATTGGGAAACTGAGTAAGAGATTTTTGTCAGTTATGGTTGGAATGATCTTCAGCTTCTTAAAAAAAGGGGATTTGGGTTTGACATGTGGGCCTAGAACTTCAGATTACCCATATGTTTTAAAATAGAAATTGGAGATTGCAATAGAATAATTGCTTACTATTTCAATTAATTAAATCAGTGGTGGGTTTCAAATTTTTTTACTACTGGTTCTGTGGGTGTGGCTTGGTGGGCATGGCATGGCTTGGTGGGCATGGCAGGGAAGGATACTGTAAAATCTCCATTCCTTCCCCAATCTAGGGGAAGGTTATTGCAAAATCCCCATTTCCTCCCGATCAGCTGGGACTTGGGAGGCAGAGAATAGATGGGGGCGGGGCCAGTCAGAATTTTTACTACCGGTTCTCCGAACTACTCAAACTTTCCGCTACCAGTTCTCCAGAACTGGTCAGAACCTGCTGAAACCCACCTCTGAATTAAATGTATATGCCATCCATCTCCAAAGTCATTCTGGACAACTTTTTGCACACTTAATAAATATGCTGTCTTTCGATGCCAGTGTATTAACAAACTATTAACACAGTTTTACATCTCATATCACTAACTTATTACCTTCTTTGAACATACTTTTTTCCAAGGTAGATATTTTTGTAATCAGCCATCATGCTATCAAGAGTGCATTCCAAGGTTAAACCCTCGATTATGAGATGCTCAGCTTTTTCTCTCAGGAAATTCAGCAAGTCTCCAAAGGGACAATACTCAGTAATTACAAGGACAGGCCCTAGAAAACAGAAAAGAAACATCACCTGAAAGTACAATTGTTTTTCTGCTACATAGCAGTGTTGGAAGTTAAAAGCCACCCCCCTCCTAGAAAAATAAAATATTTTAGGATATACTAGAAAGGCAGAATATTTTCCCCTAAAAGGGAGGCAGAAACTCATTCCCCCCACTTTTGTCAATGGGCCATTAAGGCCTCAGCATCCCATCTGCAACACAAAAGACCCATCTAGCAACAGAAACTTCCCACATGGCAGCTGGGAAGATTACATCAGCCAGCAAGGCTAGCTATGACCTCTGACAGCAACCAATCAGGATACTCTTCCTGTGCGCCAGGAAGTTCAAAGCCAGAGTGGATATAAAACCCAGGGGCTCTCAGCATCTTTCCCCTTTTCTGTTCAGGAACTCAACCCATGTGATCCTGTCCACCATTAAACCATCTTTCCAACCAGTCTCCATGTTTCCAGTATCTTTCCCCCCAATTGGAACTGAACCCAGATGGACATTTCTTCCAACAGCAGCATTGATCAGTGAAGTGCAGTATTGAAAGAATCACAAAGTTAGAATGACCTATGGGTCATCTGTTTCTACTCTTTATCTAGGATCCACTACTAGGCCATATTTCTCAACCTTAGCAACTTCAAGATGTGAAGGTGGAATTATTTTTTTTAATCTGTTTTATTCAACTCAGACAGCTCTGAAAGAGGAGGTAAAAATAAAGAATATCTCAAGATGAGCTCAATTTCTGGTATGCTATATGTTTTAAATTCCGGAATTAAACCATTGGTGGCATTTATAGTTTGATGGGTATCTGATATTTTCAAACAAATATTTATTCAAGTAGTGACTGTCATCTTCACTTTGAAATCTATGATTTAACCAATGATAGAAAAGAAAGGAAACAATATTTCTGTGAACCAGAAAGGAAATGATGAGAAGAATAATTACCTCCATGGGTACATGCTCCTAGAAGATTGACAATATTTTCATGGTGACCCAAATGGCTCATGATTTTCAGCTCGGACATAAGAGCTTCTTGCTCATCTGTATGTGCAGTTGCTGAAATCCAACATGAGAGCAATTAATTTGAAGTCAAATATGGGAGCAGGATATATAGGATATAGACATGACACCTGAAATGAAAACACCAGATGATGGAAAGGTTTGAACCATTTAGAATCATTGAATGCAGCTATTTCAAATCTTGGCCAATGCAGAAGCCCACTTCTGCAACAGTAATGGTTGGGAAAGAGTGATTGTGGGCATCCACATACATTACATCAGGGATGCATACTTCCCAAATACTCTTCTGTGGCTGAGTCACTGAAGTGGGTGGATCAAACAATGGATGAAAAAATGAGATTCCCACGGTGGTGGAATGGATTGTGAAAAGGTCAGAACTTGCAGAAGTGATCTGCTCACTCAGAGAACCAAAAAAAAAAACATTTTTTTTTGAAAGACTGAAAACCTGAAACATTTGCTGAAAGAGGAAAAATTAATTGATGGTTTATGGTTTTGAAGATTAAGAAAGGTGTGGACCAATTGCCTTATTTAAGGCAATAAGTGTAATCATCTGTTGAAAAGGAGGTCAAAGTGACATACATTTTTTAGGAAAAAGGAAACTTTAGTTATCTGTTATGTCATATGTTATAAGACAAATCAAAATTAAAAAACTAAAAAGAAAACTGCATGAAAAAAGAGAAAGAAAATTTTAGTGCACTTTTCTTTTTTTTCATGCACTTTTCTTTTTCTTCTTTTGATTTGTCTTTTAACACAGCGGCCCCCAATCTTTTGGGCACCAGGGATTGGTTCCATGGAGAGAGGTTTTTCCACAGAGCAGAGGGATCATGTTTTCATGTGCTGCCTGCATCCCGAAGATGGGCTTTGCTTGTTTGTGAGGTCCCATCTCTGGGATGCCGGTTTATGGCATGGCGAGGACTGGTGCCAGTCCACGGACTGAGGGCTGAGGACCCCTGTTTTAACATATGAAAACTCTTAGTAAATATACATTACAAATGCAATAAGTAGGGCTGAAGAGAAAACAGGTGGAAAAAAGAAAAAAATATTAGTAAATAAAGAATTGAACTGGGTAGCGCCAAACAGAATAAAGATTAAAAATATATCTTTGTAAATATGAAAAAAAATGAAATGAGTAGGGCTAAAGAGAAAAAAGAAAGCCTTTCTGGTTCATAGGAGCTGGACTGATCTGGTACTTACATTTCAGCATTTTCACTGCCACCTTCAAGACAGAATCCTCCTTTCCCAGCCCAAAAGCGGTGGCTTCAATCACCTTCCCAAAAGCTCCAGCTCCAAGGACTTTTCCTGTGAAGTAAGTACTGTCTTTTAAATTTTTGTTAAAATTAATTTTAATAATTGAATTGAATTGAATTGATTAAATTTTTATACCACCTTTCTCCCAGGGGGACTCATGAATAATATGCATTCATCTGTATTATTTTTTAATGATGCACATTTAAGATCAGGAAAAGTAAAGAAAAGCATAGACAAAGAAAAAAGAGAAAAAATAAAAAAGGGAGTAGAGAAACACAAAGTAGATAAACAAGGCATCCATAGAATTACTTTTAAAAAATTTAAATTATTCATTCTTCTGCAGAAAGAACCATGCTTACTTTCCATTAGGCGACAAGGGAATACTTGCAGCAGTTACCATGTGAAGATTTAATTCTGTATACTTTGTGGGAAAGGACCATTTACAATAATAATATTTAATAGACAAATACAAATATTCCTTTTCTTCTTCAGTTGTTCCACGCCAACCTTCGCCCTTATTGATCAAATAATCTAATTTTGAGACATATTGCTATATGTATTTTGTTATCAGGTTTAACATAGAACATTTAGCTAAGCAATTGGAAGTACAACATCAATAATGTATTATTTTAGTTTCTGAGTTTCCAATTTAATTCCAGGGGTTTTTTTTTGTTGGCATACATTCTTTGCCAGAGACTAATGCCAATCAAAATAAGAAAGGAGAAAGGAGGCAGCTTTTTCCTGTCTCCTCATATAAGTACATTTCTGCCATAAATATTCATGATCTTGGCTTCTTAAGTTTTTTAAAAAATGTGCCGTATCCATGTAAAAGTAGTTGGAGCCACAATTCATCTTCTGCAGACTTGTAAGCATGAAAAATCATTTCAAATGATTTCAAAATTTATTATAGTCTGAGGTCAGATACAATTTCAAATGAACAAAAATAAAAGCAGATTTGTCCATGTATATAGAAAAAAAAAATTCACATCTTCAAGAATCAGAATGTTTCCTTTGGCACTTTCAAGAATGATTGGGAAAAAAAGTTCTTTATTTTGTTGTAATTTAGGATGCAAATTGAAGTAAAACGACTATTGCAAATGCACTCTACATGGAGCTATCCTTGAAGAGTATTGGAAAGCCATAACTGTTGCAGAAGGCAGTGGCATTGGCCCACTCCACTCATTTCCAAGGGGCATGCTGCAGATAATAATAAATTTATAAATTTATAATAAATTTATAATAAATAAAATAATAAATTTGGAAACACAACAGGATTTTAATTCTCTCTCTGTGTGGGTGAAAATATATGCTTGAAAACATGATCTTGAAAACATTTTTACCAGAGTTTGTTAATAGTGAATAAGTCAATATGGCCAAGGTGAGATTTTCAAAAGGCAATTCTATTTTTCCATAATGCCTCTCTTAGGTTATTCAAACTCAATTTTAAAACAACAACAGCAACATTGCAATGGTATATATATTCCACAGCTTATTTACTCTTGGATTCAAGAGTTAATTTTTATCTGGCCTTATTTTTCTGCTTCTATAAAACCTCAACATTTTCAACAAGAATAATGCTACAATCCTATTCCACAGTTAGATATTTTCATACTGTTGTATAATTTCAGTATATAATCTGCTGATAGGGCCAAATGAGCTTTTAGTTAGAGATAAACATTTAGAGGTGCTCCTCACCAAATTGCAGGTTGTTTCTAGGAAATTCCCATTTTTCATTGTAAGGAAGCTGGGTGGGGTCAATAAAGATGTAATTGTTTCCTTCACAGGCTTCAATAATCTTCCAGTGGACTTGATATTTTGGTTTCTGAGAAGAGAAATTATTTAGGAATTATATCGTGTTTTCCCCAAAATAAGACATCCTCCAAAAATAAAACCTTCCCCAAAAATAAAACCCCTCCTGAAAATAAGACCTCCCCCCCAAAATAAGACTTTCCCCAAAAATAAGACCTCCCTGAAAATTTTTAAATGCACAGCCGGTCCCCACCATTTCATCTGGTTAGGGTTAGGGAGACAGAGCTAGAAATTAGGTAAGATGACAAGAGGAGCCCCATCTTGCTCCAAGCGCCCCAAAATAACAAGACCTCCCCAAAATAAGGCCAAGCGCTTATTTCGGGGTTCAAAGAAATATAAGACAAGGTCTTATTTTCAGGGAAACACAGATATGTTGTTTCACAGTATTTTGGTATTATGCTTATATGGCCTGATTCTATTATGGTAATCTAATAAAATAACAGTGTCAGCGTTGCATTGAAATGTGAATAAAGAATGAATAGAGCGTTTCCTTATTAAAAAAAGGAGAAGCAGTAACTGAAGACGTAGCATAAGAACTGAGAAAGATACCCATAAAAGGAAAAAAGAGAGGAAAAGAAAAACAAGATATAATAATTATATTGGGGGGGAAAGACATACATGCATTTTATGAAAGCTAAGTTATTATTCTGTAAATTACTTATTTATCAAACTTATTGGCCATCCATTTTACCACTGGATAACTCTGGGTGACTTACAAAACTAGGACATATATTCACAAAATCTGTTCAACAATGCAATTGTTAATGAAGTAATATCACTTCATAGATTAAAACAAATAAAATTAAAATTGTTCCTGAGGAATTGGTCTTTATTCCCTGTTCTCCCTGCACTATAGAAAAAGAGACAACAAGAGAGAAAATACTATTAGAAGAATCTCTCCCACATTTCATCATTTGGGGGTGGTAGCAGTGAGATTTTAAATTCCCAGAATAAATATACAGATACTCTTTGCTTAACAACCAGTTGCTTAATAATTGTTTGAAGTTACGACAGTATCCAAAAGGTATTATATGACTTGTAAAGCACTTCCAGCAGCCTAAAATGTCATGCTGCTTCCTACAGTCACATGACCACATATTGGGCACTTGGCAACAGGCTCACGTTTACCATTGGTTGCAATGTCACATGGTCACTTGATTCTGATTTGTGACTTTTTTTGATGATCATGGTGACTCAGTTTACGACCATTGGAAAAAATGGTCAGAAAATTGAATTAGGTCACGTGTAAAGTTCTTATGCCCTGATTTATGATCAAAATTGCAGGGCCAATTGTGGTTTTTAAGCAACATGTAAAAGAAATTAGGCTGGCTTTAGTAAAACCTGTTTTTGCCACAAACATGCCATTCTATACATTTTACTTCTGGTGTTGTACTAATGACTGTTTATATATTGTAATCTTAATCTTAAAGAGGTTGTTTGCTTTAACTGAGTTTCACACAGAATATATTTCTCCTTTCCCCCTTTTTTGGGAGGTGGTGGAAAGAAACGTATTGAAAAATTCTGTTTTTTTCCTTCCTTCAGCCTATTGGCATATGTGTATTTTCTAAGTAACATTATTTTTTTACAACTCCCACAATCACTCAGCTTCCTTATTCACTGGGGATGATGAAGATTGTGGTTCAAAACATATCCAAATGACACCAAGTCATGTGAGTTTCAGAGCTCCTTTGGCTTCTTGGACAAATTCTTGATTAGTTTTCCTTCTATACATAAATTTTAAAAAACTGTACCTGTTTATACTTATAGACCAAGAAGATAATACACAGAAGAAGAAAACCCATTGTGCCTCCAAAGCCTGCATAAAGTAGTTTGGAATTTTCATTCTCGTTTCCTGGAAAAACAAAGTGCAGAAGGAAGAGAAAAGTGGCAAGGAGTTCCAACATCCTTGAGACCAACAGGAGAAGGTTCTGTGGTCAGTTTGTTAAACTAAGGTAAATATAATCACGACATGACAATAGCATGCACCACAATTTTTCTCTAGGAGCCTGAAAAATACAGAAAAATGAAAATATGGGGAAAATAAGGGAGGAAAAGAGAAGAGAGAAAGTGTAGGACAAGGGGAAAAAAAGAAAAAGAAAAGCATTGACTTTCTACTCCTTTTGGTGCAATACAATAAGGTAATAGAGATGTATCTTCCAAAACAGTTGAGGAAAGTGGAATTAAATATTCATCCACCATGTCGCTCTTTCCCCCAAGTTTTGAAAATACTAGTCCTTTATAAAAAGATGAAAAACTAGCCCAGAGAACAGAAATTAGAGGTGGAAAATGTGCATTGATTGCTAAAAACCTCCAATAGTTTTTTTTAAAATGTATCATAAGTTACCAAAAAACAAGAAATAAAAAGTTTCAGGTGGAAATCCATTCCTTTTTGGATTTTCTTTCTTTCCTTTATTTTTTTTGTACATTTGAATTTTTGAATAAATCTACCCTTGTTTAGTTTTCTCAAACATCTTTTGGAAGATGTACAGCTGGTGTTTGCTTTGTCACAAAAAAAGAAGATAATTTCCTTTTGCTTATCTACACTGAGATCAGATATAGTTAAAGTTATATTTGGTTTTAAGGGCAACTGGATTTCCCTTAGAAAAACTTTAGTGGCTTTTGAAACTTCTAGCACTCTGGTTGAAAAACATCAGCCTTTCCAGAAATCCCAGATGGGAAGCATGACCAGATGAGCTAATTCTACGCTATTAGTAAGGCTACTGTACATTAACAGAATCTCACCCCCACCCCATCTCCTTTACAGCCCAAGAAACTAGGGAGGGTCCCTTCTGAGATGCTTGCCCTATCCACATTCCTGCTGCTTCTCTTTTATCTCACCATTAATCTATCCATTCCCTTGGCTGCATCTCTGTCTCCCAAGATCATTCCCATATGCTATTACAAAAAATGAGTAGCACAGAACGTACTTTTCACAGAGACGTGAAAATGAATAGATGCATTGGCTTCCCTGTTGTCTGCAAAAAATGAATATGCGCCACTGTCTTTTTCCTCCATCCAATTCAACCTGAGTATATTGTTATGTCTGCCAAAAGAGAGAACAAATATGCATGCAAGTAATTGGTAGAGTCAAAACTGGGTGAAGAAATAAGTATTTGGCAAGCCATGAATAGCATGTGTAGTTCAAAACCGACACTTTCAGTTAGACAAGAAAAACAAATGGCAAACAATTCAGGGATTGCAAAACTGGAGTTATGTGCTCCCAATGTTGAAGCTGAAACTATGCAGGCCACTGCATTTGCAACCAGCTGTAGCTTCTAAACACTCTTTAAGGGCAGTCTCCTATTACTATAATTTTCACTAGTTCAACTAGACAGCATGAGTAGCTAAGTCTTCCTGCCCCAGGTAAGGTAAGTACACTTGATGCACCAACCAGAGTTGGGCACAACTCCCTCTAGGGATAGTTTGCTTATTCAACAAGAGCCTTGAATTAAGAAGGACCCCCAATTTGTAAACCTGCTTCTTGCTGGGTAGTGTTTGACCATCAAGGAATAGCTCTGGTGGCAACAGAGGATGCTGACCAGTGAAGACTGAGCTTCAGTTTATCGTCTCCCATCCAGACCCTAGCACCAGGAAAGGGAATTGATAGCATCTCCTCATGGTTGGGACTAGTGATGTACAATTGGGTATTATCACATTTGCATGATACCACAAACTGAAGCATAGAATTACTTCTCCCAGGGTTTAATATAGTTGTGAAAAAGCAGGGAAGATAAGACTGATGCTTGAAGCATCATGCCTAAACAGAGGTATTTCTCAGAGAAAGACTCAATAAAACACATATTGGATTTGCTGCATAATATGGGGCAACCTTATTGGATACTCTTCTTCTCCCTAAAGGCTAAATTAGGACTGACAACAGAAGTATAATTTGAGGAGAAAAAAATTGAAGGAAGGGTAGACACTGCATAGTCCTTACCTGTGATTGCCAAAACTCATATCGCCAGACTCTGTGAAGTTTCCTGATGTGTTCACATGTATCCATCTATATGTTGAAGGTCTAGGATAAGCATCAATGAACACCTGAAGATTCAGGTTTTGATACAAGTTTATCTCCTGAACTCTGTTCTGTAATGTGGACAAGTGCAGATACCCTTTCTCTGGAAAGCAAAGTACAAAGTTAATGTATAGGGAAGTGAAGAAAAATAACCTTTCACTTTGAGGAAAATAGCTAGGCTTTTGGTAGAGTTCTCCATTGTGGAAGCTATAATGATGATAATCACAGAGGAATCCAGCAGCAAAACAGTAGCATTCCAAAGTAAAAATAAAATAAAGTACTTAAAGCTGTCATCCCCTTTCTTCAATTCAGTTCCTCAGAAATGATGAAGTGCCTGTTTGGACAGTTGAAGGGAAGAATGACTAGAATGTATTTGGTTTGGACTTACAGGGAATCACAGAAATGATTTTTAGGAATGGACATATTGTACAAAGGAGTTCAAGAATTCATGGTTTATTGAAACTCAGTCCAATGAGGTTCAATATGTGTAAGGGGCATGTATATTTTGGAGGGTACATCAAACACCAAGTAATTCTTGCAACATTCACAAGGAGCAACCATGATGCCACATGATGAACTATTGCATGCCCGTGACCTGCCACAGCAAATAGTGACTTTTGTGTGCAGAATTTAAAAATTCCACAGACAGGACTTCATTCAAGTCCATATCTCCATCCTGGTGGCATTGAAATACATTGGACAATTACTCCCACAGTTCCATGTGAATTATGGGTCAATACAACTGGAAGATACCCTGTTAGAGAAAGAATTCTTATCTGATCTTTAACCCCAAAGATGGGGGTACTAGATGGCTTACAAAATCCAGTAATAGAGAGTTCCTATTGATGGGCTTAGAAAAAACAAACAAACATGAACTGAAAAAAGGGCTGAGACAGAATATAAACTTCCTATTTCTGGAGTAATTCAGTTCTACTTTAGGAGCTTTTAAGCATTTGATTTCCCCTAGGTATATGTGGAAAGCAAGGAAAGTTGGTCGTAAATATGTTGTACTTAAGCCTGATATGGATTTTATGGACAAGATTCAATAGAAGCAAGATAGCTGAATTACCCCAGAAATCTTGTCATTCAAAATGGTGGAGAGATATGAATGGAAATATGGGATGTGGGAAAAGGAGTTATTTTGCCTTCCATGTCCTTAAAACATCTAATTCTGAAAGTATTAGAAATTTTATTCTTATCTTGATGAATTTTAAAAGAGAGTAGAAAGCAATGCTACATTTCTTTTAAAAATTTTGTAGTAGTTATATTAATTAATGAGAAGTAACTCTGAGCTTTGGTGTTTTATAGTTCTTGAAGCATAAAGAAACATATAACACACTTGTATTCCGGAAAATATTAAGAATTTCTGTCTTTATCATGTATCTTCCTTACTGAAAGACTAGAATACTAAATTATAGACAACCTTTGGTAATTGTCCTCAGGCACTGTGTTTATTCGTTTCTGATTGATTTAACTAATATTCTATATTTCTATCCATTCAAGCCTTCTAATTGGCGAACACAATGTAAAAATTCCAGAGAAACTGAAAGAAGAGAACATTATTTATAAACTGGTGGGGTGTTTTGGATACACAGAATCTATTTTTATTGATGGGTGAGGAGGTTTTCCCTGTGTTCTTACCTACCTAGCACTTGGAGAGTAACTGAAACATTTACACGAAATTGTGCAGCTTCCCCAAGGCAAGTATATATTCCACTGTCTTGTAACTGCACTGCTGGAATGAATAGGCTGTAATCAGTGGCGTATGAGTGAGATAATCCAGTATCTAAATCCATTGAATGCAAGCTGACCTGTTGTAACAAAAGACAAGATATTATTGGGTTGATTGGGAAATATGAGCTCTAATGCCATTATCTCCAATTAAACCTTTACCAGACTTTAGGGCTTTTCCCACTGGTCCCCCACTTATATTTTGTTAATCCCAGATGTTCATGCTACTTCATGATCATATATATTTAAGATTATGTTAGTTCCTAAATATTAAGACATGAGGACAATTTCACACCAGTATTACTGAAATATGAAAGTAAAGGTAAAGGTAAAGATTCTCCCACACATGCATGCTAGTCGTTTTCAGCTCTAGGGGGTGGTGCTCATCTCCGTTTCAAAGCTGAAGAGCCAGTGCTGTCTGAAGACGTCTCCATGGTCATGTGGCCAGCATGACTAAATGCCAAAGGCTCACAGAGCACTTTTACCTTCCCAACAAAGGTGGCCCCTATTTTTCTACTTGCATTTTTTACGTGCTTTTGAACTGCTAGGTTGGCAGAAGCTGAGACATGTAATGGGAGCTCACACCATTACACAGTGCTAGGGATTTGAACCACTAAACTGTTGACCTGATCAACAAGCTTGGCATCTTAGCCACTGAGTCACCGTATCCCCATATAAAAGTATACTTAAATATAAAAACTCTTTTACAAGCAATTAAAGTAGGTGAAAAGAAAGACATAAGATTCAGCAGTACATCTATTTGATAAATAAATATCCTTTGTTTGCTTCTGTCTCTTATTCTTGTTTATTAGAAATGACTGAGGTTTGTGTTTGCAAGGCAGCTTGAAGACTCAACAGAATCTTGTAATTAAGTAGTTAAAACAACCTGGATTAAACGATCAGGATGCAAAACAGTGGTGGGTTTCAAAATTTTTTACTACCGGTCCTGTAGGTGTGGCTTGGTGGGTGTGGCTTGGTGGGTGTGGCTTGGTGGGCATGGCAGGGGAAGGATACTGTAAAATCTCCATTCCTAACCCACTCCAGGGGAAGGTTACTGCAAAATCCCCATTTCTCCTGATCAGCTGGGACTTGGGAGGCAAGGAATAGATGGGGGTGGGGCTAGTTAGATTTTTTTACTACCAGTTCTCTGAACTATTCAAAATTTCCACTACCAGTTCTCCAGAACTGGTCAGAACCTGCTGAAACCCACCTCTGATGCAAAAGCAAACCAACCTTGAGAACTGGAAGGTTAATGTGCAACATGTAGTTGAAGGAGCTTTCTTCAATTTGAATCACTGAGGACTACAACTCCTGACATCCCAGCCAGTCAATAGCCTCACGATGCCTGCACCTAACCACGATGATGTCAAAATGATGACACATGTGTTATTCTGCAAGCGCCGTCGTTTTTTAGTTGTGTGTCACTACGTTGCACCCAAATATCTAAGGAGCAGACTTTTCATTGTGACTTTGCAGCACATATTAAACCATTGGATGCCCATGAATGTCTTGCTGGTTAGGGATGGTAGACATTGTTGTTCAATAGCTCCGGAAGACTGTTCTAAGTCCTTGCATGAACTGGCTTATACAAGCCACAAGTAACTCTGAGTTCATTCAAGACAAACAATGCAAGCTAAGACTCACATCTAAAACCCTTAGAAATGACTTACATTTGCAGTAAGGGGATAGATCCATTCGCCATTATATTCATGAGATGGATATTGTACTCTGCAGGAAATGTTGAATGGTTCTCCTTGTAACCGCAGATGGTTTGCTAGTCCTCCAATAGTAACTGCCAAAGGCTGATTGTTGTCTAAGAAAGGTCAGAAAAGTCTGTTAAATACAGACTGAACAAGAAGGCTTGTCAGTCAAACAAACCAAACATCTTCATCTTTTCTTATAGCCGTGGTACGCGGACCTTCTGGACCTGTCCATCTCCCGGCCCTGGAGGATCCCCCAGGACCGGATCGCTCTCAGCCAGGGGGTCATCCCTTTGCTATTTCTGCTTAATGGCTGTGTATTTTTTTAAAGCTCCTGATCCTTTCAGCATCTTTTATGTTGTCCCTTTCCTATTTTCTGCTTGATGATGATTTATTATCCAAACCTTTCACTATCTATTTCAGCAATATTGACACAATGGATTGAAAAGTTATCATGGAGAGGATTTCCCATTTTACTTTACATTATTTCAAACCAGTTTGGCAGTGACAGTAAAGAACAACTAGTGTACTGAAGCAGCTCTTCATTCTCCTGCCAATATGGACAATTGTTCTTTGTTGATTAATATTGATCCAGCACTGCACAGCAAAATGAGCATAGAGAATTTGGAATCAACCTCTCCACATTGAAAAATGAACCACATGCACTGAAGCACTTTTTCTAAGTACTGCCACAACAACTGTTCCCACAGGCTTGGAGATACATATTCAAGTCATGACAAAACAGCAGTTCCAACCTACCATAGACTGAAAGGATAATTATGCGTGAAATCACCCACTTTTCTTGAACCTGGGCTTTACACTCATAGAACCCATTATCACTCAGGTCTACTTTGTGAATCCATATTCCTTCCTTAGGACTGAACGAGACTCTTGAGTGAACTGGAGAAGAATCTTTAAGGAGGATCATGTTGCCTGTGAATCCTGGGTCAGCAATCAGGCATGGAATCAAGGCATCCCTGCCCTTTTCCACAGAAGGATATACATTGTGAAGGCCACACCACACCGACTCAGGATCTGTAGAAGAAATATGCTATGAAAAATAGCTGGAATTAATCTGAATTTTTTTGCCTTAACCCAGCATAGACTCTAGAACAATGTACAGATATTAATTATAATAAAAGTAATAACAGGATCCAATTTGGGTCAGTCACCAGGACCAGAGGTTTAGTTTTCTGGGCTTTCGGACATGTGCTGGAGCCCATCCTCAGATAACTGAGGGAACTGTTCTCTCACATTCTATTGACCCCGATTGGATCTTACAATAGTATCTGGGGACACATATATTTGCCTTCATTTGTAAAAATAATAACATAATGCACACAGTAGCCATTCAATATCAAATAGCTTGACTCCACCAATATTTGTAAAACCAGTCTTGCCTCAGGAGGGCAAGTTGTTTCTCAGGAGAAGAGCTCCCTCTCATTGTGACTCATGGGAGGAAAGGATCTTCAGCAGGTCTCTGTCTCCCTCATAGAATGGATAGGCTCTAAGTTGGTCCTAGGCTCCAAGACTTACAGGGCTTTATATTTCAAAATTAACACCTTGCTCAGAAATGCATAGGTAACAGCTTCAAAGCAGTTGAGCAATGTAGTGGTAATACATTTTGCAGTACCTATAGTTTCTGTGTGGTCTTCAAGAACTAATGTCTTGGACATGGCCACCATTTGCTCGTCAAGCAAGAGTTGTGAATCCAGAGTCATTTATTATATACTATCAAGTTAATTATGACTCTTTAAAAAATATCACTAGATGTTTCCCTAGGATAATTTGCTTGGCAACCTCATTCTTCAGATTTTCAGGTGATGAATCTAAAAGGGCTCCCAAATTACAGATGTCTTCTCTTTGAGGCACAATCTGGTCAAGAATCAAGGTTGATAATGTCCTTGGATTGAAGGCATCTGAATTAATAACTTGCCTCCAGAAGTTGTGAATGCTCCAACATTGAAAGTTTTTATGAATGATTGGATGACCATTTGTCTGAAATGGTATAGAGTTTCATGCCTAAGCTGGAGGTTGGACTAGAAGACCTCAAGGTCCCTTCCAACTCTCTATTCTATTCTATTCTATTCTATTCTATTCTATTCTATTCTATTCTATTCTATTCTATTCTATTCTATTCTATTCTATTCTAT
>WNWU01000012.1:26301125-26344069 GCA_012654045.1 Ptyas mucosa
CTGGACAACTGGTTCTAACATTATATACATCATATAGAATCCTAACAGGCCCTCTCTGTGAGAGCGTATTGGCCGGTGGAAGGTTATCGGTAGCAGCAGGTGGTCTTGTAGGTACCCTGGCCCTAAGCCACGGAGCGCTTTAAAGGTGAGAACCAATACCTTAAAGCCCGTGATGGCGAACCTATGGCACGGGTGCCACAGGTGGCACGCGGAGCCATATCAGTGGGCACGCGAGCTCAGCTCTGGCACGCATGCATGCGCCAGCCAGGTGATTTTTGGGCCTTCTGGGCCCACCAGAAGTCAGGAAACACACTGTTTCCGGGGCCTCCAGAGGGCCTCTGGGGCGGTGGGGAAGGTCGTTTTTGCCTTCCCCAGGCTCCTAGTAAGGCTCTGGAGCCTGGGGAGAGCAAAAAATAGGCCTACCGGGCCCACCGGACCATCATGTGCAAAAAGCGGGTGGAGCACGAGGGTGCGGGGCACATAGAATTATGGATGTAGGCACGCTTCCATGTGACCCCATTGCGTTCTCCCTGCTTTTGGCACGCGATGGCAAAAAGGTTAGCCATCACTGCCTTAAAGCGCACCCGGAAGACCAACGGGAGCCAATGCAGCTCACGCAGGAGAGGCGTTACATGGGAGCGCCTCATCGCTCCCATAATCACCCGCGTGGCCGCATTCTGAACCAGTTGGAGCCTCCGGGTGCTCCTCAATGGGAGCCCCATGTAGAGAACATTGCAGTAGTCCAGGTGAGACGTAACGAGGGCATGGGTGACCGTGCATAAGGAGTCCCGATCCCGAAAGGGGCGCAACTGGCGTATCAGGAAGACCTGATAAAAAGCCCTCCTGGCCAGGGCCATCATGTGCTCTTCTAAAGACAGCCATGTGTCCAGGAGGACACCCAAGTTGCGAGATCCCTCTGTAGGGGCCAGTAACTTGCTCCCAATAGCCAGCGATGGCACCAGCTGGCTATATCGGGACGCCAGTATCCACAGCCACTTGGTCTTGGAAGGGTTGAGTCGAAGCCTATTCCTCTCCATCCAGACCCGCACGGCCTCCAGAAACTGGGACATCACTTCGAGGGCATCATTGGGGTGGTCTGGGGTGGAGATATACAGCTGAGTATCATCAGCGTACAGATGACATTGCACCCCAAAATCACGGATGATCTCACCCAGCGGCTTCACATAAATGTTGAACAAGAGCGGCAAGAGGACCGACCCTTGCGGCACCTCGCAAGCAAGGCGCCTCGAGGTCGACCTCTGCACCCCTGCCAACACGGACTGTGACCGGTCAGAGACATAGGAGAACCACCGCAACACGGTGCCTCCCACCCCCAATTCCCCCAACCAGCGCAGCATGATACCATAGTCGATGGTATCAAAAGCCGCTGAGAGGTCTAACAGGACCAGAACAGAGGAGCAACCCCTGTCCCGGGCCCTCCAGAGATCATCCACCAATGCGACCAATGCCGTCTCTGTGCTGTACCCAGGCCTGAAGCCGGACTGGCACGGATCTAGATAGATGGTTTCATCCAGGTACTGTGGGAGCTGTCACGCAACCACACTCTCGACAAACTTCGCAATAAAGCAAAGGTTGGAGACCGGATGGTAGTTTGCCAAAACAGCCGGGTCCAGAGAAGGCTTCTTGACGAGGGGCCTCAGCACTGCCTCTTTCAAGACAGGAGGCAAGAAACCCTCTCTCAAAGAAGCATTTATAATCCTCTGGAGCCAGCCTCGTGTTACCTCCCGGGTGGCCAGTACCAGCCAAGAGGAACACGGGTCCAATAAACATGTGGTTGCGTTTAATCTCCCCAGGATTTTGTCCACGTCCTCAGGAGTCACAGGGTCGAACTCGTCCCAGATAACATTCTTTTTTTTTTTTTAATAAAAAGTTTTTATTGGTTAAGAATATACAATATTATAGTTTACAATATGTTGAATTTTCAATATCTTTATAAAAAGATATTTCAATTATTATTTTCTTTTTTTAAATTTCTCACACAACAGACATTATTATCTTAAATCAAAACAAACAACCAGGTTATATAAAAATTATATAAACAAAAAAAAAAGAGTGTTATACAAAATACAATAAAAGAAGAGAGAGAAAAGAAAAATGTCAATTATAGATTCCCCTCCTTTCTTCATTTCCTAGTTCTGGCTCTTAAAACCATGGTCTGGCTTCCCTCCCCCTCCCGGGCCGCAACAGCTCCGTCCGCCTCCGCTCCTTGATCATCTAATACTTCCCCCTCTTCGGCTCCTGTATCTTCTCCACCTAGGAAGGATTTATGTTGGTCAAAAAAAGCCTTAGCTTCCGTTACATTATTAATTTTCTTCTTACTGTCCTCCCAAAAAATCATCAAACCCTCCGGAATCAGCCACCTAAAACCTACTCCCTTGAGGTACAGCTTATTTGATAAAAAATAATATTTTCTTCTTAATTCTCATACCTGTCTGGGAATCTGCTTCAGGATGGTGATCTCCTTGCCCCTATACACCAGCGCCCCCAGTCTTTGTTTTCTCAATATCTCATCTCTCAGTTCCCTTCTCACAAATTTAATATGAATCTCTCTTGGTAGATTATGTAAAATTGCAAATTGTGAGTTTACTCTGTACACCAAGTCCACATCCCTTCCAATAGACTCCAAATCTCTTTCTAAAAATTCACCCAACATTTTAACCATCACTTCTCTCAAATTTTCCTGGTCAAGTTGTTCCACGTTTTGGAACCTGAGAAAATAAGACATCTTATCCAATTGTAAGGTTAACATTGCATTTCCTCTCCCATCCTCCACCTTCTGGAGTGCCCGTACCTCCCCCTCCAGACCCCCCATCTTCTTCTTGTTTTGCTCTGCCAGCTGTTGAACATCATTTAAATCTTTTTTCATAAGTGTCATTTCAGATTTAATTTCAGATAATCCTTTTTGGACGTCATCTAACTTGTCCAACTTTTGGTCCAATATCGCCAGTCTTTCCAAAATTTTCCCCATGTCAGTTGCTGCTGATTTGTGGCCCTTAGCCATCTTAGATCAGTAGAAGATGAGAAATCAAAGGGCAAACCTCCAGAGAAGAAAGAGGGATTAGCAATCAAAATAATTTTTCAACTGTCCACCAGTGGGCGCTCACAGGAGCAACGAGTCCGAAGTATAGAGTAGGTCAAACAGGAAGCCAGAGGAGAATGTTGTCTTCAATCATAAATAAAGAAGCAGGAAGTCAGACAGTCGCCATTGCCTGCCGGGGGGAGGGGCCACCAGACCTCTCCAAGAAACTCTGCCACAGCCATCCTCCAAGGAAAAGTCAGAAAGGTAAGGGGTTTCACCCCATCTCCTTCCCCCTAGTTTTCTGCCACGGCACCTTTCCAGCTACAAGGGGGGGGGAACTCCAACCCCCCCTCTCGCCTCCAGGATGCCTGCTCCACTCTGCAATCAGTCAGTACAGTCCGTTGTGTCTTCTTAGGTAGCACCGGTCCCCTTAGGCGCTGTGGCGCCTCGGCGGCCTCGAAAAAAAGCCGCCGATCGCCTCCCGCCCCCTCTGGAGCCTCGGGCGCGCCAGCATCGGCCTCCCGGCCCCTGGAAGTGAGGCAGGGGACCCCTGGCGAGCCGCCCTCAAACGGCAAACGCCCCAATAATGGGGCGCTTGGCCCAAAGGGCCTCCAGATGGGGGGGATCAGACTCTGGGGCCAGAGCTAGCCCGATCAAAGTCTGTCGCCAGCGGAACCGGAAGCGGAAGCCCCAGATAACATTCTCAAGACCGGCCTCAGTCACCCCGCCGGGATCTACCCAGTCAGAGTCCAAGCCTTCCCGAATCTGAGCGATTTTATCGTGCAGATACTGTGCAAAATCCTCAGCCTGCCCTTGCAATACAGACTGAACAAGAAGGCTTGTCAGTCAAACAAACCGAACATCTTCATCTTTTCTTATATTATCCCTTTGCTATTTCTGCTTAATGGCTGTGTATTTTTTTAAAGCTCCTAATCCTTTCAGCATCTTTTATGTTGTCCCTTTCCTATTTTCTGTTTGATGATGATTTATTATCCAAACCTTTCACTATCTTTTTCAGCAATATTGACACAATGGATTGAAAAGTTATCATGGAGAGGATTTCCCATTTTACTTTACATTATTTCAAACCAGTTTGGCAGTGATAGTAAAGAACAACTAGTGTACTGAAGCAGCTCTTCATTCTCCTGCCAGTTTGGACAATTGTTGTTTGTTGATTAATATTGATCCAGCACTTCACAGCAAAATGAGTATAGAGAATTTGGAATCAACCTCCCCACATTGAAAAAATGAACCACATGCACTGAAGCACTTTTTCTAAGTAATGCAACAACAACTGTTCCCACAGGCTTGGAGATACATATTCAAGTCATGACAAAACAGCAGTTCCAACCTACCATAGACTGAAAGGATAATTCTGCGTGAAATCACCCACTTTTCTTGAACCTGGGCTTTACACTCATAGAACCCGTTATCACTCAGGTCTGCTTTGTGAATCCATATTCCTTCCTTAGGACTGAACGAGACTCTTGAGTGAACTGGAGAAGAATCTTTAAGGAGGATCATGTTGCCTGTGAATCCTGGGTCAGCAATCAGGCATGGAATCAAGGCATCCCTGCCCTTTTCCACAGAAGGATATACATTGTGAAGGCCACACCACACCGACTCAGGATCTGTAGGATCTACACAAGAAATATGTTAGGAATCTTGGTAGCTTGGCATGCATAGTAAAACAGCTGGAATTAATCTGAAATAAGGTTGCCTGAGGCTGACTTGGTGGTGAGTGCAAAATCTCTGAGCTCAGGTATTCTCTCTCAGTAGAGGCCTCTGTTGTATTTGTGGTGATTTGTTTGTTTATGAGATATATCCTTTGCCTCAACCCATCATACACTCTATACAAGGTATAGATATTAATTATAATAGAAGTAATAACAGGATCCAATCTGGGTCAATCACCAGCAACAGAGGCTTAGTCTACTGAGCTTTTGGACTCCTACTGGAGCGTATCCTCAGGGAGCTTCTTTCTCACATTCTGATGACCCAGACTGAATCCTGCAACATTATCTTGAAATAGATACATTTGCCTTCATTTGTAAAAGAAAATAAGATAATGTATACAATAGCCAATCAATATCAAGTAGCTTTGTGTGATTACTCCACTAATATTTGGTAAAGTCAGTCTTGTCTCAGGAGAAAAGCTCCCGCTCAATGTGCTTCATGGTAGGAAGGGCTCTTCAGCATGTTTTGGTCTCCCTCATTGAATGAACAGGTCCTAAATTGATCCAAAGCTCCAAGACTTATAGGACTTTATATATGTGATAATTAGCATCTTCAACCAGGTAACAGGTAATAGCTACAAAGCAGCAATGCAATGTAGCAGTAATGAATTTTATGGCAGCTAAAGTCTCTGCGTGGTCTTCAAGAGCAAATTTCACCACCTGCTCATGAAGCAGGAGTTGTGAATCCAGAGTCATTAATGCCATCAGGCCAGTTTTGGCTCTTAAAAAAACTCCACATCAATAGATTTTCCCTAGGACAATTTGCTTGGCAACCTCATCCTTCAGATCTTCCAGTTGTGAAGCAAAAAGGACTGCCAAATTGCAGGTATGTTCTCCTTGGGACACAATCTGTCCAAGAATCAAAGTTGATAATGTTCTATGATTGTAGGCATCTGAATTAACAACTGCCTCTTTTGCGTGAAAGGACTTCACTCTATGAGTCATCCAAATGAGTTAATTTCCCATGGCTGAACTGGACAAATTTGCAGAAGGGATTTCCCACGATTGCTTTGTTTCATATATGAAAAAAAAATTATATAGTTAAACCTTGCTGGAAAAAAAAATACTCAAACAAGGGGTCGGTTTCTAATCCTGCTGGAACAAGACCCTAACATATCTACAGCAGACTTAACACTACACACTTTACAAACCCTCCATCCTCTGTAAAAACACTGTCAGCTGAGAGTGGAGGTATAGGGAACACAATTCCCAGTCAGTGTTTATTTAGCATTTGCAATGACTTATTTTCCGAGCATATGAGAGATAATAAGGAGAAATCTGGTTACCTGTCACAGCCACATACACAGTCCTAATCCCCTCTTCTGGTTTGTTGATATATGCACACTGGTAGCTTCCCATCTGGTTGCAACTAGCCTTAGGCATGTAGAGGGTTCCATTGTGATACACCATCAGGGTGGACCCATTCTGGATTCCAATCCATTCAACAGGGAATTTCCCTGAGCAAAGTAATTTGACCGACTCTCCTTGCTTGACCCTCAGAATGTCAAGATTAGGATGAATGGTGGGAGAAGCTGATCCTAAAATGAAGAAAAAGACTGATATTATTTTTTGTGATTTTGCAATTCTTCATTCTGAGAAGTATGTGAGTGTGGCTGGAATGCTATTGCTTTGTACTCATATAGACACACAGACACAATTTGGCTGCCCTTCTCACAATAGTGACTGTGGGTAGCAAACAAGGATGAAAAAAAACCCACCCAAAGTTAAAAGCAATGTCTCATGAGGTAAATGATCCAATCCTAAAATGACATTAACAGCCAAGCTTCCTTAACCTTCTGGGGACATAGTCAGGTCTTCAGAGTGTTACAAAAGGCTAAAAGGATCAAGGCTATCTGAATCTCTGGGGCATTGTTCGGTCACAAAGCTATAGAAGGCTGTAGACATGACTGATTATAGGAGATTTGTCTGAGGGCAATTTTGAGAAAAACTGACCAGTCTAAACCAATTGCTTTCTGGATGAAATGTGAACATGCCATGGCATCTACCTTCAACACCACCATTCTGTATTAGCAGAATTACCACATTTGGAAGACATTAAACCATGTCAGGGTCGAGATCAACTGGAAATGCCAATTTTAAGATAGGCAGTGCCATGGTGGCTTGCTTCCCACTGGCACAATTGCTCCACCACCATAGAAGAGCAGGTATCCCCTACAGATCTGTGATCAACCTGATCTCATCAATGTATCCATTTAATTGAAGCTTGTCATGTGCTGGCATCTTCAGTCCAGCAATGACTTTTCTTCTAGCAAGCAGTTCCACGCGTTGTCCAGTTTCATCTTTCTCCTTGTTGCCTGATTTTATTTCTCATCTTTGTGAACCGGCCACTTTTTGATATGTCCTTAAGTCTACAGTTCCTGTGTCTTTTTTCTTTTGGTCAGGCTGTGGGGCTCCTTTTGCTAGATCTCTGTGAATATCTTAACTGTGGTTCTGACTCAGCTGTTGTTTCTTGCAAATCCACTTCTGCACTCTACATCAACTTACTATCCCTTGTATGTTCTCACATAGTAGTGCTGGTTGAAGGGACAGGGAATTGCAAAATAATATTATCTACAGTACTCATGGCTGCTGGGCCACAGCTGTCCTTAATCTTTTACCAAAGAAAGCCAGTGGTCATTATTGGTATTCTTCCAATGGATAGAGCCATAATCTCATGCCTTTTTGTGAGAGTTACATGTCCAACCACGATATAGGGCAGTGATGGCGAACCTATGGCACGGGTGCCACAGGTGGCACGCAGAGCCATATTGGTGGGCACGCGAGTGTTGCCCTAGCTCAGCTCCAGCGCGCATGCATGCACTGGCCAACTGATTTTCAGGCCTTCCAGTCCCACCGGAAGTCGGGAAACTGGCTGTTTCGGACTCCGGAAGGCCTCCGGGGGGATGGGGAAGGCTGTTTTTGCTCTCCCCAGGCTCCTAGAAAGCTTCTGGAGCCTGGGGAGGGGGAAAAATGGGCCTAACGGGCCCACCATGCCATCACGTGCCAAAAGCAGGGAGAAGTGTGGGGGGGTCACGTGCGCATGCGCGGGAAGGCAGGGCACATTGAATTATGGATGTGGGCACCCGCACCTGCGACTCCCCATGCTCCCCCCGCTTTTGGCACGCGGCAGCAAAAAGGTTAGTCATCACTGATATAGGGATTCAGTTCTACAGTTCAGTTTCTTTCTTCCTTTTCTTAGAGAAAAGGAAAAGAAGAAATATTCTGTTTTCCCAGATAACTTTTCTGTTGCCATATGGGATTTCTGCTAATATATTTTGGATATATCTAGTCCAAATTCAGGCTTTCTTGAACAGCTAAATTTGTTTCATGAAGGAAGAGACATCAGAAAGAAAACAATTACTGTAAGTTTGAAATAACTTCATTATTTTCAATAGCCTTCTTAAATTACGAATTTGGCTCTGGTAGTCTGAGAGGTATGTGTAGCCTACATTCTTTAAGATCACATTATTTCAGACATACAGGTAGAGACTATAGTTCTGAATAGAATATTTTTGTAAATATTTTTTTTTGTAAAAAATATGTCCCAAACCTCTCTTGCATTTCTCATACATACGCAGACATTCTAAATTTGGGCTTCCCAAATTATTTGCTCCTTGTGTCCGGAGAATTTTTGCATTTCCAGAACTTGCCAAAGCTCAAAGATTTCTGGAAAAGGGCTTAATATTCCTAATCTTTCAAAGATAAAAAGCGTCTGAGGCACATTCTTTTGTGCATTGGCATTTTTGTTGCTTGCAGCTGTTGGCCAAAGGTTAAATGTAAATAGAAATAGTCCATTAAAAAAAAACATGTCCTATCTGCCTATTTTATCTCTTTGCATTTATTGGCAGCTAGACTAAGCTGATAAATATGCATTTGGGATGGAACACTAAAAGACATTCATTATATTTAAAGTAATATTTCTTAGGAAATACACAGGAACAAAAAAGCCTCACTTCTATGCTCTATCTAAACTACATCTTAAAAGGAGGGGGAGATGCAAGACTCCAGAAACAGGAAGTTCCCTTTATCTCTCGAAGACAGAGATCACTTAACTATTGACAGGCTAGGTGAGAAACAGACCCGGGGACAGTCTGGGAAGACCCTTCCGCTTATCTAAGTCTTGCTATTTGCCCAGGTGTTCTAAACAGGGGCAAAGAGATGATGCACATCCTCTCTTGGGCAGGCAAAAGGGGAAGCACTTGCAATGGATGGCTATATACTGACCAGTAGTGGGATTCAATTTTTTTTACCACCGGTTCTGTGGGAGTGGCTTAGTGGGCGTGGCATTACTTGGTGGGCGTGGCGGGGGAAGGATACTGCAAAATCCCCATTTCCTCCCAATCAGCTGGGACTCAGGAGGCAGAGAATAGATGGGGGCGGGGCCAGTCAGAGGTGGTATTTACTGGTTCTCTAAACTACTCAAAATTTCCGCTACTGGTTCTCCACAACTGGACAGAACCTGCTGAAACCCACCTCTGATACTGACCCTTTCTCTTTGCAGGTCTGGATATCCCTACTCCCCAGGACTAGGGGAGTGGTCAGGATAGCAGGACTAGAGGACAAATCTGGGACAATCCTGGTCAAAAGCTGTACAGATCTAATTTCTTGATAATGAGAGATGGAACAATCAAGGGGAATCAAGATGGGGAACCAAGAAAATAAAATAGTTCTACATTATTATTATTATTATCATTATCATTATTATTATTACTATTACTATTATTACATGGTGACGCAGTGGTTGGAATCCAGTATTGCAGGCAAACTCTGCTCACAGTCAGGAGTTTGATCCTGAACAGCTCAAGGTTGACTCAGCCTTCTGTCTTTCCAAGTTTGGAAAATGAGGACCCAGATTGTTGGGGGCCATATACTCAGAGAGTGCTGTAAAGCAGCGTGTCCCCCCCACAACTTTTCTGGCTACAGGGATCGGTCTTCCATGTTTGGTGTGTGTGTGTGTGTTGGCTGGGGAATTGTGGGAATTGAAATCCACATATCTTAAAGCGGCCAAGTTTGAAAAACATTGATTTAAGTAACAGTGTCCCATAAAAAGATAAAGAAAGGAAAAGTGAAATTGTATATGGAGCATTAAGAATGAAACAAAATACCAGATTCCAAAATATCAATGACAACCTTCCATGGCTGTTAAGGAAGAAATGAAAGGAAGAAAAGGTTTCAAGTTTTAGTCCTCCCTCCCGCAAACATGCACTTTTTTTTTTGCGGTGTCAGTGATTTTTTTGACCGCCACATATATTTATAAGGAAAAGATGGGGAAGTGAGAAATATTTCAGTGACTCAGTTCTGCTGAGGAAGGCATCAGAGAAGACAAACTTTTTAGTCCCTTTCAGCAACAGAGGAAACACATTGAGACTGGTGGTCTCTGTCCTTCTTCTGTGGTTGTCTCTCCTGCCTCATCCTCCCCTCCTCATTTTAACTCTTCAATTTTGCTGTTCTTTCACTTCTGTTTTTTCAGTACTTGACTGAGGGAGCAAGTGGGGTGGGATGGGCCTCTATGACATGCTCATGGCAGTCCCCTGAAATGAATTCTGCTATTACGTGGGACAGGGTGTGTGTGTCCCCATAGATTTCAGCCAGTGGTGGGTTTCAATTTTTTTTACTACCGGTTCTGTGGGTGTGGCTTGGTGGGCGTGGCAGGGAAAAGATACTGCAAAATCTCCATTCCTACCCCACTTCAGGGGAAGGATACTGCAAAATCCCCATTTCCTCCCAATCAGCTGGGACTTGGGAGGCAGAGAATAGATGTGGGTGGGGCCAATCAGAATTTTTACTATCGTTCTCTGAACTACTCAAAATTTCCGCTACCGGTTCTCCAGAACTGGTCAGAACCTGCTGAAACCCACCTCTGATTTCAGCTCTTTAGTTTATGATGTTTTCTTTTTAAGTGTTTTAAAGGTTTTTTTTAAAAAACAGGTGGATCTTTTTATTATTTATGTCCATATTAAGCTTTGACTACATCCTGACATGTCCTAAGCTTCTTTGACGAGAAAAGTAAAACACGTAAGTTACAATTATTAACGATATTTTTTTTTAAAGAGTGAATAAATATGAGCATTGACCAATGTGTAAACTCTGATTCACATAGTGTCAAAGAGGACACCAAAATTCCCTAGTTTAAGTTCTGCAAAAACAAAATTTCTCAGAATGTCATGGCTGCAATCCAATGAAAAAAAAATGTGGTTTTAATGTGAGACTTATCCCTTAACTGTTGAGCCAATCCCAGTGAGTTCAATGGATTGAGATGAATTGGGCTATGTAGCTAGCTGGCCTATTGAGACTGAGCTTGCTGAAATGTGCTGATGGATTAATAAAGAAATATTTTGGAAATATTTTTCTGAAAACAGGATCTAGACTTGGGTGAGGCAGTTATAAGTAGGCCAGAATTATGCCTCCTTTCTTGGAGAAAACATACATTAATACTAAAGTTACATCTCGTTACATCTTGATAATCTGCTTGTGTCTTGCAAGAACCAGACCAATGTTAATTGTACTATTTGCTGACATATAAAATGAAAAAAAACCCACCTTAAATAAAAATTACCCTGTCTGATAGTTTTCAATTGAGTGAAAATCAATGGTGGTATTCAGCCAGTTCACACTAGTTCGGGCAAACCGGTTGTTAAATTACCCCTCCCCCCTGCTATCAAAATGGATCCTGGGTGCTACGTAGCACTGCAGTGAAGAAGTGGGCAATGGAGTGGCCAGTGCAAGGAAGGAGAAGGCTGCTTTCCCTCTTTCTTCTCCTTGCTCCTCTTCCTTCCCTTGCGCCAGCTGCTCTGTTGCCCATTTCTCCATTGCAGCGCAACACCCAGGATCCACTTCAGGGGTGGGTTCTACTTACCTTTACTACCGGTTCACAACGGGGCCAAGCGTGCGCGCTTGCTTTGCTCATGCGTGCATGTGCTCTTCCGTGCATGTGCAGAAGCGTTTTTATGACATCAGGGTCAGTGGGCAGAGCCTCCCACCGGTTTTACTACCGGTTCTATAGAACTGGTGCAAACCGGGGGCAACCCACCACTGATCCACTTTGATAGCGTGTGTGTGTAATTTAACAACCGGTTTACCCAGGGTCAGGTTGGCTGTAACGAGAGGCTTGTTCCACATGTATGGTGGAGCTGGAGGATGGGATGGGCCATGCCTCCCATGACAACCAACCTGACTCTGGGCAGACTGGTTGTTAAATTATTTGAACCCCACCACTGGTGAAAATGTCCAGTTTTAGCTGTCATGATATAAAAAAGATGTTGAGACCCTGGAAAGAATGCAGAGAGAGCAACAAAGATGATTAGGGGGCTGGAGACTAAAACATATGATGAAAGGTTGCAGGAATTGGGTATGCCTAGTCTAACAAAGAGAAGGACTAGGGCTGATGTGATAGCAGTCTTCCAGTATCTAAGAGGATGCCAATATCAAAGAGGAGTAAACCTAGTGGTGGGTTCCTCCCAGTTCTTCCTGGTTCCGCCGAACCGGTAGCGGTGATTCTATGACATCACCGAACCACTTCTGATGCTCCCCTCACACCCTCACACCTCCACACCCCACACTATTCTTATCTTTTATTTGGCCCCACCCCCAATCTATTGCTGCCTCCTGAGTCCCACCTGATGGCGAGAGGGAAAAAAACTGTTTAAACTCTTGCTGCGGGGCTTCAAAGGGCCGCCCTACAGCTGATCAGTGTTAAAAGAAAACAAATGAGTAGACCGGTGCCTGCAAAAATAAATGGGTAGACCAATGCCTGCAAAAATAAATGGGTAGACCAGTGCCTGCAAAAATAAATGGGTAGACCGGTACAGCTCTGCAAGCAGTTAAAAGCCTGATAGACCTGTACCTCTGCTAAATCCTAAAGAATTGTCACATGACCATCAAGCCACGTCCACAAAATAAGCCATGCCCACAGAACCAGTAGTAAAAAATTTTTAGAACCCACCCCTGGATCAACCTGTTTTCTAAAACACTTGAAGGCAGGACCAGAAGTAACATATGGAAACTAATCAAAGAAAGAACCAACCTAAAACTAAGCAGAAATTTCCTGACACTTAATCAGTGGAACAACTTGTCCCCAATAGATGTGGGTGCTCCAACAATGGAAGTTTTTAAGAAGAGATTGGACAATCATTTTTATGAAATGATATAGGGTTTCATGCAGGAGACTGGAATAGAAGATCTCCAAGATTCCTTCCAACTCTGTTATTCCGCTATTATATTATTTTGTTTTACGTGGCTAACTGGATATACTTGGTTAGTATCTTTGAATTGGAATTTTAATTAAATATTTTAGCAAGTAACACTTCCTTGCTTTCAGCTTTTGTTTGTTTGCTCTTCAGCCTGTTGAAAGCAATATAGAATCATAGCATTGGAACAGTGGTGGGTTGCTACCAGTTCTACCTGGATCGATGAACCGGTAGTGGCGGTGACGGGAGGCTCCACCCACCCATGCCAGACACTTCTGTGCATGCACAGAAGCATTACACATGCGTGCAAGAGCGTGTGCGTGCACGAGCAAACCAGTAGCGACGGGTTTTGCAACCCACCACTGCATCGGAAGGAATCTTGGAGGTCTGATCCAACTCCCTGCCCAGTGCAAGGATCCTCCTACTGCCCTGGACATATGGTTGGCAAATCTTTTTCTTGAAAACTTCCAGTGATGGAACAGTAAAAAAATTATTATCTTTGGATACGCTTTGGAATAAATCCACATCCTCTGCCCTATGACATCCTTTCATGGTTTGGAAGTCAAGAACCAATGGGTCGAAGCTTTATAGTGAGGCATCTAAACTTGAAATAAGGAAGAATGTCCTGACTTTAAGAATTACTAAGGCATTGAACTGCCTGCTTCCTGAAGCTATGGATGTTCCAATCAACATGTGCCTGCAATTTTTTAACAGCCTGCTCTTCCATGTTCAGCATCCATTTTGCATTGTGGCAACCAAAACTAGACACAGTATAGGTAGTCCTCAGTTATTGACCACAGTTAGAACTGGCAACTCCATTATTAAGTGATGTGGTGCATATAGTGAAATATCTCGTGACTGCCCTGAATTATGATGCCTGATTCAGACAGACAAATTGTAAGGAGGTAGATTTTGGAAGCATCTCCTAACTGCAAGAACTGTTCCAGAATGTTCCAGAGATTTACTTCTCATCCACCAGTGTTATAGGTGTCATTTCTGGTGCTTCATGTCTCAAAGGGTCACCAGCTGAGAGAGGGATCCAGAAAAGGTGGCTTGGGGGGGATGAAAAATCCTGTTCAGCACACAATTTGCCTCCCATTATCAGTTATTCTTCAGATATTTCACAGAACTGCTTGCTAGAACACTGGAAAATTTCCCTCTGGAAACCAATTTGATCCAATAGACATCTGGGATGGACCATCTGAATATGGTCCTGCAGAAATCATGGGTGGCTAACAATTACAACTTGATCAAGGCATGATTTGACCCTGGCAATGGAGTACTAGAAATCTCCTTCATTTCCACATCATCTAACATCTTCTCTGAGACAAAAATAAGGTCCAATAAATGACCACCTATATGTGTTGAGTTCAAGATTACATGATTGCTATGGAGTACATAAATTCCTGAGCCAGGATTCCTAGAGCCCAGATCCCTCAACACCAAAAGTTGTGGGTTCTCTCAGAGATCTCAGAGATCAATTCCCTGGGCTTCCAAGCTTGACTTAATTTGGAATTATCTTAGTTGTCTTAATGGTATTGTCTTAATTTGGAATTATTTTAGTTGTCTTAATGGAATTGTCTCAATTTGGAAGTATATATGTGAAGATGACCACACTAACACTTAGCTTTATTTCCATGATATAATCACATAACCAATTCGGATATATCTCTATGACACATACACATTAATTTTATGTTTTTTTAAATCATTGGGATTAGTGTGAGAAGAAATGATAAGCAGAACACAGATAATACCCAGGAGAAGAATACTGGAATATTTTGCATCATTTAAAATCGCTTCATCTCCAGATTAAAACAACAAATATTTGGTAGAGTTCTAATCAAATCAATACAAATAATCTACTCAGACAAGAATTTAAAACAGAGATCATATTTGTTCATATAAACTGATACATTAACAAGGCACCTTTCTCAAATTTCCATATTTCAATAATACAAGATTAAAAATAATCACCGTATTTGCCAACTGTCAAAAAAATAGCAAGCAAAAGAAATTGTATAGTAATTGAAATTGAAGTACGACTATATGAAACCAAAACTAGCATAGATTGTTGACTCTAAATTTATAAATTAATCATGGCATAGAACATTTAGTGTTACTCAGTGTTTAAAAACTCAGGTGCATCTTTATTTGAGCAAGTTGAACGAAGCGCAAAGTCCAATTTGTTATATAAAATTTTAGAACAAATAATAACCAGAACCTTAAATGGTACCCTACGCATCCAGTTATTTCAAGTCTTATTTCTTTGCATATTTATTTTGCCAGGGAACACTTAATTCATTTTAAGATTCCATGGATTGTTGAGAAAAAATGACTGGTCATCTTGGAACCCTTGGTAAACTGAAGTGGAACAGAACAGTTCCCAATGGCTGCTTATATCATCAATAAGAATCATTTAAGTTATTTTTAGGGAAATTTAGGGAAATTTGTTCTCAATTTCTTCAGCTTCCAAAAAGCTCTTGAGTTTTCAGACCAGTCCAGAAAATCACAGAGCTAGAAAAAACTGAATTTAGATTGATTCTTTGATAAAGAATTGAACAATCTGATACAGTTTAATTTTGAAATCCAACAAATATTTGGATCAGGACTGACACTTAGAATACAACAGATTAATCTGTAGGGCTATCATGTATAGCAGATAAAATAGAGCAGAGATCAAGAACAGATGAAAAAAAACTGGTAATATAAACTAGACTGGGCTAGACTAGAGTAACAGGGTTGGAAGTGATCTTGTAGGTTATCTAGTGCAACTCCCTCCTCAAGCAGGAGACCCTACATCATTTCTGATAGATGATTGTCCAGTCTCTTCTTAAAAGTTTCCAGTGATGAAGCACCCACAATTCAGAAAAGTCAGAAAAGTTCTCCTTATTTCTAGGTTGAATCTCTCAGTCAGTTTCCATCCATTGTTCCTTGTCTGGCCTTCAGGTGCTTTGGAAAATAGGTTGACTTCTCCTCCTCCTCTCTATGACAGCCCCTCAAATATTGGAACACTCTATCATGTCACCCCTGGTCCTTCTCTTCACTAGACTAGCCATGCCCAGTTACCGCAACTGTTCTTCATATGTTTTAGCCTCCAGTCCCTCTAATCAACTTTTTTGCTTTTCTCTGCACTCTTTCTAGGGTCTCAACATATTTTTTATAGTGTAGTAACCAAAACTGGATGCAGTATTCTAGGTTTGGTCTTACTAAGGCTTTATAGAGTAGTATTAGTACTTCACGTGATCTTGATTGAATCCCTCTGTTAGTGCAATTTAGCATTGCATTGGCTTTTTTTGGCTGTCACCACACACTGCTAACTCACATTTAATTGGCTGTCCACTAAGACTCCAAGATCCCTCTTGCTGCTATTAAGCCTGGTTTCACCTGGCTATATGTGTACTTTTGGTTTTTCTTGCCTAAGACTTTATTATTCTCTACATTGAATTTCATTTTGTTAGATATCAAAATCAATTTGCTATATTTGGAAAGGGTTATTAATGGTTAAGAACATCCTTGGACAGCAATAGGGTAACAAGTAAATAAGCTTCAAGATTTAAAGAAAACAATCTAATAAAACATGATTTTAAAAGAGTTATAGCAGAAGGGAACATGGATGTTTATGTTCATGAGTATTAGTGTAACATATAGAACCACCTCATGTAGACACAGAAATTTGGTGTCGGGGAGGATAATATTTGATTTAACAAATATCAAATAACAAATCTGAACTCAAATAGAACAGATTTGTGTTTGTGAGCATGTGTATGTTTGCATGTAATCTTTTATCAGCTCTGAAGTTGCTTACTAGGAAATATCAGACTCTTATAAGTAGAGGAATCAGTTGCAGGAACATTCTTAGAAAATGCTATCTAACTTTTTCCATCATCCATCAATTCAATTTGTGCATTTATTCTGAAGTAAGGCTTACTAGAACCTATTGTCAATTTAGAGATTTTGTACACCAGATTAGGATTATAGAGGTACACACACTAACTTTTTGGTGACAATCCCTCTAACAAATTCAGTAGCAGTTGTAGACTGGTATGAATTTTTGCCTCTGGGTCTTGAGGGAAGGCTTCCTATTGGCTTTTTTCTCCTCCCCAAATCAACTGAATGGCAACAGGATATTTCTACAAAGCAGCTATCATTTCATCATGTCCAAAAATGTTGTGGAGTTAGGTTATGAAGGTGGAGTAAGATGGGAATGTAAAAAAAGTAGATGGGTAGGTAGCTGCTACTGATTGCAGAGCCAGACAGTTTTAATGCTGTCTTTGATTTTTCTCCTGCCTTCATGTACACTGATATGGGAACAACATATCTTTTTCTATCCTTCAGCTTTCTCTATCCATCTGTCCATCAAATCTATTCTCATCACAGGTTTATCTGTAGTAATAGCCATAAAAGATATTAAGTAGAGCTTATCTGAAGAGGAAGGAAAGATGGGCTGTGAGGTGTGAACTGGGCTGCCTTTCCAATACCTAGTTCCATAATTTTCACTTAAACTGAAGTAAGTGTTCAGATATTCTCATTAAAAAGAAGGTCTTCGCGTGGTCTATTTTTTTTAAAGGCACACAATAAACCACGATTCCCAGAGATTACCCTACCTCTGATATTAAAAGGTGAAAGTTCCAAAATTTGGGGTTACAGTGTTGAACAGAGGAACAAAATGTTTAATTTTTTTTTTTTAAAAAAAAGCTGATTTGTCAACCCTGTTTTTGACTTTTAAAGCTTGCTTGCTGCCACAGTGTCCTCTGGGAATGTGTAAAATTTGGGGAAAATTAGAGCAGCAGAGGGAATATGTTTCATCTGTCCGAGGGAGACCACTGTGGTCCGAGGGAGACCACGGTGGGAGGCACCGTGTTACGGTGGTTCTCCTTCTTCCTCTCTAACTGGTCGCAGTTTGTGTTGGCAGGGGGGCAGAGGTCGACCTCGAGGCCTCTTATCTGTGGAGTGCCACAGGGATCGGTCCTCTCGCCCCTTTTGTTCAACATTTATGTGAAGCCGCTGGGTGAGATCATCCGTGGTTTTCGGGTGAGGTACCATCAGTACGCTGACGACACCCAGCTGTACATCTCCACCCCAGACCACCCCAGCGATGCCCTTGAAGTGATGTCCCAGTGCCTGGAGGCTGTGCGGATCTGGATGGGGAAGAACAGGCTCAAGCTCAACCCTTCCAAGACTGAGTGGCTGTGGCTCCCGGCATCCCGATATAGTCAGTTGACTCCATCACTGACTATTGGGAGCGAGGCTCTGGCCCCCACGGAAAGGGCTCACAATCTGGGAGTCCTCCTGGATAGGCAGCTGTCCTTGGAGGATCATCTGACGGCTGTGACCAGGGGGACCTTCTGTCAGGTTCGCCTGATTCGCCAGTTGCGGCCCTTTCTCGATTGGGATTCCCTGTGCACAGTCACTCACACCCTTGTCACCTCTCGCCTTGACTACTGCAATGCTCTCTACATGGGGCTCCCCTTGAGGAGCACCCGGAGGCTTCAACTGGTCCAGAATGCTGCCGCGCGGGTAGTGACAGGAGCAACATGGCGCTCCCATGTAACACCGCTCCTGCGTGAGCTGCACTGGCTCCCGGTGGTCTTCCGGGTGCACTTCAAGGTGTTGGTTATCACCTTTAAAGCGCTCCATGGCATAGGGCCTAGTTATCTGCGAGACCGCCTACTGCCACAAATGACCTCCCACTGACCCGTGCGCTCCCACAGAGAGGGCCTCCTCAGGGTGCCATCAGCCAAACAATGTAGGCTGGTGACCCCCAGGGGGAGAGCCTTCTCTGTGGGGGCACCTACCCTCTGGAACCAGCTGCCCCCTGAGATAAGGAGAACTCAAGACCTCAGTGCCTTCCGCCGTGCCCTTAAAACCTACTTTTTTCAACAAGCCGGGCTGGCTTAGGAAGAAATTTTAGACGTTTTTTAAACTGGTTTGTTATTTTTAAAATTGGAGCCAAATTTATATGTATTTTTAATTCTTAATATTTGTATTGTATGTTTTTAATTCTGGCTGTTCACCGCCCTGAGTCCTCAGGGAGAAGGGCGGTATATAAATTTTAAATAAATAAATAAATAAATCTGTACAACAAAACTAG
This sequence comes from Ptyas mucosa, assembly GCA_012654045.1. Taxonomy (NCBI): domain Eukaryota; kingdom Metazoa; phylum Chordata; class Lepidosauria; order Squamata; family Colubridae; genus Ptyas; species Ptyas mucosa. Next base: position 26,320,182 of record WNWU01000012.1, read on the forward strand.
CTAGACATGAAGGAAATTCCATCTCTTTCTTAGAGAAAGAGAATTGGGTGATTAACTTCTGAGTTTTCATCTTCTTCTTACAGGTCTGAGGAAACAAGCTGCCTAGAAAATGGCCAGCACCTGTGCTGCTGTCCGCCTGTCTCTTTAAGCCCTCTCCTCAGCCAGGCCGGCAACCTTGATTATAAAAGTTGTGCTGAGAGTCAGCTCAGAGTGCAGTATGTGGGGGAGAGAGAATACGCTTCTGTTTGTGTGTGGGGAAGTAAAGCAGTAAAGGTATAATTTTCTTTAGCAATACTCAGAAGAAATAGGAATAGTAGAAGGAATAGTAGTTGCTGTAGGAATAGAAGTGGGGAAGAGTGGAGTAGGGGTGAGTAGTAGTGCATAATAGCTTATGAATGCTTGTGTGTTGGCTTTTTTGGAGCCCACTGAAATGGGTATACTGAAAAGAACCCATGACAAAAGAGGGGAAAGCTGGGTAGGATATCTGTTAAAAAAAGTGGGGATAGCCAACTTAGGGTGGCAACCACACAAATGGAGATGGCATAAACCCAAGGAGTTCATTAAACACTCCATGAAAAGAAAATGGAACCCTAGATATAAAAGGAACAGAGTTTGGTCCTAATAGAAGTCAGACTTTGCAGGAAATGACCAGCAATCCATAACCTACACCAAACAAACAGACATGGAAAAGAGGTAGAAGGGATAGATTCTCCCTTAGAAAAAACTACTACCTTGGTAGACCTAAGGTATCCACCCTCTGCCTGTAGTTAAAACAAAGAAGATAGACCAGCCAGAAATGGAGCTGGACTCAGATACATGGGCCGATGTCTCAGAAATGTTAAAGCAACAGCAAAATGAAAGGCTGCAACTAAAGAGAAAAAAAGAGCGGCTTTGGAGGGAGGCAGAAATTAAAGCTAAGATGGGAAAAGAGACAAGAAGAGATGAAGGGGCTGGTAGACTTAAAGGAACGCTCAATAGCAAAAGAAAATGCTTTGACTAGTTAAAGAGAAAGAATGCCTTTGGAGGGAGGCAAGGAGTAAAGATACTTTAGAATAAGAAAAGAGTGAACAAGAGATAAGAGAGGAATTGAGGGAGGCTGATAGACTTAAAGGAGTACATCAACTAATTTGCAAAAGCCAGCTGGGTGATCTTGAGCCAGTCACTCTCAGCCCAACTCACCTCAAAGGGTGGTGGTTGTGGGGAAAATAGGAGGAGAGGTGTGTTGGATATGTTCACTACCCTGAGTTGTTTGTGAAAATAGGGCAGGATACAAATAAAAAAAAATTCCAAGTTGATGAAGAAGACGGAGAAGCCTATATTATCATGTTTGAAAGCCTTGCTACCTCTTGTAAATTCCCCGAGGGTGAATGGCTGACCAGAATACTCCATGTTTAACTGGAAAGATTTTGAGAACTTGTAGGCGGTCTCTTGGTCTTCCACCAAGAGAAATAATGGGCTACTCCCATATTCAAAAGATATTCCTATATAGGCATGGTATCATTCCCTACACCTATAGACAAAAGTTTAGGAGCTACACATATAACAAGGGATTCATGAATTGTGGGCAAGATTGGAAGACATAAGCAGGAAATGGTTGAGGCTAGATGAAAGGGAGTAAAAAAAAAAGTGATAGAAGTAATTCTGGAGCGGACCTGCACAATGGCACAAAAATTCTGGATGAAAATTAAAACTTGGATAGTAGAAATAACTCAGAATCCAATAGAGGGAAAATTGGAACAGTTTCTGTTAGGAATTTCAATAGACAACTATACTAAAGAAATACAGTACCTTATATTGCATATATTGACAGCAGCACGTATTGTATATCCGCAATATTGGAAGAAGGAAATACTACCAACGGAAGAGGATTTAATTAAATTCTGGAATGTGCAGAATTAGATAAATTAACTAAAGAAATTAAGGGGAAAGAAGAATCAAAGTATTATAAGGTTTGGAGTAGATGGTATGAACGGTTGAAACATAAGGAAATAAGTTAAATGAATGAAGAAAGGAGGGCGGAAATGTGTATGATCTTTTGTTAGTAAAGAAGAAATGATATAAAGTAGAAAATGAATGTCAAATAAGTCAATACTTAAATATTTGTAAATACTGATGTATAGAAAGAACAGATCGCTGTATATAGCTGAAAAGAAAAGTGATATTTTTCTTTTTTGTGTTACTTCTTGTGTGTATATGTTTGATTTTTAATGTGTTTTAATGTGTTTAAAATAAAAAACTTTAAACAAAAGTAATTCTGGAACAGTTTCTACTCTTACCAAAGTGAGGTTTTGAGTGCAAGAACACAGCCAGAAATGGATCAAAGGGCAGTAGACTTGGCACATTTTAAATAAAACATAGGACTTGATACTAATGCATGAAGATTGCAAAAATCAGTAGCAGCATAGCAAAATCAAGTGTGCAACACTCATCTCTATTATCTAAACCCAATTACTCTTATATTCAATTATATTACTAGTTTTTAGTTATGGTTGTTACCATTGATGCAACCCTATTGATATAAAATCAATTTTCAGTTTCTTCAAAGTATGAAAGAAAAATCTCTCTTGCCAATTCTAATGCCGAGTTAAACGAAGCTTTGCATGGAGTTTCAGAACATTGCCAAGATGGATCCTAGCTTACTTCCTTCATATTTTCAGTAACAACTGGCCCCTGGCTTTTCCACATCACTGTGTTGCATAATAGTGACCTTCAGTTACAGTTTGAAGCATATTGTCTTTTTCTTCCACCAAGCATGAGCATGAAATTTCTTCCTCTTGACTTTTGGAAACTAAAAGAAATACGGTCAACTTTTTGTGCATTGTGAACTTTTCCAGTTTAACCCCATTGTGGCTGTAATCTTTTGATGCTGCCAATTTACTACGGAGAACATACTTGAAAATTCACTCTTCCCCCTTCCCTTTAGTTAAAATATTTACCAGAAAAAGCAGACTAACAATCATAGTATACGTTAGTTGTACCATTTATGGTGGAGTGAGAAACCTCCAGTGGTTAAAGCTTAAGAAAAGATTACAGATCTGCTTTGGTCAAATAAAATGTTTCTAAAATTTATCCTTACTTTAAAATATTTTGATCAAATCTTCATTTAGATGCTGAAGGACTGATGAAATACACTTAAGAATCACTTCTGAACTAAAAATTAGATACTTCTTGGTGGAGAAAAACTTTCCTCACTTCCAAATGGAATAACACATTACAGATTTTCTGAGCAGAAGCTAGTCTTTTTTCCTAACTGAACCGCTTCAGCTTCTATGTTTAATTTGTTAGTATCCTAGTCAAAAAATTATCACTTGAGATTACAAAACAAAACACAAATACCCAAGTCCAAAGCTTATTTTTTCCAAAACGGGCATTGTATATAAACAAAGTGAACATTACACTTGAATATCACATTAGTAAATTTATTCAAAAAAAAAGAAGAAAATGATCAATTTTAAAAGTAAAACTGTAGGCGTTAATGCAATATTGGATGTATCAAACCAGCAACCATATCAATCAAAACAATGGATTTGGTTGACCATATAGTTTCCTTCAACAGAAATTTTAAAAACATGTTTTTATTCTTTTGCAGCACATGTAAAAACACCAAAGAACTGTTACTTTTCTAACCTAGCTTTCCTCATTTGGAACCCTCTAGAGATATTAGATTGCAACTTCCATCCCAACAACCAACATAGCAAACGGCCTTAAGGCTGAAGGAGGCTGAAGAAAGTTATAATCCATTATAGGTTGGTTGGTTGATTGATTACAGTTAGAAAAAGTTGCTGTTCTTCCCAGTTGCTACAGTTTACTGATGTGTGAATGGAATGAACAAGAAGACCTACCTTGCCAGATAGCTGCTGCTATCAGAACCAAAATAGGGCCCATTTGCCCTTGAGTGAAGGTATCCCACCCAGCACAAGTCAGGTGTGATGTGCTAGGAGAACAGCGCCAGTGCCTTGGCTCAGGGAATCTATCTTAGTGGAAAACAAAGGATGAGGCAACGAAGGCTGCTAATCCTTCAGTTGTGTATTCTTTGTGCCTGGTTGCTTGTTGGAGGAAGATACTTCTCGTTTTCTGAAAAAGACCACAAGTTAGGAAATTTCTAGCTCCAAAAAAAGAACAAGCAAGAATGTGTCATGAACACTCAGTAGAAGGGAGGAGAGAGGAGGGTACAGCTCAAGGAGGCCCCATTTAAAATACTTTTTAAAAACCTGATTCAATCATGTTCCAATAGTACTGGCTTGTATCTGCAATCAGAAAAGATAATTTGTGAATGGCACCTCCTTTTCAGGCACTCACCTAGAGACAATATGCAGCCAAGGAGGAGGGCATGTGTTTATCTGTGCAAATTGTGCCTACTTGTCCTGACCTAACCACCATATGTTCAAGAGATCTGAAAGCTCATGATTGTTCATACAACTGAATATAGTTGAAGTTTATTGGAACAATCTGGATTGCTGAGGTTAAACCTATATTAGGCTCTGATGCATGTGATCTGTCATATAACTGGACATGGCTGCAATGCATGTGAGAATTTGGCAGAGTGAAGGCTGAGGTCAGAGCTGGCATGTGCAACTTCAGCTCTAGACCATCATAGATTAGAAGAGAAATTTAGGAATGTATTTAAAACAATACATTGTATATGAAAAATCTTTTTTTAAAATACTGTGGTAAAATCAAATCGTATGCTTCAGTGACCCTCATGAGATAGAAAACATGACTGAAAAAGGAGTTCCATAATTTTTCTATACTTCATTTTTTCTCCTTTTTCAACTTCCTAGGAAAAAAGAATTGAAGGGTGGAAAGCAGCCAAAGTAGATTGTAAACTATTGAGCATTTTGAATATGATGGGGTAAAATACAGTATATAAATTCATACACCACCATCTCTCAATTTTTCTAGAGCTATCTCCTCCCGCTCAATGGTTAATATTTCAGTGCTATCTTTGGATGTTTTCACTGTCTGGGCAAAAGTTGGTGGCACATAGCCTACATTAAGACTACAATTCAGAACATACTCATTAAACTTGCTTAGTTATTTAGGAACAAACAACCAATGCCAAAGGTGGAGAATTCCACATGAAGTAAGGTCCCAAATATGCGGAATAGTGATTCCCCCCCCCCAAACATCCCTCAACCTTATATCTTCAGGTGGTATTACATCATCTTTCAATGAATATGGGTGAATCTACCCTCCCCTTCTTCCTGGGACTCTGAGGAATTCCTAGGAATTATTACATTAAAATGACAGAGGTTAATTTGCAGCAGAGTGTATATCACATGGTGGCTTGTTTGCTGATACACTGATGCAGGTATATTTTGGTAGCCAATACTAGAAGCAAAATAGAGGGAAATAACATCTCTAGGTGAATGTTTACTTGAAATTAAATGCCACCTGTCTCATATGCCCAGCTAGAAAAAAGCAGCCAAGGGCCCCCAGTGCACAGGAAAAAAAGGTGGAAATTGAGTGGAAAGTTTTGGTCATAACAGACATGGGAACTTCAGTACCAGGGGTGCAAGTAGGGTCTGTACAAAACCTCTGTGTGAACCACAGTGAAACCAGACTTTTGCACTGAGGAGAAATGAGGAGTAGCAACTGAGGTTGACCCAATTGCATCCCTGGAAAAAAGGTGAAAACGGCTCAAATGGAACAGATAGTATGCAGAAATTTATCACTGGGAATTGTAGAGCTCTCTATTATGCAAACAGCTGCTCTGTCATGCATTGTGGACAAATCTCTAAAATCTACCATATCATCCAAATAGGAAAAAAGAATTCCTTGCTTCCAGCACAGATAAATTCTATGGCTCTATTTTATAGTTTCCTTTCCTCCCTTCAGTTTTATGGGTTGGATAAAACATGAGAAGTGTGGCCTGTACAAAAGCTTTACTTGAACCACAGCAAAGCCAGTTAATAACAAGGGTTGATGGTGGCTAAGCTTCCTCCAATACTATCTATGATAGTATTAATCCCAGAAAGCCATCACTTTTTTTTTCCAGTGGCAGGAAGTAATAGTTATTGTTTGTTTGTCTGAAATGATATAGGGTCTACTGCTTGAACTTGGGGTTGGACTAAAATATCTCCAAGTTCCCTTCCTATTTTGTTGTTCTGTTATTCTATTGAGCTAACTTTGTGATGACCAGGGATGACTACTTCCTGTTGACTGAGATGTCTCCAAGTAACACCCCAAGGCAATTGGATTGTGCCTCTTTTAGCTTTCATGGGCAATGAGGGTTGACGTCAACCGTACCTTATACGATAAGATGAAATGTGAAGTTTGTGAGAAGATTGAGCTATGATAATATAGCCTCCTCTGGGCTCACAGACGATTTATGGCAAACTGTGCTGGTGGGAGTAAAGGCTAAGATGGGGAACAAAGGACCCAAAAACATAGGGTAACAATACGCTTCACCTTCCTAGGTGAATTTTTCAGCATTATCTGCAGCTGAAAATGGGAAGTAGAGGATGGGAAGCATGATCGTTTAGAGTGACCTTGTTTGTTTTATTTATGATACATATACTTAGCCAATTTTTTTACAAGTTATGAGGGATCTTCCTTTAAAACTAAACCTCTCTTGGCCCTTCCAAACAGTTGAAAAGTGAAATAATGGCCATTTGAAAAGAAATGCTAGTTTCAAGAAGCCAAGGGACTTGCAGCTCTGTATGTAGGCACTTATTCTACTAAGAAAATTACACAGATTTTAATTATGGGTATTTGTTCAGAAATAAATAAGAATGCCAGGATATAACTCCTATAAATGCATGTTTGCATACATGTTTACATACATTGTACCAGGAGTTGGGCCAAGTCTGGTTGTTTCTTCACAAATCTATACCAGAACAATTCCTCTTCTCTTCCTTCCTTACTGAGCAAGGAATAGATAAACATGCCTGAGAGAATGTACCTCTTTTTACATTAAGGATTCCAATGGATGGAACCTAAATTCATACAGCTGAGACACTCAGAATTCCATTTCCCCCTTTTCATTCATGGTGGAATGGAGGGAGTGACTGTACAATTGAGTGTGTGTCTTAGAGGTTTTCTGAGATCTAATTCTAATGCCAAAGTACAGTTTATATTTACAGTATATTTAGCAAGTCAGTCTGCTGGATTATTGCCTGGGCAGACCTAGTGAATTAGTGATTGACTTTTCTTCTGCTTAATTTCAATCCAAAAAGGCCCATAATTGGTGTACCAGCCAGAGATGGGGAAAGATCCCTTGATTTATGACTACCATGTTCTACAAGAGGCCAAATCTAGGAAGACCTCAAATTGTAGATCTGCTTCAAATGTTGTTCCATCCAGAACCAAAGGCAAAGCTGGACCCTGATTCAAGCAGATCTGTTGTCAGCTAATACAAACTTTTCCTGCAGAGATTTTAATTGGGGCTTATTTTGACCCATCCAAGCCTTTATGATCGCCAGAAACAGTGCAATTTAGCATTTCCTGTTTAAATAGAATGATGAAATGTTCTGGGTATCATCAGCATATTTCACTCCCTAGCAGCATCATGTAGATATTAAATAGCACATGGAAAAGGACATTGGGAAAGCCACATATGTTACCACTCTTTCCCTGTTCCCACCCCCCATTCCTGGAATGAAATTGCCCAGTTAAACAGCAGAGGCATCATCATACACCGTCTCCAAGCCCAGCTCTTCCAGGCAGTCAGCAGGAAATCAAAAGTTGCTGAGAGGTCTAGGACCGTGAAGGGCACAATCCAGGGACGACACAAAGTACATTACACAAAGTACTCAATGCTATTTCTGTCCTGTGTTAATGTTTACATTCTGAACCCAATGGGAGTCCAGCAAATTTGTTTTCACTATGATGCTATGCGGAATAACCTACCACTTCTCTAAACCTTTGCACAAAATGAGTAATTTTTCTGGAAACAGACATTTGACAATAAATGAAGCCTTGCATAGAAAGAAGGTAGATCTTGAGTACTCAAAAGAAATTGTGCCACATGATTTTACTTAATTTCTTCAGGGATGGCATTCTAATGGGAGAGAGCCACATGGAGAAGGCTGTTTTTGGCCCTGCCTGTCGAATATTGCAGGTCGAATATTGCGACCTGCAATATTCCTTACCTTCCTGCTTTAGTGGGTTGAGTGGATGTAACCAGCAAGAGATGGTCCCTCAGATAACTCACAGTCCCAAGGCATGAAGGGCTTTAAAGGTGATACCAGCACCTTGAATTGCACCTAGAAGCAAATTGGCAGCGATGCAGCTCCTGCAGGAGAGGTGACAAATGTGCACATCTGGGTCTGCCCATAATCATGTGGGTTGCTGCATTTTGAAGCAGCTGGAGCTTCCAGATTTTTTCCAAGAGTATTCTCATGTGGACCATGTTGCTATAATCAAAGATGAGAGGTAACTAGAGTGTAACCACTAGAGTGAGTAGGGATTGTTGGACCAGGAAAGGTGTACAGTAACTGAAAGGTGTACAACCTGCAGTTGTGCAAAGGCGCTCCTGGCCATGACTGCCACCTGTTCCTCAAGCAGGAGTTGTGAATCCAGGCAAAACCACAGATTACGCACTGTGTTTGTTTGGGGTAATGCCACCCCATCCAAGATCAAAGACGACAATTCCCCCTGGACCAAAGAACCCTAAACCCAGAGATGCTTGGTGTTGCCAGGGTTCAGTTTCAGCCTGTTGCTCCTCATCTAGCCCTTATCAGACTCTAAGCACTGTGAGAGGGAGGTCATGGCATTGCTTAACTCACCATGGGCCAAGATATACAGCTGAGTATCATCAGCATATTGATGATATCTCAGTCCATGGATGAGCTCACTCAGTGGCTTTATGTAGATGTTAAAAAGAAGTGGAGAGAGTACAAAGCCCTGCAGAAACCTGCAAAGCAGTAGACATGGGCTGTACCTCTTGCTTCCTAGCAACACTAACCGAGAGTGGCCACAGAGGAAGGAAGTAGACCAGACAACACAGAGCCCCCCACTCCCAACCTCTGAAGCCATTCCAGAAGGATATCATGGTTGATGGTATTGAAGGTGGCTGAGAGGTCAAGTAGAATAAGAATGGATGCACTACTTTCATCCAGGTCCTACCAGATATCATTAAAAAGTGTAACCATGCAGTTCCTTTCTTTCTTTTCTTTTTTAAATTTTTTAAAAAATTATTGTTAAAAAAAAGTTGGACATGGTGGAACCATCTTGGCAATATCAATGCCATACAAAAAGTATCATGTCTCTTATGTATTCAATATACATTACTACTTACTGATTATATACACATACTTAACCTCTTCTACATGCTTACAATTACATAATATATTACATATATTGCATCTTATTTTGATCTACACATCCTTGTTCTTATCTGTCCCGACTTCCTTACATCTAACCATTGATAAAATCTATTCCAAATCTCATAGTATTCTCTGTCTCCTTTATTTTTCAGTTTTAGCGTGAGTCTATCACATTCTGCACAGTCAAGTATTTTCTTTGTTAATTCCCTTTCTTTAGGTATGTTTTCACTCTTTCATTGTTGGGTATAAACTGTTCTCGCTGCTGTTATGATATGCAGTATTAAATATGTTAACCCTTTACTTAGACCTTCTTTTATAATTCCTAATAGGAATAGTTCTGGTTTAAGTTCCAATCTCTGTCCAGTCATTTCTTCCAATCACATTAGAATCCTTTGCCAGTATTCTTTTGCTTTTCTACATGTCTGTCACATGTGATAGTAGGTGCCTGGTACTTGGTCACATTTCCAGAATTTAGGTGATAATTTTTTGTATATTTTGACTAGCCAAGCTGGTGGTAGGTGCCACCTATAGAACATTTTATATAAATTCTCTTTGTACGATGTGGCCAAAGTTAATTTCCTGTTTCTATCCCACAATTTTTACCACTTTTCCAATTCGATATTGTACCTAAAGTTCTCTGCCCATACCACCATCGTCTTTAACACACACTTACTCCATCTTGTATTCTAGTAAAAATTTATACATTGCTTTAATCATTTTCTCCTCTGTCCCCAATAAAAGTTTATCTAATGTTGTTAAATTTCTATTGATGCCCCACATTTTCATAATTTTCATATAATTTGACTGAATTTGTAAATATGACCACCATTCCAATTCTAACCCTTGTTCTTTTAGTTGCGGTCTTGATTTTAATCCCCCCCTGTTCATCTAATATATCTTTATATGTTACAATTTTTCCCCAATTGATGAGATTTGGAAATACCACCGCTTCTATGGTGGAGAGCCAGATCAATATTTCTCTATAATTCTGTTTTTTTATTTTGTTCCATATCCCCAATAAAGCCTGTCATATATAGTGTCTTTGGAAGTATTGATGTGCGTTACGTCTTTCATACCATAGGAATGCATGCCATCCTGCTTGAATAACGTGACCTTCTAGTGTTAATAATCTTTTGTTTCTTCGGGTTATCCATTCTTTGACCCAGGTGATCGCTGCCGCTTGGTAATATCATTCCCAATCGGGCAAACCAAACCCTCCTCTTTCTTTTGGCCTCCTGAAGTAGTTTCAATTTAATTCTTGACTTTTTCCCCTGCCATATAAATTTCAACACAATTTTATTCAAATTATCAAAGTACTTTCTCTTTAATTTTATAGGTATATTTTGGAATAAGAAGAGTAATTTTGGCAGAACACTCATTTTAATTGTCGCTATTCTACCCATAAGAGAGAGTTGGATGGTTTTCCATCTCTCCCAAGTCTGCCTTTATCTGATTTAATAATTTAGTATGTCCTCCTTAATCGATGTGCACCTTGCTGTCAAATAGATCCCTAGATACTTCATCTTTTTTACTAATTGAATATTTATTCCCTTCGTCAAATCATCTTTCTGTTTGTCATATTTTTAGCTATCATTTTAGTTTTCCCCTTATTTACTTTTAGTCCGGCTACTTCTCCGTACCTCCATAAGCCTAAACCCAATTGTAATGGTTCCTCTAGAATGAAAACTAGATTGTCCGCAAACCATGCAGTTTCCATCCCATATCCAGGCCTAAATCCTTACTGCTGAGGCTCTAGAGGTTTCTGGATGAAATGGATTTCATCTAGTCCTGCCACACAACTACCTTCTCAACAACCTTCCCCAAAAAGGGAAGATTGGAGACAGGTTGAAAATTATCCAACAGATTGGAATCCAGCAATGGTTTCTTAGGAATAGGTTGGATCACAGCTTCTTAAAATGCTGGGGCACTACCTCCTCCCACAGGGAAGCATTAATCACCACCATAACCCAGCGCATGTCGCCTCCCAGGAAGCTTTCACAAGCCAGAAAGGGCATGGGATTTAAGGCAGGTACTGGCGCTAATATTTTCTAATGTTCATTTCCTCAGGAACAACAGATCATTCCCAAATAACAGGGTGAGGACCTGCCCCAGGTGCCTCCGCTGGATCAGCAACAATGCTGGCATATACGTGGGGATGAAGATGAATGATTTTGTCTTCCAGAAAATCAGCAAATTCGTCAATGTGCTCCATTAGGTGACCTCTGTATTCTCCCTCCCAGGGAGGAGGTGGCTCACCTTAGAGGGTTGCTAGTCAATTATCTGCAGACTTAATTAGTGTAGAGAATTATTTATACTTCGCCACCCAAATCACTACAAGGTAGGCCTTAATAGAAGTTTCTAGCCATTTGATCAAGTTCATCCCTTGTCTTGCACAAGCCATGGTTTAGAAGTCTCTTCGTCCTTTTTATTCAATTCCCTCTATATATATCACAGAAGACAAAGAGGTTTACGGGTTAGGAGAGGTTGCATGGGCGCAATCCTATCCAGACCTTCAGTTGCCTCCTTTTTCTAAACAGTGTCTAAGAGGTTGACAGGACTGTGCAGCAGATCTGCAATTATTATCCTCGGTTTCTTCTGAAATCTGAGTAGATCCATTAGTTGCCAAGAGTGGACCAATCTAATAGGTCCTGCCTCCCTGCAGGGGGATGATGTTCATCCATTGTTTTCGAAGAGGACCTTGACATCTAATGAGTTGCGGACACACCATGGACAGCCCACAGGTAGCTGGTAAGGCCTATATGGGCACAGAATGTTCTGCCACATGTTGGGTAGCATTTGCAGTTCTGGCTTTGCGGAGTGCTCACTTCTCTTGTGCTATGGTTGTCCTTCTGTCTTCAAATGTCTGGCAGCCTTGGTGGATCAATGTGTGCCATGACGATTGATCTTGTGCCAGGGTTTCCCAGGAGGTGGTGTGCCAGGGAGGCTTTCAGCATGTCTTTGTATCACTTCCTTTGTCTGTAGTTGATATCTGCCTGGAACATTCTGTCAATCGGCTCGTTGTTGATGGAAGATGGGCGGTTCAGTACGGATTGGAAGTGCTCAGCCCAATGCTGTAGAATGTCTTCTCAGAAATGAGAGTTGCACCATCTGAGTCCAGTAGAGGGAAGAACACTGAGGGCTGAGGTCCATACAAGGATCTGAGGGCTTCGTAGAACTGTTTGGACTGTGCAGCAGATCTGCACTTATAATCCTCAGTTTCTTCTGGAACCCATGTGGATCCATTAGTTGCCAAGGGTGGACCAATCTAATAGGTCCTGCCTCCCTGCAGTGGGATACAGCTCTCAAGAAACTCATTGCCACCGACTGATCTGACCATGACAGGGGTATGAAAGACAGGTCCACCAATTCCAGGTCACATAGGCACTGCTCCAACAAAAACACCAAATCCAGGGGTGACTACTCTCTTAGGCCCTGGATAATCTGGATCAGGCCCATGGAAGTCATGGTTTCCATGAAATCCCAGTTTACCTCCGACTCCACACCCAGGGATTGCAGATTGAAGTCTGCCAGAACTACAGTATAAGCCTGGGGAACTCTATTACTAGCCTCCTGGTGATGTCCAAGAGCCCAGGGAGGGAAGCTGCTACATAGGGAGTTGACTGATAAGTGATCATTGAATGAAATATGAGGAAAGAGAGACATCTTTATGTGCATTACCAATGGTGATCTCAGTATACGGTTTGGAGCCAGGTTTACCATTTTTTAAAACCAACTTTCCAAAATTGAGGGGTTTTTTGAAAAAAATAATCTTGATTTCCCTATTTATTTTTCCAGGAACAAATTAAGGAGAACTGACTCACTTAAAGGAACAAATATTAAATCAACTGCAAAGAAAAAGGAAATAATTTCTCAATGTGGCAGATCAAGTTTTTCTGTCCAAAGATGCTTATTGCAGAAGAGATGAGGCAGACATCAGTAGGTCATATCTTTGTATGCCTTTAGGTCAATGTTGACTCCTGGCAACTATCAGGACAAGTCCCTGCAGTTTTCTTGACAAGATTTTTCAGAAAGTTGCCCATTCCCTGCTTCCTAGGGCCAAGAGAAAGTGATTGACTCAAAGTCACCCAGCTGGCTTTGTGCCTAAGGTGGCACTAGAACACATGGGTTCGGATGCTGCCTTAACCACTGTGCCAACCTGACTCTCTCTTTACTATGTCGTATGCCTTTGTTGAATGTTTAATCTTCATAATGATACAAGTCCTCAGACTGAATTCTATAGCTATCTATCTAATAGAAGATGTGAAAAGGGGAAATATATGGAAAAGGGGAAAAACACACTAAAACTGCCCTTGAAGAATACTGGGAAACCTCAGCAGGTATAAAATACAGCTGTGTGAGCAGTTATGTATGTTTCTGGTAGAAAACATACCACACCTCTGCTTCATGAGCTGCATTTATTACCAGTTTATTTTCAGGTCCAGTGCAAAGTGGTAATGTTGATATTTAAAGACCATTATGTCACAGGATCTGGTTATTTGAGAGTTCACCTCTTCCTGATTTCATTTGCCCATCCTGTGAGATCCAGCAGAGAGGGCATGTTACAGGTTCTGTTACCTAAAGAGCCACATATGGTGGAGCTTTTGCTGTGGCACCCCACACTGTAGAATCTTCTACCCTCTGAGGTAGAAAGGTTGAGCTTCCAACCATTTCTTAAAAAGTGACTGTGCCAGCAAGCCTGGAACTCCAGGGCATGGTTGAATTTGTGAGATGGTTGTATTATTAGCATCCATTTGTTATTATTTCTTTTAATATGATTTTTATATTTTTTTAGTGTATTAACTATTTTAGCTCTGTTATATGCTGCCCAGAATTGCTCATTTGTGGTTCTAGGAAGATAGAAAGTCTCACCCATGTTCTCATATGGTTCCTTTCTGTGATGCCTCAGGATTGCTCCAATCACTTGCAAGGATGGAAGAGGGCCATGCAGATAAATTTTGTTTATTTTTAAAGGGAAAGTAACCCTATATTCACATACCGGGTGGGAAGAAATAATGTTGGGATTAAAAAACAACAACATGGCACCCCCAGCCTTATGCTTGACCACACATCGACAACAGAGCTAGTCAAGGTACGGGAAGGTAGATTTTCAGGGCAGCAACTGGCAGAATCCTTGCTACTTTTCCCTTCCCCAGCCCACATCATTTAACAGCAGACAAATGAAGTGCTCTCTTGAATGTATGGTGGCATAGGATCAGAGGATTCCAGGTGCCTTCTGACTCTTTATCCACAGTCGGTTGAAATAATGGGAGAGTTGATAAAGTCAATTTTTTAATTTATTCCTATTCATTGCTGCTGCAAAATACTCAAAGGGCCCCCATGTTACACCACTGTTTCTCATCCTACTTTCATGCTAAGCTGTCGGTATCTCTTTTGTGTTGTCGATATACCATTCCCAAGTGGGACTCTTTTTTTTTCTCTTCATTTTGAGTGTTGCTTTAAGGGACATTAGAGATGATTTAAATTTTACAGATGATTTAAGAAATCCATCTTCCAATCTGTGAAACCCCCTCCCCAAATGGTTTGTGGTCCTCAAAATTTCATGGCTTGCAGCAACCTCTTGAAAGTTGCACAGTCCTGCCATCCATAGGTACTGAAAACTACCCCAAGGTTGAGTCTGGGCAGGGCATGCAAGGTTTTTTTGGGGGTATCATAGTCCACTGTTGGCTTTTTAGTTAGAATAAGTTTTGCTAGGAGAGTGACCAGTGCAGCACTTTGAATTTAATAGCAAAAAAAGTGTTTTAGAATGTGTGGAGATGCAAATCTGGCACCTCCCTGAAACAACAGTCTGCTCTTTCATGCTCCAAAACTCCCTTTTGCTTTGATTTGAAGCCCCATGTAGTTCTAGCATGCACTGATTTGGTGGTAAGGACTTGTGATTTCAAATATAAATGTTGATCGGTAGGTGGCCGATGCTTGTGCTTCCATAGCACAAATACGGCATATAGATGCTTAATTTCAAAATACTGGTTCAAGACTGGTTCTAACAGGGAAAACGAAGAGAACTGTAACTGATTCAGGGAACTGTTTTGCATGGTGCCATTACATAAACAAATCTCTCCAGTGACTTCTGTTTGGAAGGTTGAAGTATAATAGCCCTGCGTTGTGGGTATATTTGATTCCTTCCTCAAAACAACCATTGCAGGAGCTGCTTAAAAGCACGTCTTGTTTTCTTGGTAGGCAAGGATGTAATTTTTTTTTTTTAATTGACTCAGCTCTTACTGACTATTGATGGACAAAAATGGCCCATCATGCCTGCAACAGCTCATACTTCCCGTGTGAATCAAGTCTGCCCTGATGAAAAAGCCATTTCTATATCTCAGCAGTGATTCTTTTGCATCCCAGATTGCAGCTTGATGAAGCTCTCTCGGCATCAAGAACTTTTGAAAGGCTATTCGACCTTGGGGGGAAATTCATTTCAGGGCCTAAACAGTGAATACAGTTGCAAAACTGTAACATCTCTCATTTTACATATGTACGCTTGAATCATCCTAACAACCAAGGACCATCATATATGCCACTACAAACAGCTGCAGAGAGAAATACATAGTGTAATCCCGACATAACTACAACTTCATTTAAAGGCAGCAGATTTTTTTTTTTTATGTTCTGTTTCTGCTTTCAGTACTCAAGGCAGCTATTTTATTTCCCATTTTTGGTAAACATTCTATTAATCATCTGGATCCAATAGCCCAAGAAGAAAAAAAAAACATCCCCAAAAGACATGTAAGGACTATAATAACTATCATGTAGGATGGGCAGAAGACTAGCAGAGCACATCCATAAGCACCAACCAATAGTATACAGTAAGAGGACATGATGAAAATTCCTTATTTGCAACACACATACAGACTCAATTATAATTTCAATTTCATATGAGCATACTAGACCAAGTTAAATGGCAAAATGCTATGGGATTCCAAAAACTTGGCCTTCAGACATATTGGTCATAGATAGAAATATAAACCATGCCGTTCAAAAGAGACTAAGATTAAAAAAACGAAGGAGGAGACAAAAAGATCAGAACCCATCTTCAGCAACCAACATCCCAGTAAGCAGGGATTAATACCAGATAACCAAACATAATGAAGGAACTACCAAACAGAAGACCACATCCCTATCAACAGTGATGGGACAAGCTTCTGTATATAAACTGGAAATAAACTTCACTAGTACTGATGTTTCATTACCTGATAAGGAACACCATCTGAAAGCAGACAATAAAGCTCGGAGAGCTCCAAGTACAAAATAACATTTCTGGAATGATATTAATTTCATTTGTTGACAGACATATCAATTAATACATTATGTCCAAAGATTCAGAATTTAGCACACTTTCATCCCTAGTTGAAAGTATAGAATTATTTAATGTTGCAATTAACATACTTCAAGGTGCTTCACAGATTTCAATGACCAGTATGAAGAATGTCCTTAAGCTCATACAGGAAACAGTTTTGGAGTTCACTATTAGTGGATGGAAGTTAAAGGTGGAGGTTCGATTTTGTTATGTTTGCTCATGTTAGACCGTTCATTGTGCACTAGCTACTAGCCTGTTCTAGCCTGGAGACTTTTAGAGGTATGGATCTGCTAGTCTTACTGGCTAGGGAATTGTGAGAACTGCAATGCACATATTTGGAGAGGACCTAGATTGAGAGAACTATTTAAATGCACCATTAATGTGAAGGTATTGCAAGTAAATCTATTGGTGGGGTTCCAGACTTACCTTCCATTCATCCCAACGATCTGTCATCTGCTCAATAAATAAAGCTATCCATTTGTCACCTGCTCCCACCATGTCCTTTAGTTTACCCTCTTGTTATAGCTGCTTCTCTCGCTCCTCTTGGTGCCCACAATCAAGCTCTTTCTCTGTGCCCTGGGATTACACTAAGCATATTAACATTTTCTGCTAACAGTGTTACCTTTATGTGCAGAAAAAACTATGAGAAATGTTAACCCACAATTCTAAGGATGAGCAAGAAAGATCACAAACAACAGCATTTTCTCTGGAGCCGGGGGCTTGTTCAGTTCTAAATTAGCCCAGCACACGAATCTTTCTGGAAGCCCGGCATGTCATGAGGATATGAAAGATGATTGTCATTTGGAATTGGTTCAGCTCGTTTGTATGGAAGACTTCCAAGAATGCTAAAAAGTAATACTTGAAAGGAAAATGGGATACAAGCCACATTTTTATTTAACTGGGAAATTTATATGGCCACCTACTTGGTCACAGGGATTCTAGGCACTTACAAGCAGTAAAAACACACTATAAAAAATAAAATAATAATAAAAAAACAACCACCCCCCCCCCAGTGACGCAAAGTCAGATGAACCATTTCATGGGCTCCTCCATCCCACAATGGGTTCCCCAGCCCTGCTGGCAAAGCTAGGACTTCAGGGCTGTACTATTCATACTGCTTGGGTGAAGAAATTTGTGGAAATATATGTGGGGTACTACCATTTTTACCCTCCAATTCTTACCTGAAATTATTCTGACTTGTGTTCTTCCTCCTTGGTTGGCTCTGGAATTTCAAGGGCTCCCACTACGCAAATGACAGACAAGTCAACCTATTCTCCAGCCCTGGGGAAAGCTGAACACTTCCATGACTCCATAAAGAATGGAAAACTGGACTGTTGTACGCAATGTACAATGGTTTGGTTCTAATGTACTAATGATATTTCACTGCATTTAGTACCATCATTCAGTTCATACATGCTCCATATGATACGTTTTGATCATGTTGGCAGCTTTGTGTAAAATGTTGTTTGCATTTTTCTACTGGTTTTAAACAGGGGTGGGCTTTAAAAATTATAGCAAGGGGTTCTTTGCCTGGTTGCTGGGTGGGTGTGGCCATGGTGGGCATGGCCTAGTCAGGGTCCTGCACCACGGCAGGGTGGTGGGCATTTTTGCCTTCCCTGGGCTCCAGAGGCTTTTCTCAAGCCTCTGGGAGGGCGAAAATGGCCTCCCCAGGTTCCGGAGGCCCTCTGGAGGCCGGAAACGGGCCAATTTCTGACCTTCCTGAACTTCCGGTAGGCCTGTTTTTCACCCTCTCTGAGCTGCCGAGCTCCCTGCACTTACCTGCATTCAAAACAGGCTGTGTGGGGACTCTTGGGAGGGGCGGGGCCAGCCAGGAGTGGGATTTGGGAGTTCTCTGAATTGCACAGAATCTTAGCTAGAGGTTCTCCCAAACCCCTGCAAACTCCCAGCAGCCCACCCCTGGTTTTAAACATATTGAAGTATTCTGAAAAGGAATAGTGCCACTTCATATAGACAAAAAAGCACCTAATATTTATTTCCATTGTCTAGTCTACAGTCAATAAAACATGGCATGCACTAAGAAAGTGCATCTTAATGCTTATTCTACTTTTGACTTTTGGTCCTGTGAACTTGATAGACTTTTTGCTGAATTTTTCCTTTTGCGCTTATTAAACTATCACTGAGGAGGATCTTGTGACAAAATTTTGAAAAAATGGGAACTGCAAATTTCTAAGTTAGACTACCAGAGAAAAAACTAAAGCAATATTCAAGATTTTTTTTAAAAAAAGAGGAAGATATACTAAGTGAAAGATGGCTTCATGCAATGATAATCTAGATTATTCAGTAATTTAGGTGATTGAAAATTGTATGAAAACTTCAAGAAGTAAAATACAAAGGTCAGAGTAAATGCATATAGAATCAATTATTGGTATGATTTCTCACTAGAAAATATGAACAAAATACGTTGCCTTGGTTACATTTTCCGTACTTTCCCATCCTGGCCTAAATCTTCTGAATCCATATTTAATCTCAACTTCCTTTATTTAGAATTGTAAAACATATCAAAGCAGGAAGGAAATGTATGCCACTATAGTTTAAAACATTACAGACAAAGATGAACACGCAGAAATGATGATCAATGATTTATAGACTGCTTCTTTAGAATTTTATCTGACAATGGCTGTTATAAACCCCTTGCTTTGGTCCATTTTCCCCTTTACTCATTGTAGAGTAACATGAGAATCGGCTCCAAAAAATTTGGACTTGTTCAAAGGATCTTCATGCTGATGAAATTATACTTCTCTGATTTAATTCTAAGATGGAAAAGAAATTTCAGTTTGGAATGAGTAAATTGCTGAATAAGATTATGCCTGTGAATAATGTGAATTGAGAAAGGATTCCAACTTTGTTTGAGACATCTATAATAATGAATAAACCAAAGTGAAGAAATTAATTTTCCAATCCCCCCTGATCTCCTCAAACACTTGCTTGATTTAGAATTTAAAATGCTGTTGAAAGGCTTACTTATTTTGCTGGATTGAGGCTTTAAATGCCAATAACCAGCCAACTTCCATGAGAACAATTAATTGCATTGTATTCCCCATGCTTTAACCTACATAAAAGCTTTAGGGAAATTGGACAACGCATAGCATTTTTGTCAATAGACTGCTGTACACTAGATTATGCAATACAACAAGCAAAACTCTACCCTATCCAATTTCTTCCAGTGAATATAACCAATACAATCCAAAGGAAAAGGAAAGACAAATAATAAAAATTGTATATGCATCATTAAGAAAAATGTTATTTATTTTGAAAATAACACTGCTTGTAACAATATTTTTATGAAATCTGGATAATAGTGGTTGCTGGATGTAGAAAGATACGTATTTATATATGAGCTATATTGCAACAATTGTAGGTTAAAACATAGAAAGATGGAAAATTAAAGACGAAACCAAGTTTGCAAAAATTGATAGACGTTCCAGGTTTATCATGTTTCATTCAAGACAGAAACTGTTGGTTTTGATTCACTCTTCTTAATATTATCAAAACAAACAAACATATAAAACAAACAAACAAACTCTCAGACAAACCTAATAACCAAACAAACCAGTTATCAGCAATATAAAAGTACCGTAGTGAATGATTCCGTTTAAAAATATTATATTATTACCGTAGGTCAAATTATGGCTATTAAATTCACGACAGCAGAAAGGCCCTTTGGTTAATCGACTCTTGCTTTCTCCTCTCCATCTAGCTGAAGTGAAGGACTCAACATTGCTCACTCATCTAACTTCAGGAGGACAAGCTAGAACTGGGAGGGCTTGGTGTTATTTGGGATAGGAGACCTAGCAAATTGGAATGAATGGAAGCATCTGAAAAAAAGCATAGTATCTAATAATTTGGAGTTAGGGGAAGGGAGATTTCTTATCAGTTTTCTTTCTGACAGATTAGCTGAGTGAGGAGAAGCAGTAGCAGCAGCAGAACAGTCATCGATGGAAGAAAACCAATCTTTACCTTAGATCAACAAATGTTTCCGAAAATAATGTACTAGTACTTCACACTACCACATGGTGATATTGGTGGGGTGCTCTGTATTGGCAGTGTCCTTGGTTGTTCCTCTTGGCCAGAAACAATTTTACCTAAAGCACTTAAACCCCAAGAAGTGCAATTAAAAAACTGTTCAGTTCAGTGCGCTGGAAGGCAAATGAAGCTCCTTGTCAAGGAAACTGTTAGTTTTTTTTAAAAAAAAATCATCTGAGCTAATACTGCTGTGAATTGTATCTGGCCCTGCGTTCTTAAAAAACTAAGCAAACCTACACCGATATCCCATCCCATCCCATAATTTTGTTAGCTGCCTAACTTTTGACCTGCCTCTTATTATTTTAAGAAAAGATGTAAAGAATGGATCCTGGCCTCATTTGAAGACAGGTGGCCTACCGGGGAACTAAACCATTTGACCATTGAAATGATTAACTGTTCAATATAAATTTGTTTTAAATCAGTTTGTGACAAATGTGCAATGTACGATTCATTTGAAAAACTCTATAATTGCCTGTACAAAGTATGCTAAAAATTAAAAATATATATCATAAAAATAAAACATTTAGGAATGTAGGAGTAAGTTGTAGTGATGCTATATTATTAAAGGCTAAAAAGCATATTAGAGATCTAACTATGGGTTCCCTTCTCAGAAACCTTATGATACAATTAGAGGCTTGATGCCTTTTGTATTTTCGCTAGACAATATAATCAGTTGGGTGACAATTAGAAAATGTTATCACAAAATAATTTTAAAAGCTGATTGAAAAAAGTATATAATATATTTGAAGGAGATAGACATATTACTGGCCATAATTTATAGAATAATTCATTTTAGCTATTGTAACACTGGACTTTAAATTGGCATGTTTGCCTGCAAACATTCCCTAACTCTATTGTTGCCACATCAACTAAACGTTTATAACAAATAGTCTGACTGTGCCTTTAAAAAAAACCAAATATAACATTGAGAAAAGCTAAGGAGGTAAATATGAATATTATTTCAAAAATGGAAAATTGTTAATAGATCGACCAGAGGAAAATAATCACGATATATACCCTCCTGTCTATCTGTATGATACGCACGCACACGCACACATACCCTAACTATAGGTATATAATATACCTGTTCTACTATTAATACAATGTGATCAAAAGTAGCTAAAATACTTTTTAAAAAGAGGACAATGAGGCACTTTAGAACTACCTCTGGTAGAAAAGAGGACACTAGATTTTTTTTTAAAAAAGCCCTTTTATAATAGGTTGCTTTCTGAGTGAAGCAAAACTGGAATACATGTTTGCATTGTGCAGAGCAAAGGAGACATGAAATGTGCAAAAGCATTTCGGCTACCTACTCATTAAACCTAAATAGCAGCCAATGGGGAGTACCGAGGTATCGTCGGTGGATTAAAAAAGGCAAGATGGCAGCCACAGCCAAAGCAATCCTCTTCATTGTGCCATATTACTACAGACAGGGCACTAAATGAATGGTGGGAGACCTCCAATTTATGTAGGGTAAGGTAAGGCACATAGGAATTGGTACAGGACCTAAATCTCCTAGATTTTTCTGCCTAGTAAGTAGATCCACTTTTGAGCATGCTGGAAGGTATTTTGGGCAGTGGGTATTGCAGCCCAAAGTTATTAAGTGCTGTCTCCAGCCTCAGAAAGACTGAATAATGATAATCAAGTCCAATTGCTGGAAATGACAAATGTATGTCAATGTAGCTTAACTGGCCACAATAAAATTGCTTCTTGCATCCTGGGAAACTTTTTCAATTTTCAGCCCTCCAGCCTTAGGATTTTGTATTAGTAGTTAAAAGTCCCATCAAAGGCTACATTTTCCAAGATCTACCTGCTGCAACTGAATACCTCTAGGATTCAACAGAATACAATGGCGGTTACTAAGAACCCTCTGAAATAAACCAAAGATATAGCTGCCAATTAGGCAGTGAGGCTTTTTGCTTACAAAGTGCACAAGCAGAAAGAGGAAAAAATGTATGATCCATTTTTCATCCTCTTACGGTCTTGGATAAATCCAAGCATTCCTTTTTAATCTCTTCATTTTATCCAATGAAAAGGCAGTTTGCTGAAAATGTAACATTGATTGTTCCTTTTGATGACTTGCCTCAATCTTTAGATAAGCCTCCATGCACTCTGTATTTTTTTTTTCTTCACAAAAAATGCTGCTTTAGCTACTGTCCTCAAGTACTGCCTGGGCAGCTGCAGAGTCAGCATTTATCTTGGAATGCTGTAATGAAAGAAGTGGGAGAAGAAAGGCAGGCTCCAGCTTAAATGTCTGAGCTTGAAGTTCAGTAATTATAAATCTTAAACAATGGACAAAACTTTTCAGAGTCTCGAGTGATTTCTGCATGGGACTTCTGTTCATCTGTCCATTTTCTATCCTTTCTAAGGATATATTTTTAAAAGCATCACTTGATAATCCAGTAAGTGAGTAACGGTCAAGAAAAGTTGCAAGAATCGAAAGGCATTTGTCCCAATTGAACCCGGTAGATTCTTTTGCTTGACCTCGTGGAGACGTGCTTTTGTCATGGGGAGAGTCATTTCATCCAGAAATTATTGTGGCTATTAAGTGAAGATAATATGTCATAGATTTTCTTCTGATATTCTGATTTAGCAGGTGGAAACATGAATGATGAACTAATGCATATGACGGAAGAGCAAATTCTGCATTAAAGGTTGAAAAAAACGTAATCCCAGTTCAGAAGTCACAATGAATTATCACACAATACTGACTTGAATTGTTCTGATTTAGTCTGCAGTCCTACTTCAATACTCCTAGTCTCAGAAAAGACCTCTTTCGATAATTCCAGGCTTCTGTTTTAGGTTACAGACGAAGGAGGGACAAGCTGCAACTGTATTTTGATATGATTGAATAAAGGGGGATATGCACGTTTTCCCACTGGGTGGAATTCCCCAGTACTAGCATATACAGGAACATAGAGCACTGGTAACCCTAGCAATCTGATTTTGACTCAGATGCTTGTTCTTCTTCTTGCTCGGCGGCTAAAGGACTGTCACAAGATATAGTAGATGAAGTGTTTGCTTCATTCAGGGTTGAACTAAAATTAAGAAAGAAAAAGAGTGAGAATTAGGACCATTCAATTGTGGTAGACATAGTTGAATGGCATAAATCATCTTCATTATTATCATCATTGTCACTATCATCACAATCATTGACATCAGAATCATCATTATCCAGTTTGAGTTTGGAGCCAGCCAGGTTCTTCCTACGTAAACCAAGATTTTTATGCAGCCCTAGTTCAGTGAAATCACAATCCACT
>WNWU01000012.1:26344079-26398886 GCA_012654045.1 Ptyas mucosa
AACCAAGATTTTTATGCAGCCCTAGTTCAGTGAAATCACAATCCACTAGTTCTAGGCTTTTTTCAGGCAGACCAGCAAGCACCCTGCTGCCAAATCGGGTGTTTTCCCGTGTCATTAAAACTCTGTTAATTGAAGTACTTAAAATCCTGGCTAAAATCCCACTTTAAAATCCTCCAAAATCCCAACAAAACATTTTGTAAGGTCTTTTGAGACTGGCTAAAATCCTAACCAACACTTTAAAAGTTTTCTTTTTGGCAACGTTTCGACAAGCTTTCTAACTTGTCATCATTGGGCCCCTCCTTTCAGTTTAGGAGCTGTGGGTATGTTTTGCGAGATCGGAGTTGTCGCTTTTCTATGTTCGCTGCTGCTGATGTATGCTGGTTAGCCTGCAACTCTGTGTCCTGATTGGAGGGCAGCAGTTTTTTCTCCTGCTTCATTATCCCAGCTGCAGCCTGACTGCATGTTAAAGGCCGAGCTTTCTCTGGTTCACTATTATTAACTGTCATTGCAAAGAAGGAAGGATTCTGGTAGACATCACAATACCGCTGATTGCCTGTTGAGATCTCAGCCTACCTTCTGGCTCGGTTCTCTCTCTCTCCCTATTGCTAGCTATCATCTGCAAAGAGGGAAGGACTCTGGCAGGCATTACAACACCACTGGTTGCCTGTTGGGATCTCTGCCTATCCTCTGATATTAAATCTCGAGTTTCCCTCAGTGCAGGTCTCCAAATACTTGATAATCTAGAAGCGTCATCTCGTCTATTCATATTCTGCGGCCTCTTTTCAATTTCGATAGCCTCCCTAATTATTCTCTTAATAAGATGTTCCTCTTTCACCACTGTTCTAGTATTGTTGAACTTGATCTTATGTCCCGTGGCCTTCATGTGTTGTACCAAGGAAGAAGTTCGCTCTTCTTTTTTCACTGTTTTTGTGTTCTTCTAAACGCACACCTATTCATCTATTCGTCTGTCCAATGGAAGATGACTGATATATATATATACCGTATTTTCCGGCGTATAAGACGACTGGGAGTATAAGATGACCCCCAACACTTCCTGTTAAAATATAGGGTTTGGGCTATACTCACCGTATAAGACTACCCCTTTTCCAACGCACACCAAATAAAAATTTAAAAACATCAACTGGCTCACCCACAATGTAAAAGCAGCTGTGCTAGATCCAAAATGGCCCCTGCAACAAGCAGGAACCTCACACAGCCACAAAAAGCCCAAAAAAACCAACTTTCACACTTTACACACACACAACACAACACAACTGGCTCACCCACAATGTAAAAGCAGCTGTGCTAGACCCAAAATGGCCCCTGCAACAAGCAGGAACCTCACATAGCCACAAAAAGCCCAAAAAAACAACTTTCACACTTTACACACACAAAATTCCACATACAGCGTTGTGAGATTTTGTGTGTTTGTGTAGTTAGAGTGAAACACTACAGAAACACACTAAATCTCAGAAACCTGCACAAATATTATTTTATTTTATTTTTATTTTTATATGAAAGCTAAATTTAAAACTTCCTAAAGCTCCCAAAGGGGAAAAAACTTACCCAATAGAACAGGGGTCTCCAAGCTTGGCAACTTTAAGACTTGTAGACTTCAACTCCCAGAATTCCTCAGCCAGCTTTGCTTTGCAACTCCCTGCCTGCTTGGGATCGCCAGAGCCATTTCTAAGGAAAAAACTTTTTTTCCTTTTACTCTGACGATCCAAGCCGAGTCGCCTGATTAGCAGGCAACTCAGCTGGGATCGCCAGAGCCATTTAAGGCTGTCAGAGCCTTTCAGGCTGGTCCGCCTGGTTACAGGAGAAGGACACCCGGCGTATAAGACGACCCCTGACTTTTGAGAAGATTTTCATGTGTTAAAAAGTCGTCTTATATGCCGGAAAATACGGTATATAATATATATATTTATTTATTATACAATTTTCTTCATTTTACATCACAGTTTCAAACTTTGCAGCAGCAATATACCGTATACATCCACATTTTTTTCCTTTTATATATTCTATTAGGTCTCTTAATATGCAGTTTCATATTCATAGCTATTGTTTCCATATTTATAACCCAAATCTCTATATAATTATCGTTCTATGTATTTTATTTTACACTTTACATTTTTATAACATCTACTATTTTATTTACAATAAATATTCTGTCTATCATTATACTTATATTTATTTCTAAATTCTAGTCCATTGATCGTCTTTCATTGTTACTTTTTTAATCTTTGCATCTACTCTCCAACCAATTGTATAGTGTTCTGTTTCCCCTTTATCTTTAATTTCCATTGTCAACCCATCCATCTCAGCACAGTTTAATATTTTCTTTATTACCATTTCCTCAGAGGGTATATTTCCATTTTTTCAAATTTTGAGCATATACAATTCTAGCCACTGTTATTACATGTAACATTAAGTATTGGCTTTTAAAATTATATTTCCCTGTCAATATGCCTAATAGAAATAGCTCTGGTTTTAAATCTATTTGCTGTTTTATCATTTCCTCTATCCACTTTTTAATCCTTATCCAGTACTTTTTTGCCGAAGGACAGTCCACCACATATGATAGTATGTTCCCTGTGTCTGTTTACATTTCTAACACTCTGGTGACCTTTTTGGGAACATTTTTGTTTGTCTTGCTGGCAGTAGGTGCCAGCTTATATAGAACATTTTATATAAGTTTTCTCTATATGCTGCTGACATTGTCAATTTATAATTTCTTTCCCATAGCTTTTCCCAATTGTCTAATTCTATGGTATAGCCAAAATTTTTTGCCCAGGTTATCATATTTTCCTTTACCATTTCTTCATTTTAAACCTCAATAAGTAGTTGTAAATTTTTTAAATCAATTTTTCATCTGTCTCCTGTAGTATCCTGTCCAATTTTTGTAGTTCACTATAAAACCCATAGTTTTCTGCACCTTTTTTTTAACCTCTTCTGAATTTGCATATAGGGCTACCAGTCGAAAACAATTCCCTAATTTGTTAATTCCTGTTTCTTTTTTGGCATGAATCATCTTCTTTATTATCATCATTATCACTATCATCATAGTCATTGGCATCAGAATCATCATTATCCAGTTTGATTTTGGAGCTAGTGATGCAAAATGACAGAAAAATTCAGGAAAACCTGCTCTAATTTCGAAAAAGAAATAAATTTCTAGAAGATAATTTAGAGGGGTTATTTAATGAATATATTCTTCAAGAGAAGTATTCTGCAGGCCTTAAAATTCTTTTCAAGAATATATTTTTTCATATTATATTTTCCTAGTCAAGAGAACAAGCAGTTGGGACGGAATAATGTCGTAAGTTAAAAATATTCTAACGATATAAGTTTAAAATGTTCTAACCTTGCTCTGCTGCTAGAGGCTTCCGGGGGGTTATTATTGTCTCCCTCTGGTTTCGGATCAGGTAAAGGAATGATATAATCATTGTCCACTCCATTCTGCTCCACAGCTGTATAGAGGACAGAACTTGAACGGACACTGTCACTTGCAGTGGACCTAGAAGGACTGAATCCTGTGTTCCTGAGCCTCGTACGCATAATAGCAGGGTGATCACTTTTCAAGAACTCTTCGTTGACCTGTTGATACTTCTGCTCGCACGCAGAGGCAATGAGAATAGAAAGAATGGATGAGTACGTATACCTATTCATCTACAGAGCTCTACATTGAGCAGTGTTTTATACTTGAGTTATAATACATCTGGACCAGAGGTCGCTACTGGTTCGCTGGTGGGCGCATGTGTACTTGCGCGTGTGATGCTTCTGTGCACACACAGAAACATCCAGGCAGGCGGGTGGAGCCTCCCACCACCGCCGCTACAGGTTTGCCCGATCCAGGGCGAACCAGTAGCAACCCACCGCTGATCTGGACGTTGCAGTAATAGTGAATATACTGGGTCACTATTACTGAATTCATGGTTACGGAAAATGGATAGATCTTACTTTTAAGTAGATTTTTTAGACATATATGAACTTGTAGTATCTCCAAGAGTAAATGATGAGGTCAAGTGCATCTCAACATGGAGACTATGCATGTATACTGTGTTTACCTTTTTTTTTTTTTTTTAGAAAATCCCCCAATGCATTGTATAAACCAAAATTTTGGTCATGTATCTATACTTTGCTTACTTGAGATATGCCAGCTTTATCTTTCAAACGTTTGAAGGGCTTTTGGACCATAAATGAAGCTATTTGTCACATGAAATCTGGTTTAAACTGGGGTTGTGGTGCATATCTTGGTTGCAGTCTGGTGCACCAATCTGTAGCTATTATATTTCATCAGATTCCTTTTCCTTCTACATGCCTGACTTATTTCAGAATCACGAGCACACTGACTGACTTCTTGAGATCACCACAATGTAACAGAGTTTGAACAGAACAGTTCAGAAAATGCCAAATGTTAGGTTTGGTAGAAAACCATTTAATATTTATGCTGTCCTTTAATGCCTCCAGGAATGTCAACAAATTAAGATTTGAATTTTGTATATTACTTTCTAAGATTATAGCAGCAGTTCATAGCAATTAAGATGTTTAACAGCTGCAAAAGTAAAAAAAAAAATCAATGTCATCTCTACAATGGCCCTTTTATTTCCTGTCACTTATTTTACTTCAGATTTCAGGGGTACCTGAGCATCCCCCCAAATGAGACTGATGTAGAAATGGGTTGGGATTCAACCCATAAATTTACAGCAATACATCTCAGGATTCCTACTATTGTTCCTACTATTGATATATGGTTAGAAACATTATTATATTACAAAGGAGGCCAAACTGGAGAATTTTGATACAACAATATCTGGTTTATTTAAAATAAACCAATATCTGGTTTATTTTGCCACCTCCCTCTACCTAACAAAGTAAGGCTTCACCTACTAGTTATGATTATAGCATGCTTTTTATAGAAAAAGATATTAGGATGTTGAGCTGCTTATTGAAACTGGTCCCCATTTATCATGATCATTCTTATATTAAACCACTGAGTATTGCACACAAAAGCCAACATCTTTTAAGTTTATGACAATGAAGAATAATAGATCAAGGTTTAGAATTCTGGATGGGAATTAAACATTGGAATCACATCAAAAGTGCTAAATCAATAGGAAACCTATTTTTCAGTACTTTCCCCAAATAATGGCCAACAATGAACAGATTTGGAGACAAGTACTCAGTCCGATATCCTTTCTATGAGTAAAAGAAAAGATATTATCTAAATAAATTTTGATTTAAAAACTGATCATCTTTATCTGTTCAGGTCAAATATAGTTTACCTTCTTATAGCTGTCTGTTAGTAGATTCCCCATAAGAAGTACCAGTTGAGAGAAAGAAGGTCGAATCTCAAACTTCTCTTCCCAGCATTTCTGCATAATTTCATAGCTAAAAACATATGAAAGAAGATTTCAAGGTTTGGGAAAGTTTTGAAAAGTGGATGACGTTTGTTTACCCAAACCACTCACATTTCATTGGATGCATGGGTAGGTTTGGACATCCTGTAGCCACGTTTAATAGCATTATAGAATTGATCATTCATAGGCAGTTCAGGATATGGAGTCCCACCTAAGAACAAAAGAGTGAATTTAAGCTACCACCATTTCTTTCTCAATTTCACACAATGACAGTGGTTGTTGGGAATGCTCCCTCTCAGACAGAAAAATGGATGACAGAAAATACTAATATAAGTAGAGAAGATTATGTAGATAGACCACAGAAGTAACAGTTTTTCATTTTAAACACAGAATAATTGGACGGCAGGATATATCAAAGGTTAAGTTGCATAATCCTGACCAAAGAGACATACCTAGAGTGAATATTTCCCATAGAAGAATCCCGAAAGACCACACATCACTTAAGGTAGTGTAGAGGTTGTTGAAGATGCTCTCAGGGGCCATCCATTTCAAAGGCAAGAAGGTCTATTTAAAAAGGATAAAATGGATTTTATTTATTTTTTTAAAAAAACTTCCCATAGCACTGACCATTGAAGGTTTTTGAATGGTTACTTTGCTAATGATACTTTTCTGTGAATGTTAATGGAACTTTTTTTTTTAAAAAAAAATTGATTTATATGCCACCCTTCTCTGGAGACTCAGGGTGGCTTACAGTGCGTTAAGCAACTTGTGTGGAACCTAGGAAGAACTATAAGTCCTTCTCAGTCAAGAAGGGGATTTCATGACTATAACCTTGCTGTTGTCAGTCCTGCTCAGCATGATCACAATATGACAAAGTGTGACTCCGATCAGCTGTAAAACACTTTGTCAAGTAATTATCAATAATACCAAGTTCTAAATTTCATATGTGGAGAACAGATTGCTTCTTCAAAAGTAATTTAAATGATGATTCCCAACCCAAATCCAATTTCAAAGAAAGGACGGCTATTTCAAAAACACAGATGGAAGGAGAAAAAACTTCCACCATTTTCTTCACAACTTACAATGTATGGAGAAAATTCCACCTCTTGAAAGCTAATAGGGCTTTAGTAGGACACTGCCTCTAATGTTTATTGGTCTCTGGTCATATTTTTGAGTCTGCAGGCATCCAAATGGAGCAACTTGTACATAGAGACCACTACTTACATTGTGAATATTACATGTATTGGATTTGTTTCCATAGTGAAATACGACAGTGCGGTGAGGAAGAATTGGAGATTCATGCAATATTAGAAAGACAATATAGCCGCAGACTTTTGGTGCCTCTTAAGTGCAAAGTAACTCTTTGTGCTTCCCAAAATAACTGACAACTGTCGATAGTTTTATTTATTTTAATAGTTTCTAGTTTTAATGGATTTTATTTGTACTGAAATACTGTACATCCTGAGAACTGTTAGTCATAGACTATCCTATGTAAAGAGTGGGTGTGAGAGCTTCTAGAGATCAAAGAATTTAAAAACACAGCCTGACATAATCTGGAGTAACATTAAACTGGATAGGAAAAAAAAATGGACTGGAAGGACAGCTATATTATGCTTGTTACCATTGTTTACTGTATTCCTCTCCCTAGCTTATGCTTTTCTGTGACATGTGAAATCAGTCTGCTTCTGTTTTTTTCTTCTCCCTTTAGCAGTTTGCGTGCTGTTCTAATAACCATCTTCTAGACTGAAAGAGGGCTCGATTGTGCAACTGGCACAAAAAGAATAATTTCCAGGAAGAATTGCAAAAAGCCAGGGGTTTCGTTTCCTATTTAGTGGGGAAAGTGACAGGGTAAGGGAGATTTAGAGACGTGCCTTCTGTTTCCAGCTGTGCAAAATGATTCATATTGGGACTCTGGTCATACTTAGGTTGAGGCTTTCAGGGATTGAAATCAAAGTGTATGTATGCGCGCGCACACACACACACACACCAAATTCAAAAGAAAGCTATCAGCATGGGAATGATAAAATCAATCGTATAATTTAAGTTTTATGCATGAGGAATTTGGGAGCTTGCTTCTCTGTATCCATAATGATTATTATGAGCATGTTGTACTGTGTTAATGATATAGCTATATAGATATTAGATTAAAATAATTGATTGGCAATCTGAAGTTCATTAGATGTTTCAGATTTCAGCTCCATTCAGGTCTTCCCAGCTTAACCAATGAAAAGGAATTATACAGATTATAGTTTTAAATATATGGAGGTCGCCAAGTTGGTGAAAATCTCTTTTTAAATTCAGGAAAAAGTTCATATTTACAGAGACTTAGAAATGAAGATACTTCCATGCAAAATCATTTATAAAGAATGTCAAAAACAGGTACAATTATCTGGTGGCTGAGGCCAAAATAATCTATGTGGAATATTTTGTTTCTTTCTGAACTCCTTGAGATACTTTGCGATTTCATTATAAAAAATAAGCCACAATTTAAACAAATGAATAAACTTTAGAAAAACAAAAATCATTAAAATTGTTAAAACAATAGCAGCAATAGCATAAACGTGTAGATCTATTGAGTTAAAAGTGTATAGAAAGAGCCAAATTATTATGACTCATTTAAAAATTATTGGGGAAATTGCTCAGTGTACATTTTTGACAAGGCAAAACAGGGATGCGCTGTTACCACCAACAACCAAGAAGCCTTCAGGCTAAGTTTGGTCTAATTAAAACAGAATAAAGATGTTGTCTTCTGAGAATTCATAAATCCTACTCTTTTAATGGTGGCTGCATATGGGTATATGGCTAGCCACATAAAACAAATCTTCAGAATGCTTGAGGACTTGAAATTTAGGTTTGTGGGGTATGTGTCTTCCCTAATAAATTAAAAAGGTCAGGTGGAGCAAGGATCCTAAATGTATGTTTAACACTTCTTATTTTGGTCAAAGGGACCACCCACGGGCTAGGTAATCTCACTACTCACATTTCCTTTGGAAATATAATTTGAATCCCGCATGATGTCCCTGGCTAGGCCAAAGTCACAGATCTTCACCAGTTTCCCTTCGCAGATCAGTACGTTTCTTGCAGCCAAATCACGGTGCACACACTGGATAATAGGGAAAAGACATGCTGAGTATGTAGATGTATATCTCAGGTGTCCTAATTTTTCTTTCAAAAGTAATTATTGTGCACTGGATTTCCTCAGAATGAAGCAACATCACAACATGCAGTGAGACGTGTAATGCACATGATGAAGAGTTGCTCAGGCAGCTGCTCTACAGACATGTGGAAATACTGCTGCCTAAGCTTTATTGTTAAATGGAGTCAAATGAAAAGGCAGGACTCCATATTGTGACTTCAGTTTTTTATTTTAAAAGATTGGTAAACTTCTTGCCCGGCTGTCTGACCCTCTTTTAAAGGGTCCTGTCAGGCAGCCCAGCCACTGAAGTTGCTTCATTTTCCCGCTGCTCAAATGGACCAATGAACGCCAGGTATGTTAATGTCTCTTTTTGAGACCGGACCTGAGTGAAGCCTTTGCTCAAGGCATCACTCTCTATTTACATATGTAATATTTATGACTTCATTTTGTCCTCTCACATGGCAACCTCATTTTGTAAACTTCATAATCCTTTGCAAAGGTGGTGCAAGAAGGCCCACAAAAATGCAAGTAGCAGTGCTTTAGCTGGGATACTTATTTTTAAGACCATTACCCCTGGGACTGTCACAGGTCAAAGCATATTTGGAGTCAGTTTAATATTTATTTATTAAACTTATACAGTTCCCACCTCATTGTTTGGGGCAACCATTAGGTGAAAACAACGGTACACATTCATATTTTTTGGCAGCTGCTGCACACTGCTGGTTCATATTTAAATGGTTGTCCACTAGGACTACAAGATCCCTCTCACAGTTACTACTATTGAACAAGGTCCCACATATACTGTACCTGTGCATTTTGTTTTTCTTGCCTAAATGTGGAACCTTACTTTTTTCACCATTGAATTTCATTTTGTTAAATAGCACCCAATGTTCAAGTCTGTCAAGATTCTTCTCTATCTGAAGCCTATCTTCTGGAATGTTGGCTATTCCTGTTAGCTTGGTATAGTCGCAAATTTGATCCAACCCCTTTACCCATCAGCCCACACTCTCAAAATAAGTGCATGCCGGGAAGACAGATGTTCTGACCTGGTTCCCAAACATGACAAGCACACGGTTTTTAACTAAATGTTCCCTTTATTAGGAGCTCCAGCAACCCCGGCAAAGAGCCTCTCTCTCCCTCAGAGGGTAACAAAATCTCTAAGTGCCTGTGGAAAATGAAGCTTGCTCCCCTTCTCCCTGAAATGGCTCCAACACACCAGGAGTCTCACTCACCACTCTCATAATGAGAGTCCTGGAAGGTGTGCCCACTTTTCCCCCCAGTAGCGGAGATACGCACACACACACACACACTCTGAAGGCGCACCCGACTCTCACTTCCTATTAACACCTTTCTTTGGAGAAATAGAATAGAATTCTTTATTGGCCAAGTGTGATTGGACACACAAGGAATTTGTCTTAGGTGTATATCCTCTTAGGGTACATAAAGAGAATAAAATACATTCATCAAGAATAAAAAGATACAACACTTAGTGATAGTCAAGGTTACTAATAAGCTATCAAATTGTACTAGGAAACAAATAAAAACAATATAATTGAAAGATGCAAGCAACATGGTTATAGTAATAAGTGGGAAGTAGGAATTGCAACCAGCCACAAGGGAACAGAAAAACTAAGAAATAGTTTGTTCCCGTTGTTTACTACATTGTGGCATTTCCCCCCATGGTTCCAAAGAACCTAGAATCCTACAAAATCGCAGAATTTGATTTTGAACACTAAATTTATATGTCGTGTTAAGCCATCTTTTGTTTAACCACTGTTTGTTTAATAGCCACCGTTGCCTGCTTCACATAACGTGCTGTGTTTTAGAAACTACAAAGGCTGAATTCATACTTCATTGCAGAATTAGTTCCTTGTACTTTGAGATGCTGCGATTCTTTTGCCCTTCAAATTCATTATTTATTACATGTACTGTATATGCCACCTATCTTGCTATTCAAATTCATTGCTGGGTAGAACTTGAGAAATTCTCTGTTTTACAGTCAGGATGTTTCCCAGCTGTATTTTTTTTTACCTTGTGGTACTAGCAATTGCTTGTGACATCCATACTGTATGTGACATCTTAATGCTGGCTTGTGAGAATGCACTTCAGGAAAAACGACAGATTATGTGGTAATTTAGAAGCAGTTTCTTTGTCTGCACAAGTTTTAGTCTTTTTTTTTTCCTTGCCACCACTATTACCCAAATGCCTCATGTGACCAAAATGGCTCAATCCTGATCAAGGTTATGACAACATAGACAT
This sequence comes from Ptyas mucosa, assembly GCA_012654045.1. Lineage (NCBI taxonomy): Eukaryota > Metazoa > Chordata > Lepidosauria > Squamata > Colubridae > Ptyas > Ptyas mucosa. The sequence goes on from WNWU01000012.1 coordinate 26,354,835, forward strand.
GCTGATGAGTGAGTTATTATGTCTGAATGAACCCTGTGACACAATTAATTGGATTTTTTAATGATACTTATTAGGCTGCACTACAAATTTTTTTTTGCTGCCTGAAGGAGAAGAACCCCTCCATTTAATCTAAGGTGGAATAATACCCCAAATTAACCAGGTTTGGGAGCATATAAAGCAAAATATATTCACCAGATCTTCTATTTAATTGGTGAGGAAGAATACAAACCAACAGTTGGCGTCCCATTCATGATCTGTCAAATCTGTATTCTGAGGGACTACCTCACTTTGCTTGAAGAATCTGAACATACATGAGCTAGTCTTTTCTTACTGAATGCCATGGCTTTTGGTTTGTGCATGCAGGGGGATTAGGTAAACATGGCTGCTTGTGAAAAAGGTTGCAGTAATGTCTAAAAAAACAACATACCAAAGTCTAGTAACATCTACACTAACAGCCCTCCTATTTATGCTTTTGAGAGAAACACACTTGTTCATCTCTACCTCTTTCTGTTTTTTTCTTGAGCACAAACACGTACTCAACCATGTCCCCTTCTCCTTTGAAACCAGATATCCATAAATATAGTGATATAATCCTGAGTGCAAATATATTTACGTTTTTAGAAGCTAAGAACTCCATTCCCTTAGCCACTTGGAAGCTTACTCCAACAAGATCAATATAGCTGAGGAGAGGAGACTCGCTGATCAACGTCACTTTTTCTGAAGCTGGAAATATAAAATAATACAGTGTTTATTAAATCACTTTTTAAAAAGACAGACATAAAACCTTTCTGCACACATACACTATAATGGTCTTGCTGGAATGTAAGATTCTGGAATATAAGATCAATGGAATCAGACGCTTCCTTCACCCGACATTAAATTATACAGGTGGTCCTCAATCTATAAACCACAAGTAGGACCAGAATCTCTGTCATTAAGCAAAGCAGACTGTCATGCCTCAGCGTACAATTTTAATATATACTGTTGTTGCTCTCTAGCCCCATCTAGTGGCCACAGAGATAAATACAATTATATTGTTTTGAAGCTAATCCCACCCCTTTATCCATCAGCCCACACTCTCAAAATAAATGCATGCTGGGAAGACAGATGTTCTGACCTGGTTCCCAAGCACATGGTTTTTAACTAAATGATCCCTTTATTAGGAGCACCAGCAACCCCGGCAAAGAGCCTCTCTCTCCCTCAGAGGGTTACGAAGTCTCTAAGTGCCTGTGGAAAGTGAAGCTTGCTCCCATTTCCCTTGAAATGGCTCCAACACACCAGAAGTCTCTCTCACCACCCTCATAATGAAAGTCTTAGAAGGTGTGCCCACTTTTCCCCCCAGTAGCAGAGACATACACACAAACACACACACACTCTGAAGGCATGCCCAACTCTCACTTCCTATTAACACCTTTATTTGGAGAAATAGACTAGAATTCTTTATTGGCCAGTGTGATTGGACACACAAGGAATTTGTCTTAGGTGTATATGCTCTCAGGGTACATAAGGAGAATAAAATACATTCATCAAGAATAAAAAGATACAACACTTAGTGATAGTCAAGGTTACTAATAAGCTATCAAATTGTACTAGGAAACAAAAACAATATAATTGAAAGTTACAAGCAACATGGTTATAGTGATAGGTGGGAAGAGATGGATACTAGTAAGGAAGAAAAGAATAATAGTAATACAGTCTTAGTTAATTATTTGACAGTGTTGTGGGAATTAGTTGTTAAGCAGAGTGGAGCCAAACTAGCACAAAACTGCGCCAGCCTCAGCCCCCATAGTTGACCCAAAAGGATACCATGGTTGATAGCACTGAAAGTCACTGAAAAGTCAAGGAGAGCAAGGATAGTTACACTACCCCCATCCCGCCGTTGCCAAAGATCATTGATAAGTGTGACCAATGCTGTTTCCATCCCGTAATGGCCATGGGGGTATTGTAATTGCTGTAACTTTGGCCGCAGGCTTGTAAGTCCTTTTGTTCTACACTGTTGTAACTTTGAATGGCTGCTGAATTCTGTTGAGAACTACTTCTCAACTGGATGAAGCATTTAAGAATGAACAAAACTTCATTTTGTTTGTAATTACGCAAACTGTTTTTCGATAATCTCTTACCTGAAGGTGAATAGCTGTCCAGCTCATAGGTCGCACCATAATTCGAAGAATCAATGTCTACATACTTGATTTCACCCTTCATGTCAGACATGGGCACATAATCCAGTGATTCATCCTTACTCATGTCCATATAGCCTCCATCACTTTCTACAGATACGGATGTATGGCTGCAAAGAGGGATACGTTTTTTAAACTGTTTGTCCGCTTAGAACAGGTTTCTGGTAATAAGCCACTCCAGTATAAAATCAGGAAGGCAAGAATCAAAACTTAACAGTGTTTTCTTTCCCCCATTATTTGTTTACAATAGTAAAAGCTGCTCATAGGCAAAGAAAAGGAACAGTGCAAGAAAAATTATTTCACCGAGGAAAAGAAAATGAAGTGCTGTGATTTATACACACATTATTTATCGACAAGACTGAATCAAAGATTACTGCATGTGAGACATGCAGAATGTGCATGTGGTCAAATATCTGAGTTAGGAAGCAGCTTGCCTATCAGTAATTGAAGGCTATTATATAATAGCCCTATTATTATAATACGGCTGGACCTTTCACTTCCTATTAACACCTTTCCTTGGAGAAAGGAGCCAAACAAGCGCAAAACTGTGGCATCCAGCTTCAGCCCCCATAGCTGACCCAAAAGTATACCATGGTTGATGGTACCGAAAGTCACTGAAAGGTCAGGAAGAGAAACGATGGTTGCACTACCCCCATACTGCTCTTGACAAAGATCATTGACAAGTGTGTCCAATGCTGTTTCCATCCCATAACTGGGCCTGAATCCTGACTGAAAAAGATCTAGATAATCTGTTTTATCCAAGTCCCTCAGAAGGTGTTAGGCCATCACTTTTTCCACAATCTTCACCAAAAAGGGGAGGTTGGAAACTGGACAGACGTTGTCCAGGCTGGTCGGTCAAACCATTCCCAGGTAACTAGGCAAGACCCCCTTGCCAGCATGTCAAATGGACTTACTCCATGCATGAGATCCAACTCAGAATGAATCCAAGCAACTTTGTCCATCAGGTGTTGAACATATTTTACTGTACAGTCTTGAAGATGATCATCTGAGCACCTCTATCCCAGGAGGGACTGGGTGAGCCAGTAGAGGGCTGACAGGTGAGGCTGACACTAAGGGCAGTTGTTTTGCCAGTCTAACTGCTATGAGATAGACCTTCATAGTGTTCTGACCCAGCCTTCACAAGCAATGAGAAACCACTTACTCCTGAATAAAACGAACCCCCTTTTAAAACAGGGTAGGAACAGTCTTTATTCACATTGGATTGACAAAACCAAAAATAATTAATCACAAATGAGAGTCTTTTCCCCTTCTGAAACAGGGCACAAACAATCTCTGTTCACATGAGAACTCAAGTTAAAAAGTCCTTTAATGATTAAGTCAAGCAGAAACAGTCCTTGTTCACCCCGGCTGAGGCAAATTCACTACCTATTATTTCCCAGCAGGGAGACTCAGTTGGCACCTCAAATACAGAGCAATTGGTCCAGACAAGCCTGGTTCCAGTAAAGGAATCTGACTTGACTGATTAGCCCGTTTGACTCTTGCAGCCCAACGTCCAAGTCTACAGCTGCACGGAACCAATCGGCTAGATAGGATGGTAATCCCGGTATACACATACTTGTTGGAGTTTCCCGGTCCAGGCCCACATGAAGTTGATGGACCAATAGATGCTCTGACCATGCTCTCAGCCTCCCGGCGATCTTACGGAAGTCATGCACATACTCCTATGCCGACAGCCCCTCTACTTAAGCGCCACAAGCTCCCCTTCTGCCAGCTGTGTCTGGGACTCATCTTCAAACCTTGCTCTCAGCACTTCTAGGAAAAGTGCCATATTCGCCAATTCTCTGGCATGGTCACTCTGTAGATTGGCCACCCAATCCGCAGCCTCCCCTGTGAGCACTGCCGTGACTGCCACTATCATTGCCCACTGTGATGGGTAAAAGCATCCATAAAGATCCATATGGCTGAAGATCTGACTGAGGAAGAGGGCTACCTGATGAGAGCTGCCATCAAACATGGTCTGTATTGGTGGGGGACCCAGATTGCCTGTTGAGGCCACATCCCTGGGGTCCACAGAGGAGCTTGGTCAGGTGCTCGAGCCGTACCTATAGCTTGACTATCGGCCTAGTGGGGCCCTGGTTGTCTTCTATAGGCAGCTGACCCACCTCCTTCACCTGGGCTGGTCCATGCCTTGCACAACATCCCCCAAAGAGGAGGCTTGGTCGCAGGTGCCTTGATGTTCTATACCCCTAGACCAGCTGGGTGCTTGATCCAAGCATAACTTCAGACTGGCAAAATGGAATCCAGGGCCTTGCCACATGACTGATAGTTCCAAACCCCAAATGGCCTGCCCGGTGCAGCTTTCTGCTGTTGCCTGGGAGGCCCACTGGGATCACCGCCTTGCCGCTGCTTGGATGCCGCAAGGATTGCTGCCTTGCCGCCGCCTGAATGCCTTTCCGGGATCACCTTGCCGTTCCTCCCACCACGGTCAGCTTCTGCTGCTGCTCTGCCCACTCCCCCCCAGGTGTGTGCTGAACCCTGGACTAAGGCTCGACAAGGTTGTCTACAACAACAAATACTTGCTATTTATTTCCCAGCCAGGGAGGGGCTGGCTAGCATCTACGAATCCTTCCCCCAAGACCCATCTTATTGCCTTCTGTTGCTGTCTTCTCCCCTCTAAGCATACGTGCATCTGGGATGGGCCCCATCAGTTCCTCCCCCTCTCTCAGCTCAGGCCCTGAAGACAGCTGCCTGTCCACCTGGGAGTGGACAGAAGGCCCCGGATCTGTGCTTGCCTCTGATTCTGCTTCATCAGTGCCTTCCAAAGGCTCCAAAGCTGGTCCAGACTTCCCCTCCCCCTCATCTGACTCTGCTGGCATCTGACGGGCCACAACAAAAGATGCTAGATAATCTGTTTTATCCAAGTCCCTCAGAAGGTGCTAGGCCATCACTCTTTCCACAACCTTCACCAAAAAGGGGAGGTTGGAAACTGGATGGAAGTTGTCCAGGCTGGTGGGTCAAACTATTCCCAGGTAACCAGATAGGGCCTCTTCCCAGCATATCATGTGGACTTGCTCAATGCATGAGATCCAACTCATAATGAATTCAAGCAACTTTGTCCATCAGGTGTTGAACATATTCCACTCTGCAGCCCTGAAGATGATCATCTGAGCACCTCTGTCCCAGGAGGAACTGGGTGAGCCAGTACAGGGCTGACAGGTGACACACTGGGGATGCAATAAGGGTGGAGAAATAATATTGTTTCACCAGTCTAACTGCTATGAGATAGACCTTAATAGTAGCTCTAAATCGTGTCTGGTGGGAGTCATTCTTAATTTTCCTCCAGCGATACTCTTAACATCTCTTAACCTTTTCAGAACCTTAAATCTTTTGTGTCCATAGGAAGTGATGGGTCAAGAGAGTTGCAGGGAAATGATCCTATCCAAGGCCTTGAACTCTTAGGTTCCAGGATGTTACTAAGGCTTCAGTAGGTCTGCAGCAAAACTGCCAGGATATCCCCCAGTTTGGAACCCAATATGAGAGAAATCTGATATTCGCTTTTTGTCATGTTTTTAAAAATATGATAAGTCCAATCTGAGTTGAATTGACTTTAATTATATCCTGTTTATAAAGAGGAAGTAATCCCCAAAGATCTTTTTGAGGGTACCAGGGACATTATAACTAAAAGAAGCAGGGTTTGGGAAGAACACAAAACTCCTAATCCTCAATGCTGTGGCACATCAAAGAATAAATCTATTCTGGTTTTTCAGTGAATTTTTGCATATGTTTCTGTATTGGTGGGTTTTGCAATTTGTTATATTTGTGTTTCTAAATTCAGCCTTGCTATTGATATAAGTTGGGTAGGACTATGTAAACAGATAACCATAATTAGATTTACAGGCACCTTTGCAGCTGGTCCACACGCATGCCATTCCCATACAATTCTGCTTCTTGCTTGGCTTTCTCACTGTAGCACTGTAGGAAGGTGTGCTTGTTCCTGTGTAGATAGTCCACCAGGTCTCCATTGCGACAATATTCAGTTATGATGTAGATGGGACCTGTATAGAAGGCCATTTTCAGGAAATCAGAGAATACCTTTTGTTCATAAACTAATGATGGACTTGCTGAAGTTGGAAGTCTTTAAAAGCATTCATTTGGGGTGTTGAGGTAATTGAGCGCTCCACTAAACTTCAAGGCTACCATTTCCAAACAAAAGCTCATCTAGAATATTTCTTCTTTGAATACTAGATTTTTGCATGATGGAACATTTTACTTAGCGAAGCATGTATTTTTGGGGAATCTCACAGGTGTAGTGAATATAGTCCAGGTTAAAATAATATTACAGTACTTAAATGTGGGAAGTAGACTTCCAGACTCTTTTTCTGTATATCTGTATCTGAGAAAGAGATTAGTCTTTTTTTTAAGTGTTAAAATGTTACTACATGCTTTTGTTGGAGCTTGTAAACATACCCTCATATTTCTCAGATGTACTGTATGTCCAATTTTCTTTATTAAAAACCAATAATGCTATGTCAAAGATCATTTGGAGTATCATCATTATTGCCAAGTATTGGAATAATACAATGGATTGATATTTTGAGGATATCTGATGGCCAAATTACCCTCTCCTTATAGCAGATGGATCAATTCATACGCTTATTGGTTGGAATTCTTCTCTTAAGTAGTGGAACAGAAGACACAACACTCATTTTCCCAATGAAGAGACACAAAAGAGTTTTGCATATAAACACACACACTTGTGTGTATCTATATATCTGAATCCATATCTATATATCTGTTGATCTATATGATCAAATAAATATTGATTGTAATTGCAATCAGATTACAATAAAATAGTGATCGTAAACAAATGATCAAGCACATACTGATTGCACAGAGAGATTTGTGCTGCTGTCTCTTGGAGCATTTATATCACACATCTGCCATCTGCTGACTATTCCACTACAAAGCAAGAATTTTTAACTGGATGAACATGTGAACCATCTCCTGATACCCTGTTTCCTGCACTGACTCTACTGCTTTCATTATTTGGATTAAGTAATATTTCTTTTTTCTTTAAGAGTTGCAAATACCTGCCCAAATTACATAGCATAGCATACCTCCCCTAACACTGGAACCTGTTCAAAACCAGGAAAGTAGGCAGGACATGCAAGTTATAATTTTTAAAAACTGTAATGTGATTTTAAACATTTCAGCAGGTGGCAGGAACCCTTTTATTTTGATAAAAATAAATATATTCCAGTGTAGTTAGATCAGATGATGGTTGTATTATTTACAAACCTGGCTATTTTCATAATCTTAAAAGCATAATTGAAAGACAGCTAGCAATTTTGATGCAATGCATATAGAAAAGAGGACTTTCAGAACTAATCTCCATTAACATTTGAATTTATTTAGTGATCAGGACAGTCTCTACGGTATTAAAAGGCTAAAAATAGCAAATAAAGTTGTGTGTATAATGGATTCAATAAAACTAGCAGGGCTTTCATTATGCATCAAAGGTGGTTTCATTCAAATGGCACACACTAAGTGGCCTTGGCTGATCTTGAAAAGCTAAACATAGTTAACTGTCATCAGTAATTGGATGGAAGACCACCTGGGAAATCCAGGGCTGTATATTAAATGGAGATTTTTTAAAAAAAAGTCCTGGAAAGGCAAGACAAACTATTAGTGCAAAATTCTAACTAGACCTCTCTGCGTAAATCAGCAGAAGCTGAACTTACATTCTAATGAAGAAATTGAAATATGTGTGGTTTGGAGAGATGGTAAATGGTAGTGTTCTTATTTCCATTGGATGGAAATTGGGAGGGTGATAAAAGGCAGGCTATGTCCTTTTCAGAAAATAGCTATACAGGAATAGCTCATTAACTTATGAAAACATGAACATCTTCATCTATTTGCCAAACTCCATGCCAAATTAAAAGACAGCAATTCCAGTAATTGGAAGAAAATGGCAAGGGTAGAGAGAGAGACAGACATCTGGGATGAAGAGATTAAAATGAAAACAGTACCTCCTTTGGTGCAAGCACCAAGCAAGTTTACAATGTTCAAGTGAGGCCCAAGGTGGCTCATAATCTTCAGTTCTGACATCAGAGCCTGCTTTTCACTGCTTCGGGCTGTGGCTGTAAGGTGGATGAATACAGTAATGAAATATAGATACTTCTTTAAAATGCAATCCACCCTAGGCGTATACAAGAAGGAAGCTAGGGACAATCTTGTTGGATACTCAACCAGATTAATCATGTAAGCTATTATTTAGATAACATTATACATTATGGACACCGTTATGTATGCCATGGGATTGGTACCAAAGATAATTGAATGGGAAGGTAGATAAGCAATGAATTTATTTGTTTATTTATTTGTTCAACTTGTATGCCGCCTTTCTCCGAAGACTCAAAGCAGAACAAGACAACATATTGTTAAATGGCCTAAAGGAGAAAGCCAGGCATGGAAGACGGCATGATTATTTGTATTTCCCTGTGCTGGGAGGAAGAAGAAACAGTCGAAACTCACACTTGAGCATTTTCACAGCAACTCTCATGGTGGACTGGGAATGGCTGAGGCTGTGAGCAATTGCTTCCACCACACGGCCAAAGGCTCCAGAGCCCAACGTACGTCCTGCAGCAAGCAGAAGATCAAATAGCTATGTAATTTTTGCTTCCTATAAAACAGCTGAGAATAATAAGATTGCAGCAGTTAAAAATTCTGATTAAATTAAAATAAACTACATTGTCTTCTCTAACTACAAACAGCTATGATGGGGAGGGCTTGACAGAATTGTTGTATGGACTATCCTTAATATGAAAATTTGGGCAGAAAGAGCTACGGCACAGGGAATGACTTAGGGGTGGACCAGGGCTGGCCTCTCCCTGACTGATCAGCTAAAGAGTGTGATCCCAATTAGCAGAGTATGCTAAATGTGATCACTAGGGGCAGAGTAATTACAAATTTTGAGCTTCACACTCTCAGACGATTTAGTAATGTATTAAATTTCTAGGTCACCTCACTTCAGATTATTCTCTGGACAGCTTCACAGAATTTAAAGAAACACCAATACTAATATTCTTCCTTCATTTCTATAGTCTTAACTGTCAAGGCCACTGTGATGATATTCATGAAATACAATTTAACAACTACATTGTATCCAGAGTACCACAATGTATATTGTTTATACAAGCTTGCTGATTATTTTTCTAAGCCCCCAATGTATTGCCTTTCTCCTCTGGCATTAACATGGCTGATGTCTCCTTGGCAACCTCTTTTTTTCCTTCCTGACTCAGCCTTCATCTTATTCCCAGCCCAGTTCATGTTTATGAAGCACCTCACCACATAGATACACAAATGTGAATTACTGGGTTTTCACATAATATTAAGTAATACATATTATATTATAATTTGAATATAGTTATGCCTGTAATCCATCTTTCAGCATCCTTTAAAAGTCTCTGAAAAATATGCTGCAGATCAAAGGATGAGGCTTCACAGTCTAAGAGCCATCTAGTAAGAAACGAGATTCAGACCTGGAATTCTGAATGCATCCTTCCCCAACTTTATACAGATGAACTCTCATCCTCCCAACTGTCATGTAGAATGTTAAAGTTGGGGTTGAATGAAGAGGCAGAACTCGGCTCAGTGACTACAGCTCTTTATTTTAAAGCTGGTACAGCAAAACTTTCCTGGTTGTCCGACAGCTCCCTCTTTTAAAGGGAGCTGTCCAGCAGCCTGGCCACTGAGGTTGCTGTGATTTCCCGCTTCTCGATGTGCACCAATGATTTTAAACTACGGCCATTTCCTGCCTGGGAAGCAGACCTGAGTGAAACCTTTGCCTAAGGCTTCACTCCCTATTTACATATTTAACATCCCTCCCATCTGGAAAAGGCATTATCCAATCAGAGAGGTTCAATTGATGTAGTCACGCAGGTAGGCGGGGCATTGGTGGGTGCGACCTGACCTGTGCAGCTCAGTTGGAACAGTGGCGGTGGCCTGGGCAGTCTGTTGCTGCTTCGGACTCAGCCAATGGAAACATCTGGAAATTCTCCCGGGGCTTGGCTGACTCCGCCAGAGTCGACTCCCCAGAACACTTTGCTGGATTCTTGGTTCCTCAAGTGGGTGTATGCGTTGCCTATCTGGGTTTGAGTCCAATGTGTGTGGATCCTCAAGTTGTAGGTCGACTTCTAAGGGTGTTTTGATGGTGTTTGGGTAGGATTCCTTCTGGTTGTCTGAGGACGGAGTTCCCTATTCGGAGGGATCTAGTTGATCTATGTGTCTCCTCCATATTTTCCATTCTTCTAGCTGCAGTCGGTAAGAGAGGGGACTGATAATCATGAATATTTTGGCAGAGACCCAGGAAGGACTCCTGGCATAGTTATGGACATATACTAAGTCCCCTATGCTAAATGGTCAGTGCTGGCTATCGAATCGGTGGGTATCTCAGCATTGTAATTGGGGTGTAGTCTGTGTAGTTGTGATCTTAGTTTGCGACCCATTAGTAATTCTGCTGGGCTCCAATTTGCGGTGGCGCTAGGTGTTATGTGCTGTACTAGAAGAAACTTGTCTATTTTAGCTTGCCAGTCTCCAGGGCCCATTTTAGCTAGTGCTTCTTTGGTTGACCACACCATTCTTTCTGCTTGACCATTGCTCAATGGATGGACTAGGGCATGTTGGATTCCATGCTCTGCTAGGAATATCTCAAATTGATTTGCTGTGAATTGGGCCCTATTGTCAGAGACCAGGACACCTGGTATTCCATGGGTGAAAAAAAGTCTCTGTAATATCTTGATGACCGATTCGGCCATTATTGTGGTCATAAGTATTACCTCAACCCATTTTGAATATGCGTCTACAACTATTAAAAATGTTTGACCCTGGACTGGTCCCATGAAATCAATGTGCACTCACGACCAGGGTGCTTTGGGGTCTCCCATTCCCTCATGGGTGCTGCTGGTCTGGATTCCTGGCACAGAGTACAACTAACGACCCATTCCGTTATCTCCCTATCCATATTTGGCCATCAAACATAGCTCCTGGCTAGTGCCTTCATTCTGACAATGCCAGGGTGCCCCATGTATAGTGCCTCTAGCATTTGTTTCCTTAGTTTATAGGGTACAACCACTCGATCCCCCCACAACAGGCAACCCTTTTGGGCCGACAATTCATGTTGTTGTGCTAGCAATGGTTTAAAATCATCCCCCACTGGCCCCTCAAGCCACCCCCTCCATCCCCAATTCAGAACTTGTGACAGAGTTTTGTCTTTTGCTGAATGTCCCGCTATCTTGGCTGATGTGACATGGCCAGATGCAAAATCTCAATGAGAAGTATGGGTGCAACAGGGACAGGATTCTCTACAAAGTCTGGGAGTGGGCAGCGGCTGAGGGTGTCGGTGTGACCAATGTCTTTGCTTGGCTGGTGTATTAGTCGCTAATTACATGCTGTCATGAAAATTGTCCATCTTGTCATTCGTGGGGATAAAACATTCGGTGTGGGTGGTCCCCCATGAGAATGCCAAGAAGTGGTTTGTGATCTGTAATTATTTCAAAGTCCCTCCCATAGAAGTATTCATGGAACCGCTTGACCACTGCCACTGCAGCCAGTGCCTCCTTCTCCAGTTGATTGTAGTTTCGTTCCATTGCTGAGAGTGTTTTTGAGTAAAATGCAATCGGGGCCTCTGTCCCATTTGGAATCCGGTGGCTGATGACAGCCCCAATGCCAAATGGGGAGGCATCGCAGGTTAAAATGAGGGGCAGAGTTTCATTATATCAGATGACAATAGTTTCTTAACAGCAGAGAAGGCAGAGGCTTCTTTCCATCCCCAGATCCATTTCGCCTTCTTGTCTACCAATCGGTGTAGCAGCTCAGCTACTGTTGCCTTTTGTGGCAGAAAAATACTATAAAACTTTAACAGTCCTAGAAATGCCTGGAGTTCCGTCTGATTCTTTGGGGCGAGGGCTTTCTGTATGGCTTTGACTTTGCTTTTGGTAGGGTGTATTCCCAAGCTATCAATTAAATATCCCAGAAATTCGACTTGCGGCACAACTATCTGGCATTTTTCTTTTTTAACTTTAAGTCCAGCTTCTTGAAACTGACTCAGGACTCTCTTTAGTTGGTGGATGAGTGCTTCTTTGTTGTCCGTGGACACAAGGACATCTTCACCCATGCAATGCCCTATAGGAGGCTTCCATTATACTTTGAAAGAGTCCTGGTGCCACACTTACACTAAATTGCAGCCGGCAACATTTAAATGCCCCTCTATGTGTTACAATAGTTTGTGCCTCTGCGGTGGCATTGTCAACTGGCACCTGCTGATAGACTTGGGCTAAATCTAGTTTTGCAAAAGTTTTGCCCTTCCCTAAGGAATGCAATAAGTGCTGAATGATGGGCACAGGGTAGGCACTCTCTTGTAATGCCTTATTGATCGTGCATTTATAGTCCATGCATATGCAGATTGAGCCATCTGGTTTGATTGGTGTGACAATTGGAGTCTCCCATTTAGCGTGATCAACTGGCTCCAGAACCCCCTGGGCAATTAGTTTGTCTAATTGACTGTCTATTTGGGGCCAGAGAGCAAAAGGGACCCTCCGAGGTTTCATTCAGATGGGGTGACGTTGGGGTCTAGGTTGAAAGAGATGGGTTTCCACATGTACTTGCCCAAACTCACATTGAAGATGTCTGTAAATTCGTTGGTCAGCTCCTCAATGCTGTTTTCTTGGATGGCGTTGATGCTGGTCACTCCTAAACCCAGAGAGTTGAACCATTCCAGCTCAAGCAGGCTTGGCAGGTCGTCATTCACCACGGTCAGTTGCAATGGTCTGAATTTTTTTTTTGAATTTGACTTGGAAGGATCCACTCCCTATGACAGGGATGTGGCTCCCTTGATAGTCCTTTAAAAGTATTTTCTGAGGCATTAATTGTTTCTGTCAGCTCCAGAACCGTCTTCTTTATGATTTTCCAGGACACAATGGTGCCTGTGTCCATTTCCATGTCACAGGGGGACCCCTCAATGAGAATCGTGATATGGATCTTCTTTGAGTGGTGTGCGTTAGCATGCCTAATGATCATTTGGATGTGTTTCTCTTACTTCTGTGGCTCAATTTTCTCTTCTCTTGGGCTCTGGAAACTGCGCTTTTCAGAATCCCATTTGGGATGTAGGCTGCCCTGCAGGCTGCCAATGGCGGTACAAGGCAGGTTGGTTGGCACGGCAAACCCTTGCTATGTGCCCCTTCCACTTACATCTTTTGGAAATTGGTATCCTGGAATCGGCAGCCCACTCTGGGATGATTGCCCCCACATCTGGCACAAAACGATGGTCCATCTCCTGGTTCTGGGATTTCCTTCTTTCTTTTGAATCGTAGGTGATGGATCTCATTGTCCTCATCTGTTGAGTCTTTGGGCTCCATGCTGTCTTGATGCACAGTAGCCACTCCTTGCAGAGGCTGTGTATTCCATGTTTTTTTGATTATTGGTGCTGACTTATTGGAGGTTTCGGTTGCTCTTGCTTCCTTGAACGCTGTTTTAAACATGAGATTAGGCTTCGCTAGTAATCTTCTCTGTAGATTGATGTCCCTCAATCAAAACAAGTCTATCTGCCATCACTTCCTCTATATTGTTGAATTTGTAACAAGCTGTGGTTTTTCGTAGGACAGCTATGTGTTGGTTAATCGTCTTCTTGATTCCTGTGTAAAATTCATGTTTGTTCACCATCGTTGCCAGTACAGGTGCATAATGGGCTCGGAGCATTTCCTGGAGTGTTGTCCATGATACCATCTGCACATCGGCTGGTTCTACTAGTGCTTGAGCCATATCGAGAACTTCAGGTCTGAAGTAACTTAGGAAAAGCACTCTCTTCCTATTATCTGACCGACCCGCTAGATCATTTGCTTCCAGGAAGCAATTAAATCAGAGCATATATGTTTTCCAAGTTTCCTTCATTGGGTTGAATGGAGCTGGCGGGGCGTGCATGGTCATCTTGGAGGCTGATGCAGAGTCACAACTTGCTATGATGATAGCTGATGCTACATGGATGCCCAGCTCAGTCCAGCTCCTTTGTCTTTTGTTCTTTTCATATCCCATCTTTGTCGCCAGTGTTAAAATTGGGGTTGAATGAAGAGGCAGGACTCAGCTCAGTGATTACAGCTCTTTATTTTAAAGCCGATACAGCAAAACTTTCCTGGTTGTTCAACAGCTCCCTCTTTTATTTTTTAAGAAATAATATTTATTAAATTTTCCAACATTTAAAACACAAAATACAGATTTACACTCATTACAGCTTTTCCATATCGGTAACAATATCTTTCGTAACAATCATATTTACATAAGTTTTGTTTCTATACCTCACTATCCTATATTATACCATTGTTTAGATTATAATAATACCATCAATAATAATATTGATGATAATCATATTATCAATATTATATTTTTCTTGTAGATTTTACATTATATATTATATTTTTTACAACTTACACCTTGTTTTACGCTTATTCTCAAGCCAAATATACCATCTATTCCAAATTTGGTAGTACTAGGTTTCTTCTCTCTCCTTCATTTTCATAGACAGTCTATCCATTTCTGCACATTCATAAATTTTCCTTATTATCATTTTATCTGGAGGAGTATCAGCCTGTTTCCAATTCTGTGCGAAGACTATTTTGCTTGCTGTTAATATATGGAACATTATGTAGTTTTTTACCCATTTTCCCATCAAAAATACCCAAAAGAAATTGTTCTGGCTTCAATTCTATCCTCTGTTCAATTATCTCTTCCAACCATTTTCTTATCTTATACCAATATTTTCTAGCCTTGGGGCAGGTCCACATGTGGTAGAACATTCCCTGCTTGTAGCCATATCTCCAGCACTCAGGCAATCGATTTAAGAACGTTTTGGCCAATCTGGCTGTGGCAGATGCCACTGATAGAACATTTTATAGAGATTCTCCTTATAAGTCAGCTTTGGAAGCCATATTAGGCCAGAAGCTTCCAGGCTGCCACCTTCTCCTGTGTGGGAAAGTCAGAGTGGGGATTTAGTAAAGTGGTTGTCTGTAGACATAATAACATTCTTCCTGTTGGTCAAGGTCAGTGCGATCCTGCAACTGGAGAAGGAGTGGTCGGAGTGATGTCTCGAGATGGGACAGTGGTTGATTGGAGCATGTGATCGACTGAGGAGTGAGAGGATGGTTTTGGGAATTTTGATTTACTGAGGGAAAACCTGGACCTCTCAGATTTGGGTTTTCCCAGATGTGCCAGTTTACCTATTCTAGTAAATAGAACTTTGAAAAATGCTTGCTTCAGAGTCTTTATTTGGAGTGGGGGGTTTTCTGGAACGCTGACACAGCTGACATCGTTAGTTTATAGTTTTTCTCTCATAATTTATCCCAATGGTCTAATTCAACATTATGTCTGAAATTTCTAGCCCAACTTATCGTCTCCTTCACATTTTCTTCTTCTATTTTAAATCTTAATAAGAAATTGTACATTTTAGTAATCCTTTTTCCCCCTGTTCCTAATTATATTTTGTCAAGTTCCAATTGTTTATTTTATTTTTTATTTATTTATTTGGTTAAATTTTTATACCGCCCTTATCCTTGCGGACTCAGGGTGGTGAACAGCCAACTAAAAACACTGTATACAAAAGTTAAGTTTTAAAATAATTTAAATAAAATTTGGCCCATAATTTAAAAACAATTTGAATTTAAAATCAGTATCAAAACTTTAAAACCAAGACATGGGGTCAGGCCAGCCCAGCTAACTGGAAGAAATGAGTTTTAAGGGCCTGACAAAAAGTCTGGAGGTCTGGGATCACTCGTATCTCTGGGGGGAGATCATTCCAGAGGGTAGGGGCCACCACAGAGAAGGCTCTCCCCTTGGGGGTTGCCAGCCAACATTGTCTGGCCGACAGCACCTTGAGGAGGCCCTCTCTGTGGGAGTGAACTGGCCGGTGGGAGGCAATTGGTGGCAGGAGGCGGTCCCGTAAATACCCCGGCCCTAAGCCATGGAGCGCTTTAAAGGTATCACCAACATTTATGGAGAACATCTCCATCAATACATCTATGTTCTCCATAGATGTATTGTTCTCGCTCTTTTTTATACTTTGTTCTAATTTGCAGATACAGCCACCAATCAATTTTTATTCCTTGTTTTTTTAGATCCTGATCTGATTTTAAATTTCCTTGTTCATCCAATAATTCCAAATATCTCACCACTTTATTTATGTCTATTATGTTTGGATAAATTATTGCTTCCATTGTTGATATCCAAATTGGAACTTTCATGTAATGATTTTTCTTAATTTTATCCCAAATATTTATCAAAGCATTTTGCACTAGATGTCTCTGGAAGTATGTATGGGTTTTGTTTTTCCCTTTCCACAGGAATGCGTGCCATCCCAGTTGGAGATCATGGCCCTCTAGCGTTAATACCTTTTTGTTGTTTAATTGGATTCAATCTTTAAGCCATGTCGCTGCCACCACTTGATAGTATAACTCCCAATCAGGGAGACCAAAACCTCCTTTTTTTCTAGAATCCTGTAAAAGTTTAAGTTTTATTCAGGCTTTTTTTCCTATACCAAATACATTTACCTATTGTTTTATTTAATTGTTCAAAGAAGGTTTTCCCCAGTCTTATTGGTATTGTTTGGAAGAGATATAACAATTTGGGTAATACATTCATTTTTACTGTGGCAATTCTGCCAATTAGCGATATTTTTAATTTTGCCCAATTATCTAAATCTTTTTGTATTTGTTGTATTAATTTATTGTAATTATGCTCTTTTAGCGAGGAACATTTTGCCATCAACCAAATTCCCATATACTTCACTTTTTTAACAATTTGGACCCCCAATTTCTCTTCCAATTCCTCATTTTGCCTTTTTGTAAGATTCTTAGTATTTTAGTTTTTTCTGTATTTATTTTGAGCCTGCACTTTACCAAATTCTTCAATTTCCTGCACTAATATGGTTCCCGTCTCCAAAGGATCTTCTATAATGAAAGCCAAATCATGTGCAAAAGCTTGTACTTTATATTCTTCTTTGATTTTCAGGCCTTTTATTGTTTGGTTTTGCCTAATTTGTATCAGTAATATTTCCAATGATAGTATAAATAGAAGAGGGGATAGGGGACATCCCTGTTTTACCCCTTTAATTATACTAATCTCCGTTGTTTCCCTATTTATTATTATTTTCACTGATTGATTGGAATAAATCGCCCTAATCATTCCCATAAATTTTTCCCCAAAATTCATAATTTTTAATTGATTAATAAAAAAGTTCCAGTTTAAATTATCAAAGGCCTTTTGGTCTATAAACATTAATCCTGCTTGCTTTTCTGGATGAGCCTCATAATATTCTAATGTGTTCATAATGATCTGTGTATTATTTCTTATATGTATCTATTGGGCAAAAATCCATTTTGAGCAGAATAGATAATTTCATTTAATATTTAATATTTTTTGGCCCTTTTGGCCATTATTGTCACAAATATTTTATAGTCAACATTAAGTAGTGAGATTGGTCCCCCTTTTAGTACCCTCCAATTCATGGTCCACCTCCCTCTCTTTTTTACTCTTCCCTTCCATTTTGTAATTAGTGGATTATGGTCCACTTATGTATTTGGTGTTATCTCTACCTCTGCTATATTTTTACTTAATTCCAAATCCATCCATACCATGTCTATCCTGGACCATGAATCATGTGGGTTAGAGAAAAAGGTATACTGTCTTTTTTGTGGATTTAATTCTCTCCAAATATCCTTTAAGTTCAGCTCTTGCAGCATATCAAAAAATGTAATCGGTAGTGTTTTTCTCTTCTTCCTATTTTTTTTCTCTCCCAGATGTGTAATCTTTTTTGGGATCTACCACCGCATTGAAATCTCCTAATAAGCAAATATTTTCAGGTTCTAATTCTACTATTTTCCCATGCAGTTTGTGATAATATTCCCTTTGTTTAGTGTTTGGTGCATAGATAACTGCCAATAGGGTTCATTTTAATTAATAGTGTTCTCCCTTCATCGTCTGAGTAATTTGTCTTGGTTATAGCCAATCCTTTATGTATACTGCTACACCCCCCCTTTTTTTTATGCAAGAGCCAAATAGAGTTTCCCTAATTTGGGGGCTTCTAAAATGTTACCTTGCTGTCTTTTAATATGGACTTCTTGTAGACATGTAATGCCCATATTTTGCTTTTGGAGTTTGGAAAGTACTTGCTTTCTTTTAGCCAGAGAATTTAAACCGTTTATATTGATTGAGATTAATTTAATTTCTTCTTCCATATTATTGTTTGTTAATAGTCCTTGTTTCTTTCCTTGCTCTTATCTCCTGTTGCGTCCTTGTCCTTACCCCCTCCCTTTCCTGTTGTTCTCTTTCAGTCCTCTCTTACTTCTTTGTCTAACTCCTTTTCTTCCAGATGTTGTTCTTCTTTGCTTTTGTCGACTGCATACACTGTAAACTTAATGAGGAACCTGATTTTTCACCTCCCAACATATCTCCTGTTAATTCCAGCTGTCCTGCTGGGAAGGCTGTCATCTGTGTATTTTTCTTCGCAGTTTTAGTGATCGTTGCCGTACTTGTCATGCTTAAACTCTTAAAGAGTTTCTTCTACAGTACCATAAATTGCCTATTCTTCATTTTCTCAATGAACCTTTTTCTAATAAAAATTCCTTCTACTTTGCTCACTTATCATATATCTACTATTATTAGATAGATCTTTATCTTACATCAATATTCTCTCTATAACTTAACCGTTATTTTCCAATGTTAATAATTACTTAAGTAATTAATAGTTCAACAGTTCTGATTAACAATACCATTATCAATTCCAATCTCAATTCATTTACTAATACCCAAGCAGATAAAATATAATAAATAAAAATTGTATATCCAAAATATTAACTATATAAAACTAGGTTTTGTATATCAGGATCAGACAAATATTACCTCTTAATCAATTTATAAATTTATCTATTTATAAATATATCCAATATATAAACCTATATATACCTCTATGCAGTTATATAAACATTACCATCGATAAGTTAAATAATATATACTAAATATAAATATACACAGTAATAAGTAATAAATAGTAAATATACATGGCTGGTATCTGATATATGCAATCCAAAATCCTTCACCAGTTTCAAAAGAGTTCTTCTAAGTCTCGCTGTTCCATCTGCAACTCCTCCGTCCTCCGCTTTCCAGATCCAAAATGTCAGCTTCCCTCTAACATGCACAGTCACTGCCACTTCTCTTTGCTTTCCAACCCTTAATGTCTCTGTCTGTATCGAAAAATACTTTTGTGCTTATTCCTTTCTTATCCACTTTCCATGATCCACAATCTCTAATCACTCGACATCCATCGCCGCAAATTCAGTTTCGCTGGTTAATACAATTTTCCAACACAGTTCTCATTCAGATCGTCAGCTCACACATCCTCCTCTTTCTACCATCTTCTCAGTACTTCGCTCCCACCACCAAGGTGCTGTTTTTCCCACTTTGGAGACTCACTTGTCCATCAGCTTGTAGCTTCCACAGGTTTAGAGAAGCAACCCAGTATCTCACTTTGTCCTGTCACTGTCCACTGATACTTCTCGCTGCTTCTCACTCTTTGCTTCCTCCACCATTCAGGCAGACTGTCACGCCTCCGGACCCGACCATTACAGCTGGTCTCTTTCACACTGAATTCAAGGGGTTCCTCCTTTCGCAATGGGGGATCGCTCTTCTCCCCGTCACCCCTAGAGTATCCCCTCTACGATGCCGACCCCTCCAGGGTCGGACCTTGCCTCTACCG
Source organism: Ptyas mucosa (assembly GCA_012654045.1). Taxonomy (NCBI): domain Eukaryota; kingdom Metazoa; phylum Chordata; class Lepidosauria; order Squamata; family Colubridae; genus Ptyas; species Ptyas mucosa. The sequence continues at coordinate 26,374,767 of WNWU01000012.1, forward strand.
GCCTCCAGACGCAAAAAAATCAGTCAGAAAGAACGGAGCCCCATTTTTCTGTACCACACCACCGTGACATCACCCTGGAAGTCCCTCAACAGCTCCCTCTTTTAAAGGGAGTTGTCTAGCAGCCTGTCCACTGAGGTTGCTCTGTTTTCTCACTTCTTGATGTGCACCAATGATTTTAAGCTACGACCGTTTCCCACCTGGGAAGTGGACCTGAGTGAAACCTTTGTCCAAGGTTTCACTCCCTATTTACATATTTAACAGAGAAGAATCAGTAAAATGGTTTCAATATAGATTAAATCTTTCTGTTCCCCATAAAATTGCATTAAAAAAAAATCCTAATTTTAATTGCAAGAATGCTTTCTGTTGTCATACAGTGGCATCTGACTTCTATGTTTTAAATGTCTCTCTTATCCTGCTCCTCTTCTTCTCACCTAAAACCAGCCTGTCCCTTGGGACCTCCCAGCTGGAATCATAAGGCAGTTGCATAGGGTCCACGTAGATATATTCATGCCCATCGGAGCTGACGGACTCAATCACCTTCCAGCGAATTTCATATCGAGGCTTCTGGTAGAAGGAAACAAAAGAGTTAGAAGATGGCAGGGCTACTTAAGATGCAGCCCACTGCAAGAAGAGGGTCCCTCTGGAGATTATCTCCTTGTGCAATTTGCACAAGGTATTATTGCACACCCAAACCTATAGTCTATCTTTATGTACAAAGGCCTTTCTCCAAGTGCTGCCTCCCTCCCTTCCTTAAGAGAGCTAAAGTAGCTCAAGTGGTACATTACAACATCAGCAGAAGTTTCTGCACAGAAATCAACCTGTCTTTGAATAAGGATAACAGCCTGTAACTAATCCCATCCATTCACTGGGACCCCAAAACAGACCTTTAAAAGCAGCTCCATTAGCTTTGTTAGCTTCTGTGCTATAAAAATAAAAATTATTTTACAAACTTGAAAAATGCTCATTCTCTTTTTACCATTCTCATTTTGATAATTACACATTTTAAAAGTTGACAGGTTGTCACTAAGAAAATTGAGAATATAATACCAAAAAAAGGACCATTAATACTATCTCCTATAGACAAGTATATACATGTCCTACGTTATGGGGAATTTTGTAAGTACTGTAATCTCTGATTGGTATTTCAGATTATTCCCAGAACCTTGGCATAGTAGACTCACAGTTCATAACAATCGAAGTTAAGCAAATCAACTATCATTCTTAGAGCTATTATTCCTACGGCTTCAGGAGTTTGTTCAGCCAGTCGTTCTCTTAAATTCAGCATAATTATTTAAAAGCTGATAACTTAATTGTCTGAGACACTAAGCGCTAAAAGCAGATTCTTACTTTTCGCCACAAGAAAATGAGGATCACCAGGAAAAGAACCATGAGAATCACAAAAGCCACGATTACTGAAATAACGATCACTTTAAAAGGTAGATCTAAAACAAGAAACATAAACAGAATTACTAAATTTACATATACATTTATGGCCAATGCTGCCCCAATATACTTATTTAGATTCTTAATCCATTTTTCACCTGCAAGATTTATAAAGAGACTTAAAATAGCAAGATTACCATATTCCTTTTTAGTCTGTCCATGCTAATTACTCACAGTATTGTTGCTAGTAATTTTGAAAACTTTTGTGCTTTTTGATAGATATATAGATAATGTAAAATTTTTTTGCCTGTTGTTCATATATTTTTCTTTCCCTGCTTTTGCCTGCCTTTTTCATGTTTTTGCTAGTTAAATGTTTTGACACCTACTGATGTTTATTAAATAGCGTTAAGCTATATTTTTGCTAGCTAAGCTGAGTGGCGTGTGTGCTTGCTGTGATCTGAATATCGGGACTAACTGGGATGATGCTGGGTGCAAACTAAACTGGAAATTACCCACAGTTATCACCGATGTACAGCACAGCTAGGGGACACAAAATCACTTCTGCCCGTGCCAGTGAAATAACACTGTTATTTATCTACATGTGTGTCAAAAATAATAAGATGGATATTGCAGGACTCACTGTATGGAACCAGGGTGATTTGCTGAGTGTGTGCACCAAGGAGATTTTGAGCTGCACATTGGATAAAGATAGGCTCATCTACTCTGTGAAAGTGGAGCTTGCTTGTCACGACGTATACTTTTCGATCATCTTCATAAGTAAAATTTGTTTGCAGATTCATTTCTTCTGAGGTGTTTCCCTGTATCTTAGTAGTTGTTCCCGTACACCTGTTTTGGAAAGCAATCAAAGAGAGTTTAACCACTATCTCCATTATATTGAGTAATATGTTCATCTCTATTGTAGCATATTCCTCTGTCTCTGCTTCTAAAGATTAGTCCCACTAAAAGTTTTCCCAGAAGTAGGTTCTGTACATTCAGGAGGTCTATGCTTAGCTTCTCAAGCTGTCCTACTATAGAGTGAAGTATTCAACCCAGAGCAAGGCCTGCAAACATGTATTTCAGCCACCTTCCTACAAGTAAAAAGGTCTGTAGCCTGGGCAATGTTGGACAGGAGAGCACTTGGGAACTCTTTGGATGTTCCCTTGGTATCCATGATGGAAGAACGACAGAACAAAACTTCAATAAAAAGAATAGTCTTAAGTGTGTCCATACTTGAAATATACTTCTACGGTCACCACATTTCAAAGAATATATTGCATGTGCAGAAAGGAGCAAAATGTTTAAGAATTCAGGAATATCCTATGAGGAAAGATCATCAGAACTGAGGCCTTAGGAAAAAGATATTGGATCATGGACATAAAGCAGGGGTAGCAACAGGGAACGGTAATCACCAAGGCATCTTTTGGGAAGCCAAAGAGCAGCAGCTATTATTCTTATAATTATTCTGCAGTTCTCTCAGACTATTTATGGAAAAAGCATAAGGGCCAATAATTTTGGCCAAAAACAGCCACTGTGATACCACAGGGAAGATCAGGGAAGGTTTGTGGAAGTAAACATCCACCTCTTTCACCTCCCCCTTCAAAAATATATGGGATAACAGAACCATCCCAAAACAGAGCTGAACATGCTCAGTAACCATAGAAAGTTGATGGTCAATTGAAAAAAATGAAAAGAGAGTGGGGGGGGGATGGAGGATAACCTGCTGGAATTGGGGGCTTGGAATGCTGAACAGCAGTATCTCTACGAATGCACTGAGACATTTTAATGCTTATTTTACTTCTTGTGAGACTCAAATCACCAGTAGCAAGATCTGAATTTACCTCATGTACTGTATAATGAGATTATAAAAAGACTGGTCTGCAGAAAAATCTCATGGTGAGTTCTTTTCTGCTGTTCTCCCCACCCAGAACTTTAAATGCAAAAGCACTCAATATGTTTGATGCAAATGTTCTCCTTACCATTTGTCATTATTACAGGTATACCAGGTAACCTCTGGTTGGGGCATTCCTTCTGTAGTACAGATCACTGTTTGCTCACCATTTGTTTTGTTGCTACTGTCTCTCAATTCAGTCACTGTAGCTGGGACTGGTTACATTGGAGAAAAGAATATGAGATAACAAATAATTGGTGATAGGGGTATATAGCTTTTGCAAGGGAAAGCTTCCTGAAAAATGAACAATACAGTACAAAGGATACTTTCTGAGAGTCAGAAACATGATGTTTAAACTCACTGCTATATCTTGCTCAACTGATATTCCATTTATCCTATACTCTATTTTTTTAGAATTTTTTAAACTGAGTGCTTTTAGTTTCATATCCATGCATCTTTGGAATTAATTTTATTTGGAAATCCCCTAAAGTTCTGGTGACATACACAGTTACCACTAGTTATTGAGCAATATTGCTACTTGGGAAGATTGCAAATAAATGATGCATTATAGTTACAGAGCCTGTGAGTAAATTAATGATCATGTTAAATCACAGAAAACACAGCAACATTATTACCTAATAGCCAGGCTTGTTGCTATGCACACAGTGGTCCTGCATTGAAGACACACTTTAATGCATGCATAGCAATGAGAGAAAATTTCCACCATTCTACACACACAAAAATGGCAGACTGAAGGTGCCATACGATTTTCATTCATGTGAACCACTGCAAATACCCACTAAGATAACATGCCAAGGTGTGCTTTTTCTTAACAATTATTGCATAAACAACAATTGGCTAGGTATGCTGAATCATAAACCATGGTTTTTGAGTAATAACGATTGGGTTTACATGATATTCTAAGCCATAATGTAGCTTTTAGGCTTCAGATTAGCATGTTGTATGAATCTAACCAGAACCCTTTAGATGAATATGAATAGACTATAATCACAACCACTTTGGCTAAGAAGTAGAAAGATAAGTAATTGTTAAACTGTGGGAAAGCCAGAAAAAAATAATTAAATCCTTTAATTAATTAAATGATCATAGATAAACTAAGGAACTCCACTTCCTGTTGACAGAGAGCAATTTAGCTCATTAAAGCAGCTTTATCCTAATAATTAAATGTCAAGATGACATTTAAATGTCATCGACTTTATGGTTGAAACCCATTTAGTAGTGTTGCACATGTGCCTCTCATTTTAAAAAAATGGTGCCGTTTCAATTGCACTGTTGTGGCTGCCAATTTTACTTTAAAAATAAAATAAATTTCCCATTGCTTCACCCCCACAGATGCCCCTGCATTAAAATTCTTGACATGCAGTGTTGAGTTTCTGAGTAGCTTTTACTAACTTTGAGCCAGGGAGCTGGACATGGACAGTAACACATGACAAAGGAAAGTCTGGAGTAACAACCACACAGCGCACTTGGAAGGAAGAATGGAAAACTGTTTTACTCCTTAATGGGACAAATTCAAGACCCACTAGAAAGTGACAGCTTTAGGGAAGGAAGAAGCTTTTTGCTCAAGAGGCATAAGAAACCCTTGAGAACAGTGTCAAATGAAAATTGCATTAGATGATAAAATGACCCGTTTATTTATTAGCCACCATTCTTCCCCAGCAAAAAAAAGAAAAGAAAAGAAAAGAAAAGAAGCCACCCAATCCAGAGATTCTGGGATTTTAGAACAATAAAAATAAAAGGAATATTAAAACAAAAAGCAATAAAGAATACACGATGGCCCATAAATATATCTTAGACATCATAATTTTCCATATTAAATAAAAAGTTTTAGCATCTTTTTGAGTGGTGAAACAATGTGAGCCAGGCTCTATGGACAGAATGTTCTGCAATTTGGAGGTTACCCAAGAGAAGGTCTACTTTCTAATCCATGTCCCCTTTATTTCCTGCCGTGATACTTTAAGATGGCCTTCCCTATTATCGTTTCTCCAATACTCCAATTTTTCCTATTTATGTTTACATTTTGGCTAAAAAGGGGAAACCGTGCAATCCTAAATTCTTCTCTTACAAATCCCCTTATACAGATTTTGCAATCTCCTGCCTGTCTTGCCTTTGAACCCAACTCCACGTCTCCCTGTTTAGAGTGCAATCATCCGAACAACCATTTGATGGAAGCAAGGCTTTTATTGAACAAGCAGGAGAGAATAAGAATATATTTGGAAAGCATGACTGATGACAGGAGCCTCTCAATCTCCTTGTTTTAATAAGATTCCCCTCATCCTTTGATTAGCCGCATGAAGGAGCTGCAAGTGTACCAGGGACACCCTACTGCGGGCTAATGTTCAGCTGTAGCTGATAAAGGAGGGATATGCGGACATTCACAGCTTGCTTCATTTTCCAAACTGCCTTTCACTTTTCCAGGTTCTGAAAAGACCACAACAAAAGAGGACAGTCAATTTCTTCGATCCTCCAGATGGCATCGGCCAGAAATAGGATTATGTTCTCAATCAGAGATCCCTACACACATCTATTCTTCATTCTGCCAGTTTCTGCCAGTGGACTGTCTTTGGGTACTCTCGTTGACATTGACAAATGATAGCCAATAGCTACAGTTCTTGATCAGAGGTTCCAGGCAGGGGTGTGGCTAGCCTAGGAAACCACAAGTGGTTTTTCTCCCCCATCACCATCCTTGCTCAAGGGGAAACATATTCTCTTTGGATAGCCAAGATTATCCCGTGCTAAAATTGGCTCTGGAAGAAAGTTATATTTTTTTCTTTTTGCAAGAAATCTCATGACATTTTGCATTCCCAAAAGTCTTATGAGAGTCCGTGTGATATACAGGTAATCCTTGATTACTCATTTAGCGACCGGTCACAGTTACAGCAGACTCCTCCCCCACTCAAAAAACCCCTACTTATGACCAGGTCCTCACGTTATAACTGTTATAGCACACACACACACCCCATGGTGATTCACCCTACTCTTGGTATAGTTAAGTGAAAACCAATTGCCCTGTCCTGGATATTTAAAATATGACTTAAAATAAAGATACATTTAATAAAGTATAATCTTTGCAAAGAGGTTATTTCGGCTGTAAATAAAAAGGAATGATTGCAAGGAGGTATGCTCACCATTAATCTGCAAATAGAAGAAGAGCTCTTTTAAGTCATCTTCGTGAAATGCTCGGACAGTGTACAAACCTCCCTCACTTGCTTTCACCCTTACGAGGGTCAGAGTAGTTTGATATCTGGAGAAAAAAAGAATCTTGCAACAGTCGAGATAGCAGAGCTTATATGGAAGCACAAATTATGATACTTTTCAAGAGGGAAATTTTTCACTCAAAGAGAGAAACTGTCAGGTTTCGATGTTATCTCAAATAAATTGCATTTCCAAACACAAAGTCTTTGATGAAACCTTTTATTTATTGGAATAACGATCTGGCCCCGGACTCGGTTGCAGCTGAAACTGACCTTCTGCCCCCAAACCCTTCCCTTTCCGTTCCTCAATTCTCAGCCTCTCATTGGCCATCTTCCAAATCACTCTTGTCTTCTTGGCTACTTCAACTCACAGAAATTTCCCCCCTCCCATCTCATCTCCTAGGGGACGTTATCTGCCGGGGGAATAAGTGGGTGAAAAGTCAAACTGCAACTTCTACTGTTCATGTCAGCGCTGGAGAGAATGTAACTTGGAGCGCTGACAGAAACCCATTTTAGTTAAGTTAGAATGAATTGTGATATTTGATAAACTAGAATTGCCATCGTGTATTAAATGAGAACTAACTTAAATATAGTGTGCCATCCCATTCCGATTTCTGATTTAGGAAATATAAGTTCCTGGATGCTTGATTTATATTGGACTAATGCCTACAGAGAAAGGGAAACAAAAAACATTTCCCTTATCTTTATATTATTACTATTATCAACTTTTTCCAAATGGGTGCAAAGTTTTATAAAATCCATTAGTGATAGAAGATTTTTCTTAGTAAAGGGAGGATAGATCCCTGTCTATGATGTATACAGTATATCAATTAAAAATAATAGATGGCTTAACGCTACATATACTAAAATATTGAGATGAGAGAGTTTACCTGGTTTCTGACAAATTCCTGCTGTTGATAGCAAAATCACTGTTGCTCTCAGAAGTCAGGGGCTTGTTATTCTGAAACCAGACGATGGTTGGAGTTGGATAAGCTTCGATCTGTATCAAAAAGGTGTGACTTTTGTGGAGTTCTGCAAATACGGTCTCATTCAGAACAGTGTGAAAAGACACAAAGCCACGTTCTAGATCAGAAAGGGTAAATCGAAAAGACACAAATGGACCTATATTATTTTTTTGGTTTCACAATCTGAGTTAATGATGAGGATAGTTAATTGGTTCTCTGTTTTAGCACAAATTGACTATTTTAATAAAACTACATGTTTTAAAGAAAGAATTTCAACTTGCATCTTAACATTACTATTCTAATTTATAAACACTGTAACCTGGACTTAGCCTTCTGCAATGAAGCTTTTTTTAAAAAATGAAAAAATAAAAAAGTGCCAGACTTGTGTGGAGAAAGTTCATGGTTCAGTGAATAGCATTACTAGTTAACTTAATGCTATAAATGTTAGGATTCTTTTTAAAATTTTATTTTAACTGATCACAGAACAGGAAATCACTTATCACTGCTTTGTAGCAGGGGTGAAATCCAGCAGATTCTAACAGATTCTGGAGAACCGGTAGCTGAAATTTGGATTAATTTGGAGAACCAGCAAATACCACCTCTGGCTGGCCCCAGAGTGGGGTGGGAATGGAGATTTTGCAATATCCTTCCCCTGCCACTCCCACCAAGCCACGCCCACAGAACCGGTAGGGAAAATTTTTGAATTTCACTCCTGCTTTGTAGTGTACTGTCACACTACCTTATTTTTTTTTATGAGGTATAAAGCACAGCAAGTTTGAGAATCCTTTTTGTTACCTCCTCCTTACAGTATTGGATTGGTCCAAGGTGAGATGCATTAGAAAACCTGGAATATTTGTTTTCTTTCTTGGAGGCTAGAAAAAAAAATCCCTTGCTCTTTAGCAGGGGACAGGCTGATCTGCAAATTAGGTTGTTTTTATTTTTGGTGGCTTGCTTGTTTCAGAGAAAGAGCAACTGTTTTGAAACAGAAGTTCCTCTCTATGGAAGTAACCAAAATGCATCAAAATGTTAGGCAATTTTGCCTAGGAATTCCTTGATTTTCTTTAGTTCCCCTTCAATGTGAAGCGTTATTTTGAGAAACTTTGCAAGCAAATATTTCTCAGTTTCTGAATGAACAAAACTATCAGGCAACTAATAAAGAAAATACTGCTTTGCTATTTTTGTGAGCAATTTGAGCTGAAACTTGGCATATCTATCACATAAGGTTTTGTGAAAGAAAACCAGAGTCTGGAACACAATTCCAGTTTAATAATAATAATAAAAAAACCCTCCTGTGCCACTTAGGCAATCTATAGTTTTTCCTGGGAAAAAAAAGGTTGACATCTTGAGCAAAATATAAGCGATGCCTTGTAGTTTTGTTTAGAGTCTTATGACAAATGTGCATTTCTTAAACAAACTAAAATGATACTGGTAAACTGATTTACACATTACAGGTAGTTCTCGACTTATGACCACAGTTGAGCCCGAAATTTATGTTGTTAAGTGAAACATTTGTTAAGTGAATTTTGCCCCTATTTAAGACTTTTCTTGCCACTTTTGTTAAGTGAATCACTGCAATTGTTAAGATAGCCTGTTAAGTGAGTCTGGCTTCCCCATTGACTTTGCTTGACGGAAGGTCGCAAAAGTGGACCACATGACCCTAGAACACTGCAACTGTCATAAATATGAACCAATTGCCAAGCATCTGAGTTTTGATCATGTGACCACGGGATGCTGCAAAGGTTGTAAGTCAGGGGTGATCTCTACTTACCTTTACTACCGGTTCGCAATGGGGCCATGCGTGCATGCACAGAAGCATTTTGATGACGTCGGGGTCAGTGGGTGGAGCCTCCCGCCAGTTTTACTACCGGTTCTATAGAACCGGTGTGAACCAGAGGCAACCTACCACTGTTGTAAGTGTGAAAAGTGGTCATAAGTCACTCTTTTTAGTGCCGTTGTAAGTATGAACGGTCACTAAATGAACTGTTGTAAGTAGGGGACTACCTGTATTATTATTTTTCAGTTGGAATGAATTAAAAGGGATTTGTTTTCCAATATTGCCTATGAAAATCAGCACTATGTATACTACTGAAATGCCTAAAGGTGTAAAAGTTATTTCAGGAAGAGTATCAAACGGGTGACAAAGAAAAAGATTTCACCCAACATACCAATCACTCTGATAAAGATACTTCTTTCTTCTTTTTGTCCAAAATACGTATCCGTGGTCTCACATACATATAGACCTTGATCATCCAAGTCTGCATTTGGAATGGTTAGGATGGAACTAGTATAATGTTTGGCTCCTGGAACAATATGTGTCACGGGTTTTACCTCCTTGCCTACCTATAAAAAGAGGAAGTAATACTGAGTTTCCAAAGCTCAAACAACAAGGAACATAACCATATGCTGTCTCAAATGATGAAATGCTTTCATTTAATGTATTTTCTTTACTGTGAAAATATGAAGATTGTTCCTCTCTTGTTAGTAGAGTGTCTGATGGCACGTGTGACACGTAAGATTTCAGGAGAAAACATACCAGTAGCAAACCTGAAATATATATGATAAAAGTCATAGTATACCTTTTCTCTCCTCAAGAAGCAGAAGGCTAATTCTCTCTCTCTCTTTTTTTAAAATTTGATTTATATGCCGCCCTTCTCCGGAGACTCAGGGCGGCTTACAATGCGCTAAGCAATAGCCTTCATACTTTTTGTATATTTATACAAAGTCAGCTTATTGCCCCCACAAACCGGGTCCTCATTTTACCCACCTTAGAAAGGATGGAAGGCTGAGTCAACCTTGAGCCTTGGTGAGATTCGAACCTGCAATAATTGCAGGCAGCTGATGTTAATAACAGGGTGCTTTAGACCACTGTACTATCCAAGGCTCTTTTGTAGAACACTTCTTTGATGAGGATATTTGATAGTAATAAAAATATAAATCTGCTACTCTGGATGATAAAATGCACATCTTTCTCAGCTTCCATGTTACATTTTTTAAAACAAACATAGTTGCAGGCGAAAATATTGGTGGAATACTGCTTTGTCGTATCAACAATCTCAGATACACAGAGGAGAAGTGAAGGAAAAAAAAGTCTCTGAATTGCAAAATAATTTGCAAAGTGACAGCTGAATTAAATAATGAGAAAGATGCTGCGGATTTCTGGAACTGAGCTTTAGGATTTGGGAGATACAGTGGGGCAAAAAAGTATTTAGTCAGCCACCAATTGTGCAAGTTCTCCCACTTAAAAAGATGAGAGAGGCCTGTAATTGTCCTCATAGGCAGACCTCAACTATGAGAGACAAAATGAGAAAACAAATCCAGACAATCACATTGTCTGATTTGGAAAGAATTTATTTGCAAATTATGGTGGAAAATAAGTATTTGGTCACCTACAAACAAGCAAGATTTCTGGCTCTCACAGACCTGTAACTTCTTCTTTAAGAGGCTCCTCTGTCCTCCACTCATTACCTGTATTAATGGCACCTGTTTGAACTTGTTATCAGTATAAAAGACACCTGTCCACAACCTCAAACAGTCACACTCCAAACTCCTCTATGGTGAAGACCAAAGACCAGAAACAAAATTGTAGACCTGCACCAGGCTGGGAAGACTGAATCTGCAATAGGCAAGCAGCTTATTGTGTGAAGAAATCAACTGTGGGAGCAATAATTAGAAAATGGAAGACATACAAGACCACTGATAATCTCCCTCGATCTGGGGCTCCACGCAAGATCTCACCCCGTGGGGTCAAAATGATCACAAGAACGGTGAGCAAAAATCCCAGAAACACACGGGGGGACCTAATGAATGACCTGCAGAGAGCTGGGACCAACATAACAAAGGCTACCATCAGTAACACACTATGCCACCAGGGACTCAGATCCTGCAGTGCCAGATGTGTCCCCTGGGTTAAGCCAGTAAATGTCCGGGCCCGTCTGAAGTTTGCTAGAGAGCATTTGGATGATCCAGAAGAGGATTGGGAGAATGTCATATGGTCAGATGAAACCAAAGTAGAACTGTTTGGTAGAAACAGAACTCGTCATGTTTGGACGAGAGAGAACGCTAAATTGCATCCAAAGAATACCATACCTATTGTGAAGCATGGGGGTGGCAACATCATGCTTTGGGGCTGTTTCTCTGCAAAGGGACCAGGACGACTGATCCGTGTACAGGAAAGAATGAATGGGGCCATGTATCGTGAGGTTTTGAGCGCAAACCTCCTTCCATCAGCAAGGGCATTGAAGATGAAACGTGGCTGGGTCTTTCAGCATGACAATGATCCCAAACACACCACCTGGGCAACGAAGGAGTGGCTTCGTAAGAAGCATTTCAAGGTCCTGGAGTGGCCTAGCCAATCTTCAGATCTCAACCCCATAGAAAACCTTTGGAAGGAGTTGAAAGTCCGTGTTGCCCAGCGACAGCCCCAAAACATCACTGCTCTAGAGGAGATCTGCATGGAGGAATGGGCCAACATACCAGCAACAGTGTGTGCCAACCTTCTGAAGACTTACAGAAAACGTTTGACCTCTGTCATTGCCAACAAAGGATATATAACTAAGTATTGAGATGAACTTTTGATATTGACCAAATACTTATTTTCCACCATAATTTGCAAATAAATTCTTTCCAAATCAGACAATGTGATTGTCTGGATTTGGTTTTTCATTTTGTCTCTCATAGTTGAGGTCTACCTATGATGACAATTACAGGCCTCTCTCATCTTTTTAAGTGGGAGAACTTGCACAATTGGTGGCTGACTAAATACCTTTTTGCCACACTGTATGCCTTAAAGCAGGGGTGTCAAACTCGATTTCATTGAGAACCTCATCAGGGTTGTGTTTGACTTCTGACGGGCAGGGGTATGTGGCCGGGGTGGTGGTGGTGGCTGACCAGCTTGACGTCACTTGTGTTGAGGGTGCCCAAGCATTCTGCCAGCGAAAACAGGCTCCTTTTCACTGGCAGAGGCACCCCGGGTGGGTTCGCGGTTTCCAGGGAGGCCCTGTGGGCCAGATCTAGGCACCCCAAGGGCTAGATCCAGGGCCTTGAGTTTGACACCCCTGCCTTAAAGCATTCTCCTTTAAGAATATGGGGGCTCTCTTGGATCTAGCACTCATACTGGACAGTCACAGTGACAGGGAGGGCCTTTTATCAGAGATTGCTGATAATCCAGGTTCACTCCTACCTAAAGGAGAAAGACCTAGTTTGGGCAAGTCATGTGATAATCTCAAGGTTGGTGCATTGTAAAGCTATTGTTTAGCCAGTGTTTGAAAGTGCATCCAGAAATTGTTGTTGGTCAGAATGCAGAAGCATTCTGGTTGTACATTAATAACTCACCTGTTGAAATAGCTTCACTTCTTGCTAGCTGTTTTCTGAGGCCAATTCAAAATGTTCACAATGGCATATATAGTAAATACTTACATAGCTGAGGCCAAGCTACTTATTGGACTATTCCTGTATAATTGACCATTATTTAGGGGCATAAATATAATTAACACCAACAACTAATTAGATTCTTCCTATGGTGGGGCCAACATGAATGGATTTGGTAGAGTATACATAATACACATTTTGTCATTTTGGCTTTATTGTCATTAGGAAAGAACATCTGTAGTTATTTCTGTAATAACTAAGAAAGGAAATGTCTTTGTTTTGCTTAGAGGACCAAATATTTAATTGCCATTTTGCAGTAATGTCTAAGCATACTTCTGTAGAGAAGGTATCTCGGAGTCTATTTTATATCCTATGATTAGAATAGAATTCTTTATTGGCCAAGTGTGATTGGACACACAAGGAATTTGCCTCTGGTGCATAAGCTCTCAGTGTACATACAAGCATCAGGTGATAAATCATGATCACAATCATAATCCATCATGAATCATAAGAGAACACTCAGTGATAGCCACAAGATACTAAATAAAATAATCAACACAAATAATAACAACAAAGTGATAGTCATAAGATGCTAAAGGAATAGGTAATATGAAAGATAAGGATAAATAATAGTAATACAGCCCTACTACATGGTTTGATATCCTAGGGCATAAGATAGTGTTGTGGGAATTAGAAAACACAGACACAAATGCAAACACTCACACAAAGATCCATGTCGACTTGCTTACCCTCTGTCCAGGATAACTCCAGATATAACTGATCAACTCAATGCCTCTTACTGTACATGTCACAACGATATTTTCACCTTGTTTCAAAATAGTTTGCACCGCACTGATAGAAACATTGATGACGGCTGTAGGAGTGGAAGGAACTGTAAAAGAACAAAACTAGTGAATAGGGAAGAAAGTTAGCTCACAGCAACTTCTATGAAAAAAACAATTGCAGCAAGCTCAATCAATATGCTGCTGTCTCAGAGTGAGAAAATTGTTTTCTGTGGGTTTCACTGCATGGACAATTTAAAAACTTCAATATTAATAAAGCATAAGATGTTAACAGTGAATAATAACTAGCCCAGTGTGGAACTACAACAAGAGCCCCTAAAGTGGAGTTCTTAATGCTCTCTGGGTTTAGTTGTCTGCTTGCAGATTTTTCATTACCCAACTAGGTAACACCCTCAGGCTGATGTTGTTACTTAGCTGGATAATAAAATTTCTGCAAGCAAACAATGAAGCTCAGAGAGCACCAAGGACTCCATAGTTCAATCCTGAGATAGATACGTTCTCTTCTATTAGAGCCTAAAAATCTTAAAATCTTGTGGAGAACAGGGCAATGGCCTGTCATTGAACTTAATCACAATGGAGATCTGAGTAAATTTCTGCTCTGGCAAATCAACAAGGTGACCTGACATGACCATTTTCTCAACTTCAGGCTGAGAAATAAGATAAATTTCAGTCAAAAAGATAAATTCATATTATAATAATCAGACAAATGCCCTATATGCAAAGCATCTTAAATATTATAGCTCAGATCAAACCTCCTATAACAGACATATCAGCCCTGGCTCAAGTGCCAGAGAGTAGCCTATTATTTTGGCAAGTAATGATGTAGCTTCCGCTGCAACCTGTTCACTACTCAGTTGTTTAATGAATGTGCTCTCCCTGAAAACAGGTATTTTTCCCCAAAGGAAATACAAGATGGATCTCTTTGCAAAGCTTCTCATGATTTTTAGTGAAGCAGATATACAAGATCTATCAATTGCACCCACCAGAATGATGCCAGGAAGCAATGAGCAGAATCCGCTCTTTCGTCTTTTTCAGATGAGCGCAAGCTTTTTTCGTTTTTTAAAAAATAGGGCTGCTTTTCTGTGTGGCATTCCCATTGCTGGGTGGCACAGTGGTTAGAATGCAATATTGCAGGCCAATTCTGCTGACTGCCAGCAGTTCGATTCTGATTGGCTCAAGGTTGACTCAGCCTTCCATTCTTCCAAGGTCCATAAAATGAAGACCCAGATTGTTGGGGGCAATGTGTTGACTCTGTAAACTGCTTAGAGAGGGCTGTAAAGCACTGTGAAGTGGTATATAAGTCTAAGTGCTATTCCTAATCCATCCCTATCTAGGATGATGTCTTGTTTTCATTCAGAGGATCCTTTCTGCTCCACACACTGGCTAATCCTATAATAGTGAAAACGTGTAAACATTGAGCCAAGATTCACCTTCAATATTGTAGACATAGAATGTTTCAGACTCAAACTCTTCATCTTCTATCATTGCCTTGCAGATATAGGCCTTGTCTTCAAACTGCCCTTTAAAGCCTTGCTGTGGAAAATACATTCCAGGGACTGGATCATTAACCCTCTTTTCATGAAGAGAGACCGTGGCATTGGGGTTTGTCACACGACAAGGAATAATGACTTCAACAAAGCCTGTGCTGAACACAAAGGTGTCTTCCTGGGTGCTTGGTAGGAAAGGCATGGAGAGATCTACGAAGAAGAATGGAAAGAAGCTGGTTTTGTCATCGACTAGGGAGGTATCTAAATCACAAAGACTGAAGATAGATTGATTACCTCAAACAGCCTCCTAAATCAGGTTTTTCCAACCTTGGCAACTTTAATTCTGGGAGTTGAAATCCACAAGTCTTAAAGTTGCCAAGATTGGAGACCTCTGTCCTAGATGCAATAAGGGATACACTTATGACCAGAGCAGCTCAGTATGGAATGAGAAGGAGAAAGGCAACAATGATGTTTTCTCTGCAGAGAGATGTGGCTTGGTTCTTCTCTACTACACTGTTCCACAGTGTAATACTGTAGATGTGTGTGTGTGTTGGGGTTTAGCATGTTTATAAGTGTATGAGTGCATATACATGTACATCTCCACAGCTGGTATGATAGGTATTGGTTTTAAATAGGCCGCAAGGTTGTAACTTTTATATATGGAGGCAGCAGAGGAATTTATCTCAAAGAAAAAGCCCTGTGTATTAATCCTGTATTGACAGCATAGATCAGTTTAAAGGAGGAACAGGATTTTTGCCTCCATTTCAAAGTCTTTATTCTCATAGATGAAATTTTTCTGCATTACATTGGTGGCCACAGCCAAAGCTTAAAAGTAGGTAGAACTTAAGGTATACAGCTGTGATGGCGAACCTATGGCATGCGTAGCCATATTGGTGGGCATGCGAGCTCAGCTCCGCCAGTTGATTTTCGGGCTTTCTGGGAGTGTTTCCTGCCTCCAGAGAACCTTGGGGGGTGGGGAAGGTCCATTTTTCTCTCTTCCCCAGCCTCCAGAACCTTTCTAGGAGTCTGGGGTGGGAGAAAACAGCCTTCCCCACTCCCCCAGAGACGGAAACGGCCCATTTGCCAACTTCTGGTGGGACCTGAAGGACCATTTTTTGCTGTCCCCAGCCTCCAGAGCCTTTCTAGGAACCTGGGGAGGGCAAAAACGGCCTCCCCCACCCCCCAGGGGCTCTCTGAAAGCTGGAAACGGCCCGTTTGCTAACCCTACCTGACTCCTAGAAAGGCTCTGGAGGTTGGGGACAGCAAAAAAACGGGCCTTCCGGTCCCACCAGAAGTTGGCAAACGGGCCATTTCCAGCTTCTAGAGGGTCTCCGGAGGGGGTGGGGAAGGCCGTTTTTGCCCTCCCCAGACTCCTAGAAAGGCTCTGGAGGCTGGGGAGAGCAATAAACCGGGCCTGCCAGATGGGGAGGGAACAGGGGTGGGTGGGTGCGCGCACATGTGTGGGGGCAGGGCGCATAGAATTATGGGTGTGGACGCTCACATGCACGACACTCGTCCCCCGCTCCTAGCCCCCAATGGCAAAAAGGTTAGCCACCACTGGTATACAGCATAAGAAAAACAAAAAAATTACATCTAGGCATCCTACTTCAACTTTTGAAGGTCCTCCCCAGCAGGTAGAGATGATAGTAGGAAGAAGCAAATACTGTATCATTAATATTCTAGGAAAAGTAGTGTGGCCTAGAAAATGCATAAATTTAACTGAGTTATCTGGAAATAAGTCATGTTTGCATCCAGAACCGAGAGTCCTTGTTTTTTTTTCTTCTGGACTTTCTGTTCATTCAACAGAACCAAATACCTGCATACACATGAAGCATAAATTACAGGATTAGAAGTATCAAAGTTGTGCAATCTCCATTACCTGGTACAAAAATGTAGATGGCCTTTCCATCCAGGGGTTGATTGTCGGTACAGGAATATTCACCTGTGTTCAAACCAGTCAAGTTCCTTAACGTGAGGGTGTTGGTAAAAATGGCGCCCCTTTTCTCCAGCACAGTGTCTAATTTGGTATGCTTGTTGTCGGTTTCCCAGATAACCTCATTGTGGCCTGAACATTTCAGGGTAAAATCAGTGTAGAGATTGAGGACAACTTCGTGGGCACTGGGAGTAATTTCCAGGGAGCTGATTTCTTTTGCACCTTTAAGAAATCATTTGGAAATCAAATGAGGAAGAGACAGAACAGCGGAAGAATGTACAGAGATGAATGTAAGGACAGGGATAAAAACAAAGCAACGGTAAAATCTAAACATTTGAACTGCTTGAAAAGCAAAATCATTTTCCATTTGGAGGTAGAGGCTAAAGGCCAACCAGTCAAGATATTTGACTAAAAATGAATTCATTGCCATGAATGAAAGGGTCTTGTTCTCCATCTAATGCCTTTTCCTTCTAGGAAGAGCCTGAGATTGGTCTCTGGCAGAACAATAAATTATGAGTAATTGCATGATGTGAGTATAATTCAGGCATTGTGTACAGAACAACTGGAAAACTCCAGTGTAATAAGGATTTTTTTTTCCTTCCTAGAACATGGCATATTCTGACCCATTAATTTTGACCCCTGTTACTGAAGTGTCTCTGTGATTTGTGTTGAAGAAATCTAAACAAGCTAAGGATGTGAAATGAAAATGAAAATTGCCAGGAAATCCATGGGAAATGATACAGTAAACAGCATTTTCCTGAATTGCTTCCTACAAATCTCAACAATGTGTCTCTTTTCTCTGCTGGCAACAACTCACCTCTTTCAAAACTTCCATATCCTTTCCTAAATAGACACTTTTTACAGTTGAGTCACCAACCAGAAGACGGCTTTTCTTTTTAGATAACCTCACCACATTGCTGATTTGCAACACCTGCAGACCTTCCTTATCCAAGACCTCTTTTTTCTTGCAGACTACAATCCCCTGCCTAGTTCAGTCATCATCACCACAAATTGGTGTCCTCATAGACTCACATTAGAGCAAGATTAGAGCAACATCTGACAGCTGTGGCTAGGGGGACCTTTGCACAGGTTCGCCTGGTGCACCAATTGCGACCCTACTTGGATCGGGAGGCTCTCCTCGCGGTCACTCATGCCCTTGTCACCTCACGGTTAGATTATTGCAACACACTCTACATGGGGCTACTCTTGAAAAGTGTTCGGAGACTACCGGTGGTCCAGAATGCAGCCGCGCGAGCTGTCGTGGATGCACCTAGGTACACCCACATTACACCAATTCTCCGCAAGCTGCACTGGCTCCCTATTGGTTTCCGATCACAATTCAAGGTGTTGGTAATTACTTTAAAGCCCTACATGGCTCAGGGCCAGGGTATCTTCGAGACCGCCTTCTACTGCATAACTCCCAATGACCGGTAAGATCCCACAGAGTTGGTCTCCTCCAGGTCCCATCAGCTAAACAATGCCGGCTGGTGGGCCCGCGGGGGAGGGCCTTCTCTGTGGCTGCCCCAGCTCTCTGGAACCAGTTACCTCCTGATGTCTGGACCATCCCCACCCTATTGGCCTTCTGAAAAGCAGTGAAGATCTGGCTTTTCCGGCAGGCCTGGGGCCGTTGATCTCGCTATATCCGGCGAGATCTGGCCATGAATGGTTTAAAGGAGTTTTAATGTTTTTAATTCTTAAATGGCCTTGGATAGCACAGTGGTCTAATGCACCCTGTTATTAACACCAGCTGCCTGCAATTATTGCAGGTTCGAATCTCACCAAGGCTCAAGGTTGACTCAGCCTTCCATCCTTTCTAAGGTAAGTAAATTGAGGACCCAGTTTGTGGGGGCAATAAGCTGACTTTGTATAAATATACAAAAGTATGAAGGCTATTGCTTAGCACATTGTAAGCCACCCTGAGTCTCCGGAGAAGGGTGGCATATAAATCAAATTTAAAAAAAAAGTTTTTTATAATGATTTTAAATGCATTGTGAGCCGCCCTGAGTCTCAAAGTCAGCTTATTGCCCCCACAATCTGGGTCCTCATTTTACCTACCTTAGAAAGGATGGAAGGCTGAGTCAACCTCGAGCCTGGTGAGATTTGAACTTGCAGTAATTGCAGTCAGCTGAATGTTAATTACAGTACTTTAGTCTGCTGCGCCACCAGGAATAATTTATCACTGCCTGAACACAACTAGCTGTCACATCCTGGAAATTTTCATCAACCACGAGAGACAAGTTCTAACTGACACAGTAGATGGTTGCACTGATGGCCTTGAAGACTGTCCACTTTGTCAAGTCCAACAGCATTTGCACTATTCTCATATAACTGTACAAGATCTTTCCCCAGGTACCTCACATGGATCTGCACCATGTATGGATTCCAACTGGGAACAAACCCAAGTGACTTTGTCTGTCAGGTGTTGAACAGGTTCCTTGGTGTGTTCCTAAAGATGATCATCAGAGGTCTCCTATCCCATGAGGGACTGGCAGCTGGAGGACACTCTGAGGATGCAATAATGGTGGAAAAATAGTAACGTTTTCCCACTATTACCACCACAAGGAGCTCTAAGTGGTATCTAGTTGGAATCCTCTTTCATTTTCTTCCAGTGATACTCTAGGTGTCTTTTAACACTTTTCTGAACCTTCACCTCCTCCATGAACCATGGGAAGAGTTAGGACTGATGGGTCAAGAGAGGTCACATAGGCATGATCCTATCCAAAACCTTGGCTGCCCTTTGATTATAGGACGTTATCAGAGCTTTGGCAGGAACATGCAGACACCCCCCCTCCCCGATATGCCCCAGTTCCCTCTGGAAGCCATTTTATTGCTATTAGTTGCCAGGGACAGATTGCTGGAATGGGTCTGGCCTCCCTGTGGAGAGAACCACATAAGAGAATCTGAAGGCCAACAGGGCATGATATCTCCATGACAAGGAGGATACCAACAGGTTGTTCTCCACTAATCATGTTGACATTGCTCCGACAAGCAGATCATATCTGGCGGGTGATTACTGTCCCGAGCTGGACTTGAGATGATTCGGATTAGGCCCATGGCTGCTATAGTAGTCATGATCTCTTGGGCCCCTTCCAAGGCCATACCCACAGATGGCAAATTGAAGTTCCCCAGGACCATAAGCCTGGGAAACTCTACTACTAACCCTGAGATGGCCTCCAGCAGCTCAGGAGGGAGGTTGTTATGCAGCAGGGAGGCTGGTACAGTAGGCAACACTCCCACCTGATCTCATGAGCTCAGCTTCCAGAACAAGTCCCATAAGCCCAGCTTCCCAAGTTTTCCAGCCAACTTGGGAAGCAAGGCCCCGAAGGCCAAAAGAGATTCTCAAATGGTTAATGCCACCCTTCTTTTCCTGCCCTGGGGTCTTGGCTGATGCCAAACCCTAACCCAGCTGGGCACATCTCTGAGAGTGGAGCTACCCTCTTCTGGAGTCTGCCAGGTCTCAGTGATGTGTGCCAGATTGGCTCGCTCCTTCTCAATAAGGTCTTGGATGAGGGGAGCCTTACCACTATCCTGGCATTCACCACCAGCAGCTAAACCACAAGGCCTCCAAAGATTTCCAGGGGCTGGGAGTGAGCTCAGAGCACAAAAACATGCCACTGGTACTAAGCATTGGTGGCATCTTCTGCTGAAATGGCCTGTCCTATGGCTCCCATAGCAACCCATGCGCATCGCTAAGGTTATGTGTTGCCATGCCCAAGAGCCCACAAGATGGTCTTCGCCCTCCGATCCTGATCTCCCTCCTTTTGGGCCACAGGATTTGCCATTCCCTTCATTCCCTTCACGTTCACTCCTTCAGACACTTTCAGTTAGTGGACTTCTACTCCATAAAACTCTGAATTCAACTCAAAGAAGTATTAAGAGCTCCTCCTTTATAAAATAAACAAATGCCCTAGTTTGCTTTTACTTTTCCCACATCTAAACAGACTTTGGACTGGTCTGAAGAATATTTTCTTCAAACATAGAATTCTCACCCTGTTCTTGACTGTTATTTTATTTATAAAATTAAAAGATGAAAAGGTACAATTATTGCAGAAATAAAACAGGGTGTAGAGAAAGTCAGCAATGGAACTTAAGCACTAAAATTTAGGGGTGGGATTTAAGACAGCAACGGTGGCAGAACTCTTGGAAACTGGAAACTGTTATGTTGATTCATTTGATGCCAAGGTTCTGCATCCTTATTTTGTGAGTCCCCGGCCTTAAGGATGTCTCAGACAGTTTCTCTAGCTGCCTTAAATCTTTCTGTTTATTTAACAGACCACTGCAGGAAACCCATGCAACTTTCAGGCTCCAAAAATGATCCCAACTCATGAACTGCAATGTGTCTGTGGCCTGCGAGTACCCAACTGCTCTTTCTTCCCTTCTTTTGAGAGAAGGAAAAGGAGAAGGCTAAAAAAAACTAATGAGTTTAAACTAAGCTCAGGCATGCTCTCCCTCTCCTCTCCTCCCCTCCCCCTGCACCTAATGAATCCCAGGTTTGTCATCTGAGAAGATGGAAGTTTCAGAGGAGTATTTTTGGTAGGGTAACCTGCATCTGCTTTTGCCTTATACTCATTAAAACACCTGCTAAAGATGTAGAAGTCAGCTGAGAAGGTTTACGTTTATGATCCCGGACTCATCTTTAGTAAAACATACTGCAATTAGAAAAAGAAAATCAGACTATTCAAGTGGGGATGGTTTACAAACCACTTGTTTGAATTCCTTTTTGAAACAATATTCATGTTCATACTGAAACAAAGCACAGTATTATCAACTGAATTGGATCCAGAGAAGAAAGTATTACTTCAACATATAAAGAGGGCTTTTTTTCAGCTTTTTTTTTTCCTTGAGGCATTAACCTTCCTATCCTCAGGGCTAGGGAAGCTTCTAAAGCAGTAGTCCAGAAAACTCTGCCTGTCCGGTGCAAATGCACAAATGGTTTGCATATACAGCAGGGTTTCTAGCCTTGGACTCCAGCTTTAACTGATTATATCCAGCACCAACACCTTTAGGGTGGTTAATCAAAAGTGGTCATCAACATGGAAGTAATTTTCATGGAAATCAATGGGACCTATATATTAAATGGGCGGTGAATTGGTTGACTTTTGTTTAATATAACAAATTCTATAAGCCTGAGTTACAGAAGTATGTGTGTGTGCGACGAGTGCATGTTGCAGCTAAGAGGCAAATGCTATTCTTTTAAGATTAAGGTATCAAAGCAATTATATATATAGACAATAATGTCACAAAATGTGATTCGGGACGGGAGAATTCCTTTTTCTCTCTACATGAAAGATAGCCAATCACAGCCTCTCTTCTGTACAAAATGGAAGTTTTGTGAGCACTTTCCATAGAAGCATTTGTACCCAGGTGTTTGCTTACTTGTGAGGAAGAGGACCAAGAAGACTAGCATCTTCTGAAAGAAAGCAGGCATCGTGGCTGTCAGTTCTGTATCATGCAGTACCCTGTAAAAAGAAAAGCCAAACCAGTGATGCATAGGAAACTGGAGAGTGAGCATTATATGCCATGGCCAAGGGTAGATTAATAAATATTGATATATTAGAATCATATTAATACAATGAACGAATGTCTAATCTGTTCCTTTCTTTGGGGTTGTGTATGGTAGCCAAAGTAGTGACTATCTGCTTTAATGGAGAAAAGCAATGGGTGAAGGAAATTCTTCAGCCTAACCCTAACTTTGACTTTAATTAGAACAATCAGTATTGGTGCCAAGCGTCTCCACAATGCAAATCTTTCGGCTTGGTTCTGGTTAAAAAAAAATAGACAATGTCTCTTGCTTTTTACTCTCTTAACAATATTGGTTTAATAGGGCTTAGAGTTCATTGTTGTGGGAAGAAGTCACAAAATCCAAGCAGCAGCTTGAAGCCATTACTGATGACTGCATGACTTTAGTTTTGGAAAAGCGCTGGCACTGAATCATAACCACAACATCCCAATGTAATAAGATAAGAAGCATCTTGTGACTACTTTTCATAGTTTCTTACGTCATCTGGGGTCAATTTACTTTACAATTTGGACATAGCAGCTGAATGAGGTATATATCTATGAAAACCACTATATCTTACTTTTTTTTTCTTTTTTGTATCTAGTGATTCATATTCCGAGTTCCACACATCTTCTCTAGATGGATGACAACCAATGCTTTGAATTTGGAGATAAAGAAGTGTTCCAGAGCATGCTCTGAAGTCCTTTTTCTTGTCTTTGAAACAGTGTGTGTGGGTTTATGTGAGTATGCTCATATTTGCAAAGTGCCCATAAGTAAATTATATTTGTGGCATATGTAAGTTCTATTTCCTTTTATAAGTGAAAAATTGAGCACCAAGAAACTAGATTGAGCAGACTGCCTTCTCAGGTACAGTCAAATTCTTAAGGCTGGGGCCTGTATCATTTCAACAGAAAAAGGATTTGGAGAAAAAAATGCAACATTCTAGGAAACTGTTTTGCAACTATATTTACTTTTGAAGAGAGTGCGATAAAGAATTTGTGATACTATCATCTGATAATATTGATAGCTCCTGGTATTCCAGATCCTTAAGCACATTTATTTTCCTTCTCAACAGGGTTTCATATGCAAATCTAGAAATACAGTAGGATTGCAAGGCTCTATGTAGATTCTGTAAAGAAAAACTATATTCTCTTTGCATTGAACCACAACTTCTATTGGCAGCCTAAAAACTGTACAAATGTAAGGGAGGGTACAAATCCTTCTACATCAGGGTTGTCAAACTTAAGGCCAGTGGCCGGATCTGGCCAGCGGGGTGCTTAAATCTAGCCTGTGGGGCTGGCCTGGAAATATCAAAGGACTGGCCCACGGTTTGGCCGCCTCTGCTGGAAATGGGCCATGGGGGTGGAGGGGTGGGGGTTTGGGAAAACGGTCTGCATGGCAAGGTGCTGCAGGAGGCATCCGTCCCGCCTACCCCCTGCCCTCCCTGGCCCATAGAGAACTACAATGCTGATCCAACCTTCGAAGAAATCCAGTTTGACACCCCTGTTCCACATGAAAGAAATCCTGTTAATTCTATCTATCTATCTATCTATCTATCTATCTATCTATCTATCTATCT
>WNWU01000012.1:26398896-26471394 GCA_012654045.1 Ptyas mucosa
TCTATCTATCTATCTATCTATCTATCTATCTATCTATCTATCTATCTATCTATCATTTTTCACATGTCCCTCAAAAGAGATAATTAAAAACCTTTAAAGCTTCATTTTGTTCCCACTAAACTCAGACATGGAAGGGGATATAAAGTTTATCAGATAACAGTGCATTGACAGCTCTAATTACCCTCAGTACTACTATTGACGGTATATTGAAAAATATTTTCACTGCTATGACTTTCTGAAAATTATGAAACAAACTATCTTTTCAACCCAAGCAAAGAGATGAGAATGTAGAGTAAATGGAAAGTATGCTATTGATCATGAATTCCTATTACTATCAACTATAATATGTTTTAAACATCTGTTCCAACCGCGCTGATCATTATTATGCAGATGCATCAAATGTGAAAGCCTGGAATGAGAAACAATGGAAAGGCCAGTAGGACTTACAGCATTTTGGATTTAAAGGCAAAAAGTTCTTGTTTCCAGAGGAGTAGCTGGATGATCCCCAGAAGGAACTGCGGACAGTTTCTACATGCTCCAACCTTTTTGCTGTAAGAAATTTAGAGATTATGCAAATTACAAAAGATGACATCACGCCAAGGACTATCCATATCCACAGTGGGGCAAGGGGGTGATGAAGTTGGTATCAGCAACATCATGGAGTCACAACACACATCACATCCATTTTCTAGATGCCCCAAAGGGATGGAGTGGTGGCACGAGGGCTCAATGGTTCCTGTGCCATTCTGAAGAAACTGGCAATTTGATGTGGATTATATACTAAGGATCACAGAATGATGTAAGGAACAGTATCTTAGAAGCAACTGTTAAAAACAGTAGAATTAGCTTGGGAAATAAATGGCTGCTGACTGGGGAGAGATTTTATTGTTTTGAAGATTAACCTGAAAATTATCTACAGCTAGGAAGGGGCTACTTGCCTGTGAATTGAACTCTTTCTGTAACACTTAAGCAGAACTTTTCATTTTACATAGATCTCGATGTAGCTATTTCTACAATTGGATGTCTATTTCTTTAAAAGAGCAACTCCCTTATGTACCTCTAATTTAAACTGCACATAATGGCCTTGTGGGTGATGTTTATTTTTCAGGAATCAAGGAACAGCAACAGGATGAAGCACAAGTAGAAGAGTGTATAACCTTTCTCAGTCCTGGGTCCCAACTGCTCTCCCTGAAATTCTGTCTTAATGCAAGAAGAAAATGGCTTTGCAGCAGCCTTTAAACTTGCTCGATAGTGATCATGCTATTACCTTATTATTTCCAACACTGGAGTGCACTTCACTGTCTACATTTCAGGGAGAACTGAAAGGCCACAAGGATGTGAACATTTTTTGATTTTGATGGAAGTAAACCAGGCCCAAACTTTGATGCAACCATAGAATGTGGGTGTTAGCTATTGAACTAGGACATGCTCTGGCCTGTTGGTTACATGCTCAGTATGCTAGAGAAATAAATTCTTAAATGATATGTGATCATCATCTATTTTTGTCTTGCTCAGCTTGAATTAATTGATTTACCAGTAAATCCCAATGTGTTTCTGATTTATTCAGCAACTTTTCCCCCGAAAGCCTTGGGATTCTTTCTTTTCCTGCTTTCCCAGGTTTTGTCTACAAGAAGAATTTGTTTCCTGTTTATTTAGCTTTGGGAACATTTGTGTGCCCTAAATTGCCTAGCTGCATCTACATCTAAATCCACTCAAAATAATCCTGACCTAAAATAAGTGTTTTATTGTACAACACTCAGCTCAGAGTTATTTCCACTATAATCTGAATTTATGAACAGATTCTATGTTTCCTCCTAATTTTTCCCAGGATAAAGTTCTACAATGTTATGGCAGACGAAAGAAATCATATTTCATTTATACAAACAAGTTCGAATACCACTGTTGATGTTTTCTTATCTGATGAGTTTAAGAAAAATAGTAAGTTATCACTAAAAAAAAAATAGAACTGTATGTTGGATCATCATGGCCATTGTTCAGAAAAAATAAACTTCAAGCAGCATCAAACTGATACTAAAATTTCTATATGAACACAAAGAACAACTAAAAATGATACAATCCAATTAAAACTTCTAAATGTTATGGCAAATAAAAGGCACATAATAAAAAAATTGTTCTGTTCTCTGACGTAATGTCATATTGCAAGTAGCCATGGTGGCACAGTGGTTAAAATGCAGTACTGCAGGCTACTTCTGCTGACTGCCAGCTGCCAGCAGTTTGGCAGTTCGATTCACACCAGCTCAAGGTTGACTCAAGGTCTTCCATCCTTCCGAGGTTGGTAAAATGAGGACCCAGATTGTTGGGGGCAATATGCTGACTCTGCAAACTGCTTAGAGAGGGTTGTAAAGCTCTGTGAAGCGGTAAATAAGACTAAGTGCTATTGCTATGTAAGTTTAGTGGGGCAATATTGCAGGTTTACTTTACCATTAAAAGGATAATCTCTCCACCTGTCCAACCATATGGCAAAGGGGCAGGAAAGGTAACCTTTCCAAGTGACTTTGATCTTAAAGAGACAGTACTTGTAGCTTGTCAATCTCAGGGGACAATCTGAACAATCCATTCTGAATAGGTGGTACACACTTGCTAAAAACAGAATAACCAAAATATCCAAGAGTGATACTCCCATTCTCTGGTACTACTTTTCTAACTTCAATTACAACTAACTAATAGAAGCAACTACAATTGACAAATAACAGTTAGTCAAAACAGTTTATAAAAACGTATCTCTCCTTGAGACCCACGTTTCTGATTGTAGAAAGTAAAAGAAACAATGAAATATTAAGAAAAAAGTGAGCTATATTATGGGACACGGGAGGATATGGCATTACAAATGTGAATTGAGCAAGTATTAGCATGTTTATACTCGGAGACAATATAAAGAAATGCTTGTAAGTATAAGTATTAGTTGTGCTGATTCTGATACAGATTGTACAAGGGGATTAAACAAGTTGGTTCTTGCATCAACTTTATATTTATGTAAAGAACCAAGGTGCCCAAACTGTTATTTGTCAACTGTAGTTGCTTCTATTAGTTAGTTGTAATTTTGAGTTACAAAAGTAGTATCGAAGAATAGGAGTATCACTTTTGGATATTTTGGCTGTTCTGTTTTTTATCTGTTGTAGTGGAGGGCTTCCAATATGAAGAATGTAAGACAATGTTGTTTTAAAAAAACAGGCCTTTCTCTTCAACTTCTTTTTTTTCCAATTTTGACTTGGTGAGAAAGACAACAGAGTGACTGACTCCTCTTACAAGAGCACTCTCTCTATCTCTTATGAGTCCCTTTCCCAGAAAAGTTCAACGTGCCACATTATCCACAGACAACCAATATTTCCAACACTTGAAAAAGTGGCTCTTTCTGTCTACTCTTGTTATTTATATAAAAGGTTTTAAAGACTAGTCCTAGAATCCATGTTTCATTCAAAAGCCATATGGAGTCCATCAAATGCTGCCTGTTTGACCTTGCCAGACAGAATACAAATAATTAGCGTCACACATTTGCATCTGGAGATAGGGAGGCGTATCAGGGAGTTGAGGTTGCCTCTGGATAAGCAAGACATGATAACAAGGGTTTTAATGATAAACAGTACTTGAGTTTCCCTGGGAAAAGAGAATTGAGAAGAAATTGCTGTGAAAAGATGGCAATGCTTGCAAGCATTGCAGAACCAGTGGAAACAAGCAAAACTAGACAATGAGGACCATGGTCATATTGACATGCAAATGTTTACAACCCTAAATCTTATTAAAGCAGAACTTTTTTCTTTTATATCTTTAGGCTTCTTTAAGTATTTCTTTTTCAATTCCGATCTCTGGGCGATCAGAAGATGAAAGTTTGGGCAAACACATCTTTTCTTATTGTACTATATTAAGTTATATCAAATTGAATCTCACAGGTTTATCTCATCTAATGTCCTGCTCCCATAGTGACCAACTAGGTCAGTGATGGCTAACCTTTTTGCCATCGCGTGCCAAAAGCGATGGGAGCGTGGTGGGGTCACACGCACACGTGCCCACATCCATAATTCTACGCGCTCCACCCCCCTTGTGCTCCCCCCGCTTTTGGCATGTGATGGCACGGTGGACCCAGTAGGCCCGTTTTTTGCTCTCCCCAGGCCCCAGAGCTTTTCTAGGAGCCTGGGGAGGGCAAAAACAGCCTTCATCACACACCCAAGAGGCCCTCTGGAGGCCGGAAACAGTGTGTTTCCTGACTTCTGGTGGGCCCAGAAAGCCCAAAAATCAGCTGGCTGGTGCACGCATGTGTGCCAGAGCTGAGCTCGCGTGCCCACCAATATGGCTCCGCGTGCCACCTGTGGCACCCGTGCCATAGGTTCGCCATCACGGAACTAGGTGATCATAGGAAGCCTAACAATAGAATATGAGTGCTGTTCCCTTTATATTCCACAGTGACTAATACTCTGAGGTATCTTTCCCTCTTAACCCAGAGGGAATGTATAATGTATATAATGTACAGTATATATACATTATAATGTATATAATGTATAGTTCCTAGCAGTCATTGACAGCCTCCATAAATTTGCTTAAGTGTCTTTTAGAGGCATCCAATACAGTATCCATCTCTGAATGTTGGGGTATTTACAGCTTAATTGTACGCCATCTCAAGAATTTCCTTTTATCTGTCCTGAATTGCTCACTACTGTTTCATTTAGCAATAATCGGCTTTAGTATTAGAAGGTGCTTTAGTTTCATTATACTTTTTAAAGCATTGGAACTCTTATATTGCATTGGGTGAGTTGGATGACCATTTAAATTTGTTTAATCAATCAATAAATACAAGTGTTACATTGGTTTGAGTATATGGGTACAATTCAAAATGTTGGTTTTGACCTAGAAAGCCTATGTGGTATTGTTCTGGGGTTTCTGCAGGACCGAGTTCTCTAACCAAAATTGATCTTTCTGATCCATGCATAGCAAGATAACCTGCTTAAAATTCCCCATTAGCATAAGGTAAGGTGGACTGAGATTCATAGGAACTGTTTCTCGGTGGCTATACCTGTATTATGGCACAGCCTCCTTGTTGATCTTAGTCTTGCCCCAATATTATTGGCATTGTGGAATTTGTTACCCAGATGTCTTTATTGGGATACTAGGTCCAATTTTATTGTTTTAGTCCTTCCCTGAATATTTTAGTCTGTTATAAGTACTCTGTGAACAGCTGAGATTCTGATTGATCAGCACAAAATGCACAAATATGTGCACATGTTAGTGTACATTTAAAAAACGTTGAAATAGAAAAAAATAGGTTGGTCTTGTATGTAGCACAGAGATTCATTCTCTCTATTTATTCCTAAACTTTGTTTTTGTTTTTCTAAGTGTCCGGTCCAGAAGAAATGATTTTGTTCACATCCAATTTATCCACATCCAGCCCATCAGAATGGTGTATCATTAGCTGCCAGTAAAAATCTATTAAGTGATTTGAAACTCCCCCATAGACTGGATCTGCCTTTTCTTGTTGTTCAACACTTTATGGTTAAACATTGGTGTTGGCAAGCTGTAATTCCAGGGGTGGATATATAACCCAAAATTCTCCTTTTGGATCTCCAAAATTCCCTACAGCCAAAAATCAACAGATCAATTTTTCTGTTTTTGGAATGGAAAACTGTGATGTAGTGTAAAAAAATCAATATTACTTCTTCCCAAAGCTAAACAAAATTTGAGTGAGCCATTTTAAATGGACCAATCCCCTGACAAACTAATTGTAAAATAACATCCCAAGTCTCCTACTCATACAGCTATACATTTTCTTTCTTCTAGGGCCGTGATGGCACGCGTGCCACAGGTGACACACAGAGCCATATCTGTGGGGACGCGAGCGTTGCCCTAGCTCAATTCCAGCAGCTGATTTTCAGGCCTTCCGGGCCCACCGGAAGTCAGGAAACAGCCTCCGGGGGAGTGGGGAAGGCCATTTTCACCCTCCCCAGGCTCCTAGAAAGCATCTGGCGTCTGGGGAGGGCGAAAAACAGGTCTACTGGGCCCACCGGGCCATCACGTGCCAAAAGCGGGGGGAGTGCAGGGGGGGCATGTGCACATGCACAGGGGGTGGGGCACATTGAATTATGGGTGTGGGCACGGGCGCACGTGACCCATCCGCACTCTTCCCGCTTTTGGCATGTGACGACAAAAAGGTTAGCCAGCACTGTTCTAGGGAATGTACAATTTATGGAAATAGATAATCCTTCATTTTTCACTCAAGCACCAGGTATGAATATAAGGGCATCTATGAAGCAGTTAATAATACTGATTTGATTGGTCAGGGCTGGTTTCTTCAATTAAGAAATGACATCTATTGGTACCCCAGAAATGTGGCTTCTCTATCACAGCACCTACCATCTGGAATGAGGTCCTCTCAAGATCCATTTTGGCCTCAACCCTCAGGTGCTTCAAAGGCTCCTGAAGACTTGGCTCTTCCCTCAGGTCTTTGGTGAGGATGACTGAGGCCTCCTTTTTCCCTAGTTTGTTTTCTTTTGCTTCCACCTAGTTTTTATTCTATCATCTCTACTTTTGTTATTTGTCTTGTTTTTGTCTTTTAATCATATGTAAGTTGCCTAGAGTTTCTGGGAGTCAGACAGCATATAAGTTATTAATACTAATAATAAAACATCAATTGCAAAATATAGCTTTACTTGGAACACCTTACATCCTATGAAGATATCTTTAACACCATCAAACATATGCCTATCCCAGGTCCTTGGGAAGGACTTGATGGGTGGATAAAAATGCCAAATGCCAGTCTAAACATCTGATTGACTATTCAAGCAACAACAATAAAAAATAATGTCAAAATAGCATCTGTGACCAAATGATTGAGATCACACCCTTTTTAACGTGTGTAGCACATGCTGCCTGCATGTAAAAAGAAGTGGGGCTTCAGATGCCTGGTTACAGCTGCCATTTTGTTGAGGTTGATCCCCTGCAGATGTCTCTTTAAAACGAATAAGGAAAGAAAAATGTAAATGTTGATAGTTCTGACTGCCAATATCATGCTCCCTTCTATTGCTATTCCTTTAGAATCAATAGCAGAACCTATATTTTCCTCTGATAGAAAAAAAAAATCACTTTTTTTTGTTCCTAGCACAGATTGCAAAATAGGAAACTACTAGCCCATCATGGGGACTGAAGGGAACCAGTAACCAAACTGTTTGTTATTAAAGCAAAG
Source organism: Ptyas mucosa (assembly GCA_012654045.1). Lineage (NCBI taxonomy): Eukaryota > Metazoa > Chordata > Lepidosauria > Squamata > Colubridae > Ptyas > Ptyas mucosa. Next base: position 26,406,086 of record WNWU01000012.1, read on the forward strand.
GAATGTGACTGGAGAAGACGAGAGGTCATTTCATTTTGTGGTCAGCCTGATTTGAGTGGGAAACAGGCACTTCTTGCTCCCTAAAGTCCACTCTGGGAAAAATACAGCTGCTGCAAAAGTCTCAAATAAAACTATTTCAAGATTAGACAGAAACATTCCTCACATTACAACCAAGAACCACTCCTGTCTACAGAAAGGGCAATTAACAGGTGACTCTGTTTCTCCTGCTTACACCACAGAAGAGCCATTTGAAAGCAAAGTACTGTAGATGCTATTTTATATATAATGAATATTGCACTGTACCAGCATGTTTCTTGAATTTAAACACAGCTTTACTCTAAGATATCCCCGAGGTGAAATAATTAGTGGATAATTAGTTCAATATTGAGGCCCATACTTGATATATATCCTAAATATATAACATATTGTTTTATAAATATATATTTGCCCTGAAACATATCTTATAATATACCATTCTTTACTTTGAACTATGGTGCTGGAGAAGAGTTCTGGCGAGTCCCTTGGACTGCAAGGCGATCAAACCAGTTAGTCCTAGAGGAGATCAAGCCTGACTGCTCTTTAGAAGGCCAGATCCTGAAGGTGAAACTCAAATACTTTGGCCACCTAATGAGAAGGACGGACTCACTGGAGAAGAGCCTAATGCTGGGAACGATTGAGGGCAAAAGAAGAAGGGGATGACAGAGAATGAGGTGGCTGGATGGAGTCACTGAAGCAGTAGGCGTGAGCTTAAATGGACTCCAGAGGATGGTAGAGGACAGGAAGGCCTGGAAGAATGTTGTCCATGGGGTCGTGATGGGTCGGATACGACTTCGTGACTAACAATAACAATAACCACTCTTTAATATATATCACCTTCCAAATATTAGAGATGTAATGTAGAGTAATAACTTACTGTATTTGATAGTATTCAGAAATATATTTTAAAAATTAAGAAATATTTGATGGGCTAAGAAATAGTTGAGAATTATGCTTTTTAAAAACCTGCATCTAATTTTCTTTAATTCATCTCAAATGTAATTTTTCAAACATGCCCACGGAATGACATGGCTATATTTCCTTTTTTCTTTCTTTCTTTAAAATGCATAAGCTTTACAGTTCATTGGGATACAAATATAAGGTACTCTTTCACACAAGATTTTACAATCTTGTACCTATTTTGAAATCTCATATTGGCTTTTCTATTGCCATTGTCAATCTGCAACACAACTGATGATGTCCCCAGGAAGATTGCAAAATGAGACCAGTGAAGAGAACCAATTCGTATCTTGGTATTTTAGATGTATGGTATGTGTGACCAACCTTGATTGCAAAAGAAGCAGTAGTGGAAGAAAACAAAGAAGAAAAAAAGGTAACTTATTTTGACTCAACATAGCCAAAAGGTGGGTAGATGTTAGACACTTCTAGTTTATTTTTTTTCACTGTATTATGTTTTTAAGCAACATATTATATTTGGTCAATCACAATGTAATTGTACATTTTAAGTATACATAGCAAAAGCTATTCCTGAAATTTCCAATCAAGATTAAGATGGCAACTGAAATGTCAAGATGCCTCTGTAAACAGAACTCCAAATATTCATGTTTATTCAAATCTCCTTGTGCACCAGCTACCTGATTCAAATTAAGTGAGCATCTATTTTACCTCTGAAATAGATTTGGAACTATTTGGAGGAAAAAATACATTTTCTTAATTTAGATGGTCTTCATTATAATTATCCTCCATTGATTAGTGAAGAATTTTATATTGCAACAGTAAGAAAGGTAACTTAAATATTTAAGGATTTTCTTTTTATCAGCTGAATCTACCATGGCTGATTTTTGCTGATAAATTTGGTAAAATGACTGATATCCTATGACGTTGCTGACAGAGTGGCATTGGCCAGCAGAATAGATTTTTTTATTTTTATTTTTTATTTATTTTTTAAAAAATTGATTTATATGCCGCCCTTCTCTGGAGACTCAGGGCAGCTTACAATGAATTTACCTTCCTATTCACATTTTACCACTCCATATGATTAGGGGAATAATCCAGAACAACTGTAGAGCATCATCAACGGAAGGAAATGTTTCACCATATTGAAAACATTCACATCTGCATAAAATGAACTTAAGTGACATTGTCACTTCGTAAGATCTGACTTTACAACCATTTTTATTCCCCAAGACCCCAGCAGCTATTTTATAACAAACTGCAATAGTCAATATTAATATCTACCTCAAGATGCAAACAGCATCATGAGCATTCCTTCCAGTAGACCAATGGGGGAGTGTAGAATCTAGCAACCAATCAGTACCCTCTCCTTCTTACCGAACTCTGGTTCCAATTACTGTAATTGAGGGCTTACCTGTATTTGTAGGATAATATCATCAGATGCGTATCATTTTGACTATGACTTCAAAGTCATTTTAAAATAAAATTTGATCACCCTTGGAAAAAAGATTCTAATTTAATACTGACTTAAGTTTTATACATTATGGACAATAATAGCAGCATTATGTATTTAACATAACATGTAAGTTTAAGAAGAATTCTATAAATCTGACTGATTATTCTGTCAATGTTTAATTAGTCATAATTCTTTAATTCTTTAAAAATATTATCTGGTCTATTATTGGATTTTTTAAAAAAAGAAAAGTCTTGATGAACCAATGTTATTGCAAATGTCTTATAAATAGACCACTTCTATCTGAATTTTTGTTCTCCTTCCTTTTTGCATTGCAAAATAGTACATTATCTCTCTTAATTCAATGTTTCAATGTTTCTTACGGATTCATATTTAATAGCCAAAAGAACAGGGTACTTTAAGCTGGTTTACCTAGTAATAGAACATCTAGTGTTTCTGATAAATTTTATATTGAAGTATTTTTTTTGCCACAATCATTATTATCAGAGTCTCTTATTAAGTTATCTCTTAATAAGAGGCTTTTATTTTTTCCAAAGTCTCTTACTGACTCTGGAGTCAGTTAAAAGGCATTGTTCCCCTCGCCTGGCTATCCAACTTTCCTACTCAGAGGAACTTCTCATGATAATTGATAAATCTGGCTAGGAATTGGATGGATTCTACTTACCTTTACTACTGGTTCGCATTGTGCCCGTGTGCGTGTACTCGCTTTGCTTGAGCCCACGTGTGCTCTTCTGCACATGTGCAGAGGCTTCTGCACATGTGCAGAGGCTTCTGCACATGTGCAGATCACTTCTGATGACGTCCAGGTCAGTGGGTGGATCATCCCACCAATTTTACTACCGGTTCTATAGAACCGGTCCGAACCGGGGGCAACTCACCACTGCTAGGTTCCAAGAAAGTGAAAGACTTAGTGCTCTGCCAGTGATCACCACCCAAATCACTACACAACTCAACTTGCTGCTTATGTGGCTAGGGGAATTCATAAGAGTTATAAGAGTAGAGTTAACCCTTTACAGCCAAGACAATAGCCAATTGTTGAAGAACATATGTGCTAAATAGAGTATTGTGTCAAGTTATCTTCTGAGCTGCGTGACCAGTCATTGATAAAACAATACTTTGCACATATTCCCACTTAACCTGTTATGAAGACACCTCAATGGCTATTTCTTGTCAGCACCTGTATCTTATTATTAGCCAACATAAATAATGGCTTCAAAACTCAATCTTTTTTATGGTCATAGATCAACATACAACTCAAATATCTTATTGTTCAGGTTTGCTGGAGATAGCTTTAATTCCCACTCCCCACTCTCTTGAAAAAGACTAATTATTTGCAGCTAATAGCTATACAAAATAGCATCCAGTTTCTGCTATCTGAATGATGACTGATCAGCTGAACTATACCCAAAAGTAGGCACAGGATCTGTAGAGGCACAAGAGGGTTCACAAATCACTTATGCCATGATAATATATAATTAAGCAAATTCCTAAGCATATTTGTAATTAAGGAAACAGCATTCTGTGCCAAGATCAAAAATAAGGGCTGTTTTAGAAACACCCTGATGCACATACATCAATGCTAAGATAATAGCAATTGGTACAAAGCAAAATAAAGGATTTCACATTTTTAAAGAATAAATCTAAAGAAAAATGGAAATATACATGCTAGGACTGATAAAAAATAAAGGCATGCAAATGGAATAACACTACAGTATATATATTTCCATGCTCTTTGTTGCTTCAATTAGCATTTTAACTGCTTGGACCAAGTACAAACATCTTAGTAAATAACAAATTGGTTGAGTGCCCTTTATAAAGATTGGTATTCTCCCTTATGCTCTTAAGGAAGAAAGATAATATCTTATGTCTGTTGTGGTTTACAATGAATGCATAATTCTTAGAGGAACAAAACTCTTTTGAAATAATAGCAAGAAGAGATGACAGTGTGATAATATTATAGACAGAAAGAGAGAGAGATGTAATTTTATATTGAACAATAAACAGGCATTCCTAGCATGTTAAATATCACATAAAGGAAGTGAAAAGCATTTCACTTCTTTTCTATGTGTTTTCTTTGCTTTTCAAAGATGGGTTTGGCCAGCACACATTTCCAGGAATTCCCATAATGCTTTGCCAGGCCGAGATTCTGCCAAGCAAACCCAGCACAGCTGTTATAAATTAAGAGAAAATAAAATACAATATATTCCTCCTTTTTAAAAATGGATCTGAGTCATTAAGTGAGATCATAGATGCCCATGTGTAAAGGAAGCATGGCAGGAGTTTTAGTATTTGGCACTTTTCAAGGTTTTAAACCAATATTTGGCATGACTACATTTCACACTTTTTGGCAATCAATTATTCTTCCTGGAACATAGAGAAGTAAACTGTAAATATCCATCATCTAATGCAAAACTCTGCTTTGCAGTAAATTTAACCACTATCCTTTGTGTTGACTTGGTCTCTGTAAATTCATTTCTTTCCCACTCCATGAAATGAATAAATCAAAGGGGTTTTTTTTCCACCCTCTTTTCCTGGAAACATCTGTTATTGCAACATCTGTCCTCTGGGGTCTTCAGAATCCCATGACATTATGTTTACTCATAGGCCAGATTACTATCAGAAAGACATTTTCCCAACCCCTAACTGAAGTCAAAAAGAATATACACATATGGATTGCCTTTGAAAATGCTTAAACAGTTGATAATAAAACACAGAGATCTGAAATTTGAAACCAAGCTAAGACTGAGGATCTCGAGGGACTGGTGGTCTTCATGTATGCATGTACTGATATTCAATATCTGATAGAATTTTTTCCCCTCTCTTTAGCTTCAATCCATAGTGGTTATTTACTTATCTTGACCCTCCTGGGGAATCAGAAAAGAGGAAAATGTGCCATTTTGGTTTAGCAGAACTTCTGCGTCAGTTTACATTGTTCACTTGGTATGAGGCTGCAGGTGAGAGCATTGGGGAAAAGCAAAATCCCAATAAAATGTATTCTATTATTTGCTTGACTTTTTACTGTGGGAATAATTTTTAGAGCCTGATCAGAATATGGAAATACAGGGTAGTCCTTAATTTACAACAGTGCATTTAGTGAGTGTTCAAAGTTACAATGATACTGAAAAAAAGTGACTTAGAACCAGGGGTGAAATGCTCCCGGTTCGGACCGGATTGCCCGGTTTGGACCAGATTGCCCGATCCAGTAGCGATGGCAGTGGGTGGTTCGGAGAACTGGTAGCAAAAATCCCTGCGTGGCCCCCCCCCCCCCGCCATGCCCAGCTGAGCCGCACGATCATCAGAGGCTTTTTTTTTAACTTTTCAAAGCATTTTTTCTACAACCTCTTCTGACGAAAAAATGCTTTGAAAAGTAAAAAAAAAGCCTCTGATGATCATGCGGCTCAGCTGGGATCATCAGAGGCTTTTCAAAGCATTTTTTTCTGCAACCTCTTGGCCGAAGAGGTGGTAAAAAAATGCTTTGAAAAGTCTCTGACGATCCCAGCTGAGTTGCCTGATCGACAGAGGCTTTTCAAAGCATTAGAAAAAATGCTTTGAAAAGTTAAAAAAAAAGTTGGCCACACCCACCCAGTCACATTAATCCCACCACTACCAAGCCACGCCCACAGAACCGGTAGTAACAAATTTTACATTTCACCCCTGCTTAGACCATTTTTCACCGTTACAAACTTTGCAGCATCACCATGGTCCCATGACCAAAATTCAGATGCTTTGCAACTGACTCACATTTATGATGGTTGCAGTGTCCCAGGGTCATTTGTCCACCTTTTGCGAACTTGTGACAAGCAAAGTCAATGTGGGGAAGCCAGATTCATTTAACAACCAGGCTACCAATTTAACTTCTGCAGTGATTCCCTAAACAACTGTGGCAAGAAAGGTCATAAAATGGGGGCAAACCCCAGACATTACCAAATGTCTCAGTTAGCAACAGAAATTTTTGGCTCAATTATGGTCGTAAATTGAGGGTTATCTGTATTGTAACCTGCTGTATTTTTATTAATTAAATTTATATGTCACCCATCTTGCTATTCAGAGTGACTCTGGATGGTTTACAATGCAATAAAAATAGAAATCCAAAAGCAATTATAAATATAAAGGGAATTAAAATGATAAGACTTAAATAGATTATAATGAAGACTACTTCAAGAGGTTTTCGAGAACATCCAGCTAACCACAACGCAGTTCAAAGATACAGGTAGGCATTTATGCAGATACCATGTTATACTAATCTTGTAATAGCCACACAAATCATTAATCCTTAGTTGTGCAGTTTGTGCTATCTTTAAAATATGTCTCTGACTTACATTAAGGATAATTTCCCTCACATTATCCTGCAGAAACATTTTTCTGCAAATCATCCAAAGTGTAACAGATTTGAATAAGATCGGCCCTATTTAGTACAGGTAATCCTCGAGTTACAAACCACAATTGAGCCCAAAATTTATGTTGCTAAGTGAAACCTTGAGCCTTGGTAGTACAGTGGTCTAAAGCACCCTGTTATTAACACCAGCTGCCTGCAATTATTGCAGGTTCGAATCTCACCAGGCTCAAGGTTGACTCAGCCTTCCATCCTTTCTAAGGTAGGTAAATTGAGGACCCAGTTTGTGGGGGCAATAAGCTGACTTTGTATAAATATACAAAAGTATGAAGGCTATTGCTTAGCGCATTGTAAGCCGCCCTGAGTCTCCAGAGAAGGGTGGCATATAAATCAAATTAAAAAAAAAAACATTTGTTAAGTGAGTTTTCCCCATTTTACGACTTTTCTTGCCACAATTGTGAAGTGAATCATTGCATTTGTTATGTTAGTAACATGGCTGTTGAGTGAATCTGACTTCCCCATTGCCTTTGCTGGTCAGGTCGAAAAAGCTGATCACATGACCCCAGGACACTGCAACCGTCATAAATATGAGTCAGTTGCCAAGTGTCTGAATTTTGATCACATGACCATGGGGATGCTGCAATAGTCATAAGTGTGAAAAACGGTCATAAGTCATTTTTTAAAGTGCCGTGGTAACTTTGAATGGTCACTAAATGAACTGTTGTAAGTCAAGGACTACCTGTAGTTGAAGCCAGATGCAGAACATGCTTAGTTATGATGCTCCATTTGCCCCTCCCTCATTTTTCTTCAGATGCTCCAGAATGTTTCGTTCTACCAGGTTTTCGTTGGGTATGGCATATCATGTTTATATAATTTGGATTTAATTTCTGATCCCATATTCCTGGTTAAAGTTATTATATACTTTCCAATAATTTTAGGTGTTGTAAACTACTAAAAGATTGGAATATAAATAAAGATGTAATTAAATGAAAGTCTGATTCTCCAATAAAAGACTGAGAATCACTAATTAATAAATAGTATCTCAAATATGAATAGAAAGATCAGCATGGCAGAAGATTGACTCTGTTGCTACCCGGCACCAGGTTGATTCTAGATCTTGGCCCAGTTTTCTCAAGTCCGCCAGATATGTTGAAGTACAACCCACCTAATTCTACTGGCAGCTGTTGCCTATGCTGTCTGAAACTTATGGAAGTTGTAGCTAGAGCCATGTGGAGGGCAGCAGTCTGAAGAAAATTCATTATATAATGCAAATTTTAAAGAGCAAAGCAAATATAGTGATTTATATCTTTAGATATAGCGTCTAAAGTAGCAGCAGCAATTAAAAATTAAGACCAGCAATTAGGGAAAAAAGTTTTGTTTCTTAGTATACTGTAAATGTGGCCATCAATCATGATGGCTGAGTTGAATGTTCTTTCTGACAAGATATCTGCTGGAATTCACATGAGCAATTTGAGAGCAAGGAACTGTAGGTCATGTCATAATTAACTTCCTAAATTTTATTCCAGATAAACCGCTTAGACCAAAGGTCACAGAATCCTATAAGGAGCTATTTAAGCAATTTGGTCCAGTTCAGCAATACAAATTAAAGCATTCATGAGAGCTGAACACATCCAGCAAATACAAGCTCCCCACTTTTCTGGATTAATTCTACTGACAAATTACTCCTACTGTTCAGAAGTTCAATCAGAATCTGCTTTTACAACTGACATCCATAATTGCACATCCTGCCCTCTGGGATTACAGAAAACCCATCCTCGGCTTTCTTGAGTGTTGATTTCCTTTTATATAGTTGAAGATTATTATTGCATCCTTCATCTTCTCCACTGGTTAGACTTTCCCAGTTCCCCTGATCGCCTACCTTTCCCTTCTTGGTACTTGTCCCAGATTGTATGAATCAGGGGTGGGTTCTACTTACCTTTACTACCGGTTCACAACGGGATCACTTCTGCGCATGCGCAGATCGCTGATGACAACATCTGGGGCGGTGGGCGGGGCCTCCCACCGGTTTTACTACCGGTTCTTGCGAACCGGTCTGAATCGGGGGCAACCCACCACTAGTATGAATTTTCCATAAGTTTGATGGTCAGAACATCGTCCATCAATCTGACCTTCAGAATTGGTGGTTAACTATCTTAGAAAAGACTGAGTCAGAATAAAAATTCCTTTCCCTTGTTGTCTATTAGCCTTTTGCCATTTTCAGTAAGTAGCTGTTGTATTTCTAATTTAGAGAGTATCTATAGTCTTTTTCATTGTTCTTATTTTACATTAACTTCAACTCATTGAAAGCAGTAGATTTTCCTGAAAAATCTTTACAAATCTGGGTAACCTATATATACTAGGGAGCGGCGGCTCCCTAGGTGGCTCAGTGGCTAAGAAGCTGAGCTTGTCGATCAGAAAGGCCGGCGGTTCGAATCCCTAGTATAGGTCTCCTGCGTGAGCAGGGGGTTGGACTAGATGACCTCCAAGGTCCCTTCCAACCCTGTTACTGTTACTACTCTTCCTTGATGACATTTCTGGACTTTCCACTTTTTTATTTTGCAATAAAAAATCAATATTAGATTAGATACTTTTTAAATTCATACTGATTCGTACTCTGAATTTTTTTTTTGCAATTGCCCATTTTTAATCTCCAGTAATTCAGTGAAAACTTAGACTTGCAACTGAAACAGAAGTTAACACATTCAGAATGAGCAGAGAAGGTGATATTTACCTGTTTGATTAGAAAAAGGTCAACAATTGCATTTATTAGTGACTGAAAATCCCTTATGGACTTTTTGGTGAAAAAAGAAAAGAAAAAGGAACTGGTGATTTATGGGCTTGAACATTAGAAAGGGAAGTTTATGGAAAGAAGGAAATAATGATATAGCCTTAGAGAGAGAAAGGGCAAAGTAAAAATGTACAGTTGCTGTCAAGAAGCAATTTCTTTATAATCTTTCTTTTTCTATTTTCTTTCTTCACAATTTACTGTTATTATTTTTTCTCTTATGACTTTTCTTAAAAATTTCATTAATAACAATGAAACACATGCACATTTTAATATACTGTACGCATCTGTTGAACAGGAATGAGGCTGTGGAGCCAACCCTGGAATATTATAACCATCTCATGTGAAGGTTCCTATGGATTGGTATTGGATCAAGTTGATCCCCTGATGCCTTCCCTCATCCTTTGAAGGAGGAAGTTATCAGCAAGACAAATGAGGAATTTCTTGCTGAAATGTTCTTGGTTGAGTTTATCTCCCAATAGATATCAGGATAATTAAAGTCTCCAGTCACTATTACTTCATGGCTCTTTGAAAGGTCTGCATTTTGTTTTTGGAAAACATTATCCACATTATCTTCTTGGTTAAATAGTTGGCAGGACATACTTCTATATACTTAACCCAGTACATTCTTTCTACTTGTTTAACCCATATGCTGTCCGCAGTGCTAACTTCATTCCCTCAAATTTTGTGCAGAAATAAACATACATGCAGGCTCCTCATCTCTTTATGTACCATCTAGATAGTCTGGGAGGTAATGCTGGGGAGCAACCAATAATTTGGTGTCTGGTGATACCAATGATCTGAGAAATGGTCTGAAAGCTAAATTTAGGTTGTTGTGTAGGTCATTTTCCAGGACCCCCACAATAACTTTCCCAGAAATGTTACCTGTTCCACAAGTAGGGCAATTAGGTTGAGCTGAGCTGAGTAAATTCCTTCATGGATTAGATAAGAGTGCCAACAAGTTAAATTTAGATTTCTGAGGCACTGGAAATAAGTTTGGAAATAAGCCAGATTATAAAAGATGGGCTCCATTTGAATCAGAAGGATATCATACTGCTGGTGTTTAATATACTTTTATGGTAGAGTAGCTTTTAAACTGATATTGAGCAGGAGGGGAGGGAAACCGTTGTGATATGATGAGTGTGTGTGTGTGTGTATGTATGTGTGTGTGTGTGTGTGTGTTTCAAAAAACCTTTATTAAAATTTAAAATATTAAAATACTAATACAAATAGGTCTGTAACAAAATTAGGTCCATGATAGTTGTACAATTCAATGTCGTTCCAACAGTACACAAATCTTAACTCTATACATATATTCTCAGATATTCCTTCTTGATCGAATATATGTAAACACAATTTATGCCTTATTTTGACCTATATATTTTCTATTTTTATTTTCTATCCATTGATACCAGCTTTCCCAGGTTGAGTAATATTCTGAGTGTTCCTTGGTATTTAATTCTATAGTAAGTTTGTCCATTTCTGCATACTCAAAAATTTCCTGGATTATTACACAATCTGATGAGTATATATTTTAATGGTACATATAACTCATCCTAATAACCAGCAGACTCTGGGCAGTATAGGCTACGAATCAGTGGTGGGTTGCATTGCTCCCGGTTCTGTCTGGTTCTTGAGAACCGGTAGTAAAAGTGGCGGGAGGCTCCGCCCACCCACCTGGACATCATAATGGATGATCTGCGCATGTGCAGAAGCTTCTGTGAATGCATAGAAGTGTGCACACATGCATGGGCGCTTTCCCCTTGCGAACCGGTAGTAAAGGTAAGTAGAACCCACCCCTGCTACAAATACAAACTAAAGGAAATAGAATATACTTCACAATAAAAAGATAATTGGAAAGCCAAAAAAAAAACCCTCAAAAAACAAACCCTAAGGTTGATTGGAAAGAGGGCAAGGGGGTGATTTTTCCAAGAAAGAAGAATAATCAAGAAAACAAAGATCATGTGCAGATCACAGAAAATCAAAAGGTGAGACTGTTTAGGAGCTTATATGCAAATGCCTAGAAGTGAAAGCCAAGGTGGAAGGTTGGAGGATTAAGAAAAAAAAATTCCTGCAGACATTAGAGAAACATAGAATAGAAATAACCAATAGGATACAGTTGTCTCTTGAAAAAAGGCAGGGAAAGTATACTAAGGGCGGAAATATTCTGCTTGTCAGAAAGGGTAGAGGCTTGCATAAGAACTTACAAAAGGAGCAAACCCTTCCACTGAATCGCTCTAGATGTCCAGAACCAAGTAAATTTGAGGCCTTGGCCAAGAAGCTAAAGATGACCTACAAATGGATGAAAATGAAATTACAACGGCATTTTAAAAAGAGACAGCATGGATGACATGGAACACCAGATGAATATTAAGAAATTAAATATTCTGGACACAACAAAGGGATCACATTTCTAGATACCTTAAAAGATTGTGTCCTGGACCAGCTAATTAAAAAGCCAGCTGCATAATTCAAATTCTTGGGATAGAAAACATTCCTTGAGGGAGGGATGGTTTCCCTATCTTTTGTTTTGATACTGTGTAATGGACTGAACTGACGTCAGGCTGTTTGCTTGTGAACTGTTTGAGAAGTGGCTCTCACATTATCTACTAGCCAGTGGTGAAATTTAAATTTTTTTACTACCGGTTCTGTGGGTGTGGCTTGGTGAGCGTGGCAGGGAAAGGATACTGCAAAATCTCCATTCCCTCCCCACTCCTGGGGGAAGGATATTGCAAAATCTCCATTCCCACTCCACTATGGGGCCAGCCAGAGGTGGTATTTGCCGGTTCTCTGAACTACTCAAAATTTCCGCTACTAGTTGTCCAGAACCTGTCAGAACCTGCTGCATTTCACCCCTGCTACTAGCATATGTTTGAGTTCAAGCTCACCTTGGGTTCCCCTCCCCCCGTCATTACCTAAGCATTAATATATGGGCAATGAAGGTCATGCAGTTTATCAGTTCGCATTCTTCCTGATTTCTCACCAAGTGTTGTAATAAGGGCCTGTTATAGCAACGCTCCCTTTTCTTCTACGGATCACTAAGCAGAATGGGAAGAAAACCTATAATAAGGGATCCATCTCTTGACAGCCAAACTTCCGAGAATTTTGGAATTCATTATTCTATTACATTTGGAGAGCACCAGGTATTAATTTATCTGTTTATTTCATTTAGAAACTGCCAATCTCCCTCACAGAGTGGCTCTGAGTGGTGTCAAATGTTAAAAACATAAAAACCTAAGATAAAAAAATTTAAAATAGAGGCGAGGATGATTAAAAATTGATATTACATATGAATTAAAAGGCAGGGAAATGGACTTCAGGGTGCTCACTTCATGGTTTAGAGTTGGTGATCCAGCTGCAAAAAGCCTCTCTGCCATATTGGGATGATTTAACATTTTTCAGCAATAGGAACTATAAAGGATGACAAAAACCCAAGTCTGATGCTACATTTTTCATCCTGGCAGCAGTGAGACAAAGCTAGTAGTTGTCAACGTTCTCATGATGTTAAGCAAGCCCTACCTGCACTGGCCCATGATACTGTTCTATGCAGTGAGATCCATCTGAAGCAGTCCTGACTTTCCAGATGTTCACTGCTTGAGTGTCTGACCTTTGAAAATGTTTGGCAAGTATTTATAATGAGCAACACAGTTATAATGGAGGAAATGACTATTGGAAACAATTATGATTGTTTTTATATATTATGCATGACCCCAGTTATGTGACTCAGCATCTCTGATCTTAATTATTTTCTCATAACAGAAACAGATTGCCCCTGAACCTTGTGGAAATTTAGCATATATTTGGGTATATAACTTTACTTCTGACTTATAAATAAGCAAGCATGTTAAGTATATAAATATAATTACATGTATCTTTTTAAATCTTTCTGGAGCTGAGCTTGCATCTGTGAACCTTTCTCATGGAGCTAGATTATGCACAACAGGCAGAAGTGCAGAGCAGGACTAACAAATGAGCAAGAATCATGTGCCATCATGAACAGACTTATTAGTCAATTCTTCAGAAGAATTAGTTAATTCTTCAAACAGTATATAGGACCACTACGTCATAACCTTCCTATTCCATTTCAGGGGTAGGAGAGAAACAGAAAAGAAGTGGTTTGTGTTGTAAAAGCTTAAAATAAAATGAAACATCTGTTTGGCAAAATGCCAATGTTATAAATAAGTCTCGGAGCATTGATATTCACCCCACTCAATGCCTATGCTTCCTCTTTCTCCTTGTTAGCATCAAGAAACAGTCCCATAGAGCCTTAGGTTGCTTTGGAAAAGCAGACCAAAAAAAATCTTGGAACTGATTATGGGAAAATACCTTTATGGACACAGAAGGGTCAGGCAGAGCGAATGCCTGCTGACGTACCTGAGAGTACAGCAGAAAACAGGAGCCAACTGCTGGATTAATCTCCAGAAAACACAGTAGCTCCTGCTATTTCAGGCATATATATTATGACATGTATGTGTGTGTTTATGTACATTGTATACAGGGGTCTAATTTTTTTTACTATCGGTTCTGTGGGCGTGGCTTATTTTGTGGCCGTGGCTTGATGGTCATGTGACAATTCTTTAGGATTTAGCAGAGGTACTGGTGTACCAGGCTTTTAACTGCTTGCAGAGCTGTACCGGTCTACTCATTTGTTTTTGGAGGCACTGGTCTACTATATTTGTTTTTGAAGGCACTGGTCTACCTATTTATTTTTGCAGGCACCGGTCTACTCATTTATTTTTGGAGGCACCGGTCTACCACCACACTGCCTTTTAACACTGATCAGCTGTAGGGCGGCCCTTTGAAGCCCCATGGCAAGAGTTTAAACAGTTTTTTTTCCTTCTAGCTGATCAGCTGGAACTCAGGAGGCAGCAATAGACTGGGGGTGGGGCCAAATAAAAGGCAAGAATAACGTGGGGGGGGGGCAGAACCGGGCGGAACCGGTTCGGTGATGTCGTATCGTCACCGCTACTGGCTCGGCGGAACCGGGCGGAACAGACCACTGATTGTGGTCTAACCCATTTTTCATTTTTAGCAACCACAACTCTTTCCATATCTTATTTTTTTCTTAACTCCAGCATAAAGTTGAGAAAATGGCTTCTTAACTTCCACTCACAGATCTGTATAAATTAATGCTATTCTGGGCTGCTCTTTCTGCTAACTTGTATTTATGAACCATCCTGAGATAAGCCAAACTTTAGCAGTGGCAGGCAGACACCCAGTTAGGCTATCATGAACAGCAAATGTTTCTTTCATTGCCCATTCAGAAAAAGGGGCATTTGCACACTAACAATATGAATAACTTTAGTTGGTGGGCTGAACTAGAGAGCAAAATATTTTTGGCTAACTCTGAGGCAAAATTCAGTATTAGCATAGTTTTCACATGCATTGCCTGCTTCTTCCTTTAGAAAGTAGACTGTATCCTCCCAATTTAGGCCAAATCTCTTGGGACAAGTGCTTGTGATTTTAATTTCTCTAAGTGGAAGCAGTCTGGAACATTCCTGAGTCATAAAGGCCCATCTTGAAAACATGGGATAAAGTTAGCATTAACAACTGGTACACTGAGACAGCTAGTCATAGTTTCCATAGTAACAGTTCTTTGCCAGCTACCAAAATCTTTTCTCCACATTAGAGTCAAAAATCTACCTGGACATTTCCACATTTAGGGGAAAAAAACCTGTAGGAATCAGCCCCATAGTGTAATGGAGAAGGAAGGGGGAAGGATTAAAACATTTAAAAACCCTGGCAACTAACCATCTTGACTTCTCTTCGTACATTGAAAAAGTCCCTGCCTTCTAATCTCAGCTACTTAATTAGTTTATCCTTCCAGTTCCCTCAAAACACTTTTGGAGGTGAAAAAGTACTGGCCATATATAAAAGCCTGGCCATTTATAAAAGAAAATAACTCCAGCATTTTAAAAGTACGTTTTTTTAAAAACTTATTTTATTTTGGAATAAGTTGTTGTTTCATGTTATTTGCATATGAGATGTTCTAAAGTTTGGTTTTAATAGGAATGCCCTTTTATCAATTTCATGGCATATAATCTGGAACAGACTTCTTCAACCTGGTATTGTCCAGATGTGTTGAAATGGCAACTCCACAAATTCATCAGCCTGCAACTGGAGAATACTGGGTTGGGAAGGTTGTTCTAGAAGAACCATTTTCAGTGTTTTCTCACTGAAGGCAAGTACAGTGGTAAGACAAAGATGCCTTGCTCTGTATATTATTATTCAAATGAAAAAGGAAGCATTGTTTCAGACATGCAGAACATTAACAATATAAACACACTAATAGAAGGTTAATAGAAATACCAATTAAAACTGAATATTAAATGCTGGGGAAAAAACCAAGGAACTTTATATACCCTAGATGAATCCCAGTACTTAGTAGGATTCCTACAGTCAGAATTCAAACAAACTATATTTTCAGTACTTTATAAATGTGATTTATCTTTGACTCTCTTCCAGAAATTCAAGATTTAGATCTATGGGCAATTCTTTCACCTCACAACCCTACAGGCACAATTCAATTTCCTACATCTTCTTGAGTAACATCAGTGCCCCCCTTTATTTTAAAAAGTGCTTCTGGATTCTAAGTGGACCTCACAAAAATGAAGTTTTATTTTCTTAGAAAATAATATTATCTTTAGAAAAATAAGAAAGGATGGGCAGCCACAGTTGTATTTTGGACTGTGCCCACCTGCCCAGAAAATATTTTTATAGGTAGCATGGAGCATTCTGGGAGCTAGGGGAAAATGGTTGGCAAAGAACATTCTAGTAAATCAGTGCCTTATAACTAGTCATATTCCTCTTGGCAATCATCTTGCAAAAACACCCTAAGGTGTCTTCCAAACATGCCAATCATCCCCAAATTCCAGGAATCTCTAGTTTATACATACACAGTTCACAATGCCACAGTGCTAAAATAATATCAGTGTTATCTGATATGAGTATATTTTTTTATTCATTTGCCTTATTCATTTGATTAACATTTTCAGATTTTTTTGCTTGAAACATTCTCTATGTCTGATTTTATCTAGGTGGAGATTTTTTTGTGGGTAGGTGGGTGGGATGGGGAAAATATAAGGGAATCACTGGCTGATGGAGAGGAGGCCCCAGTTGGAGGTGGGTAGGTTAAAAGACATTCCCACTTAGAGTTCATTCAGGGGAGGAAATATTTGAAATCTACTTTAGGTTTCTATTTGCTGTTTCCCAAGGGAAAGCAGACAATCTGGTGAGATTTTTGTAAACTGGTCATCAACAATAAAGAAACTCATTTTATCATTCTGGGAGCTGTTCTGGTTGCTTGCACTTGACAGATAGCCTAGTTGGAAATTTAGCATAAAAATATATGAAAAAGTAAGCAACGAAGCCATTCAGTACCTATATTGATATACTATGTATAGACCCAAAACCTGTATGAAACTAATCAGAGCAAGAAAATCACATTGCAGCAACAAAGTTGAATGGGGCCCAATGGATGGGGAGCTGAAAAGGAGGGGTGTGAAAAGACTCAATAATATTATTAAGTTGATGGGAAAACTTCATTAATTTGCAAAGTAGTTTGGTGCATCAGAACGTCTGGGTACAACTTCAGTATTTCAACCTGTGTGGCTGCAAACCAAATAACTCCTCCCAGTTTGCATGCTGCAATGCTTCATGATAGGTCAATTATGTGTTTCCTCCCTAATATCAGCCCATCAGATCACAAACCAGGCTGAGGCATTGAAACTTCCCCTCCTGATATTTTACAGGAATTCTTATTTTCTGGATCACTCAGTGCATTACATCAGTTTGCTTGAACCATGAACTCAATGCCTTAAATCCAATGAATAAGCTAAGAAGAGTATTATGCTAAAGTGCAGGTCATAACTTGCATTAATATATTGATATAAAAACCAGAAGGAAAGATATGGAGATTAACCCTATTAGACTGGGAAACAATAAAAACAAGGGGACAAGTAATACAAGCATGTGTGTTAAAATATCTTGTGCACATTTGAATGCTCTTCTCTTTGAGCAATACATGTGCAAATCGAATCTGCAAATAAGAACGCAGTACTTGCATGGACATTAAAAAACAAAGTAAAACATAAAATCCTAATACATTATATCAGATGAGTTTAATTGAAAGTCACATTTAGATACACAGGAAAAGAAATACAGATACGTCACATTACCTATTCAAGAAGGTGATCCTAAAATACTAATAATCACTAAGAAGTTGCTGACACTTCCAATATGTGACAAAGTCTGACAAAATGTCGCTTGTGTAAATCTCATAACTGCTCACTTACAGGAAAACCCAAACAGGTAATAGATTCCCAACACATCGAACTAATCCATTTGTATCGCTTTTCCAGTACTATCATTTTCTTGGACATGTGGGATTTTAAGGAGTTGTGGCTGAATTCTCAACATTACCAAGACACAGTAATTGGCACCAATTAAATTGCTACATTCATGTTTGAATTGCTTTTACTGGCAAGTCTCATTGTCTTATTTATACTGAAAGTATACTGAAAATATGTTTGCTTGTGGTTTACTCTGAATCAGGGCCAGGAGAAAACAAATCATTTCGAGTCTCCATTCTAAAGATGGTGTTCTCTCTTTGTAAATTAGACGCCACCTCAGTTCTGTGGCATTATTTATCTTTCTCACTTGCCTTGGACAAGCGATAAAATAAATTTTCATTTCTTTGAGGCTTGTGGATGCATTTTTTTTTAAAAAAAAATTATTCTACTTTCTAAAGAACTGCAGACTTGGGCATTTTCCAACGCATAGTTGAAACTAGGAGAAAAATTCTTTCAAGCTGGAGAAGCCAGAACATTAACTGTTCAGTCCCCAAATATCACAGCTCGATATAAAAGCTCTGAACCCTATATAGATTACTGAGAATGAAAATTATAATGTCCAGGTTTCTCCACTGCCCCGGAGGATTTTTATACCATCAGATTAAAAATACAAAATGTATAAAATCTGTCGTAAAATCACAGTGATCCATATTATGTATATACTAAGCCAGTAAGGAGAAAAATACTGAAGGATATTAATACAAACTATCAATCTTCCTATCCTATATTAGATAATTGAATGACAAAAATCTGAATAAATATGGCCATGTATGTTCCCAGAATTTTTTTTTTGTCATTTCCTATTTCTGGCTGTTCTTTGCCATATTCTTCCAGTTTAATTCTTCCATATTCTCTCCAAGTTCCAAAGAGGTATTTTCAGAATTGTATTTTCCTTCCAGTACTGGGCAAAATATGTTCTTGCTGCTGTGAGCACATATTTATTGTGGGGTTCCCCCCCTCCTCCAGGATTCTATGTAATAAGAAAAAATGTGGTTTCATTTCAAATTTGATTTCAAAAATGTTCTGTATTGCACCATGCTTGTCTTTCCAGGACTTTACTTGTCACCACATATATTAAAAGATTCCTTCTGTTTCATGTCATTTCATGTTCCATGGCATTTGTGACATTTATCACTGCATGATTTATGAATCTTAAGGATTGTAGATAGAGTTGGATAACTTCTGT
This sequence comes from Ptyas mucosa, assembly GCA_012654045.1. NCBI lineage: Eukaryota > Metazoa > Chordata > Lepidosauria > Squamata > Colubridae > Ptyas > Ptyas mucosa. The sequence continues at coordinate 26,425,166 of WNWU01000012.1, forward strand.
ATATATTTACCATTTTATTAATTATGGTACCATGAGATACTTTGTCACTGCTGTGATACAGAGCTATCACATAGGCATTTAATGCATTCACACTAAAGGCAGTGTTCTGGGAATGAGTTGAAGCATTTCTTTGTTTAGTTATTGCAAAAGAACTACCCACTAAGACTTGCAGAAATCCTACTGCCTTAGCTTTTATTTTATTTCTGCAAGTTTTTTTTTCTTTAAAAAAAATTCTTTCATTCTTTCTAAAAACAAGCCAATCTCTGTAAAAGTCAAAAGACCTCAGTGAGAAAGGAAATTATTCTTACTGCTGGGAATATGAAAGAGTAAACCCTTGTGTTCTCTTCTTTTCCTGATTTAACTTAATATGCTTCTTTTTCTTCCACTTCATCCGATGAATTTTTAAGGAACATTGGAGGCCGGCTGAATCTGTTCTTAGCTTAGTCTTTATAACAGGGACAAAAGAGATTGAAGAGATTGTAATCAAGAACAAAGAAGAAGGAATCCCTCCTACACCTCAGTGGCATTTTGGTCCCTTGGTTGTTGTTCTTCTTCTTTTTTTTTTTTTTTGCATGCCTTGCTTACAAAAACATTTCCTTTTAATAAAAGATGATGGATCACAGCTCTCATGCAGTTTTATTTGACAGCATGAAAATACTTCATTCCTGTAAAGATAGTTTTTTCTTATGAGCTGCTTTTTAAGTTGAATTACCTATGGTAATTGAACTTAAATAAATAAATTTAATTAACTAAATTTAATTAATTAAACTAATTAAATAGGGATGCGATGGCTCAGTGGCTAAGACGCTGAGCTTGTTGATCGAAAGGTTGGCAGTTCAGCAGTTTGAATCCCTAGCGCTGCGTAATGGAGTGAGCTCCCATTACTTGTCCCAGCTTCTGCCAATCTAGCAGTTCGAAAGCACGTAAAAAATGCAAGTAGAAAAATAAGGACCAGCTTTGGTGGGAAGGTAACAGCGTTCCGTGCGCCTTTGGCATTGAGTCATGCAGGCCACATGACCATGGAGGTGTCTTCGGACAGCGCTGGCTCTTTGGCTTTGAAACAGAGATGAGCACCACCTCCTACAGTCAGTAATGACTAGCATATATGTGCGAGAGGAACCTTTACCTGTACCTATGGTCTACTTGTTGCTTTCCCCCCCTCACCTATTTCAATTGGCTAGTCTAGACTTCCTGCTCTCTTACCAAAAAAAAAAAAAGATAACAAATATTTGTATAAACAGTAAGTAGGAATCAAATATCTAAGCAAAGTCACAAATATTTTTTGTTGTGCACTTTAACTTTGGCAATTTCATATTCCAGCAGCAACTGGTCAGTAGAATACCAAGGGGATATTAATAAGCTTCTTGTGCATGTTTGAAACAGAGGGTGTACCCATGATTTCTAAAGTATTATTAATATATTCAGAGAGTATACAAACATTAACTTACAATAATGCATAATTGAGCAGAAAATTAATTATGCCCTATTACTCATCCGCTTAGAAAGGACCCTGTAGATTTATTTAAACACGAATGCCAAAAAACAACACATGCATTCCTTTCATACATTTTAAAGGGATTTCCCTCTTTTTTGTTTATACAAACAAAGATAATTCCCAGTATCATTTGTTATGTCTTTTAGTTATCTACCAGGATAAGCCAGGCCAGAACAATTTGAAAGTCAGAACAAACTTTAATTTTGTATCCAAAATGAGAATGTTGCCCTGAACTGTAACATAATTACATGATTCAAGTCACAATTCTCAGGTCATAGTTTCACACTAGCAATAAAGAGCATCTATTAACCTATGTGTTCTTTTAAACTAGAGTCAAAAAGTAATAAAAGAAACTTATCTCATAGAGTTATGGTGGGGAAAACAGGAGGCAGGAATACAGGTAGTCCTCATTTAGCAATCATAATTGGGCCTGGCAACTCGGTCGTTAAGCAAAGTGCTTGCTAAGTGAAAGCATGGTCATATTAATGATCTTACTTCAAGTAATACTTTGCTTTATAGACATAAAAAGGTCATAAATGTGAGCATTGGTTGCAAAGTTATTTTTCATCACTGTTGCAAGTATGAATGGTAGCTAAATGAGACAGTTACTAAACAAGACTGCTTGTATTAGGTATATTTGCCACCTTGAGTTATACATTAAAAAAAGATGGAATTATCCTGCGAGAATACCTCTAACACCATAAAACATCTTCCTATTCCTTGTCTTTGGGAAGGACTTGATGGGGGGTGGGCTGGGGATGTAAAAATGTTAAATCCAGTCTGAACATTTGGCTGACTGTGTGACTAACCATAATTTGGGGGGGGGGGGGGACCTAGCAGCTGTCAATTGCAAAAGGCAGCTTTGCATGAAGCAGCTTACATCCAGTACCTTTAACACCATCAAACACCATCATTTGCCTCCACCAGGCCTTTGGGAATGATTCAATCAGTGGATAAAAATACCAACTTGTGCCTAAGCATTGTGCTGACTGTGTGACCAATCATCATCAGGTCCTTGAGAAGGACTGGATAGGAAGGGAAAAAATGCCAAATCCAGTCTAAACATTTGGCTGGCTATGTGACCAACCATAAAATTGTGATGCTGGAAGTGGTTTCTGAACTTTAAACATTGTAGTCATAATCCAAGAATCTTCCTGGAAGAATTGCACATAAACTGCTATACACGAAGATCATCCTTTTAAGTAGATGAATTGTGCCATTTGCAATCAGAACCCTGAGATTAAGGCAGTGGTGGGATTCAAATAATTTAACAACCATTTCTCTGCCTTAATGATTTCTTCCAACAACCAGTTCACCAAACTGCTCAGATAGTTAACAGCTGGTTCTCCCAAAGTGGTGCAAACTAGCTGAATCCCACCGCTGGTTTAAGGGGAGGGGACTAATGTACCAGGCCTCCTGTCTAGCTTAGTGACAATAGCTGCAAGGAACTGACAGTTCTGATTGCCTGACACAGGATGCTTGCACATGTCCCACTGCACACTGGCTTTAGTACTTTGTCATACTAAAGCTGTGAATAGGTTTAGGGCTAGAAAAAGAACAGAAGAGGTCAGTAGGGAATACCGTAGAGGTCAGGCACTAGGTCAGGCATACCAACAAAAGGCTAGAGGTTAAAGCTGAACCCAGGCAAAATTAATGTTGTGCTTTTAGCAAAACAGAAGTAGCAAAATGCAAGTGGGATCACACCAAATAGAAGAGTAAGGGGCTCTGACAACAGCTGTCCAAACTGTAACATTCCTCAATAAATGCAATAAATACCTCAGGACTAGAAAAGTAAAATTTCCAGAAACTTCAAAGTCTTGAAGAAAAACTCAAGTGTCTTGAGTTTTCTATCACTTAAGCCTATATCCTCTGCTACTCTTACTTTTTGTGACATCAGGCTAGCACAAGAATTTCACTCAGAAAAAGGAAGCATTTTTTTACATCCAAGAGAATTTTTTCTTTGGAACTACCACTTCCTGCTTCTGTCAACTTCAAGGTCTTCCTTCTCTTGGTTTTCTAACTCCAGAATTTTGAGATTTTCCTCCAGGACAGGAGAGAACATCAATCAAGTTACAAACCAAAAGAAAGCTGAATATTCAAAACAAGATACAGAATTAGAATTCAGTTACCACAATCCATGGCAACAGTTAGGAAAAGCAATGCAATAAAACTCAATACAAGTTTTACTACATATATAATTTTATATATCTCACAGTTGTTCTTACTCTCAGATCAGCTAATGCTTCTTAGAGTATGTTATGTCCTAACTAGTTCAAATATTGTGTCCAACTGTTAATAATCAAGGTGGGAAGTATTGAATTTTTTTTCAGGCAGGAAGTATTGCCTAGAAGACAATTTTCTTCAAATTCCAGCACTCTTGACTGTTGGAGATCTAAAATGTTGAAGGGCTATGTAGAGTGGCTAGAAATTCATTTTCATAAATGATGGCCTAGAATTTTAAGTTTTCTGGCTGATATTTTAATCCCACATATTTGGTGACCCAGAACAATCAAACAGCTGACCAGAACAAAAGCAACCATATAAATCTTTAGTATCCAGGTTTCTGTCTCATATACAAGGGCTAATTTATTAATTATATGGTAGCACGTCTCCCAAAATTTAGGGCATCATCCTCCAAACCTCACTGGTAGACCTACTGTACTACTTTTATATTCAGATAATGCAGCCTTCCTCTTCTATTTCACCCATTGGCTTGAACAGAGCCCTAAGTCAAGTACACAAACTATTTAATTATGAATTAGCAAAAAATAAAAAACATGGTTGTTTCAAAAATTTTAGACATAATTATAGGAGACAAGGAAAAGGGAATAAGACTGAATAGGTTCAGACCTTCAAATGTCTCAGACTTGTTTTCTACATCACTGGCTTGTGGAGGCCCCAAACTCAATCTCTATAAGAGGTCAGAAGTATAGTTGCCATACTAAATTTTTTCTGTATGATAGAAGGTAATTTACCTATCTAGTGGAATAAAATTATTTGAGGCCAAAGTACAGTGCATCTGTCTTAAAACTTCCAAATGTAAGAATTTAGAACTATTAGATGTTGTCCCTTTCCCCAGTTGTACAATCTGTTTTACACTTTGTGTGGATATTACTTGGTGTCACCCTAACACACTGTAGAGTCTTCTATGATGTATTGATTTCAATGGGACTGATCAGGCCAAAGCATCTTTCAAGCAACATGCCAGGTACCAGTATATGGCCCTGAAAAATGATCTATATTAATTACCAGTAAGCGAATTCACAAAAATGTGCTCCTGCACATTACCTGTACAATACTATCCTTCAAACCACAAGAAGAACTTTTCCACTTGCCTGCTGCAATGCCCTCCCCCCTCTGCTCTTTTGGAAGGCAGATTCTGTAACATACCTAAAGAGTTGCTCCTAACTCTGCTTCCTCTGTCTCTGCAGCGAAGGGGAAATTGAAAACATGGATCATGTGTTACTGCTGTCTTTTTAATAAAAATCTAGAAGACATGTATAATGTATATTTCCCCATTTATCATATGATACCCAGGCAAGGTGGAGTCTGAACACCTTATTCTCCTGCTAATTGACCAGAAGGCAGAGATTTTATATAGTGAAGCCCAGTTTTATGTCAGAACTATGCTCAAACATAAATACCTCCTCCAAGTGAAGCGATGCTGAACTTTGCCTAAATTGCCATGATTCAATATATTTTATAATCCCATCTACCTTATACACATACCATTCCATGTCTTATCTTGCTATTTTCTTGCTGTACTTGGTTGGATCATAACCGTCATAATCCCAATCAAGTCCTAGTAGGGCTTCAACAGGTACTAGGCTCAATGGAAATTGGGATAACTTTACATTCTCCTAGCATCTTATAGAGCCTACTACTTCTTCTTTATGTATAGTTATCTACCTTACTTAACTAAAACATTTAGACTATAGATTGTAATTTTATAGGTTTCTATCAGGCTTTAATCCATATACTTTGCAATTCTATGCCAATAATTCTAATTATTTTTACTTTTGTATTATTTCAGTATGATGTTTTATTTCTATTTTAGAATGATTGTTATGTTGCTTTATGCTGGTCTATGACCAAAGTAAGCAATAAACACACAGAGTAATGAACCAATTGGAAATAGTGACTACGATGTAATTCCTGTGAACCAACTTGAGTGCAACAAGGGGGGGATGGGGAGAAAGACTAGTGGTAGTATTCGGCTGGTTCTATACCACCAGTGATGGTATTCAGCTGGTTTGGGCGAACCGGTAGCGGCAGCTGCGGGAGGCTCCACCCACCCACCTGGACATCATCACATCTCATTTTTGACGCTCTGCGCATGCGCAGAACTATTTGCACTCACATTTGTGAACCGGTAGTGAAGGTAAGTGAATACCACCCCTGGTATTGGCACATTTGATTTAAAAAGAATAAATTTCTCTAAATAGTAAACATTTTTAAAAAAAAAAATAATAAAAATTAAAAGGGAAAATAGAGGTCTAAGTCTTCAGAATGCTTAGAGATCTCAGTATTTTGAAAAATGTCACCATACAAGCTAACAAGAATACTTGTATATTGAAGCTAAAACTAAGATCAGAGACTCTCTTGGGTCAATCTTAGATCCTGATGTTTACAGTATAGTGATCCATCCATGTAATTCTGGTGGAAGCAATGTGGAAGTCATTTGCCATTGCTTTTTTCCAATGCTTCCCCCCCCCCCCAGTTTCCCATGTGTGTTCCTAATAGTCTTAAGGTTTATCCAGATCCAACCAATACAGCCAAGCTCTTTGCTCACATTCAGGCAATGTTCGTTAGAAGCTGCTACTTACAGTTAGAAGCTGCAACTAACCAGAATGTTTTACAATACATTTGAAGTAAGAAAAGTTGGGGGAGTTGGCAGTCTATCAGACAATAGATATGCTACAGAAAGAAATGGAATTGGAAGATGTAAGATAGTACTATAAACAGAGGTTACCAGATGAAATCATAGGCCTTCAGGACAAATCATGACTAAATAAATCATTGGGTCCAGACAATATCCACTCAAGGATACTGGGTGGATACTTGGATTTTAATAGAGTAAAAACAAATGTGAAGTTGGTGATCTTCTAATGCAAATATTCAACTTTTCCCTAGAAAATATCTTTTGATTCTGACGACTGGGAAATAAATAACCTAATTCCTTTGCTTTTTTCATATTCTAATGCAGTGGGTCTCAACCTTCCTAATGCCGCAACCCTTTAATACAGTTCCTCATGTTGTGGTGACCCCCAACCATAAAATTATTCCTAAGACCATTGAAAATATGTGTTTTCCGATGGTCTTAAGCGACCCCTGTGAAAGGGTCGTTCGACCCCCAAAGGGGTCCCGACCCACAGGTTGAGAACCACTGTTCTAATGCATTCTCAAATACACATGATATGCGTAATAAGACCAACACCAGCTAAATAACTTTCAATCATAAATTCACATTATTGGGAATAAACAATAGACACTTTGAAACATTATTATAAAATTAACATATATCACATTGTTTAGGTTCAAACCTTCCCTCCCAAAAAAGGAACATTATAAAAGAGGGTGGCATTAAAGGGATAAAATTTATTTTAATAGCAAGAAAGCAAGCCTATGTTACAATTGTTTTTCTTTCAAATAAACAGAGGGATGTTCAAATAAACAGCTATGGGATTCGTGTTCCTGCCTCATAGCTGTATTTCAGTTGCCTATGCATTTTAATCTAGATGGCCTGTCGTCATGGCATTCTATAGACTAGTCCATTTTGCTGTATCACCAACTGGATTTGAAATGACGTTGTTTCTCAAAGACCACCCAGGAAGTTAATTTTTGAAATTGAAATCAGGATTTGTAGCAAGTAGCTCGTGTTCTTTCACAACAGTGGTTAAAGAAGATGCCCTACAAACACACATGCACTGAATGTACTACACTGTGAGAAATACTGGTGTGATGAAGTACCCACTCTGGTGAGTTCATAGGTCAAGTAATAGAAAAGTTCTAAATGAGCTCTTCTGAGCTCACAATACTTGTTTCAAATTCGAGACAGGTTGTTCCAGCATTACTGGAAGCATCCCAATACTGTTCCAGAAGTGTTTCATGCTCAATTGTTCTAATTTGTGTTCAGAATGGGGGCTTTGGATCTTGCAATGGGGATGTTTCAAGTTTCAGATACTTGCAAATTGGTCAAAACAGCATAAGGATACTACAGAAAAGCCAGAAAAATTGTCATGAACCCGAACTGGAGTATTTTGAACTTGTACCCAGGGCATCCCCTCTCAGAAAGTTTTGAATTCAATTTAGTTTTCTTGTGACATAAATGCCAGCACTGTCTATAAAGGAGAAAAATTCAGTAGCAGGTGATACAGAAGATGCCTGAAACATGAGGAAGTATAACTAGCCATTTCTATCTTTCCAGGAGATGTTGCTGTAGCAGCAACTATGCTAAAAGTTTTTTTCTTCTGCACTGATCAGCAATATTCTGAGAACAGTGTATTATATCATCCCTTTTCACACTTTTAGTGTTTGGCTCTCCAGAAAGCCATTTTCACACATCATGGAGTTCATCTCTAACTAATGAAAGTAAAATCAGTACAGTTTTAGTACTCTTGAAATCTGAGTTTAAAACTATTACAAAAAAGGATGCTAAACAGGACAGAGGGAGATGCTTTTTCCCATCCTCAGGCAAACCAATAGACTTTCTTCTTTCTTTTTTGAGTCCTTAGGGTATTGCAAACAATTTATGTTTCAAATGCTAGCCACTGTATTCCATTGGATGGACACAAACAGGAGAAAAATCTTACTTCGGTACCCTAAACTGAAATTAGGAGATGGGAGTCATGGGGCTGAAAGTTCAGGTTTGTCCCCATTTCTCTTTCAGACCTTTGAAGTTCAGCCCCTGAAACAAGGGCTTTGTAACTCCGCTTTATATTGAGATGCTCCTTGGGAAGCAGGGAAAGAAAGAAACTGAGGGAAAACAAAGCATTTAAATCTTTGCAAATGCTGCGTTTTGCCCTTTTGGAAACTGATCCCAAAAGCAAATATGGTTGAGCCCTCCACATCTGGATCCGTTAAAAACAAAGTTTCCATTTGCAACTTGTTTTCAGGCTGGTGCAACAAATAAAGAGCTGAAGAACTAAAAGCAAAGGGAGACTACAGAAGGGCTTACCTTAACTTTGCAGAAAGGGCTTTCGCCAAACGGCGCCCAGAACTTGCTGGGACTCCCCTCCAAAAGTTTGTTTTATCTTTCTTCTGAAGTTTCTCCGACTGCCCCGAGTCCTTCAGCTGAGCTAGGCAGTCTTAAAAAAAAAAAAAAAAAAAAAAAGGAAAAGGAGAAAAAAAATGCCTGGGGAGGGTTGTCTGAAGCTTGAAGGGGCGGGACTGGGGGGGAGGAGGAGGAGGAGGATGCCCAGAGCGCCCACTGCCTGGCTAGAGCCTCTGGTTTGTTTTTTTATTACCCCCCAGAGTATTCGTCACAGGATCCTTAAACCGAGCCCTTTTTGCTCCAGCTCTGCAGCGGTTCTTTTAAACCAACAAGAAGTCTCTGCCAGGAATGAGGCTTTGCGGTTGTTGTTTTAATCCTACTTTGGGTTCAAACTTTTTGGATCGTACTGGTAGACAGAGACAGGAAGGATGGAAAAGGAAAAAGAAAAAGAAAAGAACCCTTTTGATATTTTTTTTTTCCTTTCTGGAGAAGAGGGGCAAATTAGGGGTGTGGGGGGAAGGCTAGCTTCAAGTAACTGGAACTGGGAGACGCAACGAACGCTGCAGCCCAAAGAGGCGGCAGGTCAAAAAAGTCAAAGGAAGACGAGAGCTGGTGCGGACGGTCCGGATCCCATCCTCCAAGCGGTCCGAATCCCATCCTCCAAGCGGAACAATCCCAACCGAATCGGTGTGGGTCTGTGCATGGTGCAGATCTGTTTACAACTGGACTTTAAAGGGTTGCCAGCTTCTCAAGCCCATTCTATCTCTCTGGTGTGGATGCCTGCTTTCGATTCTGGCCTCTACACACCCCCACCACCCCCCCCACCCCGCCGCCACCCCCTTCCTACCAGCCTCCATCTTTCCCTCCTCCCTCGGTTCGCCCCTTTCTCAGGATATGAGGAAATGTTTAGAAAATCCGCGGCCGACGCCAGCCGCTGACTCATGTTTTCATTAAAGAAGGGAGGCCTCCCGCCACATGTGAGGAGCGCTGCCCGCCCGTTTGCTCCTCCTCCTCCTCCTCCTCCGGCCCCGCCTCCGCTCCCCTCCCTCGCACCTTCTTGGCACGGAGTGGGAAGCTTGGAGAGGCGTCCGGACCGGAGGTGTGAGGGGGAGAGCGGACGTGATGGGGCTTATCGGCGGAGATAACCTTGAGTTAGCGGCCTGCCTTGTTCTTTCTTTGCTGGAAGGGATCGCTGTTGAAAAAGATTTTGCGAAGGACACACACCACTGATTGACACACAGACCCTAGGGAGACGTGCGCGTGTGAATCAGAGTTTGCTTTCTGTGTTGATAGCTTCCCCGAATAGGGGCTGTTGAGTCCATAGGGTGGTGGGTGAGTTGTTTGAGTGTAGGCATGAGGAAAAGAATTGAGATACTTGTTTGGTGGGCTGTTGATGAGCTCAGGACAAATTCCTCAAAGGGTCATTCTGCTAGGTAAAAATAGAAATAGAATAACAAGAGTTGGAAGGGACTTTGGAGGTCTTCTAGTCCAACCCGCTGCCCAGGCAGGAAACCCTACACTACTTCAGACAAAAGGTTATCCAACATCATCTTAAAAACTGCCAGTGTTGGAGCATTTATAACTTCTGCAGGCAAGTTGTTCCACTGATTAATTGTTCTTGAAAAAATAATTGCTACCAACCTGCCTTCCATTGAGGACCTGTATACTGCACGAGTCAAAGAGGGCTGTGAAAATATTTACAGACCACTCACATCCTGGACGTAAACTGTTTCAACTCCTACCCTAAAAACGACGCTATAGAGCACTGCACACCGGAACAACTAGACACAAGAACAGTTTTTCTCCGAATGCCATCACTCTGCTAAACAAATAATTCCCTCAACACTGTCAAACTATTTACTAAGTCTGCACTACTATTAATCTTCTCATCGTTCCCACCACCCAACTCCTTCCATTTATGACTGTATGACTGTAACCTTGTTGCTGGTATCCTTACAATTTATATTGATATTGTTTCCTGATTGCTTATTTGTACCCTATGACTATCATTAAGTACCTTATGATTCTTGATGAATGTATATTTTCTTTTATGTACACTGAGAGCATATGCACCAAGACAAATTCCTTGTGTGTCCAATCACACTTGGCCAATAAATAATTCTGTTCTGTTCTATTCTGTTCTGTTCTGTTCTGTTCTGTTCTGTTCTGTTCTGTTCTGTTCTATTCTGTCAGGAAATTTCTCCTTAGTTCTAAGTTGCTTCTCTCCTTGATTAGTTTCCAGCCATTGCTTCTTGTCCTACCCTCAGGTACTTTGGAGAATACACAAAATATACAAGGCTTGACATTAACTCCTGACAATACTGGCCAGCGAAAAAATAAATAAATAGATCTTGAAAGAAATCATCCCAAGAGTCCTCACTCAAGACACAAATGACCAGGGTCAAATTATCCTACTTCAGAAAAGTTATGTGAAGACTCAGATCTCTGGGAAAAAAGCTCTAACATTGGGGAAAGGGCAGAAGGAAAGAGGACAACCAGCAGCAAGGTGGATGGACTCAGTTACAGTGGCGAGGAGAGCACGTTTGTAAGTGCTGAAGGACCATTTTGGGAACAAATTGCATAGAAAAAAGTCTGTGTGATCACTATGGGTTAACAACCTGATGATACATAATCAGCCTAAACAGGTTTGTACCTGACTGAACATAATTAAATGTGGATGATAGCCAGGGGTGAACATGGTTAATATGTGGATGGGAGACCACCAGAAATCTCAAGAACTTAAAAGACAGGATATCCTGGAAGAAGACAATAGCAAACTAAGCCTTTTCATTGCTAAGAAAAAGCAATTGTGTATGTATCTGAAGTTAGGGATGAGCTTTGCTCAGAGAACATGTATTAAAAACTAAGTTTTTAAGGGTTTATTAATATAATATCTTTTAATGTAAATGTATATAATTTGAATGTGGCAGATAAGTAGAGAATTATAAATCAAAATAAATTTTGAGCAAAATAATTATTTTGCTCAAAATTGGGAAATTAAAAAAAAAAATCTCAGACAACTTTCCGGGGCCAATTTGTTGGAAAATGGCAGTGAAATGTTAAAAGGGTTAAGATGTGAATACTTCATAAACTCTTCCGTACACTCTCTAAGAATCCTTGGATATTCACCAGTAAATTAAACCAATAAATTTAAAAAGCCAGTCTATTACCTTTAGTTTTTGTAGGATGCTATCTCATTGTCATTATTCAAATACAGTTCCACTGCCAATCCAGTTGCCTTCTGCACAAGATAAAGAAGAAAGAGCTCTTTTTGTCCTTGATTTCAAATACAAAATATCTTGAGCCAATCTGTTTAGGGCCAAACAAAAAAAGTCAAAGATATAAACACAGCTTCATGTTCTTTGAAACATGGCATATATAAATGTGACTGAAAGCCACCATCTCTAATACCATTGAATTTGGTATCATTAGAAGACCCACTCAGTTTTTGGAATGTCAACTTCTTGATTTCACATCTAAGCAATCATATGTCTGCACTATGAATTGATCTACTAGAATGGCTGAACTCGAATAATACACCACAATTTAAATAAGGGGGGCTAATTCCTCAGTATTCATATTCAGGCAATTTAGTAAATACATTATTCTATGCTCAGAATTAACTTACTCAGTTCAGAAGTTGCACAATGCAGCCTTGTTTGCCTAGGTTAGCGTAGGGGGAATTTGAGAAAACACAGTGCTTAGTAGAGAAGCAACAGGCATAAAGTTGTACTGGTTACCAGTTTGATTCTGGGTGTGATTTAAGAGATGGCTCTTATCTATAAAGTCCTTCAAGGGCAGCTTATCTCCAATTATCTCTGATGTTGGCAAGCTCCATACACAAAGCTTGTAACATTCCTCAGGAGACCTCTTCTCCATTGCTGTCCTGACCTTTAAAACAGCACCCCCTTCTCCTCCTCTGCCAGAATCCAGCTAGCTCTGACCCTGCCAAGCTTTCAGAAGGCATTAAGGACCTATTATTTTCTCCCCAAGGTTTGGGTCTGAGATTGGTATGACATACTGGAAGATTTTTTGTTTTCCCCCAGCACTTTTTCTATTTACATGTCTTTGTTTTTGTTTTTTTAATGTCTTTTTATTATGTGGTTCTATTATACTGTTTTTCAATGATGAGTGCTGTCCTGAATTGTATGTTGAATAGATGTTTATAGAAATTGTTCAGCTAAATAAAATCAGAGGCCTCTCTATCAACTTGGTGTTTTCCAGAAGCTGCTGTATGTTTGCTTGGATGCATCCTTGTTAAGCTTAATTTTCTTGGCCCAAATGACTAAAGCAAACTGAGTTTATAAATGTGAGTTTAAAGCCATCACAGAGTACGTGATTGAACAGACTTACAAGTAGTCCTCACTTAACAACAGTAATTGGAATTACAGTACTGAATTTCCATTGCTAAGCAACATGGTCATAAAGCACAGTGTGATGTGACTCCATTGCTCAGCAACAGCAATCCTGGCAGTCCCCATTGCTGCTGTTAAGCAAGGACCTCAAGTGATTTTGACTTGTGACTTCCCGCTGGTTTCCAACAGGCAAGTCAATGGGGAAACCCTCAGGGAGTTTAAGTCCTGCACTGTTTTCAAGCAAGCCCACAGACAGGTGAGTGGTATGGAGTGTGGCCAAATGAGGTGCGATGTTGCTGCATGACTGTGGCTGAGTGCAACTACTTTCATGCACTTAACAATTTGTTCATGACACTCTCCACTTTTTTCTTCTGGTCCTCTATTTAGCAGTTGAAAGATACATGGAGTTTAAAACAAACAACTTTAGTCTCTGCCAACTTGAGTTTGTTCATCTCTAAAAAGACTCATCTTTAGTGTTGGCTGATTTTTTACCCTGGAAGGGCTTTTGAGCATGCTCCAATTGTTTTTATTTATTTATTTATTACTCTCCCCCCTCCCCAAAAAAGCACAAAGCTTAGACTTCTTGTAAGGTCAGCTCCTACACACCATACTCCCTAGAGCCAAGCTATTTGTTAATTCGCTTGTTTATTTATTCTTCTCTTGGTGGAATGTGTAGTAACTTAGCAGTAATAAATAAGCTTGTAAGGGCACTATGGAGTGTGGAGGTGGGGGGGAGGTATTCCCTGGGATATCATAATGGGATTCTCAAGAGAAATAGCAGAAAGAGCAACTTATAGGTGCAATTTGTAGCCTTCCCTGCCAGTTTCCCATAAATGGCAATTGCAGTTGGCAGTCACAATTGAGAATTAAGTGAGCATTGAATGCTACAACTGTTAATAAGCTAGTTGCCAAGTGGCCAGATCACAATTATGTACCCACAGGGTATTTCAACAGCCAGAACTTTGAAGACTGGTTGTACCACTTACTCACCACCATTGCAACTTCAAACAGCCACTGAATAAGTGGTTGTTAAACAAGGACTACCTGTGCTTTGTGCAGAAGACATTTTATGTTGCAAATTCCTGAGAACTTAAAGCACAAGTGGAAATGGTAAACATCCGACATCTTTTATCAAAGGTTGGAGGGTTGCTTTTATCAGCGATAAGGTGGACCTGCGATGAACTAAGATTATTTAGCCGCAGGTAGAAAGGAAGAGAAGGTTGCATTATAATGATGCAATGATTGTTGGAGTCCATATGCTGCATTAATTCCTGAGCTTAGATGGCATCTCAAATAGCCATATCAGGGAAACAACAATAGCTCCAGGGCAGAGAAAGCTTTTCCATAAGCTCCATATGCTCCTTTTGGAGCACTGAAAATAGACCATCTTGAAGTATTTTATCAGTCTGGAAATTGGTGCAATAAGGGTCCTGAGATGAAAGAGCAAATGGTTTATTTTATCTGCAATCATGGCAACATATTCTGAAATGGAGCCCAGAGTGAAGCAGGAAGCGCTGTAATGAGGTCTGGAGATATCACATATCCAGGCCCTGGATAACCATTCCATACAGCTCACTCCTGATACTGATGGATTCCCATCTGAATGTTTCCCCTTTTGAGAATTGAAAACCTGCAGACTTTGCCTCGGAAAACGAATAGCACAGGATTATTTGGGATCTTTCTTTTGTCATTTATTTCTCAGAACAGATTTCCCCAGGCAGCACCTCTAGATGAATTAGACTGCAGCTCCCATCTTTTCTAGCTTTAGAAATACTTGCTGGATTGATGGAAATCTAGAGAGATGTCAAGTTGAAGAAGGTTGCATTAATTCATGTGATGTTAAACAGTATATTTTTGGGGGGTCTTTTGGGAGGGAATTCCTGCATTGTTTATGTTCTGTATAGATTTGAGTATAGCAGGGAAAAATAAATGACTGGGCTGCACACATTTTTCCATTAAGGATAAATAGACTCTTGGATGTGAATTCTACAGTGTAAGTTATGTCTTTTATCTTGCTCCTCTCATTCCTTAGAAGGCTGAGACAAGAATTAGTGATAAGACTAGGATATTTAACTTTGCTTAAAAGTATCTTCATTTTAAAGAGGCATTCTTGAATTCATGCCTCATTCTGAAAATATGATCCCAGTAAGTGTTGCTAATTCAGTTTGAGCCCTGCTAGGAATGCTGTACTCCTTACTTATGAGTAATTCAGGCAAGGAATATTTATTGGAACATTGAGTCCATTCAAAAGTAGAATGTTTTCTGTTTCTTCTGACTTTTTGAATGCTCTAGACCAGGGGTCTCCAACCTTGGCGACCAGAATGGGAGTTGAAGTCCGCCAGGCTTAAAGTTGCCAAGGTTGCAGACCCCTGCTCTAGAGAATATAAGAATAATATATTTTTTTTAGGAATTCTGCAAAAAAATAGATTTAAAACCATGGCACAACTTTAGGGATAGTGCTTTAGACCTCTATGACCCTTGAAGTCTCCCAAGTGTCCAACACCCAATTGGTGGGCAGATAGTAATGTTGCATTGATCTTAGAGAGGAACTAATGGCACGTGTGGCTAGCAACATCCACACCCTTGAACAAATCTGAGAGGGGCCTCTCAACTTGAGACAAACTCAAGGCCTGGGAGAACAGCCATGACTTTAGGGCTTCTCTCTCTCTCCCTCTCTCTCTTTCTCTCCCCCTCTCTCTCCCTCCCTCCCTCTCTCTTCCTCTCTCTCTCTCTCCATCCCTCCCTCTCCCTCCCTCTCTCTTCCTCTCTCTTCCTCTCTCTCTCCCTCCCACTCTCTCTTTCTTTCTCTCTTTCTCTCTCTCCTTCTTCCTCTCCCTCTCCCTCTCCTTCCCACTCTCTCTCTCCCCCTCTCCCTCTCTCCCTCCCCTCATCCATATCTTTCCAGAAAAACCAGCCATTTATTCCATTGTTGTACGCTGCCCAGAATCACCTTTTGTTAAATGACTGTATATATAAATTCATTATGACTGTATATATAAATTTATTTATTTTTTAGCACAGACAGATAGATCCTACCAGTTTTCTTCATGCTGAATAATGGGAAAGAGAAAATGCATCCCTGTTATCTATCAGGCCAGCATTACCAATGTTGTAAAACTACAAAAATTTGATCATTTTTGTAGGGTTCCTCCTCCCCTCCACACACAACAGTAATAAGCAAAATTTTGGGGTCAACTCAGCAGTATATCAGGCAGATTGGGAATGGACATACCATTTTAAAAGCAGTAAAGTAAACCAGACTGGAACTCAGATAGGCACGTAGGTGCAGATTTTAATTTAATAGCATGTGCATAAACTTATTTAGGTTGTTGCGGCCAGTGGAACATATTACATGGAGTTGCAAGAATCTTAGGTAAACCTATCTAAGAGCAATGTACTTGTTGCCAGGAGAGGAAGACAGCCACTTTTAAACCATATATGAGAGCAGTTTAGCATGGCAGCTGAATCCTATTTCAGCACTGGGGATCGGACAGTGTCTTTTACTGCCCCCAGGAACAGCAAGCCAGCTCAGGAATGCAGTTACATGGCCCATAAACTCTGTTCACTAACACTTTCCTGGACTTAATGGTAGGGGAGGTCTCAGTATTGGAAATGGGTTGTATTCTTTCTTCCCCTCGATATTATATGCCTTGGAAAAGATACTTTATCTTTTCATAAGGAAGTACAAAATGCCACTGAAAGGTTACATTTGGCAGAGAACTTTTTAAAAAAATCCTGTCTTGCTCCTGTCCAGCCCTGAGTTTGTTATCTGAGTTTCTTCATTACCATCACCTATCTCCTCTCACTTATGACTGTATGACTGTAACTTGCTGCTGGTATCCTTAAGATTTATATTGACTGTTTCCCTATGACTATCATTAAGTGTTGTACCTTATGATTCTTGATGAATGTATCTTTTCTTTTATATACACTGAGAGCATATGCACCAAGACAAATTCCTTGTGTGTCCAATCACACTTGGCCAATAAAGAATTCTATTCTATTGTATTCTGCACCAGGAGAGGGGCAGTCATGCTAAGAGGTTATATATGTTACGCATGAAATAATCAAGGAGCTTCTAAATAATAACTGAAATAGGCAGCCTGGTCCCAAGTCATTATACAAACGTCTGTTTTAGTTAAATGAAAAACCCTGTGACCTCAGATGTGTGAACTGCTGATGCCTCATGGCTGAAAAATGTCATGCTTTCCTTCACTGTCTGTTCCAGTGTTTGATGCATTTCTGTTTCCTAAAGTAACAGGCAAAAAGGAGGCTTCTTCCTTATTTGTATTGATTGTGTGGATCCAGTTACCAAAAATGAAACTTTCTTGATGAGGAATCAGAAGCACAGCAGTGCACGATGCTCCCTCTCTGGTAGCATCCATTCCTTCAGTTGCATTGCAATAAGGCAGTGCATAGCCTCAAAGTGCCATATGGCACTGACCTTTTGTCTGTAGATATGGCTGTTCCCAGAACTTTCCCCCCCCCACTTAAGTGCCTTGCATAACTAACTTGGTGGGAGAATATTCTCAGAGGCAGCAGCTCTGCTCCAATGTGAGTAATAATAACAGTGTCTTCCGGTTGCCCAGTCAATTGAGCACATCTGGAGACACTTACATTCTGAAAGGATTAACCATTTGCTAACTGAGATATTGAAGATTTATACAAGCCAAGACAGTGGAGTGGCAGTTCACTATACCAATTGGTCTGGTCTGTTTCCCTTAGCTCATTTTGGAGTTTCACTACTACCCATTGCCAGAAGGGTTTCAAAGAAACCCGGAGTTCTACAGTGAAGCTGAAAAGTTTGTGAACCCTTTTGAATTTTTGATATTTCTTTATAAACATGATCTAAAATGTGATATGTTTTCCACACAAGTCCTAAAATTAGATAGAAAGAATCCCCTTAAACAAATGGGTCAAGGACATTATACTTGTTCATTGATTTATTGAGGAAAATAATCCGTAACTATATATGAGTGTGTGGCAAAAATATGTGAATCTCTAGGATTAACATTTCATTTGGAGCGGAAATTAGAGTCAGGTGTTTCAATCAATGGAATGACAATCAGATGTGAGTGTGGGAGGTCCTGCCTTATTTAAAGAGCAGAAGTCTGAGTATTCATTATGAAAGACTGATCTTTATATACTTTTGTTTTCCGCTTGCATATTTGCATATGGTCAAATAACTAAGTCAATAAAATTTCTATTTTATTCTACAACATAGATATGTGGAAGTTTGTTAATGGTTTAAACAACAGAGATTTCTGACAAACAAAACAACTGATGATGCTCACCAGGCTGAAAATGGCTACACAAATTATTCCAAACAGTTTGGACTGTATTTGTTCACTATTGGGCAGGTTGTGTACAAATGGAGGCAATTCAATACCCTTGTTAATCTTCACAGGAGTGAATCAAACCAAGATTGCTTGTCATCATTGATGGAACTATGAATTCTAGATTGTATCATCAAAATTCTGCTGGAAACTGTCAGGGTATCTGTCCCTGAAATGAAGTTCATGAGTAAGAAGGTCATGCTGCAAGACAACAACCCACAATATACAAGCAAATCAAGCAAATAGCAGTTAAAGCAAAAGAAAGTGAATGTTTTTGAATGGCTGAATCAAAATCTTGACCTTAATCCTATAGACATGTTGTGGAAGGATTTGAAAGAATAGTGTTCATGTAATGAAGTTCACCAATATCCCCGAGTTGAACTCTTCTGTAAGGAGGAATGGGCTAAAATTCTTCCAAGCTGATGTGTAGGACTGATTTGATCAATAGTTATTGGAAATGTTTGATTGCAGTTATTGATGTCCAAGGAGGAATACACCAGTTGTAAAAATAAATGTTTACACATTTTTTGTCATACCCAATTATGTTGCTTGCCATTCCCTTGTCCCCCTTCCAGGTTTTCAGATCTATATGTAGGAATTTGGAGGAGATAAGTAGCCAACATTGGTAAGCATCCCCAGTTTCTACCAATTTCACTCTTTCCACATATTGCCTTCTAAAACTGCTTGACATGGTGAAAAAAAGATCATAAGAGTTTTGTTACATTCAACAAGCATATACGGCTTTTTTCTATAATTTTTAATGGTTTATTCTGGGGTGAGGGGAGTTGGCCTCCTAAAACAGAGGAACAGAAGGCATCAATCTGTCCTCATTGCCGTAATAAAGGCAGTATCCCAAAGAATGAAATCATTTGGACAGAGTTGGAAATGGGGGTTGCCTTTGAGCCTCAAGGCAGGGTCCTTCCTCCCTACATCTTTAAAAGATCGGTTTGTGTCCTCCCTCCTTCCAGCTCTGCTAGTTTTCATCTTTCCATCTTTCTTAATTTATTAATGGTAAAGAATTACTTAAATTGTATATATAAATGCACTGCACAGTATCTTTCTTAATTTCCAGTCATAGAAAATGTATTAAGCAAATAAGAATGTATAAATTGACAGATTAAAAAATTCCCAAGTATGTATAAGTATGGGTGGGACTAATATAAATCTCAAGTCTTACTGTCAGCGTTCCAGAAAACCCCCAACTCCAATTAAAAACTCCGAGGCAACCATTCTCTCAAAGTTCCATTTATTAGAATAGTATACTGGCACATCTGGGAAAACCCGAAGCTCAGAGTTCGAGGTTTTCCCTCACTAAATCAAAAACCCCAAAACTATCCCCTCACTCATCAGTCTGTCACATGTTCCAATCACCATCCGTCCCATCTCGAAACATCACTCCAAACACTCCTTCTCCAGATGCAGTATTGTCCTGACCTTAACTGAAAGGAAGAATGCTATTTTGTCTAACTATATTCCCTCTACTAAATCCCCCTCCTACTTTCCCACACTTGAGAAGGTGGCAGTGTGAAGCTTCCGGGGCTAATATGGCTTCCAAAGCTGACAGTTACAATGATTTTTTTTTACCCCTCTGCATACATGACAAAATCTGTTATTACACCAATATCTATCTTATCTGGGTGGATCTTTACAGCTCTACCAGTGTGTGGGCCAGTTCTTTAACTGGGAAAATATTTTGAGATATTGTAAAGCAGATTCAGCATAGCATTAATGCTTATGCCAATGTTGCTAATGTGTGATGATAGACAGCCATTTCACTTCTGCAGCCCACTCCTTGCTCAGCTATATTCTATTAAAAGCTGATATACTTTTGAATATTGGCATATACTATGGAACATACTTGGCACACCCACACTTCCTCTTGCCCAATTTTACTACTTCATACATGGTCATGGGCTTTGTTCAGAATCAAGCACATGGTTCTGAACGTCCTACTGCACAGATATTTTTGGAAGATAATTCTGTGACTTCAGACAAGCATTTGTTTTTTCTTAAAGAGTATCTAATTCATTGCTGGCTTTTTTAATAGGGTTGTGACATATAATGCAGATTTAGTTGCTGAAATGTTCCCTGCTTGAGCCTTCTGTGCATACATTTAGTGCCCATATCATTCTGGATCACATTTTTAAATATCTGCTTTTTTTTCTCTACTCTTCAGCCCTTCATACTAGATCAGATGAAGAAATAGGAATCATATTTTATTGTTAGAGGATATAATAACATAACCTTGAAAGTCTATCAGTTTTTTTCTGTCCCCTGTTATACTAAAAAAAAAAAATCAAAGTAAGGTTATTTTAAATTACTCTGTCAAGATTGCTTCAATCTCTGGACTATGTAATCACTTCTCCAAGTCTCTCCTTAATAGTTCATTCCTTCCTCCCACCTTAACAGCTGTTTCATACCTTCTCAAGGTCAGTTTTGAATTCCTTTACAACTCCAAACTTAATTTCTTGTTGCAGTTGGTATTTTTCTGTGTAACTGTACTGGGATCATTGCTTATGTGCTGAATTAATCTTTTTTTTTAAATCTTTCACTTGGATGTATGTTGAATAACCTAGGTTTCTAGTACAACTGTCAGTTGAGTGCTTCCAGGGAAAATGCTAAATGCTAAGATCCTGCTAGTGTATATTATATCTGTAACTGTTTGCTACATATACATCTTAAATAGAATAGAATAACAGAGTTGGAAGGGACCTTGGAGGTCTTCTAGTCCAACCCCCTGCTTAGGCAGAAAATCCTACACAACTTCAGAGAAATGGTTATCCAACATCTTCTTAAAAATTTCCAGTGTTGGAGCATTCACAACTTCTGCAGGCAAGTTGTTCCACTTATTAATTGTTCTGTCAGGAAATTTCTCCTTAGTTCTAAGTTGCTTCTCTCCTTGATTAGTTTCCACCCATTGCTTCTTGTCCTGCCTTCAGGTGCTTTGGAGAATAGTTTGACTCCCTTTTCTTTGTGGGAGCCCCTGAGATATTGGAACACTGCTATCATGTCTCCCCTAGTCCTTCTTTTCATTATACTAGATATACCCAGTTCCTGCAACCGTTCTTCATATGTTTAGCCTCCAGTCCTAATCATCTTTGTTGCTCTTCTCTGCACTCTTTCTAGAGTCTCAACATCTTTTTTACATCGTGGCAACCAAAACTGAATGCAATATTCCAAGTGTGGCCTTACCAAGGCATTATAAAGTGGTATTAACACTTCACGTGATCTTGATTCTTCCCTCTGTTTATGCAGTCTAAAACTGTGTTGGCTTTTTTGGCAGCTGCTGCACACTGCTGGCTCATATCTAAATGGTTGTCCACTAGGACTCCAAGATCCCTCTCATAGTTACTACTATTGAGCAAGGCACATCATTGACCTTTGTCTTGCAGTACTTCCTGTAGCTTTGGCACCGATTAAGCAAGGCAGTACTGGTTTTCATTCATTCAGCATAACCTCCTTGCCTCTATATTCATTACTCTGCAATTCTGCTTTATGAGGGTAGAAATGCTCACATGATATACTGTATATGCCATGCAAATTTTCAGTCATTTTCTCCTACATTTTCCCCTTCTTGTAAAAATTATTATACTATTAATTTGAAATGTTGCCCATTTTTTAACCTTGAGTCATATTTATACTTTATATTATTTTCATTGATCAAATATATTCACGTACAAACCTCAAAGCCCAACCATATACTACAGGATCAAAATGTGGGCAGCTCCATAGATTCATTTCAATTTGAAGCCCAAGACAAATTAGGAATCTTTTGAATCAGACCAATTTTAGGCAGTTTTTCAAATCATTGATTGTGGATTCCTGGTGCACAAGTTTTCTAAACTGAGTATGTACAAGGGCAAAAGTTCTTTACTCTGTTCTTTGTAAGAAATAGGTGTCAATTCCCTACTTCCTGCACCATCTACTGTTCACAGGAGGTAACTAAAGAAAATTCACTCCTAGTGAAAAGTTGTAACTGGAAATTCTAAAACAGACTGTAAAACTACAGTCCCTTACAATGATTTGTGCAATGCAACATTTTTGGTATATTGGTGTGGAAGGAATCGAATGGGGTATTGGATATCAGAAAGTTGACCTGGAACACCAGGAGATTTTAGAATTTCTAAGGATTTTGACTAACAATAAGTGGAATTAGATAAATGTACTGACTGTGCAAAATGGGAATGTTTTAAAATAAATAATAAATATGTTTAAATATTTTAGAATGTTTTTGGTTATTAGTGTGGTTTAATTAGCTAAACTGTGTTCCTTAATTTTCTGACACACATGGTATTTCTTTGACGATACATACATTTGCATTATATGGTACTTGTTCTCCAGTAAATGTTCCTTTTAGCATTTGTGTAACATTTCAATATTACGTTTTCAACTGACCATGTAAGTTGGCATTACGTCTTTCTGAAATAATTCAAACAAATAGCATTTTTAAAAAGATTATTTGAAATGCCTTTTAGAGTTTTTTGTGCACATTTTGGAAATAAATGAATTATGGTTAATGAAAATAATTCCAAGAGAATTCTTGCAAGTTTGCCCAACAATTTTTACAAGTAACCTTATAATCAGAATTGGGTCTTAAAATTCTGGATTGAGTCTTATTCTAATTTCCATGAGGTGGCGCTGTCATTCTGGAAAAATAAAAAAACCATCATGGCTAAAGCAGAAAGACATACAAATATCACAATGTGATATGTTTTATTGGACAGAAAGATATCATAATATCAAACTCAGCTCCTCGTAACAAGAATCTCTTGGTCACATCCATTTCAATTTATTGGCAATAAGATAGAGTGGTTTCCATTGTCACCCTCCAGGATCTTTTTTTAAAAAAACTTTCCAATTACTTCCTTTCCATTCTTTATTACCCCAATATTCTCCTATTTTACTCTATTCACAGCTTTGCCTACAATTCAAAACCTTGGATTCTCTTTTATTACTTCACTTTCTAGTTCCCAATCACCCTCTGTTATGAATTCAACAAAATAATTCTGGAATTAATTTTGAAAAGAAAAAAAAAGCCGGAGACCCCCTAAATGAAATAGATAGAAGAGTAAGATTGTGATTCTAAAATTCAAGTAAGCTATATAAGATCAGGTCTTAGCAAAAACAGCATTCTCTTAATGTAAGGGACTCAACAGGGAATGCTCTGACCTAGGTATCAAAGTGTTTTACAACTGACATTGTTCCATTTATAAGCACTTTTAATCAGTTTCCATTGCTTTGAAATATGTGGGGACTTTGGTGGTCTCTGAGCTTGGTTGTTTCTTTGCAGAGATTTCATAACCCAACATCAGTGTTAGCACTGATGATATTACTTAGTCAGGTAATAAAACATCTGCAAGGAAATAACCAAGTTCAGAGAGCACCAAGAATCCCATAGTTCAACCTTGAACTACACATATTCTCTTCTGTTGGCTCTGAAATCTGCAACTGTACCCAGGGATTGTGGTATCGTGATCTCAGCTGTCCATGTTTTTATTACCCTTAGAGAAAAGTATTATAATAGCAATAGCATTTAGACTTATATACTGCTTCACAGTGCTTTACAGCCCTCTCTAAGCAGTTTACAGAATCAGCCTATTCCCCAACAATCTGGGTCTTCATTTTACTGACCTCGGAAGGATGGAAGGCTGAGTCAACCTTGAGCCTAGTGAGATTTGAACTGCCAAATTGCAGTCAGCTGGCAGTCAGCAGAAGTAGTTGCAGTACTGCACTCTAACCACTGCGCCACCATAATACTCTTTTATTGGATCTATCTGCAAAAATAATCTGAAAGCTCTGAGTAATTTAAGACAAATCAAAATGCTAGTGGAACAAACAGGATAATATACCAAATTGCTGTTTGTTAATATTGTTGCTTATTTGTTTCTGGGTCTTAAAGGTACTTTGTGGCATATATTTAGTGAACATCTAACTGCTGCATATCAGGAAGAGAGAACCATGTTAATGGTGACACCATTGTTTTGTCTGTTTCCTGTAGGTACTGAAAACATTTTTCTTTTCCCCCCCAACAGTCGTCTTAATTATGTAATTTGTTTCATATTAGTTTTCATCTTTTTAAATGCTTTGAGTATGTTTTTGCTTATTTAGGAACCATCTCAATTTTTAAAAACACACATACAAACAATTAATCATTACTTTTGCTTCCGTTATGCTTTGCTTTGATCTCTGCCTTCATTGATCCATGTTCCTGTATCTGGGTTGCAAGGAATTACAGAGCTCAGAGCCTCTAAATCTCTTCTTTAATCTGCCCTTGACTGGCTGTAAAAGATTAAAGAAAGGACTGATGCATCTGACTTTAAAACAATAAACTGCTTAGTTTGTTACTACCTTTTGATTCAGTTAGTTGTAATCAGGTAAGGAGGGGTGGGGGTGGCATAACTCAGTTGCTCAAGGACTTCTGGAGGATATTCCAAAAGCAGACAATGTTTGCTGTAGGGTTTGCCCTGAGAAGTTTGTAGAAGGACTGGGAAGGCCTTGCAGCAAAGCTGCCATGAATGCATCCCTGGAAAAATACTGAGGGGAAAAAAATCCATTTGCAATTTGGTGGAATGTTGCAAAGAACTCTCGTCCCCCTCAATACAAATATGCACATAGATTAGAGCTGGTTCAGTCAGAAGCAAGGGTGGGAGTAGAAAGGCTAAGGCCAGTCTTTCTTACAGTATACTATCCCAGTCCTGTTTGTATGCATGTGGGTGGGTGTGCTTTACTGCTTTATGTCAGAAGATGTTAGGCCACCACCCCTACAGAACTCAAACAGTTTCTAGCTGTTTTACATGGCTGTGGTGCAGAGGTGGGTTTCAGCAGGTTCTGACCAGTTCTGGGGAACTGATAGCGGAACTTTTGGGTAATTTGGAGAATCGGTAAATACCACCTCTGACTGGCCCCGCCCCCATTTATTCTCTGCCTCCCGAGTCCCAGCTGATTGGGAAATGGGGATTTTGCAGTATCCTTCCCCTGGAGTAGGGAGGGAATGGAGATTTTACAGTATCCTTCCCCTGCCACGCCCACCAAGCCACACCCAGAGAACCGGTAGTAAAAAATTTTGAAACCCACCACTGCTGTGGTGACAGTATGTCCTCCTGTGGACCCAAGAACAGCTTAATCCAAAGATAAATTGGAAAAAAATTAGTTGTTCCATATTTTTGCAAGCCGGAGTTGTTCTCTGTATAGTTTGTACAGTTGACAAATAGTGATAAATAGTTCCATCTAAGCACTAGGACAGGGCTGAAGAACCTGTGACTCTTCGGATATTGCTAGGAAATTGTAGTGTAACTACAGTAACTACAGTGTAACTATCACCAGGTTTTCATTCTTGAATTAAATATTCTACGGTTCTTTGCTAGGTGGGGTAATCATCTGATTCAAAATTCAGTCTCTTGTCAGTATTTAAGCAGTTGCTTTGAGGAAGGTTTCTAAGACAAGGAAGAGCAGCAATATCCATTCCCACTTGCTGGGCCATCTCCCTGTACTCTGTCTTGGGAATGCTTATGCAGTGCAGAGCCCAGAAGTTCATGAAGGAAGGAGGCATATCAAACAAGTAAATCCATGCATCATGTGGTTTTTTTTTTTTAATAGTTAGTGTGGTCCACATTTCTGTTTGAAAAAGGATCATTTGAAAAATTTCCTACTTCAGAACAGGAGTATCTAAGGCAATGTTCTCCAAATTTGCTCAACTGCAAGCTTCCATAGATTCCAGCTGATATACAATTTTAGAACTTGTAGTACAACATCAATTGCTGGTCTAAAAGAGGTATCTCCTAGCAGAGAATATATAGGGCTCTCTAACTGATAGCCATTCTCCAGTTCAAAATTTTTATCTGGGGCTCTTAGATCTGAGTTGCAAAAATTTAGTTCCTCACTAGGTGACAGCAAAGAAATACAGAAAACTTTCATTCTTTGCTATAATCTAACGGGCATATCGATGTATATGGCCCAGATATAGGAGCAATATCTATATTACATACATTATATTCAGTGGTGGGTTTCACTTACCTTTGCTACCAGTTCGCTCGAGCCTGTGCAGAGCATATTTGATGACGTCTGGGCGGGTGGGCGGAGCCTCCCGCCACTGCTACCGATTCGCCCGAACCAGAGTGAACCGGTAGCAACCCACCACTGATTACATTCTTTTCTCTGTCTTTGCATTTGGGAGAAGAAATCTTTGGCCCTCAATCTCAATTGCATTAAGTTCATTTAATGCAAGAGTTAGGGGAGAATCCAGAAACAGTGAAGGAAGTTCAGGTGGAAAAAATCAGGGAGAAAGCAAATATTGCTGGAGAAGATAGAGGCTATTTGCTCTTTTATTAGAGGTGCAAGATACTTTTCTACTATTGTCAGTCACTCACCAAAAAACAAACATTTTACATTTTACAAAATTGGCATTGGTTCCATCTCAGTTGAGAAGTTCTAATGTGGATGTCATATGTAGTGGTCCTACTTAAAAGAAAAGGTTTTGGATTGATCTGCGGTTTGGGTTAATGTCTGAGCTGCATATATTTAGACAGTTTCTCCTTCTCCTTCTCCTCTTCCTGCTGTCATACCTATCATCGGATGTTGGCGATCATGTTGGCAATCCTATTTTTATCAACAGCCGCACAAAAAAGTGCTGCTGAGTTTTGTCCAAAGCAGTCCCTTAGATTTTGAAGCCATGATGTTCTTCTTCTGCCTGGACCTCATTTGCCTTCAATTTTTCCCTGGAGGATTAAGTGAAGGATGCCATATTTGTCTGGGTGTCACATCACATGTCCGAAACATTCTATTTTTTCATTTTTTTATGGTTTTGATGATTTCCCTTGGCTTTCCCAGGCAGCTTATCACCTCCTCATTTCTGATTTTGTCAGCCCAGTTTATACGTAACAGCTGCCTGTAAATCTAGCGGACAGCCGCTAGATGGCACCAAAAAGATAGAGAAAAAGAAATTCTGTCTACTGGTTGTTGGAATGTGTGAGAACCAGCCAGAGTAGTCCTGCCAATTAAAGCAGTAATTGGGATAGGAACTTTTGCAAAAAATAACACAGAATGATATTTGGTGGTACCACTTGTAGGATTTGTATAATAGCAGAAAGTAGCCATAAAAAAAAACAAAAAACAAAGCCCTGACCCTGCCATGCCTACCAAGCCACGCCCACCAAGCCATGCCATGCCACGCCCACTAAGCCACACCCACAGAACCGGTAGTAAAAATGTTTGAAACCCACCACTGGTGCCCCTCCCAAAACAATGCTAAAGGTTGTCATCAATGATCAGGCATTCTGCTATAAAACCCCATTCCACAGATTGCCCTATCCTATTAATGCTGTGTAGGTCTTTGCCTCAGTAAAGATTTGAATGGAATGCGTATACATGACCACTTCAACGTGGCCAATTCAGTTCCCATTTTGTATCAAAATCCTGCATCACTGCATAAGGAAGCTGGGATCTGACACACTAGGAAAAACTCAGCAAGGCTATTGATTGGCTTTGCAGAGGATGACTGGAAGTTCCAAAGAGGCAGAGAGAAATACTGGAAAACTTTATGGATATACAAACACGATGTTTCGAGCTCCTTAACCTTTTAATGGGATAGTTTGTATTAATATATGTTGGTCATTTCTTTTTTGTACTTTTTCTGAAGAATTCAAAAAAACACAATTCCTAACTTGCGCTTTATTTGTGCCAAATTATATAATTTATCCTCTCTTGCACTGTCTGAAAACTGAACCCCTTTTCATCAACCTGTTTGTTTATTGTCTTTAACAATTTGGCAGGGGGGGGAGGGGGAGAGATATTTGGTTTTTCTCTTGTTTGTTTGCAAGCGTATGAATTAAAAAGGCAAACAAATATTCAAGCTTTTTATTGAAATTGCTATAGGTCATGCAATTTTGTTCTGCTTCTTTTTTACCACTGTTGTGGCAATAAACTTTATGAGATAGTAACGGAGAATTCAGAACTAGAGCGCACTGCAGAATCGCAGAGATAAATAAAGCCATTCCTGGCAAATTATGGAAAAGCAAAGTCTCAGTGGGTTCTAGCATCCAGCAGACTATCAAAATAAAGGCATGCTTAGAGAAAACTGAGTATTTGGGGAGCTTAGACATTTAATCTTGCCTGTACTTTTCCAACTGGATGGGATAAGGTTAAAACAATTTTTTTAAAAAAATAATCATAGTATTCTCGTATTTGAGAAAATGAAACTCATTCTGAAACAATAATTTTTCCACTGTTGATAACATGAACACTGTGATGAGATCAGCGCATGACGGAAGGTCCAACTTATTCAGAGTGTTGGGGTTTTTAAAAGATCCCAGGAGAAGCAGCAAAATGATAACAGTGGCTTCTGTTAATTACATCTGAGGCTTCAGTTTACCAAGGGGAGTGCTTCATAATAGACCTGGCATTAAAACAAGTGATTTCATGCTTCCTTCCTGACGCACAACTTGGAACAATGGTGCAACACACACACACACACACACACACATGGTAGATGGGGTTAGAAAAATGATGTGTGGAGAAATAAACAAATTTTGAATTTACAGAATGGCCCACTCCATTAAATTACTGGGTGTGTTTGTGCAAAATACCTGAATACAAAAAGGAGATCTACGGCTAATACCTGGGAGCTTTGTAGAACTTTTAAAAAACCGTTCAGATACCCCAGAAGCATAATAGTAATTTCACCCATGCACACACTTTCATCACAGGTGAATCCTGTGATAGTGTAATTTCAAATACTTAACCATAACCCTCTTTTCTCATTGACCCTTCCCCATAAAATCACCTGCACGCATGACCTTCTGAAAGCACTTCCTGAATATGCATTTTTCAAATCTAGCAATTCCATGTTGGCTGGAATACACATCTAATTGGAGAAATATATTTTTGTTGTTTGTTATATTTTATTCCTTTCTCTTTGTAGCAGAAGGTCCTTGATACATAAACATATATACCAACCCATCGATTCTCACAGTATATTTATTTAGTTAGTTTAGTTATTTAGTTAGTTATTATTTCATTTGTATTCCACCATTATTTTTACAAAGGTGGTGAACATATGCAACACATCTTCCTGTTTTTCCCACAATAACCCTAGTAGGTTGTGCTGAGGAAGAGTGAGTGGCCCAAAGATCTTCCTGGAATTCAGATTTCCTGCAATGGACCCTGCTCTGCTACAGCATATTTTTGGTTCTCGTCCTATTTAGGTTTATATATCTCCATGGCACGAAAAGTTACAAAGGGCAAGAAATACAGTAATGCTCTTTGGAAAGAGACAAAGGACCTGTAATTACATTCCCTAATATTACATCCTCTTTTATTTTCAGGCAATATATACATGACATTTATTAGCTTTTTCCTACAATAAGAAAGTAAAATTTGATGTAGGGCTACTTTTATTGGGCTTGCATCATCCAGCAGTGAAGAAAAAGTTATAAAATCATCAGTGTTAGTTGAGTGGTGTTTTCTTTGTATATATCGTAAGTGTGCAAATGTTTCTGGTAGAACCAGAAAGGTAGATGTCTTCTTCATGAATTCACCCTTCCAAACATAATTCTTAAGTTGTAAAAGAGACCAAAAGGAAACCTTATCAGTGGATCTTTATGATTCTATTGTCAGTTCGGTTGATTTCTCTTGTCCCATCTAATCCTTCAGACCAAAGTAAACTTTCATCATAAAGAAAGCTCACACAGACTTAGAAGGACGGTCCGTAAGTATGTGTCTGACAATTGTATAAGAAATTCCAGATCTTAACTGTTTCATTTCTTCTTTGGAATACAATAACCAAAATGTCATAAGATTCTGGGGCTTAGTATCACATATTTTATATAAATAGTTTGTCCTCCTTACAGTTTAGCAACTGTTCATGTGTTGAACAGCATTTATCTCAAACTATCTAAGGTTAAGGACATTCTGGTAAGAAAAATTTGTCTCCTTGTGAATAGACGATACAGGACAATTATCAGTGGCTATCTCAAATAATGATAGTCCTTTCCCAAAATTCTGCTGTTTCCTAAACTTGGTGTCCAGAGCTACATTCTGGTATAAATGATACCGAGCTGCTACATATTTAATATAATTTTTGGCTTGTGTTTGTATTTATTTGCAACTTTAATAGAGACTGGCTCACAACATATAAGAAAATTAAATATGAAATATTAAATCATATTGTAGAGCTGGTAGAATAAAAGTGACTTCATTTGACAGGAAATGGTGGGTATACATTTAGAAGATGGAGTCATAACAGTCCCAATTGATCTTTGAAAAAATGATAGGATAATATCCTGGATGCAGAAGATAAGGAAATAAATGCAAATGCATCATTATAATTAGCCATATCAGTGAGATTATTTTAGAACTATTTGAGGCCTGGTGTCCAGAATTTTATTGTGGATTTTTTTTTCTTTATAAATGTTGACTTTACATTAGAACTATACCTTTTGTTTTGTTATCAGAGTAACAATAGGGCATTCATAGTTTTGTATACTATTTTCATGCTTGCTGAAAATTAGCTACTACCGTATTTTTGCTTTCATAACCCCAAGAACAGAATGGGTTACTTCCCAAACACAGAAAAGATCTGAATTTTGCTGATACCTCACCTTCTCTAAATTTTTCCACTGGATTGTGAATGGGGAGATTTGATTAGAACAGAGATTACCATATTTTATGTGGAAATGGTAAATGTTTGGAATGTTCTTTATATGCTACATATAGACAGACAATTCCTACAGTAAATTGTGCATGCTATGTTTATGTTTTCTGCAACTGAAAATATCCACAAAACCTTGTTTTGTGGATATTTTAACAGGAGGTATGGTTTTTCTGGATCTGTTGACTATTAGTTATTTTTTAACTTTATGAATTTAAAAAAATGTAGGTCAGAATAATAGTTCTTTTTGATATTTAGTAAATTAAAGCTACACTAACCAAGACCAGACTATTTATTTCTATTCTGGGAATAGGAGTTTGTGTATTTATTTAAAAGGCTTACATAGCCATCCATTTTATGTATCATAATCCTGGGATAAAAAATATACAAAAAAAGCACAAACCAGCATCTAGGCAAAAACAAGTCCTGATGCTTTAAACAACAAGCCCCAGTAATTAATCTACTTGGTTCCACCTTCACTCTATTGCCAAAACATACATACATACATACATACATACATACATACATTCATTCATATTTATATAACTGCCCATTTTACACTAAAGTGACTCTAGACAGCTTACAGAAAAATAATAAATTACAATATTAAAAGAGACATAATTACAATATTATTAACATTAATATTAATATTAATAAGCCCTACAATATTAATAACAAGCTGATATTTTGTATCTGTTTAATAGGATTTATTGATGATGGAAATAGTAGTAGCATTGCAAGACAGTAAATGCATTGTGGATATTAAGCATTGTGGATGTTATGCATGGAGTAGTTAAGTGGGAAGATCTAGGCAATGTTAAGTTAGGATAGCCAGAAGGTCATGTGGTTTGTAATGACAACTTGAACATGGCTCTGATTGTATTTTGTTCCCAATACAAACAGCCATGGGGCAGAATGCTGTGAACATATACTAAGGACACGTGAAATGCCCATTGGATGCAAGTTAATTATTGAAGCTTTCCAGTTTTTATATCTATATTCTAATTTCTTGTGCTTAGATAGTTGATCTTAAGTATATTGCACAGAGATACCATTGTGAAAGAATTAATGTGAGTGTATTTCAAGTGAATTAATACTTTTGTGCTGTTTTACTATTATTGCAGGAGTGGGAAACCCGTGATCGTTGAATATTACCAGAATTGCTGGGCAATGCAGCAGATCCTATTTGACTGTCTTAAGGAACTGTTACAATTTTACAGCAGTCTTTGACCAATAATTGTAACAATATTTCTAAAGCCAATTAAAACTAAAAGCCAAGACTACCTATTAAACTAAATTCCATATATGCTCCTTATGAATTACCGTAATATGATTCCCAACTTAACAGCCGTGAATTTCCTTTTATTGTGGCTGATGGCTGCAGTGCACTGAACTGACATTTTAAATGTGCTTTTCCCTGCTTGTTATGTGTACTTCCGTAATGGAAATTTGGGTTTAAAATCAAATCTGAATATTTCTTCTCTTCTCCAGTATAACATCTGCCATATAAGGTCTAAGATAATTCAGGGAAGGTCCTAATTTACAGAAATATTTGGGAAGATGTGGAACGTTATTAAGGAAAAGAGGACTGTAAAATCTCTTGTCCTAATGAATCTATCAAAAGAATAAATGACAAACAAACAAAAAATGAGAAATTATATGTTATTAGAGAGAATTTATTAGTTTTTGTCAGCTTTCTAATTCAGCGTCTGATCTTATCTGTGAGAACTTTTTTGTTGTAGGCTATTTGTAATACAGGTAGTCCTCGACTTATAACCATTTGTTTAGTGACTGAAATTATAACTGCCCTGAAAAAAGCGACTTATGACTTGTTTTACACTTACAACCTTGCAGCATCCTCATGGTCATATAATCAAAATTCAGGCACTTGGCAACTGGCATACCGTGTTTCCCCCAAAATAAGATCCTGTCTTATATTCTTTTGAACCCCGAAATAAGCGCTTGTCCTTATTTTCGGGGAAAGTCTTATTATTTTGGGGCACGTGGAACAAGACGGGGCTCCTTTTCCGTCTTACCTGATTTCCAGCTCTGTCTCCCTAACCCGAACCAGAGGAAGTGGTGAGGACTGGCTGCACATGTGTTTAAATATTTTCGGGGAGGGGTTATTTTCAGAGGTGGGTGGGTTATTTTAGCACATATGCTCAAAAGCCCGATTGGGCTTATTATCTGGGGATGTCTTATTTTAGGGGAAACAGGGTAGGTTTATCACAATTGTGGTGTTCCAGAATCATACGATCACTATTGATAACCTTCCCAGCTGGCTTCTGACAAGCAAAGTCAATGGGAAAACAACTCTCTGGCAAAAAGGTTGTAAAATGGGGGGACATTCAATTAACAACGGCCTTGCTTAGCAAGGCAAATTTTGGGCTCAATTGAGGTTGTAAGTCGAGGACTACCTATTCACATGCTACAAGATACAGATTTCAGGTTCCATTGCCGTGTTTTGTGATCTGTTACTGAAAGGATTTGTGATTTACTGTTGGCGGTTTTTGGTGCTGCATTGTATTGGGTCTCTGAGTTATGAATGATTTCCTTTTACTGTTATCAATGACTTTCTACCAAAGTGGTTAGCAGAAAAATTTGAGTCTTGCTTTTGGTTTTCAAATTCAGTGTTATACAGTAGTACAGAAAAAAGAGGAGGATTAAACGTTTCCTTATCAACATTCATCAAAATGGTCAGCATATTTGTGATACATTTTGAATTCATAGATAATAAAGGAGCTGAGATTCATAGCAAAGACATTCTGTTCAAAATATTTCTTGCATTGCTTGTTTTCCATCTGCTAATATACAGGTCCTCATTCCTACACAAATCAGAGCATTCTTCCCATTATCATGGCATAATAAACAGATTAATTTAAATATGTTACATTCTTAATAAAATCCATGTAAACATTCATAGTCCCCTTTATTTTGAATAAATTGCTTGAGAATTGGTTTGTTAAGACTGTATTAATATTCTCTGAATTTTAATTTTGTTTTACATTGTTTTTCCATAAATCGTTTAATAGTGTATGGTGCCCAGAGTCACAATGGCATCAGGTGGCCTATAAATATATAGTATAGCTGTAGATAATGTATATAATAGCTGTAGTAGAGTTACATCAAATAATGACAGCTATAAACCTAATGCTTTTAATATCTGGCTTACTTTAATAAATAATATTCTACTATAGGAGATAAAAAGTTTTTTTAAAAAAACCAATCAACAACCAGGGTCTAGTAATTAAAATATTTCTTAAATTTTCATTTAGAAATACATAAATATTTGGGGTTTGTTTTCATTTCCTTTCTGATAATGGAATTTATAAGGATATTATTTTCCAAAATTTATAAGAGTATTATTTCCCCTAACTTCGCAGCTGAAACATTGTGCTCATTACACTTGATGTTTTCCTGCAACGTTTGCTTGTTCCAAAAGAGGAATATTTGCCTGTCTCTCAAAGGAGCTCAGGTCCTTGAGTGGAAAGTGTTATTAAAATTACCTTTATACCTCACACTGTAACTTGCTGCCACGATTATTCGTCCCCCGTTTAATTCTATCCGTATTTCTTTCTAACAACAGAAGGACACCCGCCCTCCACATACTTTTAATGAAAAGAGTCTCAAAATGTGGAGACATGTAATTGAAGCTACAATCCTGAAATATTCCCAGAATATCTTTCCCAGAATATGGCTAAATGGGGTAGAGGTGGTGGTAAAATACACTGCAACTGGTTGTCAGACGTACTCCTTGGCGTCGGGGACACGTCCTTGTTAATCATCAGTTCTGTCATCTCGCCGTCCCCTTCTAAGCAGTAGGTCTAACAGTCTTCAAATGAATTATGTTCTGGGGGGACGGGACGGGACGGGAAAAACCGACCTCCGTTGATTAATCATTCCGTGAACTGGGGGATACGAAGAATTATGGCTTGAGGTTTCTTTCAAGAGGCAGCGCGCAGAACCTTGTGGATTGGATTCTCGGTATGAGAAGAGCAACCACAGGTTGGAAAAACGCTGGGAAATGTTGTCCGTATTTCTGAGTAAGCCGCACGATTTCCAAAGAGAGTCAGTAGAAACAGCGCTAACCTACCCCGAAGTAGTGCTAACTTACTCCTGCTTTATTATTCACAGTGTAAGGTTGCACAGCCGCAGGAATGGAAGTTCTGCCTTTTCCCGCTTCTGCCTCCCCCCTCCCCAATTTAAGAAAGGAAATAGAAGACGCCTTTTGCAAGTTGCAGGTTGTTAGGATTCCCCTTTTTGCGGAAAAGGGCTTGCCCCTCGTCCAAGGACCATCCGCTTTGCACCACGGAGAGATGTGAGCAGCCATCAAAAGGATAAAAGGGACGGCTGGCCGTGGTTGGGCGTGGGCTTCTGGAAAAAAGGGAGTCCGGGAACCCCAGTTCTTCCTGGACCGGCAAAACAACAACAACAAAAAACCAGATGCCTCAATATCTAGCACCCCTACCTTTGCACCGTATACGCCCGCAAGCCCCATAAATTTCGTAGGCTTGGGGGTGACGGGATCCTTCCAGTCCGAATGTATATCACTCACCAGGGCTTTCTTTAAAGGATTATCCTGCACCCAAATGCAATTACTTGGACCACGCAACAGCTAGCATCACATTTCGTGGGCCTTCCGCAAAGATGGATCTATCTATCTCATTTTTAGGGCAGTTTTTAATAATAGAAAATATTAGAAATAAAGTGACGCAAAGCTTCCTTTGATGTTGGCATTTCCATGTTTTAACTAGCTATTCCAGGCTGGGTATCCTAAATTAACTAAGCACATAGCTGGTGGCTAGAGGCACCTTCAGATTCTGAAGCTGGGGCAGGAAAAACAGCCTGGCCAGGCATCCTTTTTTATCCATACCCATTAGGGTTTCTGCCAAAGGGTATAAATGAAATCATTCCCAGTTTATTATGAAAGAAACTTAAAAATTTTTACAAGTAAATTTTTCTCACCTTCTGAAACTTCAGTTAAGAAAATTCCCTTTTATCAATCCCAGTGAAGGTCTGGGATTTTTATAATTTACCTTTCTTAGCATAAAAACTTTCTTAATATACACTGAAGTATATTCAAGGGATTTTGGGGAGAGGGGAAGGGAGAGGAGAGGAGGAAGGTATGTGTGGAATACCAGGCTAATATCTATTTCCCTGTCTCATGTGGCTTTTTTTCTTTTGCAAAGAAAAACAACAATTTTAATTAAACATTACAAAACGATTATTTCAGACTTGCTTGCGTCAAAATCCACTGATTAAAAAAAATCTAGTTTTGCTCAAAGTGGAAAAATGGTTTCTGGCTCTTATACTCTTTAAATAAAGAAGTACAGAAAAAAATATTCCTACGATAGATTGTGATTATTTATGTTAATATTTAGATTTAGAAAGTTCCCACACATTTAGCCCAAACTTTTTGAGGTGCTTGATCAAGGCTGACATATTCCTCAAGGTGTTTTAGTCTGGAGACATCCAGCAATAATTTCTAACTACTACAAAGATATTGGCTGGTTGTGCTGGGAGTATTGTTCTGGGGCTTATCTTGGGCACCAGGAAATGCCCAAGGCATTGTGGAAATGCTCAAGGCCACCTCTAGCTCACCTTAATATGTACCCCGTATTAAGCAAGAGGGCTTACATATTAGTTTTGCAGGGAGAATGAGCCTGAAATGCTAATATAAGATAATATGGTGGTCAAATTAAGGGGCTCTCCCTCTTTCAAAATGAGTTGTTGAATTTTTTAATATCAGATTGTTGAAATTGTTAGCAGAGGGGTCTCCTGTAACTGTAACTGTGTGGTGCAGTCTCGATGCATGCCCGAAGTCTGGGAAAACTGAAACATCAACTGACATTCTTTTCTTCCTGGGTCATTTCCCTAATGAGTCCTTTTGTACCTGGAATTCTTTGTATCCTCTGGGAATTTCTCAGGTTTTCCTTGCCCTGTAAGCGCAGTCCTTATAAGGACCTTCAGCCCCCACCCCCGTCCCTTCTATCTGCTTAGTGCTATTTGAATTCGCCCCAGTGGCTTCCACTTTGATTCCGGGACTTTGAAATGCAAACCTGCCTTTCAATGCAAATGCTCCGAGAGGTTGGCCCAATAATAAAAAAAAAGGCTTTTCCTCAGGGAGGTGCCTTTGCAAAGTTGGGAAGGGAAGAAAAAAAAAACCTGAGCAAGTAGCTCAGGTGAACTGTTAATCAGGAAGAGGCTGGGAGTTCTCTGCAAAGGCAAGCCAGGGAAGACGCTGCTGAGGCGCCGGGCACATTATGCACGCTGAGCTACTTGGGGATGATGTATGTGGGTTATCTGTTGGATAAGGACACCAACATGTACCCCAACCCGGTCAGGCACCCGGGCCTGAACCTCAGCCCCCCAAATTATGTGCCCGTGCCCCCTCAATATTCGGATTTTGCCAGCTACCACCACATGCCCGGAATTAACAGCGATCCTCACCAGGGGCAGCCCGCGGGTACCTGGGGTCCTCCGTACCCGCCTACTAAAGAGGACTGGCACTCCTACGGCGCAGGAGCCCCTTCTGTCGCCAGCCCGGGGCAGCTAGGATACAGCCCCTCGGATTTCAATCCAATTCCGCCACCCGGCTCTGGACTGCTGCCTCCGCCCATGAGCGCCCCAGTCCCCCAGCTCTCCCCAAACGCGCAAAGGCGCACGCCTTATGAGTGGATGAGGCGCCACGTTCCCACTAGCAGCAACAGTGGTAAGGACTTGTCTCTCTTTCTCTCCTCCGTCTCTGGCTTCGGGGAAGGGTCTCTTTTAGGCCGGGGGGACGAGCAGTCCCTACGGTCCGACGACTTTTTCCTTCGCGTTTCTGCAAGGTTGAGCTGGCCACTTTATAAGGTTTACTCTTCATTATCTTTCCCCATCAACTTGTAGACACAAGAATTTGTGGTCAAACTACATTTTAACACGAAAAGGGAGGGATACTTGCAAGAATTGGCTACAGATCCAGGAGGTTCGGAGGTGGCTTCCTTACACAGAAGGAAATTCCACTTGTGCAATGTTTGCTAGTTATAAACAATTTGTCACATGTGATGCCTGGAGTTATACATGGATATTCTTCGATTGATGAATCCATGACTTGGAACGGCTCTTCTGTTTCTCAAGCAAAAAGTTCCTGGTTCAGTCCATGGCTAAAACGATAGAACCGATAGGAAAGCTGGTTGCTGGTCAGAATAGCTTTGATCCTTAGGAATAGATAGCCGTATTCTAGTCAGCTTGACTGGGCAATAATGGACCAGATATCTTCCCATATTGTGATTGGTTGTGGCCTCCCAGTTGATGATCACATCAAGATAGAATTTGGAACAAATGAACCTTATATAGTCAGTATAATGTAAGTTTTCACGATTGTTCACATATTTTATCAAAACTGGAATCGTAACGTAGGAGTTATAGTATAACAGCTATGGGGTACAGCTACAGAACTACATTCAAAGGGGAATTTCAAGGAAATAGGATGAGAGTAATATATATAAATAAATCTAATGGGCTTCTGTTTGTTTGTGTATGTATGTGTTTGTATATTTGCCTAATTTACATTGAAAGGAATGACTAGAACTTTCCAAGAACTACCTTTTAAGTCTTTCCCAATATCATTGTCAAACACGTCACCCAGATTCTGACACTGAGTCACAAGTTAATTTTTCTCTCATCAAGTAAAGCTGTTGTAAACTACATTTTTTCCTCAGTCTAGTTTACTGAAACTTTCTACAGAGAATTATAATAGACACAGGGGGAAAAAATCAAATATTGTGAAGGCTCTGGTAAAGAAAGTTTTGGGAATTGTCTGCATGTGGGTGTGATTTAGCAAATCAGCCAGGAAGAGATAAAAATAATTTGCCTTTTTGTTAAGTTATGGGAACATCTGAAAGGTTACTGTGCATAACTGCCCGTTTCATATTTTTTTTGTTTATCAAAGTACAGCTATCTTTCATTGGTTTCTACATTTGATGGCAGTGCACACTTGATATTTTTATTCTGTACGGCTACCGAATAAAAATAAAATAAAAAATATTACATTCTACTGTTTTCAATTAATTTCATTCTAGCAGTTTTGTTTGTTGCACTCCTTTCAGTATGATGGAGAGACTACATATCTTGGATAAGGTGTATATTGATATATGTGTCAATACTAGCTTTATTCTTTAACACTAGTGTTCAGCAGTATTATTCCACTGGTAGATTATTCCCCTTCCTGTACAGTCTCTGAAGCTTTTAGTGAACCAAGAACGCCCTTTGGGCAATTGGTAGTCTTCTCAAAAATCCTCCCTTCCCATCATTCAGTATGAAGTGAATTCCTGTACAGCAGTCACAAGTAAAAAGGTGCATACTGTATACAGTATGAAAATATGTAATCTACCACTTCTTTTCCCCTTAAGAATTCAGGTAGACTTCAGTATTTGAAAAGGCAATAACTTCTGTTTTCTGATTAACATTTCTGTGGAAATGTTCTTGTGTATTTGCTCATGTCTAAGCATCTGCACAAGAATACTTACTACCTATTAGTTGCATTCTTACTTTCTCTAGTCTTCTCAGATGGTTATATTCCTACCTTTCAATTTATAACTGGTGGTTGTTCTCTAATCTTAAAAAAAACAAAACTATTGTGAATACAGAATAATGGCATCTTTGTGTCAAAGTGTGTATGAGATAGTGATGTTCCTGTACTATAAGAAAGTGTTGAGTACTTTTTGGTGAATATATAAGTTGCTTATCAGTACCACCACCCCCCTTTTAAGTGAAAGTTTAATGGCACAGTAAATAGGTTCAACTAATGAATACATGGCACCTTAAGTTTTATGGGACAGAAGTAACAGCAAGTGTGTGTGTGTGTGATTTAATGATCCTTATTTGTGAGAACA
Organism: Ptyas mucosa; assembly: GCA_012654045.1. NCBI lineage: Eukaryota > Metazoa > Chordata > Lepidosauria > Squamata > Colubridae > Ptyas > Ptyas mucosa. The sequence continues at coordinate 26,465,084 of WNWU01000012.1, forward strand.
AACTCCATTGATCTCAGCTGAGTTATTTCTTAATAAAGTAGTTAAATTTGTAAAAGGTTTTCTTTCTCATATGAACTGATTTCCTACCTTGATCTTTAAAAACCCACCCTATGAATATAAAATAGGATTCTTCGCAGAGGTATCTATATACATGCTAATAGATACCTCACATAGCTTTTAGCTTGCTTTTTATTGTAACTTTGGGTTATAAAGCTGGGATTTATAACTGCATGGAGAAAAATAGTGCAGCCATTTAATTTGTATGTGTGTCGTTTTATTTATTGTCTTGTAAGACAAGCCTACATTCAAACAGTTTGCTTCTCTCAACGCCACTACAGTAAATGTTAAGAGATTGCTGATCGATGCATAGTGAACTAAAATTAGTTCTCAACGTTGCAGAACCGACTTGCTGTTTATTGCACCTTTTTATGTTTTTTCAAACGGGATTCGCTATTTTAAAATGCCCAAACCGACTGGTTGTAAATGAGGTCCCTTGTATTTTCTGAGGCCAAGTAATTTATCTGCATTTAGGCGGTACGTTCCTCGCGTCTCTGAGCAGAAAAGGGCGCGAAGCAACTTTCCCGCCAAACCCGGTGCGCCTTGTTGCTTTTTTCTCCTCCCCCAATTCAGGCAATCGCCTTCTTCCCTTCCCCAACAACTTTCTCGGGAGTGTTGGATCTTTCCAACGCCGAAACCAGCCTCTAATTTTGCGGCCGCGCTGAACTCTTGAACCCAGGGCGAGAAAGGAGTTTTAAGGGAACCCCGGGGGTGACACGGTGGGAAAGTGGAAGTTTCTCCCCAGGCGAACGCAAATGAACATTCTGGGGTGACAAAAAAACCCGCAACCGGTGCCCAGTTCAAAGGCGGCAGGCCGGCGACCTGCTTCATGAAAGGCCCTGCCAACGCCTCAGTCAAACCCGGGGCAAATTTGCAAGCGTGCTGCTTTGTTATGCTGATAGGTAGAGGGGCTGCGTTGCGGCGGGGCGCCCAGCGAGCCTCCTTGTTCTCAGCTTTGAGGATTGGCGGCTAAGCGGCCTTTGAAGTTGGGGCACTTCCACTTTCCTGCAGAGCTGCAGGCTGGGCCGCCCGTACTAGGACACCGTCGCCCACGCACTTTCGGGGTCGGGCTGGCAGGACGCTTGGTCTTTGGCCCAGAATAGAGAATATATACCTTTTATTGTCATTTTGTACTGTAGGCAAACTGGCACACATTAAAATGAAATTTTGTTCCCATACAAATATACATACATACATACACACACATATATGGGTGTAGGTATATATGTATGTATATAGCAAGTGTATGTATGTGTGTGTATATATATATGTGTGTGTGCAGTACTATTCAACACACACACACACACACATAAATGTATAGTTCACAAAAGTTGATACTATAGGGGACAAAACTGACTGAATCTGGATGTTTTGCTTCAGACACTGAATCTGGATGTTCTGTTCTCCCAGAAGGTAGCAAGGAAAACAGGTATAGAAGAGGATGGTAGTGTCCCAGACAATACTGCGGACCCTGGGCAAGCATTGCTTATATGTATTCGGGTGAGGTTGGTTTGTAAAGAGAAATGAGGGCAAGATGGAATAACGCACCACGCTGAAAACATAAGCCTAAGTGTGCGGTACGTCTAAATCCATCGTCCCTCAGGAGTCAGGCGGCATATAAATTTAATGGTGATGGCAATGACAACTTCAGTTGGATCGGAATCGAAAAAAGGACACTTGAAATGTGCTGTTATGAACTGTGCTGGAAGGTTTTGTTGTGTGTTTTGTGGCTGGCGCTGTAATGAGCCCCAAAAATCAAAATGTTCAAGTTCCCTTGGTTTCAGAGAATGAAGTTTAGACATGTCCTTTCCCATTGAAAGCAAGAGGACTTGGGAATACCTGTCTTCAGAAGTAGCTGCCCCTTCAGCTTAATGAAATTTACATTCAGGAAAATATATATACTCCATACAGCCTGGAGTGGAGGCCAGGGGTTTTGTTCGTTTTGTTCATGCAAGTATCCATCTGTCACAAAAATGTATTTCCTGAAGTATTTCTTTTCATGAAGCCTTGCACAAGGTTTAATGAATACCTCCACAGCCAAAATGATTGTTTCCCTATAGCTCCCTGCTACTCTAGAAGTTATGTGATAAAACAATCCCTGGATAATTTACTGTCTTCAGCCTTCTTTGTGATCTGACCATATAACAAGTTAGCGCAAATCAAAATAGGTTTTGAATCATTAGTGATCTGGGTAGGATACTTTATCTGGATGACATGCAGTGTTACACACTGGAAGGATCTGATGGAAGAAATCTTACTTTCCCTCTGCAGTGCTGCTGTGTTGTTGCTCTGAGAATCTCCAAATTATTTACGGGCTGTTTCAATGAGGGTTGATAAGGAAACTGCATGGAGGAGGTTACCTCTTTTGTAGCATTTAACATGCGGATGATCACATGTCTAATACAACAAGAATGAGGAGTGTATTAATTTATGTAATGGAATCATTACATAAAATCTTTCTCATCTTTATAAGATTTAGTTTTCCAAGTTTCAGACTGGATATATTAATCCATGCTAACACATTATGGGCATTGCTCTTTCAACTTGTTAGATTGTTTACTAAGAGCCTGCCAGACTAATAATTAATGGGAGGCTTACACTTTTGTTATCTGAATGGTTAACTTCAGAGTCTTTTTTTTTTAACCTGGAAAGAATTTTAAATTAAAGACTTGATACCATCTTAAATTTATCAAAACTAGATCAAATTATATGTAGGTTTTGTTTTATTATGTAACAGTAACAAAGAAAACAAAACTATTTTAGATTTTGCATAAAATAAAAACACAATAGAATTATATTAAGACAGAAATACTGACTGAATTACCTCTAACTAAATTAAACCTAATATGATTATAAAACATATCTTGAGTTTTGTTTTCTATCTTCTAGATTACAACCAAGGAAATTGTTTTTCTTTAATGCGACTGATCTTTTTATTTTTTAAACGCCCTGTAAAGTAACATATACCATATTAGAAAACAAACTACAGAAGAAAATCTTTTTAATATATAGAGAAATAGATATATAGTACATAATAGCATTTAAAAAGTTACACATATACAATTTATTTCAATAAAACTCTTAATATCTCTCTATTGAAAGTTTAACAATATTTTTAAAATGAATGCTTCTGGGTTATTCCAAATATGGATTAAATATATAGAATCTTCGATAATGCTCATCAGTGGTTTCATGTCCTTAAAACATTAAAATAGTATCAATAGTTTTTGACATTATGGTTGATTTATCAAAAAACTGTATTTAGAGGGTATTGGACTCCCCAAAGAATGTTTTTGAAATGATGGATGCAAGGTTTTCTTGACGGAGGTAAAAAAAAATATTGAGGTTTCATTTTGGAAATTGTGCTCTAATTTTATATAATGTTATGGGGAGATCTTTAAATGTTAAACATATTAATATAATATTGAATTATGTCCCACATTTTGAAATTTGGCTTTGTCAGAAATTATGGTTTATTGAGTATAGAAGAAATGGCTCAAATATTATATTAAGAAATTGGAAATAATATAATAATTATATTATTCCCAATGTTAAGGAATATATTTTGAAAATCTATGATCTGTCTGTTTTCAAAAAGGCAATATGGATGAAAGTACTACTTTGGGAGAGATTTTGTAATAAATTATAATACAATAGAATAATATAGTAGTCTGTAATATTAACAAACCAGTGATTACTGATAACTAATATAAAATTTATAACTGTATATAAAATATAAATATATAAATTTATAAGTATATAAATATAACTGTAATATAAAAGTGTGTGTGTGTGTGATTAGCATTTTAAAATCCCATTTTTTCAGTTTTTCAGCTCGTTTTATTGTGTGTGGATTTTTTTAGTGTAGTTACTGTTTTGTCAATATACAGTAGGTAGTCCTCTATTTATGACCACAATTGAGCCCAAAATTTCCATTGCTAAGCAAGACAATAGTTAAGTGAATTTTGTCCCAATTTATGACCTTCCTTGCCACAGTTGTTAAGTGAATCACTTGTTAAATTAGTAACATATTTGTTAACTGTATCTGGCTTCCCCATTGACTTTGTTTGTCAGAAGATTGCAAAAGGATCAAGTTGATCAAAGTGCAACCTGACCTCGGGGCATTGCAACCATCATAAATATATGCCAGTTGCCAAGCATTCAAATTTGATCATGTGATCATGGGGATGCGGTAACAGTCGTAAGTGAAAAACTGTCATAAGTCATTCTTTTCAGTGCCACTGTAACTTTGAACAATCGCTAAACAAATATTTATTTATTTATTATTTGGACTTATATGCTGCCCTATCTCCAAAAGGACTCAGGGCAGCTCACAACAATAAAACACATACAGTCCAATCCTTCCTTTAAAAGTACCCAATCAAACTATAAAACTATAAAAACCATTAAAATCCCCTCTAAAACCTCTTCAGTCCAAGGACTTGTAAAAATAGTTACAAGTCAAGGATTATCTGTATTTTGTATTTTGAAAAAAGGTGGAATTGTCTTGTAATTAGGATATAATAGCCTGAAGAGATCTTTAAATATGTGGGAAATTCAAATTATGTAAGTCATGTATGTTTGTGTCAGTGATTGAAAATTTTAATGCTAATTTGAAGTAATGCCAAATTGAAATAACTGCTAATACAAATTAATTTTTATATTTTTTAATATTTTTAGCTCAGTGGGGTTTTTGCACTGATGGTTTTACCTAATTGAGTAATGAAACATCTGCAAGAAAACAACTAAGCTCAGAGAGCAACAATGACCCTAAATTAATTTGTATTAGCAGTTAGTACAGTACAGGTAAAGCATGTCATTTACATGAATGACTGCTACAGGTATATGTAATCAAAGGGACAACTTTTGTAATAAATAAAAATCTTTAGGACAATTAAGATAAAAGATAAATGAAAATTATGAATTGCTGTGACCACATTATCAACCTAAATGGATCAATAATTGGTATCTTGCTGCTGCTATAGTAGGAAATTATCATTTGCCCTACAAATATGAACATCTTAATTATGTAAATAGTAAATCATAATATAATTTTTTTTGAAAATTAAGTTTTTGCTTAGCTCCGAGTATAAATAGCTTAGTAATGTTATAGAAAAATAACATGTTAAGATGCTGCTAGAAAAATAATGGGTTGGTATTGTAATTTCTAACCAGGAGGACCTTTAAGAAATTAATTTTTAGTATTATTTAGATAGCCAGATAACATTAAAACATACATTCTTTAATAATCTTGCATCAGATTTAATACAATTTATTGTAACTTTGTATTTTGGTTAGGGTTTGAAATCAGTTGGTTAAAATTACTGGTAAACTTAAGCATGTAAAATACAGGCTACTAGCTCAAGAGCCATTGATTTAATTTAGCTTGTGTATCTGGAATAATACAGCAAACATACTGCATCATGTGTAGATTATGCAACAGTGTTACAGGTAGAATATTAAGTAATTTTAAATTTTAAACTTCAATTTTAAAGTTTGGGGACCAACCTGACTTCAAGGTTCATGCTGTATCACAGAGAAACTGCCACTGAAAAGGTCTTTCCCTGGGATGTAAATTCACAGATTTCCAACAGGATGGGTATCACAAAAATTTCCTCCCATTTAAAATTAATTATGGCATCCTCTTATAAAGAGAATATTTATAAGATGGTTTATCGATGGCATCTACCTTCAGCAAGATTAGCTAAAATGTTCCCCGGGACATCTTCACAGTGCTGGAAATGTGGGCATAGCAGTGGAACTTACTTCCACCAATGGTGGACATGCCCGCTGGCAGCTAAATATTGGATGAAAATACGACGATGGTTGTTTGAAATTGGACCCGCAAATATTAGATTGACTAAATGGTATTTGATGCTGCAAATAATTACTGCAGGGAGACTGGCATTCGCACAAGAATGGAAGAATGAGGACTTGCCAACGGACTCAAAAATAATTTATAAAATCATGGAATGTGCAGAATACGACAGACTTACAAAACTGATCAAGGGTAAAAGCGACTCAGACTTTTATGGTAGTTGGAATATGTGGTATGATTAGACCCAGAAACGATGGGAGAGAGACAAAGGATAATGGTGGATTATAATTATAGATGGTTGTATATTTATGGTAATCAATAAGTATTGGAAAGGTAAATTTGTATACAATAATCTGTAAATATTTTCTATTTTTACTCTCTGATTACTGGTATATATATATATATATATATATATATATATATATATATATATATA
>WNWU01000012.1:26474485-26488566 GCA_012654045.1 Ptyas mucosa
TCTTTCTTTCTTTCTTTCTTTCTTTCTTTCTTTCTTTCTTTCTTTCTCATCTCACTGATACAGTGACTCTGGGTTGCTTAAAATATAACTGAGTGGCTTACAATGTAAAGCAGAAAATGTAATTAACTTTCTTAGATTGTGATTATATTAATGTTGCTGGATTAAAAAGGGGTAAGGAAACTGGTAAGGAAGGGCAAAAACCTTTTGTGCAGATTTACATTCTGGCTCTTAATCTCTACTGTGAATGTTCACAAAATACTTGTGGAAATCTTGCAATTCTTAATTGCAAACATTCACCGGTTTTATGATTTTATTGCTCTCAATATTTATAAATAACCAGTAAATGTTTTTATATTTGAGTTTTGAACTTTTCCCTTCTTTGAATTGTGATATCAGCATTGTAGTGTAATTTGTATGTTTTAGTTGGGGTAATTATCTCACAATAGTACTCTATTTTATCATAGATAATCTAGTTTGGTTCTTGTTAGCTCTCTGTCTGTTGATGGAGGTGGCAGTAAAGGTAATGAAAGGATATATGAATGCCACGAGAAACCTGCATTTTAATATTGCACAAAATAATGGATTACAATTGAAATGAACACTCTTAGAAATATTTGCTTGGTTAGTTTCAGTTCTGCTAAGAATAAAAACCCAAATATATTCAAATCCTACATATAAATATGGCTTGGTTTTACACTATTGGTTTAGGGTCCCCTGTAGGTTAATGAACTATTTAGAAACGGAATGATCTTATATTTCATTCTTACATTCATTTATTCACTCTGGATTTTTACATTTTTCAGTATGGAACATATACCATCAAAGCCCTGATGGTGGTGATAACTTTTGCAATGCATGTAGACATACACACAGAAGCATTCTAGATATACACACAACTATGCACGTACACACAGAACTCTTTCTTAAATTATTAACCACAGCATGCTACTGAGCTGACTTGAGATGTTTTGAGTTACCAGTAGCCTTTTAAAACATTTTAAAGTTTCCTTTCCATAATGATAGAAAAGACAACATTCCTTTGGTTTTAAATTTATTTTATTTATTTTTTATTTTATTTCTAATTTATATACCGCCCTTCTCCCTGAGGACTCAGGGTGGTGTACAACCAAGATTAAAAACATGTAGTACAAACAATAAAAATAATTAAAAATATATATAAATTATGGCTTCAATTTAAAAAGTTTTTTAAACCCCTATAAACATTTAAAATATTTCTTAAGCCAGCCCGGCTTGTTTGAAAAAGTGGGTTTTAAGGGCACGGCGGAAGGCGCTGAGGTCTGGAATTCTCCTTATCTCTGGGGGCAGCTGATTCCAGAGGGTAGGTGCCCCCACAGAGAAGGCTCTCCCCCTGGGGGTCACCAGCCTGCATTGTTTGGCTGACGGCACCCCGAGGAGGCCCTCTCTGTGGGAGCGCACGAGTCGGTGGGAGGTCGTTTGTGGCAGTAGGTGGTCTCGCAGATAACTAGGCTCTATGCCATGGAGCACTTTAAAGGTGATAACCAACACCTTGAAGTGCACCTGGAAGACCACCGGGAGCCAGTGCAGCTCGCGCAGGAGTGGTGTTACATGGGAACGCCACGTTGCTCCCATCACTACCCGCGTGGCCGCATTCTGGACCAGCTGGAGCCTCCGGGTGCTCCTCAAGGGGAGCCCCATGTAGAGAGCGTTACAGTAGTCAAGGCGAGAGGTGACAAGGGCATGAGTGACTGTGCACAGGGAATCTCGATCAAGAAAGGGCCGCAACTGGCAAATCAGGTGAACCTGACAAAAAGTCCCCCTGGTCACAGCTGTCAGATGATCCTCCAAGGACAGCTGTCTATCCAGGAGGACTCTCAGATTGTGAGCCCTTTCTGTGGGGGCCAAAGACTCGCCCCCAATAGTCAGCGATGGAGTCAACTGACTATATCGGGATGCCGGGAGCCACAGTCACTCAGTCTTGGAAGGGTTGAGCCTGAGCCTGTTCCTCCCCATCCAGATCCGCACAGCCTCCAGGCACTGGGACATCACTTCAAGGGCATCATTGGGGTGGTTTGGGGTGGAGATGTACAGCTGGGTGTCATCAGCGTACTGATGGTATCTCACCCCAAAACCACGGATGATCTCGCCCAGCGGCTTCACATAAATGTTGAACAAAAGGGGCGAGAGGACCGATCCCTGCGGCACTCCACAAATAAGAGGCCTCGGGTTCGACCTCTGCCCCCCTGCCAACACAAACTGCGACCGGTCGGAGAGAAAGGAGGAGAACCACTGCAACACGGTGCCTCCCACCCCCAACTCTTCCAACCGGTGCAGCATGATACCATGGTCGATGGTATCAAAAGCCGCTGAAAGGTCTAACAGGACGAGAACAGAGGAGCACCCCCTGTCCCGAGCCCTCCAGAGATCATCAACCAACGCGACCAATGCCGTTTCTGTGCTGTGCCCAGACCTGAAACCCGACTGGAACGGATCTAGATAGGATGTTTCCTCCAGGAATTGTGGAAACTGTCACGCGACCACACTCTCAACAACCTTCGCCGTAAAGTGGAGGTTGGAGACAGGACAAAAGTTGGCCAATACTGCTGGATCCAAGGACGGCTTCTTGAGGAGAGGCCTCACCACCACCTCTTTCAAGGCAGTGGGGAAGTGACCCTCACTCAATGAAGCGTTGATAACGCCCTGGAGCCAGCCTCGTGTAACCTCCCGGGAAGCCAGTACCAACCAGGAGGGACACAGGTCCGGTGAATATGTATATATGCGTGAGTGGAGACATTTGTCTTAAAAAGATTTGCACTATAAACTTATATTCTCTTACAATTATTTTTTTCAAAAGTGATTTAAGTGATTCTTTGTTTTATTGTTCTGTTTTAATTGTAATATACCTCACAAATCTATAAATTTCAGATACTTTTATTTCTAATTCATTTCTATATCATATTTCATGCATATCTAAACAGCTTCTATAAAAATAATTTTGTAACTCCATTGGAAATACTGTAATAAATATGGCAGAGCAGTTAATATTGTTTAAAACAACAGCAACATTTGACCTAAAAAAGTAGGACAGCAACGTAATCCACACTGTTTCTTACAGTAATCTCAAATTAACTAATGCCACTATTTTTTTCTCATTTTTATTGTTATTTCATAACAGGAACACAGAGGTGAAAAACATAAATAAAGAGCAGAAAGAAAAGCAGAGAAGAAAAATAGAGAAAAGGCAAGCAAATTGAAATGTAGGTTTAAAAGGTTAAAATTGGCTATTGTTGGTAATAATAGTGAATGTAAAGTTTGAGAAGGTTAAGACTGCAGTCCTGGATTCTCTTTTTAGCACGAAGACCCATTGAGTTCAAATTTGATTTTCTTCTGAGTTGAAAAAGTGGATTATACAGAGAATTATAGGATATAACCCATGTACCCTAGGTAAAAGTAGAGCAAAATATTTGAATGCAGTACTGTAGATCAGGTCTGGGGATGTGATGGCTCAGTGGTGAAAGACACTGAGCTTGAAAGCTGACAGCCTGGGTTCAAGACCCAAGTGTCGCACACAGGGTGCACATTCTTTATTTGCCCCAGCTTCTGTTTACCTAGCAGTTCAAAAGCATGCAGATATGAGTAGATAAATAGGTACCACTTCAGTGGGAAGGTAACAGCATTCCATGCATCTCGGCATATAGTCATGCTGGCCATATGCCCATAGAAATGTCTTTAGAGAATGCTGCTCACCAATATTAAATTTAAGTTCTGTTGATTTAAAAGGCAGTGTTACTGAAGGATAAACATTGCATTCTCTGCTGCAATCAACAAAAGACTTATTTGACAAAAATCTTTTGAGGAACATTATGCTGTATAATGAAATTGTGCCAATTTAACGCATGTCAAGTTTTTCAACTTTCAATTTCCAAACATTAGGGATGCTCAAAAGGTGTGACACGCCTTGGGTATTGTAAAGATACTTTGGTTACTTTAATATAATTTAGATGTGCTTGGTAGGTAACTACATAAACATCACAACTTTTTAACATTTTGTTCGTTTCATTTGAATTTGTGCCGTATAGTAGGTGGCAACAGCTAACTGGTCTTGGCTGATCTTGAAAAGCGAAGGAGGGTTAATAGGTTTTGATGCCAAACCATCAAATAATCTAATGCTGTACATCAGGTTGGGAAGAAAGTAATGACAGGCAACTTCTGCATTGCTCCCAAGAAGGCTAGGTGGTTATGTCCACATAATCACCAAGAGATGTATTCAACTAGAGCATTTTTTATAATGAATTTAGGATTCCCTTGATTTCACAGTTATTTTATGCTGTAAAAGAAATGCTTTGGAAGTATCACTGCCCAACAATACTATATGCATGTGTTTTACTGTTGCATTCCATATTACTGTAATTTAGATGTGAATGACTATGTATTCTTAGTTGGTAATCAGAGTACACATACAACTAAAATTTCTGGGGAATGTTCATGCAGATGTAGATATACCGTGTTTCCCTGAAAATAAGACCCTGTCTTATATTTTTTTGAACCCTGAAATAAGTGCTTGGCCTTATTGTCATGCACTCAAAAGCCTGATTGGGCTTATTATCAGGGGATGTCTTATTTTGGGGGAAACGGTATTTCATTGGCACAGTATTGCTTTCTGTTGGATATACATTGAAAGATTTAGACATTTCTAGCTAAGGGATGCTTTAAATAATTAATATGAGCAATGAATTGTGATGATGGAGTTTCAGGACATTTCTAACTTCCGTAATATGTACCAGTAAGTCTGTCTCCGATTAGTTTTGGGAAGATCCAAAGAAATGGGTCAAAAAGGTTCATTTTTTCTTAATATTTTACAGTTGTTTGAGACAGAGATCTAAAAATGTTTGCAAAGAAAATAATGCAACCATAAATGTATTTAAAGAATTAATAAGGAGGCTTTTCAGTAGAATAAAGTATTTGAATTAGCACCGCTAATCCTTTTCTTTGGATTTTCAAGATCCATTCAGGAACTGAGATTATAATTTAATATTATGATTGGGTAAGAAAAGTTTGTCCCATTTTGTGTCTGATTTGCAGCTTGAAAGTACCTCATTTTATCTTTTTATTTTGTAGCATTATTTGGGAACATAAAAGCTCTATCTTCCCATTATCTATCATGAGAAAAACGTCAATGTCTAATGATACGTATTGCTATACAGGTAGTCCTCGACTTATAACAGTTCCTTTAGTGACCATCCAAAGTTACAATGGCACTGAAAAAAGTGACTTATGACCATTTTTCACACTTATGAGCATTGCAGCATCCCCATGGTCATGTGATGTAATATTCAGATGCTTGACAACTGATTCATATTTATGATGGTTGCAGTGTCCCAGACTCACATGATCATCTTTTGCGAACGTCTGGTGAGCAAAGTCAATGGGGAAGCTGAATTCAGTTAACAACTATGTTACTTAATAAATGAAAGAATTCACTTAACAAATGTGGCAGGAAAAGTCGTAAAATGGGGCAAAACTCACTTAACAAATTTCTCACTTAGCAACATAAATGTTGGGCTCAATTGTCATAAGTTGAGGACTGTCAGTATATAAAAATTGAACTTCATGAAGAATTTTGAATTTTAGATATATACCTCCAGCACTTTTCAAATGAAACTTACGTTGAGAAAAAGCTTCACATAGCACAGGCTTATTTTACCTCCTGATCTACCCCTTTACCCAGAGACCTGGTTACAATCAATTTGTAATTAACTGAGCTGTTCTGATCCCAGAATCACTAAAGAATGCAGTCAGTACCCTTGATCTTGGCTAAAATGATTTCTCTAGGGTGAATTGCTAGGGATAAAGGAACCTGAATGGGTTTCAATTTTTCTATCCCTGTCTATATACTCAGAGGTGATTCTTTTATGGTATGTGAGCATATTAAAGCAGCTTCTTTATCTCTTGATAGCTAAGTTGAGCATTATTAGAGTTACACATTAACAAAGGTAACGATAGCTTTACTGCATGGAGACATTAGCCTCCCCTTGATCTCCATTTTGAACTCCTTGCCTCTTGTCTCATTAGTGGATTTATCTGGGCTGATCAAGGGGGTCATTTACCTTTCAGAATTATGGTAAGGTTGAAAAAAGACAAAATAAGTGTTCTTGAGTTATCTTTAGATAGTTGGGTGTCAGCAATTAACTTTTCAAAATATACATATATTAGAGAGAGAGGAAGGCAGGGAGGGGAGAAAGAGAGAGAATTCAGCTCCAGACCTATTATCAGGGACTAGTTTAATGGGTAAAGAATAAGAGTTAATTAGAAAGCAAAGATTACAGGAGACTGTCTTTGAAGTTAGGGAGTTACGTTTGTGGGTATCTATATCTGGGTTCTTACTTAAAGGAGCAGACTCAAGTGAAAGATTATTTTGTTGGAAATGTCATACATGGATTCCTATCACATGAGATCTTCTAGCTGTAAGAATAAGTTAACTCCTTATGCAGTGGGACCGTCTGACAAGCAAGTCAGTTGATAAGTGAAGCCAGATTCACTTAACAACTGTGTTAACAATTTAACAACTCTAGTGATTCACTTCACAAATGTGGCAAGAAAAGTCGTAAAAAGGGGCAAAACCCACTTAACAAATTTCTCACTTAGCAACAGAAATTCTGGGCTCAACTGTGGTAAGTTCAGGACTACTTGTCTATCTTGTCTTCTGTAAAGTGTCAGTATAGGCAGTAATTAAGGAACTGAACTAGGTTTGGAGAAATTACATTCAAGTACATTGAGAATCATGAAATTTCCTTTGGTTAATTCTGGATCAGTGATTTCTTAGCCCAAATTGTTGTAGAATATAAAGACAATTTAGGTCTTTATAATCTCATCTTCAATCAATTGACAAAATACAGAATAACAGAAGAGACCCTGGGGATCTTCTAGTCCTGTTCAAGCAGGAAATCTTATACCATTCTGGACAAATATATGTCCAATCTTTTCTTGAAAACCTCCAGTGATGGAGCACCCACAACTTCTGGAGGCAAGTTAAACTACTGATTAACTGCTCTCCCTGTCTGGAAATGTCCTCTTAGTTCTAGATTCGATCAGTCCTTGATAAACTTTTATCCATTGTTTCTTGTCCTGCCCTCAAGTACTTTGGAGAATAGTTGACCCTTTCTTCTCTGGGACAGCTCCTCAAACATTAGAAAACTTATATCACCCCTAGTCCTTCTTTTCACTAGACTGGACATATCCAGTTTATTCAACCATTCATTCATATGTTTTAGCCTCCAGACCCCTAATCATCCTTGTTGCTCTTCTCTGCACTCTTTTTAGAATCTTAACATCTGTTTTGTATCATGGTGACCAGAATTGAACACAGTACTTCAAGTATGTTCTTATACTTGTACTATGTATAGGTGTACTAATCATTCACGTGATCTTGATACTACTCTTCTGTTGATGCAGCTTAGGACTGCATTATCCTTTTTGGTAGCTGCAGCACGCTGCTGGCTCATATTTAAGTGGTTGTCCGCTAGATCTCCTAGATCTCTCTCACAGTTAGTGCTGTTGAACCAGTTCTCTGCATTTGGTTGTTCTTGCCTAAGTGACATACTTTTTCATACCACTGAATTGCATTTTGTTGGATGGGGCCAGTGTTCAAGTCTGTCAAGCCTGTCTTCTAAAGTGTTTGCTATTTTCCCCAGCTTTGTATTGTTGGCAAATTGGATGAGTTCCCTTTCTATCCCCTTATCTAAACCATTTATGAAGGAGTTGAAGAGTACTATTCGTAAGACAGAACTTTGGGGTTCTGTCAATGTTCAAGTGACATTTCTCCCCAGGATTACTAAATTGTTAGGAATGAAACCTATATTTATTAATTTTTTTATCAATTTCTCGGAAATTATCTCCTTTTCCAAATCTCATATAAAAAATAGACAAAGAATATGAAACAAATTTACGAAACACACAAAAAAAAGGCAAATACTGTCCACATTTTTATACATTCATCTGTTACATAAATGGTTCCCACCTTAATGACCTTCAGGATTCTATTAAAGACTCTTTCCTGGAGCAGAATTAAGATTGACTTGGAGTAGGGGGTGGAATGTGTATTTGGTATATTGTCTTTAGGACTATTCATGATCTTTCTTGATCTTTTGTAATTTTTTGTTTTTTTAATTGTAAGCTGCCCAGAGTCATTGCGAGTCAGATGGCCTGTCAAAGGAAAGAAAGACATTCTTATGCTGCAAATTTTAACAGATATGTTTGCTAATGGTTGTTACTGAAGGAATTCTGCAGCAACGCCTTCTTAAATCTGCATTAAACTCCAGCTCTTCAACAACTCACTGGCTGCATCTCCACTCCACTAATCTGGATAATCACTAGATGATGGCCAAGAAACATAAGAAACTCTTACTTTCTTTTGCTACGTAACAGTCTGTAGACCAATCAATATATTAGTATTCATTTTGGAGAAAATATATGGATGTATTAAAGAGCATGTCACAGCTGAACACGCTTCTCACATGTTGACTGTATTTGAACTGCATAGATCCAGGTGACCCCTACTTTGCAATCAGAGACTAATTAATTATTGCAGTCTAGTTTAGTTTTATTGTCTCTTGAGAAAAAAAGATAGAAGAAGAAGATAGAAGAAGATGGATTGGATGAAGCACTAACCTATTCTCTATGAAGATCGGTAGTGTCTTTAACTCTTAATAAAGTTGGAATTTAAATCAGGGAAACTGCCTTGGAGTGGCCTTTGCTGCAACAGCAAAAGTGGTTATGTATCAACTTCAAATTAACATTTATTTAGCTACACAATTTAAAGGTCATTCAACAATTCTGTGGGATTTACAGTTTACAAAGTGGGAGGGGGAAGACCAAAAGAAATAATGAATTACCTCCAATATATATATATAGCCAAAAAAATCCATTTAGCAAATGCTCATCTTTTACTTTGCCGAAGAGCCTGGACGAATGGCCAGGTCTTTGATATATTTCTATATGGCATCAGGGTGGGAACTGTATGGATTTCTGGGGGTAGATTGATTCAGAAGGCAGACACTGCTGCAACAGATGCTTCCTGAGTCCCACAAATGACAGTCTTTAACTGATGGGACCCAGAATGGAGTGACTCTGTCTCATGGGAACAGATGGACAAAACAACTAGAATCAGGCAATTCCTCAAATAACCAGGCCTTACGTCATGAAGGATTTTATAGGTGATAAACAGTCCTTTGAATTGCACCAGAAAGCCAACTGGTAACCAGGTCAGCTCTCATGGAACAATGGGGTCACATGGGCATAACAAGATATGCTCATCACTGCCCATTGTGTTGCATTCTGGCCTACCTGTAACTTCGAAGAGGTCTTCAAAAACAGCCCCATGTACACTGTGTTACATAATCCATTCATATAGTAGTTAAGAATGACCTGAAAGGTGGTCTAGTCCAAGAAGGGGTGCATCTGATGTATGTATCTATGCAAAGACCCTCTTGGCCACAACTACTACCTGTCCTTTGGGTGGGCTGTGAGTCCAATAGGAGCCTCATATTGCATTACTGAATTTGTGTAATCTGATGATATCTGACCCTGAACTAACACATGACCTCACTCAGTGGGTTTATATAGATTTAAATAGGTGGGTGTTGAACAACATGGCATCCTACAAGTGAGGGGCTGTGGATTTCATTCTCCCTGTTAATATTGAAACTGGTCACAATAGTCCCCCTCCCCCCAATCTTGTAGCCAGTCAAGACGGATAACATGATTGATGGTATCAAAGACATCAGGGAACACAAGGATGGACACATTACCCCCATCCTGATGGCACAGCTCGTCAATAAGTGCAACCAATGCTATATCGGAATGCGATCCAGCCTGAAAGCTGACTGAAATGGATCCAGCTAATCCATTCACCTCCGTGATCAAAGCCCAAACACTTTTCAACAACTTTCTCTTAAAAAAAGGAAGGTCAGAGAGTGGTTGGAAATTATCCAGAATTATTTGGATCCAGCAATGGCTTCTTGAAGAGCAGCCTTAACCTTATACACCATAACCTTATTCAAGACAAAGGACAAACCCCTCCCTCAAAGCAGGTATCACTGATAATGACATTTTTCTGCTCTCATTGGAACAGTTTAGCCCTTTTGGTTTTTTTACATGGTTGCAGGGACAACAGAAATTTAACAATTTACATGGTTTTCACTTCTGCACTTCCATTGTATAAAAAGGTTACAGAACCTCTTACAGAAACACTTGATTATTCAGCCTGTCATCAATTTCTACTTCAATGTTCGAAAGTTGGAATCTTGAGATTTTGGCAATGGAATCCAAATAGTTGACTCTTCTGGCTTCTGCTGTAATATTTTGCGTCCCATGAACATCTTCCTTTGCCTGTCAATCGACACCTAAACTTTTTCCAGTGAAAAGCAATAGTGATCCTGGGAATCCACAAATTACACATCTCTTGGACACAATCTATGCTAACCGTGGGACTTGGCTAAGTGGAGCTTCTTCCTCTTTCTGGGATCCTGGCAAAAGCACATATATGGTATCAGCAGCTTGATATTTTCAAATATAAATAGGACAGAGTGCCCTGAGGACAGTAAAGACACACAATACTGATGAAGGGCTGCTGAGTCTTATCTTCTATATGTACACGATACTCCCGTCATATTGGTGCAATAAGGAAAAATGCCTACTGACCTATTGAAAAAAGCCCATGTTGGAAGTTTCACAAGACTACGTTGATCTTAAGGATATCTTTTAATAACTACAGGGACAACTATGTCAGTTTGACTTCAGTTCAGATTCAGTTTCAGTTTATTGGCCCAGGCTCAGTTCTAGTCTGTGTGAATAAGATGCCTTTGATCTTTGCTTTGTGAGAAGACCTAGCGGTCAATTCTCTCCCTGATCCTACATGTTTAACATCTTTATGAGGCTGCTGAGTGAGGTAATTTATCAGCATGGGGTTAGGAACCATTAGTGCATTCACGAAACTCAGTTATATATCTCAAACTTGGCAGGCCAAGCTTAGAGGTCCTATCTCACTATGGGCTCGAGATGAAGAAAAATGGGCTCAGGCTCAACCTTAGAAGATCAAGTGGCTGTGGATTTTGGGACCATCTGGGTTTGGAGATTGTTCATCTTTAGTTCTGCATGGGGTTGCATTGCCCCATGGAGACCAGCTTCACATTTTGGGGGCCATGTCTAGCTCCTACTTGAAAAGTAGAGGTAGCAGTGGCTTGGAGGATCTTTGCACCAATCTATCTCATGCCCCAATTTCTCAGCTGGGAAGCTCTACTTATGTTCACTCATGCCTTGGTCATTGCATCTTGATTACAGCAATGTGCTCTGCCTGGGGCTGCTCCCAAAGACTTCTTGGAAACTACAGTTAGTCCAGAAAATAGTGGCGCAAATAGTTATGGGTACAAAATAATGATGAGACTCCTTCAAAACGCGTATGCAAAACTGCTGGTTTATAATTTGTACTGGTTGCCAGAGGGTTCCCAGGTGCAATATAAGGTGTTGGTTGTCACATATAATGTATCATGATTGTCATTTGTTGCTTTTAAATGTGTGCACTGTCTGACTGAGTAGTCATACAGCTTTATGTATATGTTTTTATTTACTAATTTAAATAAATACACAAAGGCATGTATTTATGCATATTCTAAAAATGCACATTATTTGTTTGATGCAAGGAGAAAAAAAAGGAACTGATTAACTTGGGCTTGGTTGTTTGACTAGAAGGTAACATATTTCCCCTGGGCTGATCACTTGCCACCTGTTGCTACGATTTTATTACTAATAGCTAATAGCTGATCTGTCATAAATCACGTAACTGGGCACCATTTCTCCTTCTGACACTAGTCTTTCGGTTTCTCAAGTGTTTTGTGCCAATTCAATAGCAATAAAGAGATAGGTCATTTCTATCATCCTATTTTAATTTTTCTATTACATGAAAGTTCATGTAATATTGAAATATTAGGCTTTTGTCCTCTTTGCGCCAAGAAGTCCCATCCCAGTACAGGTTGTTATGCGCTTACAAGAGTATTTAAAGAACGCCACGAATGGAGCCACATTCATGAAAAGATTGATCATCTAGCTCATGGGTGTTAAACTCGATTGTGTCACGGGCCGGATTGCGACGTTTTTTGCCTTGGGGGAGCTGGGGTGGGTGTGGCCTGCAAATGATGTATCTGGCCCCAGGCTGCCAGTTTGATAGGCCTGATCTAGCTTGATGATGAATTATCCTGCACTGAGAGGAATATATCCACCATTAGTTTTTTTTTGCAATCATCATAGTACTTTTGCAACTGAATCTAATAATAAAAATGTGGATTATTTGACTATATAGCTGTGTGTGTATATATATATATATATGTATGTATATTTCTCTTTAGCCAGGTTATACCTACGTAAGCCAAGATTTTATGCAGCCCTAATTCAGTGAAATCACATTCACTGGTTTCTGGGCTTTTCTTTTTTTCTTCTAGCAGCAGGCAGACCCTTTGCTGCCCATTGGGAGACTAAGATAGATCTATTTCGGCCTTATAAGGCTTCTTCAGTTAGCCACACCCTCATCTCATGTATCCTCCCTGTAAAGGTACAATAGAAGAAAAAAAAAAAGCCCAGAAACTAGTGAATGATTTCACTGAACTAGGGCTGCATAAAATCTTGGCTTACGTAGATAGAACCTAGCTAAAGAGAAATACACATAAAATCTACGAAAAAGAAAGAAAAACAAATATGTACGTATGTATATATGTGTGTGTATATATATAAAATAAAATAAAATAAAATAAATATTTGACCTTTACAGGGAGGAGTCAGGAGATAAGGGTGTGGCTAACTGAAGAAGGCAAACAAGCCAGAAATAGCTATCTTAGTCTCCCTTAAATCTTAAAACAGACAGCAAAATGCTGCTTTGATGTCCGATAAAGCCAAAAAAACTAGTGAATGAGATTTCACTGAACTATGGCTGTATAAAGATCTTGATTTACGTAGGAAAAACCTGGATGAAACAAAAATACACGAAGACCTACGAAAAGTGAATAAAATTATATATATATATATGTGTGTGTGTGTGTGTGTATGTGTATATATATATATATATATATATGTATGTATGTGTGTGTGTATATATATATGTATGTATATGTATGTGTGTATGTATATGTATGTATACATATATAGAGATATAGATATAGATATAGATATATCATAAAATACTCCAGAAATTATGTGGAACTAAATGGGGAGCTTTACCTGCCATCCTCAGGTCATCACAATTAGGGCTAGTCTATTTAGCAGCAAAATTCTGTGCCCCTGTATGGCCTAACAGTTGCCATACAAGTAAGGTAGACTCCAGACTCAATAACACATGAAGATTATAAGCAGATGTAATAAAACCACTCTGACTTGCTGGCTTCCTGTTCTGAATCACATATCACCCCCAGTTTTACAAAGGCAAGATGCACTAGTGAGAGAATATAGAAAAATTATAAAGAGCTCACTACTTCCAGTGCATGCCGACCTTCCTCATGCATCAGCCGGAAGGTTCAAATCTAGGAACCCCCATTGGCACTTGCACAATATCTGTTCAACAACTTTTAACGTTGATTCCCAATGAAAAGCCAAATGGGTTGCTGAACGTCTAGATACAGGAGGACATATAAATGAACCCACAAAAAGGGTGCCAAGCTTTGAACTACCATGCCAGCAATGGACAATGTAGAATAGGATTCGTACCTCACATGGTATCTGCCAGGACTCAGTGTATAAATGGGGCATAGTATCCTCCCCTCAGTGCGATGGTGAGGTCCCAAATCAAACTGTAGATCACACCGTGGCCAACTGTAAGCTGAGGGCACATACTGGTTCAGTATCTGATTTTTTTTCATATAAAGGATGTCATGCTTCAATGGTTAGGTGGCCAAGACATTGGTATCTGAATATAGATCTTTTTAGCTTTCATATTTTATTGTGTTTTTAATCTTGGGGAAATGTGTATATATATAGATATATATATATATGTATGTGTATATGTTTTCTGAGGTTTTCGCGGGTGTTTGTATGTAGGTCTTTGGTTATTCGGGTTTTCTCCC
>WNWU01000012.1:26488966-26534676 GCA_012654045.1 Ptyas mucosa
TCAGTGGTGGGATTCAGCCAGTTCGCACCACTTCGGGAGAACCGGTTGTTAACTTTCTGAGCAGTTTGGCAAACTGGTAGTTGGAAGAAATCATTAGGGCAGAGAACCGGTGGTTAAATTATTTGAATCCCACCACTGACCAAGATACAACCTTTGTCTCATCCCTACTCATAGCTGAGATTTTCTAACTTCATAATTATCTGATCCAATATTAAAGGGGTTTTCCATTTCCCCCCAACACAGCTATTAAATGTGTGTTATTATTAAACGCTATATTGGAGACCATGGTGATGGTGTGGCAGGGGCTAGGATTTGCCCAGCAACTTTTGCCTTCTACAAACTATTCCTTTTCTTTTGGGAGAAAGATAGATCAAGCATTGGGCAATTATTTTTCACAGCATTGGTCAGGCATAATGCAGGGTTCTTATTATTCAAGTCAAATTAATGCAGGAGTGTGAGATGCACATGGAAAAAAATAACTCACTTAAGAGCAGTGCTGTGTGAAGCAGGAATCCAGCATCTGCCAATTATCCTATCTGTTGATTTGGACTGAGCAAAAAAGACAGTGAGAAAGAGCAAAATTGTGAAAAACAGAAAGATGAGAGGGGACAAGGCATAAGAGAAAGATAGAGAAAAAGCTAGGGAGGGAGGGAGAGAGAGAGGTGATGAATAAGGGACTGAGATAGACTAATGAGAGAGAGCAAGAGAGAAACATACTGGGCACAAGAGAGATCATAAAAGAAAAAAAAAGAATGTGAGAGGGATCTTATAATCTAAAAGGTAGGTGGGGACTTCCCAGTAAAATAGAAGAGAACAGTCTTTGGGTAAACAGATAGCCTTCCTCACTCACATACCCCTTCAAAATGAGCTACAGTATTAATTCGACAATATGAGTGGCAGTTGGGAAGCAGGAGAGTCAGAAAATCCCCACCCACCTCAAGAATCAGGTTCCAATAGATCAGGAGTTCCCAATCTTTTCCATACCCCACACCCCTAGAATGCTTCTGATATATTCTCGCACCCCTTAAAAAATAAATAATTATATGCATATAATATACATATACACTATAATTTTGAAACTTCTAAACCCAAGTTTTCACACCCCCTGGAATATCACCCCCCAGTTGGGAACCCCTGCGATAGATGAATAAATCCATGGTCTAGCTATCAGTCAAAACTTGTTTCCTCCCCAGTCCTATAATAAGGAGAGCAATTAATGAATTCTTCTCCTAGTGGCAGAAAACCCACCAACAGTTACATATGTATGTATGTGGGGTGTGTGTCTCTCTCTCTGTGTGTGTGTGTTGATCTAGCCAGCCAACTGGGCTTTTCTTTGCTTGGTCCAGGGGTGAAATCCAGCAGGTTCTACAGGTTCTGGAGAACTAGTAGCAGAAATTTTGAGTAGTTTGGAGAACTGGCAAATACCACCTCTGGCTGGCCCCAGGAGTGGGGTGGGAATGGAGATTTTGCAGTATCCTTCCCCTGCCATGCCCACCAAGCCACACCCACCAAGCCACGCCCACAGAACC
The DNA here is from genome assembly GCA_012654045.1 of Ptyas mucosa. Classification (NCBI taxonomy): domain Eukaryota; kingdom Metazoa; phylum Chordata; class Lepidosauria; order Squamata; family Colubridae; genus Ptyas; species Ptyas mucosa. Next base: position 26,490,496 of record WNWU01000012.1, read on the forward strand.
GGTAGTAAAAAATTTTGGATTTCACCATTGGCTTGGTCCCATGTTATTGTAAAGCTGTCAAGACCTCACTGCTCAAAGGCAGAACACGCGTTCCCTGTTGGGGCAGAGTAAATTATGCTGGCCTACTTTTGTGTCCCTTTACTAGATGGAAAAAATGCATGTTAAATCAATGGTCCCAGTCCCATTACCCACAGGATGTTGGTTCTGGATAAAAATGTTGATGATTGATTCTGAGACCTACTACATTAGGGCCTGTCAAATTTTTCAACTTTCAATTTCCAAATATTAGGGGTGCTCAAACGTTATTACATGCCTTGGGGACTGTAAAGGTATTTTGGTTCTTTTAATATAATTTAGATGTGCTTGGTAAGTAACTACATAAATTTCATAACTTTTAAACATTTTGTTTGTTTCATTTACAAAGTATATTGAGTGTATTTAGCTACTTTATCAGTTTTGGGGTTGTTTTTTTGTTGTTGTTGAGTAGGTGGTTTGGAGCATCTCTTCTGTGCTTTTCTGCAGGGGCTTAATTCATCTTGAAGGATAAGGCTTTCGATTGGGATGACTCAGATTCAGCTTTGACTGAATGCAAAAGTATTCAGGTTCATTCAATAATATAGAACATCTTTTCTGAGCTTGTATTACAGTAGAAATTATGACTGTCTTGGAAAGGGATAACCGTTTCATTTATTAGTTTTTTGGCAGCAGTAATGCAGTTTTAAGATTTCTAGCAGCTAGGATTAATTGGAGCCAATACTTTGAACATATTGGAACTCTTTCAATAGTGGGAACATCTCCTTGGAAACGAGCAAAACATTAGTGATTGTTGCACCCATTTGTAGAATTCTCCATCCTAGGCAGGTACATCAAAGACCAATGATATTTTCTTGTTATTGCCAGACAAATATCTCTTAGTTTTCCTAAACATTTTAATCTTTAAAAAATATGTATTGTTTTAAAAAGGACTGATTCTTGAATTAGAATGTGTGAAGATTGTATATAAATATATATTTACAAGTTGCTGAAGTAGAAATATTGCTGAATGATAGTATAAGCCTTTAATATGATCTGAGTATTTTCATTTCTTTTCGGGGCATCTCTTATTTCTCTTGCTTGAAATCTCCTTCCTACTCAAAATCTGTTTCAATTACTTTACTTTTCCTGTCTTGCTTAAATTTTACAGCTTTTGTGTGAGGTTATTTGCCTTGCTGTGAAAATTACACTGGGAAAATATGATGGCATACAAGGACACGTTATGAAATGCTTGCATCCGCTGAAGTTATGGAAACTGCATAAAAAAGTCGTCAATGTTGGTGAAGTCACTCAGTTAGCCTCTCTCTCTCTCTCTCTCTCTCTCTCTCTCTCTCTCTCTCTCTCTCCATTCATCCATCTATCTGATCAGCATACCAGGCCTTGGGCCAGCTTCCCACCCCAATGGATCCCACCTCCCTATTACCCATAGCAATTATGTCCACCTTATTTTTTCATATATTTCCTTTGGCAAGCAGCTGGTCTGCTTAAGTAATCTTTTTAAATGGAAGGTACATGGCGCTGTCCTGGCCTTCCTACATGGAGGCTGAGTGGCATGCTGTCCCAGAAGTGGGCTCATTTTGGGAGCAGCCACAATTCATTATACCTTCTCTAAAATGATGTCTGCTTTGGGATGGTGCTACGTGGTCTCTGTACTGTATAGGGAGGCCAAGGGGAGAATCGGTTAGGTCTTCTTCCCAGACATGATGTCTGAGACTACCTGTACTGCTTCTTTTATATGCTTATCTTTCATGAGGCTATACAGAGTATTTTTATTGCACGTTATTTATAATAAGGCTTCACAGACTCAAACTGGAGAGTTAATGGAATATAGGATTCCACATTGTGAAAAAATTAATATGAAGTAGTTTTAAATACTAACAAATCTAATAGAGGATTCAAGAGCTTCTGGGGCAATTAATGTTTAAAGAGATGAAAGCCTTCTGTTTTGTTATCAGTATGCATAATAAATAATAATGAACTCTCTCAGTTCTCTGTGTGTCAGTTGTTATGTAACTGCAACAGCATGCCAACTCGCATTATTGTTATTTATATCAATAACAAAGAAAAAATAGTGGTTTCAAGACACTCCTGAGGTTTTTAAAAAGGAAAATAACATCGCTTTAATCTTATAATGTAGGGAAAAATTGCTCCTGGTTTTCTTCTCTTTCCTTCCATCCTTCCCAGCATTAGAGCTTTGTCCAGAGAGCAAGGTCTTCACATATTGTTTCCAGAGTTGGATGAATTGACTCTGGTCATTTTTTAAAAAAATTTGATTTATATGCCGCCCTTCTCCGCCGTTGTGCCTTGAGTGAGAACTTTGAGTTGATTTGTATCATGGTCCAGTTGTTTGTTCCCTTAGTTGTCCACAGTGTCCTCAGGAGTCTTCTCCAAACCGAAAAACAGAAGTGTCAGTAGTCACTTTATTTGCATCTTCAAAGTCTCTTACTTTTTTAAAAAAAAATTGAGGAAAATTGAAGTAAAATTAAGAAGGCGCAGCTAGAGGGAATATCAGAATCATAGCACTGGGAAATAGCATGTGAGAATTAGCATGAGGTGAGATACAAATAAAGAAAGAAAGAAATAAAAACATGTCACAGGCAGGTGAACAACCTGGGATGAATTCAAATTCCTCACTATTAATAATGAAGGTTTAACAATGCAACAGTTTTAAATCTCATTGATAATAATTTTTATAAAACAGAATTGCTTAATTTTGATTTGACTGAATCATAGTTTGAAAGGGAGATATACATAAGTAAACAAAATGTATGGTCCTTAATTTTCAGAAAGTGAGTATCCACTACCAAAACAACATATCGTTGCAGTCTTTCTCCTCTTCTCTCCTCTCCTCTCCTCTCCTCTCATTATTATTATGGCCATCAATTGCCTCACATTTTTTATATCTAGATATTTAACACATGTACAACTGTTTGTTTTTGTTAGGCAAGACCAGAACAAAAGACAAGTACCGTGTTGTATATACAGACCACCAGCGGCTGGAACTGGAGAAGGAATTCCACTATAGTCGCTACATCACCATCCGGCGGAAAGCAGAGCTGGCAGCAGCCCTTGGACTCACTGAGCGGCAGGTGAGTGCTGCAGAGACTCCTCCAGGTGCAACCATCATCCCATTTTTAAATTACACAGGCCAGTGGTGGGATTCAAATTTTTTAACAACCAGTTCTGTGGGCGTGGCTGGGTGGTCATGTGATTGGGTGGGCGTGGCTGGGTGGTCATGTGATTGGGTGGGCGTGGCTGGGTGGGCATGTGATTGGGTGGGCATGGCCAACTCAACATCACTCATGTCAAGGGGCGCTTTGCCCAGCCCTTCCCCTCTCAGCCACTCCTTGTCACCCCCGGCCTCAACATATCTATAGTTCTGTAAAATGTTGCTCACCTTTTTTGACTTTATTATCTGCATCTACATACTATAGATGCACTTTCATGGACCACTGAAAGGAGGAAATGGCTCACATGCTTTGCCCAAGAGTGTGATAGGCAACAGGCTTTTGAGGGGCTGCCAGAAAGAAGGGAGGGCAATTTTCCAAAACAGCAGAAGGAAAAACAAGAAGCAATGGATGGAAACTGAAGAAAGAGAGAAGCAACCTAAAACTAAGGAGAAACTTCCTGACAGTGAGAACAATTAACCAATGGAGCTGCTTGTCTTCAGAAGTTCTGGGCACTCCAACGCTGGAGGTGTTCAAGAAGAGACTGGACAGCCATTTCTCTGAAGTGGTAGAGGGTCCCCTCCAAGGTCCCTTCTAATTATTATTCTGACACCTTTCCCAGGCCCTCCACTCAGATTTGGCATCCTGAGTTTTCCTGCCTGAGCAGCGGGTTGGACTAGAAAAGAGGCCTTCACACTTGGCAGCTTTAAGTCTTGTGGACTTCAAGCACAGCTGGCTGGAGAATTCTGGGAGTTGAAGTCCACAAGTCTTAAAGCTGCCAAGTTTGGGGGCCCCTGGACTACAAGACGTACAAAGTACCTTTAAGCTCTGTTATTCTGTTACTCCTAAACTAAATAGCTAAGTCTAGTGGTGGGTTGCTCCCGGTTCTCCCCACTTCAGTTAGATTGTGCACAAAGCGCGTGCATGAAGTGAACCAGTGGTAATACCGTTAGAACCCACCACTGGCTAAGACACTCACTGGGACCCTCCCTCTTTTAGCATTTCTCTTGACACTTCTCCAAAATGCACCCTCAAGAAGCCCCATCTCTCTCCCTCTCCCTCTCCCTCTCCCTCTCCCTCTCCCTCTCCCTCTCTCTCTCTCTCTCTCACACACACACACACACACACAGAGGTTGGATTGGATCTCTCTCTCCTACCCTCCTTCCATCTCTGCTTTAGGCTTAGAAAATCCCCCCCCCCCGGCTTTCCTCATTGCAAATGTGGCGTGCCGCTCGGGTGGGAAATGCCTGAAACGCAGTAAAGCCCACCAATTCACCTACTGCTGGCAGGCTGGCTAATGGGGTGAGAGGAGAGGCGGGGGAGTCGATCGGAGCCCTCAGAAAGAAGGGGACTGAGGGAAAGTGGATATGCTACAAGATGCTGCAGATGCCCTCGCTCGCCCTTTGCCTGGCTTCCCTCCTCCCGCGGTCTCCCCACTGTAGCTTGATTGCAGATGGAGCCACATTGCCTTTTGCAAGCCTGCTGTCGGAGAAGCCAGTGGGGGGGGGGGAATGGATGGGGGCCTGGGGAGGAAGCCATGTCCCCCTGATAGCCGGACAAAGCTAGGCAAAAAGCCAGCCCTCACCAGCACCCATCTTCATCGACAGCAGGCTTGGAAAAGGCAATGTGAGCTTCTACCTGCGTCAACTTAGACTGGGGAGGGAGAGAGCGCGAGCGAGCCAGAGGCCCTTCCCTCCATCCTTTGCCCAAAGCCCCACACCGCACCAGGAGGCTGAAGTTTGCATTTCTTCCCCACTCTGACCCGTGCGTACCTTGACAATGGGACTGTTTCTCTCTGCCTCCTTTTCCAGCTGTTGGATCAGAGGGACGAACCTAGCTTTGCTGCCCATTGCAGCCAGGAACCTCAAAGCCGAGAATGAACGTTTGTGCTATGACCAGTCCCTGGATCAGCCTCCTGCAAACTCCGTCTCTCGAAGAGCCCGGCCGAACTTTTGCGCACCACTCGCTGAGGCGGAGGATGGGCTGGAGCTACTAAGTAGCCAAACTAAGTGCCCAAAGGACCCCATCCCGTCATCAGGAGTCCTGGTGCCTCAGCGAGTGAAACTTTGGCCGGGCTCCTTGGAAGACCATGGAGTTTGCAGGCCGCCTGCCTAGCTAGTACCCAGATTGGCTGAAACAGAAACATTCATTCTCGGCTTTATTTGAGATTCCTAGCTGTGATGGATAGCAAAGCTAGGACTGACCCCGGCCAGCTTTCTCATTTAGGGAAATGCTGATTGGAAGGGCTGCGCGACAAGAGAAAAGGCATTACATATCAGCCTCATCCAAGGCGAGTGGCTGGGAGGGGCAAGGAGCGTGGCCGGGCGTGGTTAGCTACCGGTTCGGGCGAACCGGTGTGAACCGGCTGAATCCCACCACTGACACAGGCTTATTAAGCAGAGCTGCCAGGGTAAATATTCAGGATATTTACCATCATATTTGTATCATACATATAAAAATTTATATTCATTTGGAAATAAATGAATGGACTTTTAGATAAGCATGAAGAATTTGCTTGATTCTCATTTTAATTGCTCCCTGAACCATTATATGAATAAAAATGCACTCATATTTCAGTATACACATTTTTCTGAAATTTGCAAAGCAGTTCCTCTGCAATATTTATCTAAAAATCCATTCTGTTCCTCTGTGAAAATATGTAAACGATGATAGATTAATAGGAACTGTTTTCCTAAATTCTTCCTTAATCTTACTGCCTTCATTTGTCCCTGCAGGTGAAAATCTGGTTCCAGAACCGGCGAGCAAAGGAGAGGAAAGTGAACAAGAAGAAGATGCAGCAGCAAACACAGCCGGCCAGTACAACCACACCTACCCCACCAGCAGTCGGCACTCCCGGCCCTATAGGCGGCATCTGCAGCAGCACCACCAATCTAGTTTCCACCTCACCAATGACTATCAAGGAAGAGTTTATGCCTTGAACTCAGCCTTTCCATTACATCTCCAGACCAACGTTATCCAGAATGATATGGATTTCCCTGAGAGTCAAACTTACTTGTCGGACTCTCAACACTGGAACCCAGTAGCTTTTTCTATACGCTACTCTACTGGACAAATATAATCAACTTAGGAGTTAAAACCAAATAGGCCTCTGTTGCTATTAGAGAAAGACGTGCTGTTGTCTCAGACAGGGGAGGAAGCATGGATGTTTGGGAAGAAAGAAACAAGGAAGCAGAGTACTTAAAAAAAAAATCTGAATCTTCATCTGATCCGGATCAGAATTATAGAGTCAGATGATTCACAAGTTTAATTAATTATTAAATTATATTTTGTCAGCCTCTGGTCATTACTCAGGCCTTGTTATGTGGGTCAAAAAGGCAGGTGCCAAGTGACTTATTTCAACCCAAATTATAGGTCAGGTCAGATGATAGAAACTGAGCCCCGGTTTTACATACTATACGGTATGTATAGCATTAGGAACTAAAGTCATATTAAAGGCTAAGTAGGCAAGAGATACAGGTAGAAAAGAACATGACATCAAGATGGTGAAAAACTAGCCAAAGCTTCAAGAGCGGGAAGGAAGTCAGTTATTGGTTTCCACAAAACGGGGTCTCTTAGAATGCCAAAAGTCCCACACTGTTTTCTTGAAAAATTTATTCATCCATATATTCCACGTCAAAGTTTTTCCTAGTTCCTCCCACCATGTTCCTGAACAGGGTTTCGGGGTTGAGGATAAAACCTTGGATTGCCATCCTACTTAACAAGAGATTTATCTGAGGGGCCCTTGATGCTTTCTGAGCTTGCTTGCTTCCATGCAGACACTTCATTACCCAAACTAGGTAACATCATCAGTGCTAGTATGAGTTATCTGTTACTGCCTCAGCAGGAGGATTTATATTCCTGTGCTGGTGAAGATTCCGGCATCTGCAGCCCCATATCATCAGGGGTAGCCTTGAAAAAAGGCTGCCCTAAAGCTTCCCTGGCTGTAAAACATAGAAACTCTGTGTGCTTCATCATCATGATCAGCAATTTTAACGGTATGTGAGAAAGACAGTGGGTGACGAGTGAAAAAGATTCTGCCTGGAGAATGGTCAGATAAGAGACAGCATAGCCTGTAGCTGCTTAGAGGGCGGAGCAAGATGCTCAGAAGGGACCCACCTCAGTTTTTCAGGGTGTAAAGAAGACCATGGGAGAATTCTACTTTCAGACTTGCAAGACTCTGTTCTATAGCTTTACAATAAAGTAGAGTTAGTTTATCTGGTTGTGTTTCCTATCTGGTCTACCTGGTAAAGATGACTGCAGCGCACTTCATATGTGTAAATCCAATCATTGTGGGGGTTTGTAAATATACTATACGGCATAATATTATGTGCCAACTAGGCCACTATGTTTATTTAAGAAGCATGATTAAAACAATGCCTTCCCACAATGTGGGAACTCAATCATGATTTCCCTATATGAAGAAAGGAGCAGAATGAATCAATAAGACCAGGACTCCACTTTTCACTGACTTGCTCTGCTATCAGTATTCTAATCAAACTTGCAGCAGTTCACCAGTTCACCAGTTCTTTAAAATGAATGTGGGCATCTTCTTTGTGTGATTATAGCTGACCTTTTGATAACCTCAAAATGGAATTCTCAAAAAAATAAATCAATTTATTCCCCCCTCACACCTTTGGTTGAGTTCCACTAATAGCAACCATTACATGCAGCAGAGATGCAGAAAATGTACATTAGCTGGATTCACCCATTGCGTTAATCCCTGGTTTGTTGAACAAGCATCAGTGGCAGACCACAATGACTGAGTTTACACAAACAGCAGTGGTGGCAAGCTACAGTGGCAGAGTTTACCTGTTCACAAAACAAAAACTAAATTATTAAACAAGCAAACCACATTATGACTTAACATAGTGTGTGAACCCAGCCAATGAAATGAAACTAGTAGTGATCAAGAAAGTCATTAAGTAAGTCCGTTTCCCCCATGATCATGTGACCATGGGGATGATGTAATGGTAATAACTTCAAGGACAGGTCCTACAGTAAGTCACTTTTTACAAGTCCATCCTAACTTCAAACCCTTGTTAAATGAAAGTCATAAATTGAGGATTATCTGTAGCTGATTGGATGCCTTACTTTCTTTCACCCTCTTGATATATATTTGGCTTTGAACTAATTGCTTTCTTCTTGTAGACTGCCTTACTCTTTTTCCTCAACTTGCAGAACTTGGTAACAAAAGCATGTTTATGTTTCTTCATTTTGCCTGCTTAGGTTTGTCTTGTTTGCATGTGTTTTTAAGGTAGTTTTATAAGCCTAAATAATTAAAAAAAAAATCTTCTGGATATTTGTGATTGCCCTTCCGTCTTTTTTATGAAGTACATTGAAGTACTATTTTGAATAGTCTGGAGGTGAGGAAGGAGTAAATAATAATGATACAACATCATCAAACAACCCTGCCCAGGGTTGTTTTATCAGGGAGATGGGCAGCATATAAATTGAATAAATAACAAAATAAGCAACAACGTCTGCCTGTCCTCGGTCCAAAAGGACTCAATAGCAATAGCAGTTAAACTTATATACTGCCTCACAGTGCTTTACAGGCCTCTCTAAGTGGTTTACAGAGTCAGCATTTTGCCCCCAACAATCTGGGTCCTCATTTTACCAACCTTGGAAGGCTGGAAGACTGAGTCAACCTTGAGCCTGGTGAGATTAGAACTGCCAAATTGCAGGCAGTTGGTAGTCAGCAGAAGTAGCCTGCGGTACTGCATTCTAACCACTGTGCCACCATGGCTCATTAGTTAGAGTGCAATAGGTGGATAAAAATGCCAAATCCTATCTAAATAACTAATAACATCTTTATTTTTGTACAAGGTGGAGTACATAATACTTCTACCTATTTTCCCAACTACAGCCTTGTGAAGTGGGTTGGGCTGAGAAATGTGACCATATGCCTTTTTAAATTTAGAGCATGATAAATACTCTTAGTAGTAAGGAAAAGTATATTTTTAATGCTACAAATTATTAGACTTGAATTATTAAATGGCTTTGAAATGTTTCATGTCTGTGTTTCAATCGTATAAGCAGGAGATTTTGGTAACATACCCATTTCAGTAATAAACAAGGACTTCCATGGCTTAGCATGCTAAAAGCTAAGAGTAAATGCATTTATTCTTCAAAGGAAATATTGGTTGAATATTTTTGTTTCATATTTGAAGTTTAGTCTATTATATTTGGAGTATCACTATCAATTCATTATGTTTCTTTTGGTTCACTTCTTTGAATTAGTTTAATTAAACTACTAAAATTTCTTTCAACTCCTTTGTTTCTCCCACGTTAAAGGACTGGTGCAAGGAAGATCTATTTCCAATTGTTTCCCCATTTTAAGATTATATACATGTAAAAAAGTTTGCTGAGATAGATTGGATTTGTTTTGCTGAATTTTTGCTCTGTAAATAACCAATAAGTTCTAAATATATAGAAAATAAAAAAGAACTATAATAAATTATTCATGAATTCTCTTATTTATTTTTATTTTCTGAAAGTTATCAACTAATCATTTTGATTAGGTGTGATTACTGAGAACTATCATTTCAACGAAACCTGTTTTTAGCTGCAAGCACTCAGCAATGATGCCAATGACTTTATAGCATACTATGTAATAATACTAATTGTAATGTAACCATGATAATAATAAACATCATCAACATTGACAAAATCATCATTAGTCAATGATGACTAATCTGCAGCAATACCTTTAACATCATCAAGCCAGGGGTGAAATTCAGCTGGTTCCATCCAGCTCGGGAGAATCAGTAGTCGCGGCTGCAGGAAGCTCCACCCATTCATGCGGACGTCATGACCCTTTTTTGCTACGATTTTCAGCCTCTGCGCATGTGCAGAAGGCTTTGCACAGAAGGCTTTGCGCACAAGGTTTTGAACATGTGCCATGCACACATTTGCGAACCAGTAGGGAAGGTAAGTGAATTTCACCCCTGCACTGAACCACATCATCAAGCCAGCTCAGAATCACCTTGAATCATGAGGTGGGCAGTAAATAAATATGATAAATAAAAATAAAACATCTGGTTATCTCAGACCTTGGGAAGGACTCAATGTGTGGATAAAAATGACAAATCCAGTTTAAACATCTGGCTGATTCTCTGACTAACCGTAATCTGCCTCTACTAATGTTAATCCATTTCTTGTCAATTTTTGCAAACATTATTTTTGGAAAAAAACCGTGCAGCTTTCACACACATGAAAGAAACGTTTAAATCTTTGTTACACTCATGTCACATTTTAAACCAGTTTACTTTGCCTTAAAGGAGCTCGGGATGTGGGGCTCTTTTGGACTGTTGACATCTTAACAAGGGGGCAGCCAAGGAAAACGAAGAGAAGGGAAGGGCTGCTTTCTTAGGGCCAAAGACCAAGGACAGTGAGTCATAAACAATTAGTTACTCTGGGTTTCTAATCTTGCTTTATGACTGTCCCCAGGCTGACAAGCCCCCATCTAAGAACAGCAAACATAGAAAGATGGTTTGAGATAGCACGTGAAGCAGCTGGCACTGGTGTCTTTGGGACACAATACAGTCAACACTTCACCATTTCTTGAGCTTAATTGCTTTGTGACTCACATTGCTTCTACTTGTTGACACCAGGACTAACTTTGCAGATGGCACTTTGTACAAATGGACTGTGGAATCAGGATGTCACTTGGGGACAGACAGAAATTCCAGAAGCATAGCAATAAGATTCTGTTCACACTGAGTAACTCTTGAAAACTGTTGAAAAAGCCAGATCCAAGCCTTGGGTGTACCTCACACAGGAGGGTGACAGCTTCTTTTACAAACTGGGTAGGGTTAGATTTGACAGGTGCCTGCTAAATAAATTAGAATCCTACAATAACTAGAAGTGTTCCGATGAAGATTAACCAGACCAGCCATTTTGGAGAAATAATTAAGATCTCCTGTATTTACTAAAGGCATAGAAGAGGATTTGGAACAGATTGTTTTTTCACAGTGTTGAAAATAATAGATACAGCTTATGTTGATATTCGCTTGTTATAGAACAAAGCTGTGTCATAGCATTTGATTCTCTCTCTCTCTCTCTCTCTCTCTCTCTCTCTCTCTCTCTCTCTCTCTCTCTCTCTCTCTCTCTCTCTCTCTCTCTCCTTCCCCCCCTCTTTCTCACACACACAGCTCCTTTTTGGCTTCAGTTTGCTGAAAAGAAATCTAGCTGCGGTGGTGCAGTGGTTAGAATGCAGTACTGCAGGCTACTTCTGCTGACTGTCAGCTACCTGCAATTTGGCAGTTTGAATCTCACAGGGCTCAAGTTTGACTTAGCCTTCCATTCTTCCAAGGTCAGTAAAATAAGGACCCAGATTGTTGGGGGCAATATACTGACTCTGTAAACTGCTTAGAGAAGGCTATAAAAGCACTGTGAAGCGGTATACAAGTCTAAATGCTATTGCTTCACAATGCTTGTGGAAATGGGCCTGCTGCTTGAGACAGAAGATGTCCTACCAATTTGCCACTCAGCTACTGTGGCTGGACCTGAAGAAGTAGAGAACAGTGGAGAACTAATGTGATCAAAAGTCAGATTCATCCTGGAAAGCCAGCTTTCTTATTATGTGAAATAACAATCCAATGTCTCAGAAAATCTAATAGCTACCATCTATTCTATGCAAACAGACTGTATCCCATGGCCCCAAGTTTATAATAACACAGAAGAAAAGAGCAAATGCAAGCATTTATACTGTCATTAACAATCCTCCCTTCTACTGGTGACAATATCCAAGCAACGATACAACTATCTCTTTGCCCCTTCACTATACTGTACATAACATTACGTCCTTCATTCTCTTTGCATCCATGGGTGCTCAGACCTGAGGCTTAGCAGCACTAGGAGTGGAAGTGAAGTATTAATGTTGAAGTCCTTGATGATAGTCATGAGGTGGAGTAGAATTGAGATCGAAGCAAGGTTGTTGTAAGCGTGGTTCTGCTCTTTCGGTGTTCGGGTGAAGAGAAGAAAGAAAAATTTGAGCCCTTTGGTAAGAGGTTTGTACTAGCTGCGTAGCTTCAATAGAAAGTTTTTTGGATAATGATTGGTGCTGTTTTGTTAAGGATACGGTTAATGCATCAATCTCTTGTAAAGATAGTTCGTTCAGGTTCAAGGATTCCATGTTAGGAAAAATCGTTCTATGATTTTAAAATTTACAAAAATTCATAGACCTGAGCAATAATTTTCATCCTCTGCTACCATTTGTCAGATATATATTGATGGTCGTGCTCATTTGGTTCTATGAGGTCAATATAGCTTCAGGTTCAAAAGGTTGTTTTATTATTTACAAATATATACATACATATAATAATGAACAGGGTGTCCTGTTGTATTTGTTACCCTAACTGTATGACTCAGATGTTGAGAGGAGAGAGAAGTTCACGTGTTGTCTTGCTGAGAGATAGATGAGAAGAAGAAAAAGGGAAAAAGATATCCAAGTGATTTCTGGGTAAGAGTCCAATAAGAGAGTCCATTGGCTGATATAGTCACATGTGATGTCTGTAAAGACTTAACCCCTTCTAGTCCTTGGTGCATCATGTGCAGGCAATATCTGACAAATATTGCTTTATAAGTCCTTAGTAAGACCACATTTGGAATACTGCATCCAGTTTTGGTCACCATACTACAAAGATATGTTGAGACTTTGGAAAAGTTCAGAGAAGAGCAACTAAGATGCTCTTCTCTGCACTAAAACATATGAAGAATGATTGAAGGAATTGGGTATGGATAGTCTAGAGAACAGAAGGACTAGGGGGTAACACAATAGCCGTATTCCAGTATTTGACAGCCTGGCACAAAGAAGAGGGGGTCAACTTATTTTCCGAAGCACCAGAAGGTAGGACAAGAAACAATGGATGGAAACTAATCAAGGAGAGAAGCAACCTGGAGTTAAGGAGAAACTTTCTAAGAGTGAGAACAATTAATCAGTTGAACAACTTGCCTTCAGAAGCTGTGGGTCACTGGAGGTTTTTAAGAAAACCTCTGAAATGGTATAGGGTCTCCTGCTTGATCAGTGGGTTGGACTAGAAGATCTCCAAGGTCCCTTCCATCTCTCTTCTGATTGATTGATTGAGTTTTGTCAGGACTATGGCAGGTGAAAGAGTTAATGTATTTCTGATGTGCGACAATCCACATGCTGTTTGAGCCCTTCCCTGGAAACTGTTTAAATTGTGTACAGAAACGCATGTGAACTGCTTATAGCTTGTGTAATATGTACTTTGACCAGTCCAGAGCCTTTCTTTCTCCTTTCCTCCCTCACAAATATTTCTTTTCTATGGCAGGTACAGCCGCAAAGAAACCATAACATCTATGGGGCTTCATATGAATTCTCATGTAATCATGTCAATGGAAAAGCCATACCTATTAAGAAGCTGGTTTCTTGCCCTACAGCAGGGGTTCCCAAACTTGGCAGCTTTAAGACTTGTGGACTTCGAATATTTAGCAATGCGCCTGTGCCCCTTTCTCTTTCACCTTCTTAGATTCATGGACTCATGATGTCGCCTGGTGAATTAATATATCAACAACAGCCCAACTCTGCTTCTGAAAAGGATACTTTCAAAGGTCGTAAGAGCCCCAATCAGCAACTTGTATTTAACAGCGGAAAATATATTTTGAACTGAGAACTGAAGGCTCAGCCTTACCGATTCTGCCTAATTCCTGTTTTATACAAGGAAAAGGCTCCAGGAAATCTTCTACCTATATGTACTTCAGTAGTGGGTTTCAATTTTTTTTACTACCGGTTCTGTGGGTGTGGCTTGGTGGGCGTGGCATGGCTTGGTGGGCGTGGCTTGGTGGGCATGGCAGGAGAAGGATACCGTAAAATCTCTATTCCCTCCCCGATCCAGGGGAAGGTTACTGCAAAATCCCTACTTCCTCCCGATCAGCTGGGACTCGGGAGGCAGAGAATAGATGTGGGCGGGGCCAGTCAGAGGTGGTATTTACCAGTTCTCCAAACTATTCAAAATTTTCGCTACCGGTTCTCCAGAACTGGTCAGAACCTACTGAAACCCACCTCTGACATACTTGCCTCTCTCAGTACATGCTTAATCTTCTGAGATTAGAAACTATGATGGTGTCCAGATTAGCTTCCAAGGCTCCGGTTACCAAGTGCTACTTTATCATTTTTCTTTGTTCTTCTGCCTTTCTCTTAGATGATATATTATTTTCTACTTCATTGTGACATTTTTCTAAAAACCCTCTATCAAATTGTGGGTTTATGCATATGATAAAGAAGATGTGAAAACTACATGCACCATTCAAACATTTCTCAGGGTAAGGACAGTGGTGAAATGAAGATAAAAGACAGCTAAAATGATAAAAAAAATCATTCCATAGATGCTGGCACTTTCCAAATGTATTGGATATCAACCTGCAGAATTCCCAGCCAACACCATTTTGTATGGCAGTGTTTCTCAACATTAGCAGCTCTAAGATGTGTGGACTTCAGCTCCCAGAATTCCCCAGCCAGCCTTGGTGGCAGGGGAATTCTGGGAGCTTAAGTCCATACATCTTAGAGTTGCTAAAGTTGAGAAATAGGGAGTATGGAATTCTAGGCACTGAAGGCCATTTTACCTGGAAGGCCATCGAATTCTGGGCGCTGGCTGACAACTAACAAAATATTAAATGCATATAAAAGAGGAGATCTGAGAAAACTAACAAAGAAAATGTGGATTCATTTGGCTTCAAAGCGGCTCCTGCCATATACTGAGAAGATGAACTTCCAACCGAAACTCTTTCAGGCTTTGCTTGTTTACCCAGCGGGGTAAAAGTCCATGAAGTGAGAGACTGGTCCTTTGGTTCCCGCAAAGTCTGTGTGCACAGTGATGAGAAGCAGCCATAAAAATAGTCCTCAGTCTCCATCTCCTCTCATACCTGAAATGGGATCAGGTGTTTTTGCCTTTAAAGCATCTTCCCATACATCTGAGCTTCCAAAAGCTTAGTTGAGACATGACAATTCGCCTTGGATCAACTATGTTTTGTACATCTGGAAAAGGATGTCATTTGTTTCTGTCATTTATTAACCAGCGATAACAACATCCCTGGTTTGTTACTCCTATTTTATTATTACAACATTCCTTCTGAATTTTACCCTATCTATTTTTGCCAGTAGAGGGAGCAAGGATATTAAGTACGGAGGAAGAAGAACAAGAAGATGCTACAGCTTAACTATAAACTCTGCACTCCTGTCAATCTTATGGGAAGAGAGAAGAACGTAGAACTGCAGTGCTTAAAATGGAACTTTTGAAGAGACGCAAGTCAGAAAGAAAACTTGGAGGACCTAAGAAAAGTGTGTGTTCTCTGTTCTTGTAGTAAGGTCCTGCTTCAAGTGGATTATTATTTCTGGGAATATTTCTAGTTTTATACCTAACATTGCTCAATCAAACTTTTAATGAATAAATTTGCACCTCAGGTCTGCTGCTGTGCATTTCCGCTCTCATTTTACACTTTAGATAGCATGGATCTTGAACAGATTCATTAATATTTTTATGAAATCAGTAAATGAAGTGTTTTAAAAAGAGAATAGAATAATCTGGGATAGCAGATTCTAGATCCCTCATAACTGAGAAAGGGGAACAGAAAACAGAACCCTTCATGTAAGTAGGGCCATATTATGAAGCAATACGATATTGTCGTATTTCCCGCCCCACCAAATTTTATTGATTTTTTTATTAATTACATTACTTAGTGCTTAACAAACATTATGTTGCCTGGGTATTTAATTTGCTTAACAATTCTGATTGTATTCTTAATCTCCACCCTTTTTTCCCAACCACTGGTAAAATAGATTCCATGTTTGATAGTATTCTGTGTCTTCTTTCTGTTTGATTTTCAATGTCAATCTATCCATTTCTGCACGTCTAGTATCTTCTTAATTATCTCTTTATCTCGCGGTGTTTCTTCATTTTTCCAATGCTGTGCGAATATAATCCTCACTGCTGTTACAACATGTAATATTAAATACATATTTTTCTTATCTAAGTTTTCTGATATTATACCTAATAAAAACAGTTCAGGTTTAAAAGCTACATGATTCCCTATCATCTTTTCTAGCCACCTGTGTATCTTTGCCCAATTTTTTTTGTTTTAGCATAAATCCATCACATATGATAAAATGTGTCCATCTTTTGATTACGTTTCCAACATTTGCATATTTTTAAATAATATTGTCGGCTTCCTGAGTGGATAAATATGATATTGTTGGGTTCCTGAGTGGAAAATTGCTGCTTGGATGAATGAAACCTATTCCACTAATAGCAACTGTTTTAGAATTGTAGTGTTGGAAATCACCACTTAGGGCACCAAATCTAACTTATTCATTGGAGGAATCCTGATTAAGGCATCTTGACAGATGGTGATCCAAACACTGCAATTCCAAGGGAGACCATTAAATTGCTGGTCATTAGTTCTCCTATTATTGTTAGTCACACACTAGTTGGTCCAGTCTAATGCATCATAGACTGCATTTGGCATTTTTGTCCACCCATTGAATCCTTCCCTAAGACCTGGACAGTCAGATATTGTTTTTTTCTTGGTGTTAAAGGTATTGTCTCAGGATGTAAGCTGTTTCAAGCTGTTTATAATTGATTGATCATGATTTTTTCAGTGCAAATGGTGTTCAAGTGGAGATCCAGATGTTATTATTTTAAATTTCTCATTAAACTACTCTTACTATGAAGGGTGGGGGTTTTTTTGGTTGTTTTTTTTTTTTGCATTCATCCAGCCTCTGTCTTCTTCTCATTTGTTTATGTCTCTCCTACTCATGCAGATGGAACTAGGCTGAATGAGCCAATAATTGCAGCCAATCATTGCAGTATCCATGATGATGAGAGTGTAGCATTTGTGCTGAATAGATGGAGTTGATATGGCCCAATATCTCTCATGAGCTTCAATGAATGATTTTGGCAATGTTCAGAATGTCCCTTTCTACTATTGGGATCCCAAAATATTTGATAGGAGCTTGCAGGCAATCTACTCCAAACAAGTAATTAAAAACTAGGGTAAATGTTGTAATGGCTTTTTCATTGTGATCAGCTGTTTCTCATGCTGCCCATTTGTAATGGCAGCGTGAAGATAGATTTTTACCTTGATAAACATCTCAAGAGCTTGGTCTACCAAAAAGCCATACATTGTTTAAAAGCTCATACATTCTTGCAATTTTACAACAACTTTTGTGTGTACATGTTGTTTATCTCTATGTGCCTGTTGATGGCTGATTTGTCTGAGAGCACATAGAAATAAACAGCATCAACATACCATTCCAAAGAGACAATCAAAAGCCAAAACAGAAACAGAAAGACCAAAACACCTCCTCACCAGCAATCAACACCCAGCTTTGCAGAGATTAACAACAAGATTAACATTAGACCAACAATCAAGAAGCAAACAATACCCCAATCAAGGAACTACCAACTCAGATAAATAAGCTAACAGTGAACAACACCCCGATCAAGGAACCACCAAAACCACTACCATCAACACTGACAGGGCAAGCCACTAGTACATAAAATGAGAATAAATCCCACTCCCTACTAGCACTGATGATATTACCTAGCTTGGAAATGAAACATCTGCGAGAAAATAACCAAGCTCATAGAGCAACAAGGATCCCACAGTTCCACCCTGAGCAACAAATATCCTCTTCTATAGATAGGAGTGTATGAATATTTGCCTTTAGTCTTTCTTTTTGACAACCTGCAATACCCATTTAATGCTAAGCAAACATGTATGCTAGCCAGCTTGTGTTGTTCCTAGTCCTTCCCAGCAGCTCTCTCACTCTCTCTCATTTTGCTCTATTCTAGAGAGTGTTAACATCTCTTCTCACTGTGCCAGTTACACTCAGTCAGGAAGCAGCAATCTGGAAAGAGGCAGAAAAGACAACCAGGAGGATATTTATTGATCTGCTTATTGTTTTGGATGCTGCTTTCTGCCCTTCCCATTGTGCAGAGAGAAAGAAGACATCTCTTGAACAAGTGGAAGAGGGAGAGTACACACGTAGGCAGGGAGAGCATAGCAACCAGGCTCTACCATGCAGAAGAGCCAGGAGCATCATGCTCAAAAGGTAAGAGGCTGCAATTTGCATTGGAAGCACTTCACGGGATGCCACAGAGGTGGAGCAGAGAGGAGCTGCAGCAGGTGGTGCTTTTTCCTATCAGAGGGGCTGAGTACAGAATAGCAGCCTTAGGTAAGTGTGGCAAGGGGGTCTATTGTGTGTAACCAGATTCCCCAAGGATTTATCTGAATTGCCCTTGGGAGGAGTAGAGCTTTCTGCTCCTGGATTGATAGCAGCAGATGAGACGGGTGGGTAGCTCTCATGAGGAAACCTTCGGTTTCACCCTTTATAATTAGCAAGTTCCCTCATCGTCCGCATTTCACAGGGAGTCAGCTGCATCCAACCCAAGAAGCAGCTGCTTTTTCTAAAAGGCAGCAGGTGTTTCCACCAGGGTGACTCATGTGGGTAATTAGCAGGTGGGTGGGAGGGCAAGACTTGGAGTCAGTGGGTTTTGGGGTGAGGTTCAGAGAGTGTTTGCAGCAGTTACTGTCCCTTTGCTCCACTTTATTCAACATGTGACAGGTGCGACTGAACACTGTGATATGGAATAAGGGAGAGAGGTGGAAGGGATTGCGATGTTGCGTTCAGCCTGCCTTGCTGCACTTGGGAAGTGCTGGAGCAAACACTGGGGCGGGTCTATGAGAGTCTTTCCATATCCTGCCCCTTCCTCTCCTCCCACTCCCCTGAAGATCCTGTGTTACCTGGTGGGCTTTTTCCTTTTTTTGGCATTGAGTTTCATTATCCAGAGATGTCGTTCCTGTTTTCTAGCCCTTGCCTAAAAAAAAATCCTTAAAAGTTCTGAATCCACCAAGAACCAACCTATAACATGTTGGCTGGTTCTTGGTGGACTTAGAAGTTTTAAGAATTCTTTTTTTTTGTTGGCTGAAGATTCCAACTCATTACAAAAACTCTGCTTTTGTATGCTGGACAAATAGAAATTGGCTCCATTTCCAAAAATAATACCAACTTCTGGATATATATTATTCAAACTTCTCTTTCGTAGTTAAATAGATTCTAGAACTTTCCAAGTTACTGCCACTTCCTTAAGGCCTCTGAGGGGATTTATGCAATGAGAACATGTTTGGCTATGGATGGATGTGATTTATGAAGGCTGCAACGGTGTTTCTTTTCCTGGCCACTATATTTCATACCTAGTGTTTTATTATAGGGCAAACATTTTGTATAGGACAGAGAAGGAAAAAGAGGAGACCGCTGTTCAGAGTTTTTAAAAAAGTGAACAAAAGTGCTCAGAATAATTAAATAATAGGATGAAGCAGTATCTGTTATTGGTTCAAACTAATTCTATTTGAATCAAGTTTTGTTTCACTTGATTTGTTACCTACAGATATAGCAATATGGACAGAAGTCTTTGATTTCTATTGTTCCAGATTGTTTTCCATTAGTTAATTATTCCTTTGGTATTCTGAAGTGATAGAATATTTTTGCTACAGATTTCCGTACAAAATTGGACAAGGCCACAGTCAGTGCAGATTTCATAATGTTATAAATTCATATCCACTTGATCCTTGAATTTTAATCCCTTAATAAATTCCATGTCTCTTGTGAACTTCAGAAGAAATCCAGATGCACAATCCAAAGGCAGCCCAGCCCAGATGCAAAGACTCACATATATTGATTAT
Organism: Ptyas mucosa; assembly: GCA_012654045.1. Lineage (NCBI taxonomy): Eukaryota > Metazoa > Chordata > Lepidosauria > Squamata > Colubridae > Ptyas > Ptyas mucosa. The sequence continues at coordinate 26,510,400 of WNWU01000012.1, forward strand.
CATTCATTCAATTTTTAGGTAATTTTTTGGTTGATTCTTCCAAGCCTTAACTAAACCTTTGATGAAACAGTAAGGCTTTTTTCTTTTTCAGTAACTCTCAAGATGGTAATCTCTTTGACAGGTGTCTTCCCCCTGCATTTTGAGAGCAGTAAAAGGAATATCTTGTTTCTGGGTAAGCGAATGTGGAATATAAATCATCACAGCCATTCCTCAAATACAGTATTTTGCTAGTATAATACGATGGGAAAACCCACAGCCCCAAGTTGCGCAGTTTGAAAAGATCAACTGGCGGTGTTCCATCTGATTTGTAAGCTATTAAGCGAGGTGAATTTTCCATGCTTTGGTGATGAGCATGGGTGATACAGATTCAGGCATCAAATATCCCAAGGTACCTCTTAAGTATCACCCAAAGGCAAACAGGAAAAACCCAATAACAAGGACAAAAGAAAACAAAATTGTATAAGGCAGGCTTGGGTAAGTGTGCATGTATGCCAATTTAGTAATTACTGTCTGATAAATAGAAATACAATCATGCATGTCGTCGAATTGGAAAAACAATGTTTGGGTAGCCTGTGTGCCTGCTCAATCTGTTATCCAGATGGTACTACTGATGGGCAACCTGAAGGCCCCAGATCTCACCTTTTTGTGGATCTTTCTATTTAAAACGGAAATGGAGCCCTTTCATTTAGGACATTGGTCTGCAACCTTAAACACTCAAAGAGCCATTTGGACTCGTTTCCCACAAAAAAGAAAACACCGGGAGCCACAAAACCCTTCCCGTGCCTGACTATTTCTTGAGTGGCCACAAAACTAGCATATGTAGTTGAATTAAATGTTCTGTTTTCTTCTGAAATTTTTCTTTTCTTGGATTTATCCATGGTTGGCCTACTGGGGGTTAAAAAGCTCAATAAATCGTGTGGCGCACATTGGCAATTGTGATGCATATTTTGAGCGACAGGGAGCCGCAGCAGAAGGGTGAAAGAGCCACATGTGGCTCCAGAGCTGCAGGTTGCTGACCCCTGATTTAGGAGATGCCTTCAAACAAGGGATTCTTCTCTTTAACTGTAGGACCCACAATCCTTTTTAACAATCCTCTTCCAGCAAAATGGCTTGAGGAAATAATTGATGTGATCTCATTTCACTATGAATTTACATTCACAGTGTTCTCTCCTTACTTGCTGTTACTTACTTGTTACACACAACTTGTTCTCTCCTTAGCAGTGGGTAATAATGCAGAGTGTGGACAAGATAATTACAAATGGCAGGAAATTGTATGGGCAGCAACTTTTGATTTATTTCACTTCTAATTGAAATTTTCATTATAATGTACAAAATAAGCTGCTCTGATTCCAAAATTATGCAAATAATTATTAATAATTTCCAAACACAAATAATGTCTTGGCTCATGACACACCAGATTTAACTGGGGTTGAACAGAAGAAATTGTGGATAATTGATGTTATCTGGGGGATAGTAGAATAGAAGACAAAGAACAGGAGAAGACCACAAAGTATCAAGAGCTTAAAATCAAAGTTGACAGTTATGGCATAAACCAGCCACAGTGGTCCCACTAGAGATCCACACATATACCAGACTGATGTATTATGACAAGAAGTTGATGTGTATGAAGGCAACATCAGCTAAAGAATTGGCATCTATGATTTCATGTTGAAGTGATGTTCCAGTTGTTTTGGAATTGCACCCATGTCCCCTATTAAGCAAAGTTTGAACCAATAGCAATAGGCACCTTGGATGCAATCCCAAAACAACTGGAACACACTTGAACACCATCGGCGTTGTTAAAATCACGATTGGTCAATTGCAAAAGACAGGATTAGTTAGTCATCATCTGCCAATCCTAAATCCCTGGGAAGGACTCAATAGGTGGATAAAAATGCGAAATCCAGTCTAAACATCTGGTTGACTGCACAACAAATCATCATAATAAGGAAAGACTTTCGATTTGAGAAAGACAATGTATGTTGATTTTTCCAGTGTACCTTGTGATTCAGTTGTGCTGTAGATTTTTTCCCCCTTAGCATGAGAAAATGTTTTTACTAATAGATCCAGGTGCTACCAGTCCAAATGCCCTGTACAACTTTTCCATCCTTTCCTCCTGATATTTTTGCTTTTGTTGAAAAGGTAAACAATGGGAAAAAGGATGCAAGGCAGTGACATCTGGACAGCCTATAAAAAAATTCCACATAGGAATGGTGATTGCACAAGAAAAGTCTAGTCTGGAAACACCATCTGTTCTGAGAGTAGTACAGAAGGAATAACCATTATTAGCAAAATAAAGACATGTCAGTAAAGAATTGACTCATGCATTTTAGCTATTCCCTTTATTTAAAAAATAAAACAAAACACATTTATCTGATATTTATTAAAAGAATGCAACTTCAGCCCTGAGATGGGAATATCTAAGGAGCTAGTTCTCCTCCCAATATACAATAATGCTATATTCAAGACATTTATTAAAGTGACCTCAAGAAAGTTAGATAATCATGTTTACATAATATATTTCCCCTGCAATGAAAACAATATATGTAATTTGATAATGGTAAAGTAAACCTTTCCACATTAAGATTTTGGAAATTTTATGGGTCTTGACAGTATTATTTGCAATACATCTTTAATAGGTATTTTTATTTAATTTATTGTTCCCTAAGCAAGTAAATAAGCACTCAACTCAGTTAACGATGTTCCAAAACAGCGGTCACCTGGTGGTCCATGGATCACTGGTGGTCCGCAAGAACATTTTGGTGGTCTGCAGAAAAATTATTTGCATTTTTTATATGGCACTAAATCAGGGGTCCTCAAACTACGGCACCTGGGCTGGATACTTGCAATGAATGTTTGTGTTGCTGCAGAGTCTCCCCCTTCAGGGTCTTTTTGTGTGGGTCGGAGGGGGGCAGAAATTCCGACTTTGGGTCTGCTTCAGCCTCCTGGTGCGGGGCTTTGGACGAAAGCTGGAGGGAAGTGCCGCTGGTGGGTCTCGTTCCAGTGGGACTGCATCATGGCCTGGAACTGACTGACCATCTCAGCCCACTGAGCCTCCAGGCGCCGGTACCTGGTCTTGCACTCCCGCAGGTCTTCCCTCTGCTTGGAAAGCCTATGCTCTTAGTCCTCAGTGAGGTGCTTCTACTGAGCCGCCTCCTGAGTCAGATCCAATTTGAACTGAGCTGTTTTGCTGACTCTTTCTCGTGGTGGCTGCTTAGCTCCAACAACTGCTTCCTGTTGGGGCCCTAAGGAGCCTGGGCAGGGAGGCGAGGAGTGGCAGGGAGGGTAGGGGCAAGTAGAGTCTGGCAAGGTGCCCCTTGAATTGAGTGACATCGAATTGGCCACGCCCACTCAGTCATATGATTGCCTAGCCATGTCTATCCAGCCAGTCATTAGGCAGATCATATTAGTGGTCCGCGGGATTTAAAATTATGAATTTAGTGGTCCCTGAGGTCCGAAAGGTTGGTGACCCTGTTCCAAAACACAAAACAAAAGATAATATGTAATGTGGACTCCAAAATGATTTTGCTATTAAAAGTCAGGTGATCATTCACAGAGTTTTTAAAAGGCTGAGGCAGCGAGGGCCAAGCAAAACTCCTAAGGGAGTCTTTCCCATAGCTTGGAAGAAGCCAAGATAGGCTCTCTTTTGCATATCAGAGCAGGTGGGTTCCTTGTGCAGAACAGACTACCTTCCACCCACAAGAAAGCACTAATGACTTCCCGTAAGCATAACGTGAGGTCCGATTTCAGCCAAGGATTCCTTTCTTGGAGGGGAAGGAAAAGCTAATAGTTGCTTTCCTATGCTGACCACATCTCAACTGAAGTCGTTGCTGAGGCTACATGCCTATGATCTGTACCAGTGGTGGGTTGCCCCCAATTCAGACTGGTTTGCAAGAACTGGTAGTAAAACCGGCTGGAGGCCATGCCCATCACCCCAGATGTCGTCATCAGTGATCTGTGCATGCGCAGAAGCAAAGCGTGCACACATGAAGCGTGCATGTGTGCACAATCCCATTGCAAACCGGTAGTAAAGGTAAGTTGAACCCACCCCTGATCTGTACCAATCCTGGAGTTCTATCAACTGTATAAAGCACATACCTCATAGTTAAGACATAAGTTAACACAATACTGGCCTGTTCTGCATGGATGTAGCGGCACAACATTTTTTGATTTTCTCTGTGGGAGGATGTAGCTAGCTAGGGGCTAAGCTTTGCTGATCCCTATAATGTGTCTCCTCTAAATAAATCTCCTTTCTGTTTTAGTTATAAAACATAAGTGAAATTCCTGTTTTTAGGAATTCTTGGCTGCACACACCATGCTTTAACCTCAACACCCATATTTTGAGACAAGTTCATGGTGGTCATGAAAAATATGAAACATTTCCCAGCTCCTGGTCTCCCCATGAAGATTGAAACCCAGCAGGAACAGTAGCTCTAATAACATGCTTAAGATCACCGCAGATAGTCAAGAAAGACGAACTACAAGGCAGGAGGATGAGTTGGTTTTATTGTCCCATGAACTCCAATAGTGGGAGCAACTTTATTTTTAAGTTGCAAATCACCAGATTCAGCAGGATACAGGAAGGAAGGGAAGGAAGGAAGGAAGGAAGGAAGGAAGGAAGGAAGGAAGGAAGGAAGGAAGGAAGGAAGGAAGGAAATGTCTATGGTATGTTCACCCTTCAAACTTGCCTGCATGGTCTCAAAATTGACAGACAGTCACTTGAGCATCTGCACAGTAAGATGCTAGTAAGATGCACAGTAATGGAAATTACACAGGCCCAGCTACTTCAGCTCCATGCCTTTTAATTGTAGCTTGCTGCCCCCCCCCCTCCTACTAACCTGCTAGACAGAGCTGGGAGAAATAGGCTCCCTCCTTCTTCCAGTCAGGTTTCTGTGGCTTATCACCTGCTACCTTGACTTCCTCATTAGATTGCAGCCTAAAAGAAAGGGAAGCCATCCAGCAGCTTCCCTTTCCCTGCAGCAACCAGGTTGCAGTTTCCCATCATATTTACCACTTGCCTATTATTATTTCCATATTTGCTCCCTGGCCATTTTGTATTACTTCCTCTTTCTCTTTTTTTTTTCCTCCTTTGGATCATATCCCAGAACTTCAGGTGCTAAGTCAACCAGGAACTGTTTCCTTTCACCTGGAAACTGCATCCCTGTCATTACCCATTTGTATAAACAGAGCTTTCTCTGGGGTTCCCAGAAAAGTAGCTCCCTTTAGAACTGGTTGGTTTGTTTATTGTTACATTTATTGTTACACCCCACTTTTTCTAGGCATCTGGCACGGGGATTGTCTTTCGAGGCAAACTACACCAATGATGGCGAACCTTTTAGACACCAAGTACCCAAACTGCACACGCACATATGCTCAAACTGAAAGGGGTGTGTGTGTGCACATGAATGTGCACACATGCTGACATGTGCACATGCATGCACCGGCATGTGCGAATGCGCAGCAGAGACTCAAAGACCAGCTGGCCGGCGGGAGGTGGGGCATCCTAACACCAGAAGTGAGGCAAGAGGCTTCTTTCGTGAGCTTCTGTTTCGTCGTTTGCAGGGAAACAGAAGCTCACGAAAGAAACACCATGGAGATCTGACCTGGGGTGATGGCACACATGCCAGCAGAGAGGACTTTGCGTGCCACTTCTGGCACATGTGCCATAAATTTGCCATCATGGACCTACAACAGCTCACGATCACTGTTGTGATGCTCCAGTCCCAGGAACGCAGATTCAAGGGCCTATGTTTGACAGAGGCCCTTTGTTTCTGCCAGTTGAAACAAGGAATCAGAAGGAGTAATTGTTCTCTCTGCTGAATAAATTTGCATCTTTTACCTGTCCATTGTCCCTGAATCATTGGCATAGCGTATGAGCAGTAAAAGAAGTTTAGTTTAGTAACTTGTGAAAAAATATTACAGCTTTATGTTAAATAATAAATCCAATTGGCTGAGAAGTTGCAAACATTACTTGAAAAAGTAGCTGATCTGAGATGAAAACAGTTGTCTTTTGTATGTGCGTAAGAGTATATTTTAAAACAAATAAAATTACTTTAGAAATAACACTGAGCTTTTATTTTACTCGGTATAAATAACATATGGAAAGACAGGCTCTTCAGAATTCTCTTTAATGCTCTGAAAGTATAATTGCTGCACTATGGGAACACTTTACCCCCCAGAGGTGAGATGGACCCCACTCTTCTGGCCTTCAGAAAAAATATTAAAACCTGGCTCTGCCAATTTATGGGGGGAGGGGGGTTGAAGAATGATAGGCAACCCTTGGGATGGTTGCTGTTATAAGAGTGTTCTCCCCACTTTTTAATTTTTAATACTACAACTCTATCTTTTAATATCTTTTAACTTTGCATCTATTTATGCTGTTATATTTAGTGACATGTTTTTATTGTAAGCTGCCCAGAGTCATTTAGGTGAGATTGGCGGTATGGAAATGAGATGAATGAATGAATGAATGAATGAATGAATGAATGAATGAATGAATACTTAAGGCAGGGATGTCAAACTCAATTTCATTGAGGGCTGCATCAGGGTTGTGTTTGACCTTGGGGAGGCGGGAGGGCGGTGGCCAGGGTGGACATGGCCAGCTCAAAGTCATTCATGTTGGGGTGCCTGTGGTGGCCTGAGTACTCTGCAAGTGAAAAGGGGCTCCCGAGGTCCATTTTCGGCTGTGACGGCCTCCTGGAACCCTCTGCCAGAGAAAATGGAACGTGGGAGTGCTACCTGCAGCACTCGCCAGCTCCGTTTTTGGCTGTGACAGCCTCCTGCAACCCTCTGCCAGTGAAAATGTAGCTTGGGAGGGCCGCATGCAGCCCTCTCGAGCTCCATTTTCGCTGGCAGAGGCCGCGGACCAGTCCCTCACTGTTTCCCACATAGCCCCCGTGGGCCAGATCTAAGCACCCCAGGGGCTGGATCCGGGTCCCGGGCCTTGAGTTTGACACTCCTGCTTTAAGGCATCAATTTTTTAGTTCCTAAACTTATTTGGGTCAACTGCTCCTTTCTTCATTTCAGCCAGAATTAGAAGCCCCTTTAAGGGGCTAAGAAGCCCCTTAGTCAAGCATATGCATTGTAAAACTGAATAATTACCAAATCCCTTCTCTTTCATATGAATTACAAGGCCAGATACAGTATTTTATCTCTCAGTGCTTCTCACTTTCTCCCACTCTGCTTTTTGTTTCAACAGTTTCTTTCCCATTTCCTATTTTTACTGTATTTGTTGGAAGTCTTTCTAGAAAACGTAAAGAAAAGAGAGAAAACATAGCATATAATCTTTACAGCCTCCAATGAAAGCTTCTCACACTTTGTTATTTCTAGCAATGGATGCCTGTGAGTGAGAAAGCAAGAGTCACTCAAAATCTAGTCTTTGTTTTCAGGACTACAAGGGAGAAAATGATTAATGATATTCTAAAAGAAGTATAATATACAGTAGAATACAACATAGCTTGGACATCAAATATTTTCCTATGTGAATCATAGTTGGGAAGAGATTTCCCCAATCCATTAAGATCAGGAGGTCAAATAATCTGAGCCGGGGGGGGAAATATCTCAAGGTTCTCTTATTAAGCAATTTGAAAAATGAAGGATTTGCAGGAAGGATTTCATCCCATCCAATATTGTGGTGCAGAACATCAACCCATACTCAGGTTGTCCTTAACTTACAACCACAATCGAGCCCAAAATTTCTGCCGCTAAGCAAGGTAGTTATTGAGTTTTGCTCCATTTTATGACCTTTTTGTCACAGTTGTTAAAAGAATTACTGCAGTTGTTAAGTGAATCATGTAGTCATTCAGCAAATCTAGTTTCCCCCATTGATTTTGCTAATCAGAAACTGTCTGAGAAGGTTACAAAAGATGATCACTTGACCATGGGACAGTGCAATTATCAGAAATAAGTGCTGGTTGCCAAATGCCTAAATTTTGATCATGTGACTGTGGGGATACTGCAATGGTCATTAAGTGTGAAAAATGGTCATAAGTCACTTTTTTCAGCACTGTTATAAATTCAAATAATCACTAAACAAATGGTTGTAAGTCAAGGATTACCCGCACCAAAAGAAAGGGCTTGGAACACGCTGTGGTGACTACTATCTTTCCATTTTTTAAGCCCAGCCCCAAAGACACTGCTGACATATTGGGACCATTTCATCCACCTGTATTATTATTTACATTGCCTAAAGTCAGATGTCTTTACTTGCAATTCCTTGTAATATAATTGTGGTTTGCAGGACACACTTTATCCATGCTCAGGTGCATATATATTGTTCAGACTTCCCATGAGTTAAACTTATAAACTTCAGGAATGAATCATAGCCATATAAAAATTAATGCAGTGCGTTAATCTTTTGCAATCTGGTGTTGGACACTATTTCTTGGCATATCCAAAAAGAGGGACAACATGAACAAAATTCAGACACTTGGAGGTGTAATCTAGTGGGTTTCAATTTAGTTTGCTACCATTTTGCTTGTGCGCGCGCTCGTGCATGCATGCTCGCACGCTCACGCGCCACTTCAGCACATGCTCAGAAGCATCCGGGTGGGTGGGCAGAGCCTCCCGCCGCTGCCGCTACCAGTTCACCCAATTCGGGGTGAACTGGTAGCAACCCACAACTGATCTGGAAAGCACCATATTGGAGAAACTACTGATAAGCAATTATCTCACTTATTTTTAATTGGTTTAAATGTGGCAAACTGATCAGATGAAAACTTCTTAAGTCTAAATCTGCTTCTTCTGCATGACTTTTCAAATGGCAATTTATGACTATGGAGAGTTGAAGATCACAGCATCTTATTTCCTTGAAATGCTTCAGGCCAGACTGTTTCCCTGCCTCTTCCACCCCCAAATCATACATGAACTGAAAAGGTGGAAGGTCAGTTTGCTCATCAATGGATTAGCCTTGAAATCTTAAGTTTATCAGGAACCCTCCTTGTATGTATTATTTCCACAGTCATTTGGAAAACTGAAAGTGGAGAGAATAACGAAGGTAGCCTTGGAGAGATAAAGAGATTAAAAGTAATTAGTTTGGCCCATAATATAGTTTTAAATAGGATTGAAAAGAAATAGCTTGTTGTATTACTCTAAAGATTTCCAGCATTGATTAACTTAGTGCTGGGCATCTTTAAGTAAAAACAAAACAAAACAAAACAAAAGCCCCAAACCTTTTTCAATTAGTGCAATAAAGTTTATTCCTAAAAACAAGGGTATTTTAATTTTTTGTAAAGTTTGCTATTTATTTATACTTTTAATTTCACTTTACATATGAGTTCTATATACTGTATGCTGACCATTGTCATAGGTGTGCATATACATGCACAGTTGAAAGTCATTGTAACTTTTTTTTTGCACTTCAAGTTATTTTTTCTCAGTTTAGTATATTGACTAGTAAAATGACTAGATCTATTAGCATCTACTTTAAAATCCAGTTCCTTCCTTGCCAATTTCTGTCCTCTCCACTCCAAACTGCAGTTGACTGCAATCTTATGTATGTTTGCTCAGAACTCAGTGTCATTGTTTTATAGTGCAACTTGCCTTTGGAAAGTGTATCTCAGGTTATGTTTTTCAGAAAAGAGGAATACCTGTGACTTTTTCATAATTCTGTGCAAAATCACAAAGAAACCTTGATAATGCCCATGTCCATACTGTTTGGCAGCCTTCTTCATCCTGGTATTTTTGAGACCTAGATGGGTTGAAGCTGTTGTGGGGAACTAAATGCAACCTACAGAGAATGTACGTGAAAATGTGTTCTGTGTTACGTAGCTTTTTAACTATGTACATTTGCCTATGGCAATGTTTCTCATATGATGTGACACTTGGAAAAATACACCATACTTCACTTAATCCTCCAGGGAAAGATTGAAGGCAAATGAGGTCCAGGAAGAAGAAGAACATCATGGCATCAAAATCTAAGGGATTGGTTTGGACAAAACTCAGCAGCACTTTTTCATGTGGCTGTTGATAAAAATAGGATTGCCAACATGATCACTAATGTCCAATGATGGATATGACACCAGAAGAAGAATGTTTCTCAAGCTTGGTGACTTTAAGCTGTGTGGATTTCAACTCCCAAAATTCCCCAGCTAGCATGGCCTTTGGAATAGACAAGAAATGAGCAAATGATTAAGGAGGACTTTCAAAAAGATCTCTCAGTTCTGAGAAAGAGAAAAGCGTTAGAAAGAAACTCAAGATAATCCTACTTCAATGTTGCTCTTATTTGATGGAGCAGAGAGAAACTGTGATAGGTTTTCAGGATTATGTTCTACAGCATTCCTGGGATTCCTGTCACATCTGTTTGTTGGCCTAGCCTTCTTCAAAGTGCTGATAACGATGGCAAAGTGAGAGTCCACAGAATGCATAGAAAAGTCCATTTTCCATAAGAGAAAGAACTTTATTTTAAATGTGTGTGTGACAAAGAAAAAAACACTCTTTTTTAGGTGAGGGTGAAATATAGGGACATCTGTAGCAAGCTGAGGGTTCCTCAGAATGACTAAATGAACATTGTGAAGTCTTGATGTGATGCCTGTGACATTGTGGTCTATATAGAAAAGACTTAGAGTTATATTGCAGCATCATGTCACATGTTTTGTCATTAGCCATGGGTCTTTGACACCCATCCTCCTACAACTCTTTATTCATTTATTAAATAAATTTATATGGTCGCCGAACTCACACACAGAGAGCTTGATACTGAGAGATTTCTGTTTTCCTGGCCAGCAAAAATGATGTTAAGAATTCTTGTTGTAGTAGAGGATTAATAAAATAATTCAAATGGTGAATAAATACCATGTTTTCCCAAAAATAAGACCCTGTCTTATATTTTTTTGAACCTTGAAATAAGCGCTTGGCCTTATTGCCATGCGCTCAAAAGCCCAACTGGGCTTATTATCAGAGGATGTCTTATTCTGGGGAAAACAGGGTACTTATTTTTGGATTTCATAATTTGGATTCAACTTTAGGTTCAAAATGGAGGCGATGGGAAGGCATATACAAATGCAACAAAAATCACTACCTTATTCACCCAAAATATGAATTCACCATGTTATTAAATTTGAAAGAATTGTTTAACTGGATAATATCACATATTCTGTAAGTTTATTCAGTGGTCCATGGCTGTAGAAAGTTTGTGAAACAAACATCCTAGAAGCTGAACCAGTCTTTATTATTATTCGAGTGTTACGTTTAAGAATTCAGAACAATAGCTTTAAATTACAGGAAAAGAAGTTCAGCTGAATGAAAATAAAAGGAGCATTTATTTATTTCATATGCTTGTATGCTGCTTCAATCAATTTCAGTCCTAAGCAGCTCAGAGCGACAATCATAAAACAATAAATGGTTTGCATAAATCATGCAAACATAATTATAATCCCCATAACATATAACAATAATTAAAATCATTATTCTCTCTCAGCCCTAGGAAGAAGGCAGTGTTGAATTACTCCCAAAAAACTTTTTCAAGAAAATTGCAGGGATTAGTCTAGGGCCAAAAGTCAAAACTGCCTGTCTCAAATGCACAACAAACAAACAAACAAACAAACAAACAAACAAACCATATTAAATCCTGGCATTATAAGTCAAAACTCTAAAATAACCCATCTTGACAATTGATGGTAATTTTTTCCCTGGAATTTGCTGGCAAAAAACCCATTTTTCCCCCCTAAGGTTGGATCCACCAGCAGTTAAGTGTCCCCTTATAAATTATCATGACAGCCAGTTCCTCTTCCTTTTTGGACACAAACACATTCCTTGTTGTTTATGACTAATATATGTGGGAAATTGTTGGGAGATCTATATAAGATAAAAATATATCATAGCAATCTAATTCCACTTTTTTTTGGTCAAAAATAGAACTAATATTCTAAAGCAGCATTTCCATATAATTTAGTCATAGAAGATATGATAATATCTGAATATTCAAAAATGTATAGTTAGCCTTTGAAATGCTTGGGAGGTGGGAAAGAAAACTAGATGTTGTTGACTTATAGTTCAAAAACAGAGTAGAGGAGGTTTATTTATCTATTTGTCAAATTTAAAGGTTGCTGAACTTCATAAAGATGCTGAATGGCATGTGTTATTAAAATAATAGGAACTATAAAACAAAGAAAAGAATAATGTACTTTCAGAAGAGAGAGCACTGAGAATAACAAATAAAATCCTATAAGAGGCTTGAAACCACCCTAACTCAAGCCCTGAGGGAAAAGCCTTAATAGTGCTTCACTATTAGGGCCAGTTTCCTCTGTTAACTTTTTGTTCATTGTTTCCATGGAAACTGAGCAAAATAAGCTTTGCCTCTATAACTGTGGTAAATGAAAAGAGAGTGACTTGTGAAAAAGAAGGGCAAATGCTTAAAATTAGGTCAGAGCCCTCCAGATTTCCAGAATTCAGCCTGGAATTGTCTCCAAGGAATATATGAATGACCAACATAGATTTTAGCTATTTTCTAAACATCCACAGTGGGCCATTCCTAGGTAACCAGAGAAAATTTCTACACAAGCATTTTGGGTTCCATTTCCATATACCTATGGAGCGGTATATAAGTCTAAGTACTATTCATAGAAAAAATATCGAGGGTAAATCAGTACTATTTGTTGGATTGCCAACCATATGGCTATACAACTTAATCTGATAGGATAAAAGTAACATTTAAAATGTTTCAATGAGATGACAATACAAGCATTCTCAGAAAGACTCTTGCTTTTATGTAATATTTAATAGTGTCCATTCTTTTTTTCTTGCCATGATTGTGGCTGCTCCTTTGCAAGTCACTGTACTCACACAGATTCTGGCACTGTGCTAAAGCTCTGTGTGGTTATGTCAGTTCACATAATCCACACTCCCACTTAAAAGCAGCTGGGCTGTGAGGATTGCCAAGAGCTTTCCATGGTACTGGAGGCCTTGGTGTAAAGGCTGTCAGCTTTGTGAAGCAGATTTCGAGAGTCACATCCGAAATATATGAATTGACTTTATGGACAGAAGTAGTATTGGTGGGATGTGAGAAAGGATATGAAATCCTACCTGAGAAGTCTCCGCTGTGATGGATGATTTACACATGCAATTTACAATGTAGTGCAGCATCAAAGGATGTATTTTTATTTATTATTAAATTTAAATTATTAAATTTCTTTGCTACCCATCTCACCTCATGATGCATACTAAGTAATATGAAAAGCTCTGGTTTGGCGAACTTATGAAATAAGGACTTGTATACCACATTCTACCTTTTGTTCGATACTAAATATGTTAAAAGCCATCATCTCCTTGCTCTGAAATATGCCTTGCCCTCTCCCCTCCCTCTTCTTTCATGCAACTCTTTCATTTCCTCTGCATTTCTCTATCTTTTCCTTATCAGACAGTCATTCCAGACTTGTTAATGACTCCTAGTGACCAAGGAGATGGTGACCTAGAGACCGAATATCCTGAAGACAGAGGAAATTGGACAGGCAAGCTGGATTTCCTTTTGTCTTGTATTGGCTACTGCGTTGGATTGGGGAATGTTTGGAGATTTCCATATCGTGCCTATACAAATGGGGGAGGTGAGAATTTGACCGCCATTGTTCCTTGCCTTTGTGTGGAAGATTTCTGTTTTTATTATAATTTTATAGTGAGAATTTCATATCTGTAGTGACAACCGGCAACAAGAAAAGATATCAGCATCTTTTAAAAAATAGGGCCCCAGAGAAGAGAAATGTTATGTAAGTATTGTTGCTCCAGTTGAAGTGGAGACTGAGCAGTCCATATTAAAATTTAAAAAATAGACTAAAGCACAAATAACAACTACCCCTTTACGATCCTGTAATCCCTGAATTCAGGGGAGAGTCAAGGCAACTGGATGGAGCTGAGTGTTTACTGGATGGATGCCCTTCCTGACACCATGCAAAGTTCACAGCAGATATTTTTTCTTTGTGCCTTAAGAGAGAAATATCTGCCACTACCGCTAATACTCAACATTCCAAGTGGGAGGCAAGCATCTTCACCACTAGGCCACTATATCACTCTAAAGCACAAATAAACAAATAACATAAATAATAACTTGGAATCTTTCCATGCCATAAACTCCAGTAATTAAATTCCTATAAAGTAGAATTTAATAAACGTAGTATCAAATGTTCTCTGATGCTATATTTGATATTATGATGTTATTTGTGCTTTATATAGCATCAGAGAACATTTGATACTACGTTTATTAAATTCCACTTTACAGGAGTTTAATTACAGGGGTAATGGCATGGAAAGATTCCAAGTCAGCATTATGTTATCTACAGCCACTATCACATCAACTAATATTATGTGATATACTGCTACAAATTCAATAGTCACAAAAGCCTCTTAGGGATAGATGTGCACTTACTGAAGCCTAATGTACAGGTATCAGATAAAGTATCCATATGAGACAGTCTTTCTGCAAATTAGATAGGAGAGATTGATCTGTTAGAAACTGGCATGTATACACTGTATACTTGTTCCACTGATCTTATCCACAACTACTTCTCATCTACTTCTAAAACTAGGCAAGAATTAGGAGTAAGGAGTAAGGAGTAAGGAGCAAAGTTTAGAAAAAAAACCCATGAAGCATGATGGGTTTTTTTCCCCATCAACAAGTAATATGGAAGAGTACTTTCTTGTATTCCATAACAATCACAGCATCAAAATGACAATAGAAGGCTTACAGTAAAAGTAAACAGACAGACATTTAAAGTATGAACTTTCTGAATTCTATGTATTACTTCTGCTCATTGCTGACAGAAAGACTCTGGAGTCTATAGTGTGTATCATCTCCAGTAGTGCCTTTTCTTTTTGGTCAATTTGTCACCTGCTGTTTGCTCACCCCATCTCTTATATAATTTAATAATTTCTTCAAGAGTTACTTGTCACTAGAGATGCTGCAGAAATCTGTTGCAGATTTCTGTTCAAATACAATGGCATATAATTCATGGAGTCTGCAAATATCTTATTTCAAAATATTTCTCAGTTGTAAAATTACGTACAAAAGTTTCTATATTTGGAGAAGTGACCTTCAAAAGCAAGACGAATGAATGTGATATGGACACAACTGGATATGGATTGATCTGTACATTCATCATACTTACAAATGTTGTCAACAAACAGCCAATTGATTTGGTCTCTGCTGATTATTAATTGATAAGGCTGCACTCTCCACATGATATCTCTGGCATTACGTACCCACATTCACCTATAATTTGCTAATGATTTTATCTCCCTTTCTCTTGTTCTTCTTTTTTAAATATGTCACAAGTGTTGCTTTCATCTGAACTGTGTAGCTGAAAGCTCTTGCTCCTCATCAAAATATTTCTGAGTCCATGTGAAATTCAGGAGATTTTTTTGGTAAATGAAGAAAACATCTGATGGCACCAGGCTTAGAAACCTGGAGACAGTGAATTCTTGTCCCTCCTTAGGGAGGAAAGTTGGCTAGGTGACTTTGAGTTGGTTGCTCTCTCTCAGCTGAACCCACCTCATAGGGTTTTTGTGAGGAAAATAGGAGGAGGAAAGCGTATTAGATATAGTCATTGCCTTACATTATTTATAAAAATAATAAATGTGGGATATAAACATGGAAGTATAAATTCTCTCTCTCTGTGTGTGTACAATACAACCTTTCTTTTAAAACATTCTGGCCATCATAATATGTCAATTATTTACTGTAAAGCAGTTCAGCATGATGCCGAGCTTCTTTGCCAAATATCTCATGTATTCCCAAAAGCCATGCTGATGAATCAGTAGGTGGCTTCCTCGTTCTGAGTCAATGTGTTATTCAGTTTGCATGAATAAATTACACCAAAGGGCAACACGCTGCTGGAAATGTTTTCTACCGGGCAACAATATCAGCAAAAGGAGGGGGAAAAAATTCTGATCTTCCAAGATTCAGCCTTGGGAAATTAGTATATTCCTTCCAGGATGCAAATATGATTAAATAAAAAAATTGGATTCCACACAAGTTAATTTGTTTTCCATTGACTTTATTAAATTTATGTTTTCATTGCATTTTCCTGCAGAAAAATAAATATTGAGCACTTGTCATGGACAGAAAATGTTATAAATTTGCCAATAGTGAAAAACAATAGTTACACTTCAAATATGCAAAACACAAGCCATCCTTTGGCATTTTGCAATAAATAAATATATATACAATAACTGTAATAGAATCATTGGCTAAAGGAGTGTGGGGGGAGAGTTAAGAGGCATGCCAGCATGGAGTTGCTTCATACTGAAAGAGGAAGAGGAGGAAACATTGTAGACCTGTCTAACGAAGTCTTATTTTCTGGTTCCTGAGGGAATGCAGCCAGTCTGATGAGATTTATGTAATACAGGCAGTGGTGGGATTCAAATAATTTAACAACCGGTTCTCTGCCCTGATGATTTCTTCCAACAACCAGTTCACCAAACTGCTCAAAAAGTTAACAACCGGTTCTCTCGAAGTGGTGCGAACTGGCTGAATCCCACCACTGAATACAGGCAATCAACAATAAAGAGACTGCTTTGTCCTGTTCACAAAGTTGGTCTGGTTCCTTGCACTTGATAATGACCAAGGTACTAAGCTGAGACTTAAGCAGGGTTGCTGATTGCATCCGTCCTGTGATCTTGTCAAGTTATTTATAACAGGGTTGGCAGGAAAAAGTAATCTGAATGTTATAGTAGATCTGTGGTTGATTTGCAGTAGATCAGCAAAGTTTCTACCTTCAAATTGTTAAGGGATAGCAATGACAGAGAGTAACTTTCTCAAATTTGAAATTTATTGCTGGACTAAAAACAGCTTTAAATAAATAGAAGCAGATTCCAATATGGAAGGACTGTGAACTCCCCCCCCCCCCACACACACATCCCCCCCCCCCCCCCCCTTTGGTGCCTTTGAGTCACCGTTGACTGCCGGTGACTGCTTAGACAAATCCCTGCAGTTTTCTTGGTAAGATTTCAAAAGTGTTTTGCCTTTGTTCGTTTCCTAAGGCTATCAGGGAATGACTAATCCAAGGTCACACCTAACCCATGCCTAAGGCAGAACTAGAACTCATGGTACCCTGGTTTCTAGCCTGTTACCTTTTACACCAAACTGGCTCTCTCTCCCCTGCTCACTTCTAGTACTCAAACATATATTTGTGATTTAATTTTCTTAATTCTAACTATATATATTTTTGCATCAAGTTCTACTTGCAGGATCTTGAAATGCCAATAAAAAAAGAATGATAAAATAAATAACTCCTTCCACAAACTAAAGCCTGCCAACTCCTGTAGTAGTAAATTCAGTTTTCTTTCACATTTGGCTTTTATCCTCTAAACATTTGGGTTGGAACAAGGCTCTCTAAGAAATGTATCCAGATGGGGTTCTGACCAGGGGTGAAATCTATTTACCTTCTCTGCTGGTTCAGAAGTGTACATGCCCCATTCGCGTGCAGACTCTCTGCACATGCGCAAACCCTAAAACAGGTAAAAACCAGGTTACTTCCTGGTTAAAACCAGAAGTAACAACAACCAGGCGGGTGGGCAGAGCCTCGTGCTGCCATCACTACAGGTTCTCCGAACCACCCGCTGCCATTGCTACCAGTTCGACTGAACCGGTCCGAACCGGTAGCTTTTCATCCCTGGTCCTGATGCATTAATAGATAGTAGTGACAGTGAGAATATATAAGTATATCTAAATAGTCATCCCATGTTTTTCTTCAATTTTTTTCCATCTTTTTTCTGACCACAGTTAGAGTTATCAAGAAAGGAAGATATAGTACACATACACCATCTATTGACTCTCCTTCTGAAGCACACTATGCGTCAATTTCCATCTACAAAAGAATAAATTAAAACTTCCCTGATTCTTTGAAAGCTACTATACACCAGGTCATGGTATTCTTCAGTGAAAAACTAATACAATGTTGTCTACACTGTCTGGTGTAGATTTCCTGAATTTCCTGGAGATTTACTGACTAGTACTAGATTTCTAAAATCTCCGGGAAGTTCCACAGGGGTTCTTCAAACCATTGCAGAAGAAGTTGTGCACTTCTTTGATCTCCTATTGTTGATTGTGCCCAGTAATTAAGCCATTTTAACTGCAGTGAAACTTGAATTGTGCAAAAGCCAAAAAGTTCCCTTTTCAAGATTGAATTTCTGTAAGACTTCAGGGCCGGTTGTTTCCTTACTGTAGAGACTTGCCTGGCCCTGCCATATGGTCTCTAGAAGTCAGCCAACATCTTACTTCTCTACATAAAAATTCATCCTCTATAGGTCTTTTAGCTGCAACTTCCCACTGATGCCTCCCCTCCTGAAAATGCACAGAGCATGAATTAAATTTATCAATGGAGGCAGAGCTTCCATTGAATTTTGCTTGTTTCATATTCTCCTATTTGACAACAGTAAGGAAGTTGTGAATAAATCTTCTTCGCTTCTTGGTGTTTTGAAATTGGCAGCAGTGATGATCAATGTGCGTAATCTTCAACCTACTTCTGACGGATTGGGAAAAGGAAACTGGCAATGTTGACACAGATAGAAATATTCTTAGATGCTAAGACACAGAAATATTCTTGTAATAAAGTTAAGGAGTGATTCTAGATCTTTCTACACATAGGAGATATGTTCTAACACTAAATTCCAAGGCTATAGAGATAAGGTAGAGTTGTAAGAGTTGTACGTTTTGTGTGGTGGATTTAAAATATTTCAAAAGTAACAAGCAGAGAGAGTACGATCTCTTTCCTTCTCCTATTTCACACCTAGTATATGTAGGCAGGAGGAAGAAAAAGTTCTGAGTCAAATTTTCAATTTGGCACCTGGAAACTCTCATGATGAAATTAAAGTCTACAAGGCAATAAAAGGAGAATGCAAAATTAGATTAAAATCTACTTGATCCAGCATTTTATCCTCACAATAGATCCGTGATGTCGAACCTATGGAACGTGTGCCAGAAGTGGCATGAAGAACCATCTCTCTGGGCACGCAAGCCATCGCCCATTGCTCTTCCGGGTTCCGGTGCACCGGCCAGCTGGTCTTCATGCACACGGGAACACCGGAAACTGGAAGAGAAGCTGCCTGGTGCATATGCGCATGCCGGGAAGATGATCTTCTAGTTTCCAGCATGCACATGCGCACCGGCCACCTGGTCTTCCAGTTTCTGGCACGCATGCATGCATGAAGACCAGCTGTTGGGGTGCATGCACGTGCTGGAAACCAGAAGATCTTCTTCCCAGTGCGTGCATGTGTACTGGGCAGCAGCTGTTCAGGTTTCCAGTGCATACATGCACACTGGTCAGCTGGTCTTCACGCATGCATGTGCACCAGAAATTGGAAGACCATCTTCCTGGCGTATGCTCCTGTTTCGGCACTTAGTGCCGAAAAGGTTCACAAATGCTGCAATAGATGATGGATGACATCTATTGTGGGGATAATAGTAGCAGTATATGAATGAAATACTAGTCCCACACGTATATTCCAGAGTAAGTAATATAATATCCCTGATGCAAGGGACAATTATTTTTAAATTTTGGGAATCATTGAGAGCTTCTTTTAGATTATCTTCTAATCACCTCTTAAAGGTTTCCAAATGTGTGACCATCAGAACATCTCCTTGCAAAAAAAGTCTATATTTTAGCTATTTTTTGGCATGAAAAAAAAATCTATTCCACTGTATGTACTGAATCTTCCCATCTTTCACTTTTACTAGATGATCCATATTCTACTTTTATGAGGACCATACCTGATATAAAAGGAAGGGATGCCATCTGACTCATGCTGTGATTATCACATTCAACTTTCCATCCCAATTGTGTCCCTTTGGTCACTTGTTTGTAATTTCTCTCCTGCAGGGGCATTCCTCGTTCCTTATTTCATTATGTTGGCTATATGCGGGATACCCATCTTCTTCATGGAGCTGTCATTAGGCCAGTTCTCAAGCCTGGGGCCTCTTGCTGTTTGGAAGATAAGCCCACTCTTCAAAGGTCTGTGTTCAATGCTAATCTAGTTTCGTCATCAGGCCTATCTTCATGTCTTTTGCAGACTAAATTCTTATGGTTGACAGTGGAACAGGTTAGTCCTCATGCATTGTAGAGATGAAAGTAGAGCCTTCCTTACCTCAATAGGTGAGAACAATAATTTACTACTGGAAGTATATTTTCATTACTGTGAAAGTGAAAAAATATTTGGGAAAAGAATTCTCTCTCCCATAGTTTTAGAAGCATGACTGTCCAGGTGGACTAACATGAGGCAGATTGAATATAGATAGCTTTTTCTTTTTTTTTTTACAAAGCTGACACATTTCAAAATTAACTCACTACAAATTATGTTAGAACAGTGTTCTAGAATTCAATAAATTCCAAATGTGTTAAGAATGAATGAAACTATTCAAATTCCCAGCTGTTTTTCAGCTTTACCCTGAACTCTGGGAGTTATAATTCCAATTCTTCTGTAGGACTTTAACTTGGATAACTTGGAAATCTTAGGATATCTTGACTTATTTAGGATTTTGAAAAAAAGCTAAGTTTAATGCATGATCCAATGCAGTTAAAGCAATAGAAGAAGACAGCAGGACCATTGGTGTCCTCACAAGGCAGGTAGAAAGAGCTAGGGGTCTCAACTGAGCTCATGGACTGCATTTATAGCAATAGCATTTAGATTTATATATTGCCCCATAGTGCTTTACAGCACTCTCTGGGTAGTTTACAATGTCAGCATTATTTGCATATTGCCCCCAACAATCTGTGTCCTTATTTTGTCAACCTTGGAAGGATGGAAGGATGGGTCAGGAAACCTTGAGCCCCATCAGGATCAAACTCTAGGCTGTGGGTAGAGTTGCCTGCAATAAAGCACTTAATCACTGTGCCACCAGGGCTTCCTGTAACTGCATCATGAACATTGCAGTAAACAACCATCAACTTTGGGGGTTGCCTGTGTTTTGTTGCCATTATATATCATTTCTGCTCTTCTTTAGGTATTGGTATGGCCACAATCCTGATTGTCTCCTTGGTGGCCATTTACTATAACATGATCATTGCCTATGTTCTCTTCTACCTCTTTGCCTCGTTGACCAACAACTTGCCTTGGCAGTACTGCGGCAACTGGTGGAACACAGACCTGTGCCTGGACCACCATGTCATGCACACAGGGAACAGTGCTGTCCCTTTCAACACTTCTAACACTGTCAGTCCAAGTGAGGAGTATTGGAGGTAAGTAACTTAGACAAGAAAAGGGTGGGAAGCAGTGGTGGGTTGCTCCCGGTTTGCACAGGTTAGCAAGAACCGGTAGTAAAAATTTGTAGTAGTTCACAGAACCGATAATAACGTTGGCTGGCCATGCCCCCGAACCGGTCCCCAGCCTGGTTGCCGCTCGCTTACCCCGCCCACCTCATCAGAGGCTTTTTTTTTTAACTTTTAAAAGCATTTTTTCTACAACCTCTTCAGGTTGTAAAAAAAATGCTTTTAAAAGTTAAAAAAAGAAGTTGGCCACGCCCACCCAATCACATTGCCCAACCAAGCCACGCCCACAAAATAAGCCATGCCCACAGAACCGGTAGTAAAAAAATTTAGAACCCACCCCTGGTGGAAAGAAAGGTAACCTGTGGCGATAAGTTTGCCCTCTAGTCTAAAGAGCTCTCCACAAATTCCTAAACTCTCATAAGCATGGACAGAGGTTAGTAATTATAATGGTGCTTAAGAGTTTGTGAATTTTAAATATTTCTGCATAAATATGACTTAAAATGTGATAAGTAGATTTGGATTGTTCTCAGTAAATGCACAAGCATAATGTTTTTGACTCATTTATTTAACTGGGTTCTCTCTATCTAGTGTTAGGATTTATGTGACAAACAGGTCTCCTTTTAGGTCATACTTATGCAGAAATATTGAAAATTGAAAAGGGTTCATAAACTTTTGAGCACCACCATATGAGAATTGTAGTCCAAAATAATTGACGGGCACCACATTTCCTACCCAAATCTTCATATAAGGTGGATGTGATATTTGCTATGAAATATATGAATCTATCCATATTATTACCACCTTTCTTTTTCTAACTGCATAACATTTTAATGAGAATTATGAAAACGATACTGTATAGAAATCCATATAAGGTTAAAACAAACCAAAGAGAAGGAACTGGAGCTTTAGTTCAGCTTCATGAATCTATCTTGTTCAAAATAGATTATTTTGTTAATAGACTGGAAATTATTTAAGACTTTATTGACGAAGACACATTAAGCAGAGTGTATGCTGAACTCCATACAAATTAATGTAACATGAAGTTTCTCTCTCTCTTTTTTTTTTCAAGCCGATATGTCCTCCACATCCAAGGGAGCTCAGGCATTGGAGATCCTGGGAGGATTCGCTGGAATCTCTGTCTCTGCCTTCTGCTAGCTTGGCTGATAGTGTATCTTTGCATCTTAAAGGGAGTCAAGTCATCTGGCAAGGTAAAGTATAAATTAGCAGAAGGCACCCGTCTGTTTTTTTTCCCACCCTCAAATTATAAAATAATTCTATTTTACTTTTCATCGATGTCATAATTATGGTAGAAATTGGAAAATATTTTTATCTATACTTTAGGAAATCAGAGCTAAGAAATGAATTTTATATTTCTTCTATGCCAGATCCACTCCTGATTCTTTCAACTTTTCTTTATTTCAGCAGTATAATTAATATTTGTGGAGAACTGAGAGAAAATGTAACTCTAGCATCACCTATAAATTCTGAGCATTTTTGTGAAAGATCATAATATACCTAAAAATGCTGTCATAATACTTTACAAGTGGACAATACTAGATCAAAGGGATTTTAAAACACGGGAAGAAAGATTTTACTTGATTATTAAATGAGATGTCTTGATGGCCAGAAGTATTTAATAATAGATATGGTGTGCAGGCCCACTAGAGTTCTTCAAACATAGGATGACACATTCTGTTTGTGGATTTTTTGTGTGTTAAGCAGGTTGTTGAAGGTCTTTATAGCTTCCTCTATTTCTTTCATTTCAATTTATGGATCCTTAATTATTTTTCATGGACCCATGATAACCATTTTGCATAGTGTAAATTTATGGAAGATTACAAGAGTTCTAGGGTTGTCTCAAAAGAGACAGCATCTTTTTAGAGCTGCTACAAGTAAATGCCCCTGTTTTCTTGTAGGTTGTTTATTTCACGGCCACATTTCCTTACCTCATTCTGATCATGCTTCTGATTCGTGGAGTGACACTCAAGGGGGCTTGGTTAGGAATCAAGTTCTATCTCACACCCCAGTTTGAGCTCCTACTGTCTCCCAAGGTGAGATCTGTGTGAATATTATTATATAAAAGAGTTTATTTATAAACCCCTTTTGACTATCTCATGTTTTGGGTGATCTTAGAAACGAAGCAGAGTTCTTGGATGGGACTTATTGGAAACTCCAGACCTTTGGGTAAACTGGAAACCTTAAAAGAAATCCTTAAAAAAGGCAATGTCATTTCTGTAATGCTGCCAAGGAAACTGCATTAACCAGAAAGTGATCAAGTCATTATTAACATTTTAAAAAATCCTCCCTTTAAGGACTAGAAAGTTTATATATGATCCTGAAATGTATTTGAGTGGGCCCATCCACATATAATGTAGTTTATTGTTATTGCACAAAGGAGTATGAATAAGTTTTCATATTTTTCTACTATTTGTCAAGTAGCATTTTCTTTGACTCCCATATATGATGAGCAGTTATGGCAAAGGAAATATAAAATGTATTTAAAAGCAATTTCAGATAGTGATGGATGACAGTAATCTGGCAACATTTTTCCTTAGAATTCCATCATTATAAAAGCTATGACTGAAAAAAAATATGCCAGGAAAACCACTCTTTCTAGTGAGCACCAGAGTTTCCCTACACAGAACATTAAAATGCATCCTTCTCAAACTATCTTTATATTCATTGTGATGAAAAAGACAACTTGCATATGTTTGTGGGTAAAAGCTTTAGTAACCAATACTGGTTACTTGCTGGTTTATTGAAATTATTTAACTTCTTGCTTTCCATTTCTAATGTAGGTGTGGATTGAAGCAGCTTTGCAGATCTTCTACTCTCTTGGGGTAGGATTTGGGGGACTTCTCACCTTTGCATCATATAATACCTTCCACCAGAATATTTACAGGTATATATTCTCAATTTATATGTAATGGAGATGGAGCACATTGAGAGCAAATTATTGTTTTGTGTATTTTAAACAGAATCATGGATGGGAGAGAAAAGACAATTATGGATATACAGCAAAACTTATAAATGGGAAGGGAAGGGAAGGGAAGGGAAGGGAAGGGAAGGGAAGGGAAGGGAAGGGAAGG
>WNWU01000012.1:26534686-26583846 GCA_012654045.1 Ptyas mucosa
AAGGAAAGGAAAGGAAAGGAAAGGAAAGGAAAGGAAAGGAAAGGAAAAGCTAATTAAGTCTGAAGATATAGCTCTGTCATTGTCTGGTTGTGTGACAAAGATAAGGGACTTTAACAATGGCTTTGTTGAGCCAATGTAAGGCTGTTGCTGATATGTTTTTTGTTTATACAGTATATTGGCTTTTAACTTAAATTGGATTGTTTATTTTTTACTTTTGCAAGGTGCCCAGAGTTGCTTCAATGAGATGGACAACCATATAAATTTAAAAAAAAATTATTATGATTTGTCACACAGTCAGTCACATGTTTAGATTGGATTCGGCATTTTTATCCATCTATGAGTCCTTCCCAAGGATCTGGGATAGGCAGACCAACACCTGCTAAAGAACTGACAATGTAACTTCACATTATTGGGAACAGATCATCATCATCATCATCATCACCACCACCACCATTCTCCTCCTCCTCTGGCATCCTGCAGAAATTCAGCAACAAATCAATTTGTATTCATACAATATACCTTTTTAGTCTCGATTTCTTTTGCAATGTCAGCTGGGTAACAAAGAAAAAGATATTTGGCATTATGTTCCTGTCTGCCATAATTGCTTTGTCCCCACTAATTCTCAAATTAGTGAGCATTCTTAATCCATTGTTTTTTCTTACTGAAATATCTACTAATGTTGCATATCCTAAGATCTCCACATTTCCATATGCCAGGGCACACTGTGTTTCTTATTTTGCTTTCTCCAGTGGGGAATGTGCGAAGTGGGCATATATGTATATACTAAAGTCATTTGAATATGGAAATTGATAAAAGGTGATCTTCCATATCTTTATTGACTTGGGGTTCCTAATACATCTCACCAGTAGTCATATTAGAGAGGGCTGATAACAGATGCAGTTCAACATCTGAAGAGTTCTACACTTTACCTTTGCATTAATAGCAAATAAGCATAGCAGCCTGTTCATTATCAAGAGCCGTGATGGCGGAATGGTTAGAATGCATTACTGCAGGCTGATTCTGCTGATTGCCAGCAGTTCGGCAGTTCAAGTCTCCAATAGCTCAAGGTTGACTCAGCCTTCCATCCTTTCGAGGTTGATAAAATGAGGATCCAGGTTGTTGGGGACAATATGCCAACCAGTGGTGGGTTGCCCCAGGCGAACCTATAGTAGCAGCAGCAGGAGGCTCCACCCACCCGCCTGGACATCATCCAATATGCTCTGCGCATGCGCAGAAGTGGCACGTGCACAAACGAAGTGAGCGTGCATGCCCGAGTGAACCGGTAGCAAAGGTAAGTGAAACCCACCACTGATGCTGACTCTGTAAACCGCTTAGAGAGGGTTGTAAAGCACTGTGAAGCCGTATACACAGTACATCTAAGTGCTATTGCTATCTTTTATCTCTTTAGACATTCTGCAATGTCTGAGATCAGATTATTAAGGTCCTATTTTTGTTTGTTTGTTCTGTAGGGATACATTTATAGTCACTGTGGGGAATGCTGTTACCAGCATTTTGGCTGGCTTTGCTATTTTTTCTGTTTTGGGATACATGTCCCAAGAACTTGATGTTCCTGTTCAGGAAGTCGCCAAAGCAGGTAAAATCTAAAAATTTCTCCTATCTTTTGTACAAGTATATATGTTTGTATGCAGGTTAGAATCTCTGTTAGACTGCCAGAGAATTTGCACTACAATGACGGAGGAAAAAAAATATTCAACTTAGTGCCAAATTCCAGATAAAAACAAGAAGAGACAAGCAGGTATATTTAAATAAGAAATGTAAAGAAATTCAGAACAAAAAAGTGAATGGAAAGGACAGGAGATTTAAGAAAACTAAAGGAATCAAAAGAAACTTTTACACAACATTGGATACAATAAAAATCAAGTTCTAATGATAAAGTAGATATGAGGGAGAAAGGGTACAAACACAAGAAGAACTATACAAGGAGGACTCCCAGATCATTGATATGTTCAAAACTATGAACAATGGGATAAAGCCAGAACTTTTGGAAAAGGGAAATTAAATTAATGTCTTCATTATATTATATGCTACCTTTCATTCAGAAGATTAAGGCTGATGTATATAGCACTTGCTCCTCCTATTTTTACCCACTAGAATGACCTGGTGAAATAAGCTGGCTGAGAGAAAGGGACTAGCCCAGCATCTCTGAGTGAATGTCCATGGTTGAGCGGTGGGTTATAATTGGAGCTTCCCCATTCCTAGATTACATCCATCCAACCATTTCATTGTGCTATCCTCCCATCCTGGAACTGGAAGGAAATAGTGGCACCTAAATCTTGTTGCACTCACAATATGCCTCCTCCATTTAACAAGTTTAATATTTTTGACACATAATTTTTAGAGAAGATGTTGATGCTTGGAAAGATTAAAGGCAATCGAATAAGCAGGTTAACAGAAGACAAAGAACAAAAGCAAGAACTGTTCATAATGATAGCCTCTCCAACAAATCATATAACCCATAGACTGAGAAGAGATTAATTTTCTTCTTTGTGCATCACTCTGTGATAAAATGTACTAGAGAACAAGCAATCAACAATAAAAGGTTTTAAATCTTATTCGCATTGTAATCCAGAACTTGACTATCACTAACTGCATTTGTATTTTTGCCAAGAAAAAATGTGCCATTGCATCCAGCAGACGTTAGCAGTAGCTGATAAATCTAGAGCCAAATTAAGTGGAAGTTGTGAAATATATTTCCTGATTGATCACGTGTGAACTATAATTTTTTATCCATATGAATTTCAGAAGAGACCAGGTCCGGCCCTATTCATATTACCAAGTGGGCAACTGAAAACATTCAGCTACCAACTACGGAACAGAGCTAGTTTGGGGTAGCGGTTAAGGCAATGGGCCAGAAACTAAGATTGATACTCCTACTTTAGGCACAAAACCACACAACCAGAGTGAATGGGGCATTCACTCTCTTTCAGCCCTGGAAAGCAGGCAATGGCAAACCACTTTGGAAAATGCTGCCAAGGAAAATGCTGGGACTAGTTCATGTAGTCGCCAGGACTGTACAATGACCCCAAGGAACAACAAGAACAAGGGGAAACCCACCACTATGGACAGCAAATGCCTTTAAGTCAGAGCCAGCCAGCTTGTTTGCATAGGAGGCCAATAAATAAATGAATAAAATCATACATTGGCAGCCCACCACATCCAACAAAATGCAGATTGTGTGTCAATGTGAGCAAGCTGATTGAGTGAGAGCTGCAACCTCATTTGTTCAGTGACTCAATTTTTATGCTCATGAAATCCAGCCCGGATGATGTCTCCTTGATTGCATTCATAATTCTCCTCATTCTTGGTCCATTCTAGGTCCAGGGTTGGCTTTTGTAGTGTATCCACAAGCCATGACAATGCTTCCTCTTTCTCCTTTCTGGTCTTTCCTCTTTTTCTTCATGCTGTTGACTCTTGGCTTGGACAGTCAGGTAAGGGCAAAGCCTAGTGAGAGGAAAGGCTTTAACCATGAACCTTCAAATGAATGAACCTTACAGTTGATGAGATCGCATGCTTTTGTGTTCAGTTTGCCTTTTTAGAGACCATTGTTACTGCAGTGACGGATGAGTTCCCATATTACCTGCGGCCGAAGAAGGCTTTTTTCTCAGGCATCATTTGTGTTGCGATGTTTCTAATGGGGCTCATTCTCACAACAGAGGTAAGCAAATTAGATTGGAAGAGATTGCAATAGTTGGGGCTTTAAAATAATAATCTAGGGCGTAGTTACAAGTAAAACCTCTACTGTATTAGGATAAAGGGACAAAAGAGCAAGGAACGAAGAGGATTGCATACAGTATCTCGTAAACTATGTGACATGAGTACAAGAGAAGATCATCAAAGCAGAAGATGTGTCTTATTTGTCTACCCAACTAATAGGCTAATTTCTAATAACAGTTAATTGCAGCTACTTAATCCCCAACATTCAAAATCTGACCAGGGTTTTATCAGGTTCTTAGGATCAGCTCTTTGGAATTTTAGCATATTCTGGCATTTATTCCTTTTGAATGTTTAATAATGAAATCTAGCCTATAGCTATGCTATTTTATCCCAAACAACTTTATTCAGAAACAAAGATTATATTCCATATTTAAACATATTTAATATGTTTTTAAATGTAATTCTAAACAAAATGGAGTTGGGCAGCTTTTACTCTCAAATAAATAAATAAATGAATAACTATGGGGTCCTTGGTGCTCTCTGAGCTTGGCTGTTTTCTTGCACTGTTGATGTTATCTAGTTGGGTGATGAAATGTCTGCAAGAAAACAGCCAAGAGACAAGGATCCCACAGTTTGACCCTAAACTATATTATTTATTTATCTTCCACTGTTAGATAGATAAATAGATAGATAGATAGATAGATAGATAGATAGATAGATAGATAGATAGATAAACCATGTTTCCCCGAAAATAAGACCCTGTCTTATATTTTTTTGAACCCCGAAATAAATGCTTGGTCTTATTTTCGAGGAGGTCTTATTATTTTGGGGCAGGTGGAGCAAGATGGGGCTCCTCTTGCCATCTTACCTGATTTCCAGCTCTGCGTTTAAATTTTTTCAGGGAGGGCTTATTTTCGGGGGGAGGCTTATTTTAGCGCATGCGCTCAAAAGCCCAATTGGGCTTATTATCAAGGGATGTCTTATTTTTGGGGAAACGGGGTATATATAGAGAGAGACTTTGGACCTTTTCTGGCTTTTTCTCTGCAGGGTGGAATGTACTGGTTGGTGCTGCTGGATGACTACAGTGCTGGGTTTGGGCTCATGGTGGTGGTCATAACTACCTGCCTGGTAGTAACACGTGTTTATGGTAAGATATTTTTGCAATTGTTATAACCCCCCCTTTTTTTAAAAAAGTGAAATGAGAATTGCAAAAATGTATGAGATGTAATTTGTGGAGCAGAGATTTGGGATTTAGAAAAAAAGGTAGCCAAAATCTAGGATCAGTGGCATTTTCTTAAAGGCCAGAATACAGAATAACAGGGTTGGTAGGGACCTTGGAGGTCTTCTAGTCCAGGGGTCCCCAACCCCCCAGTCCGTGGACCGGCACCAGGTCACAGAATGCGAGTAACTGGCCACAAACAGGATAAGCCCCATCTGCGGGATGCAGGCAGCATGCGAAACCATGCCCCCTTTGGTCCGTGGAAAAACCTCTCTCCATGGAACCGATCCCTGGTGCCCCAAAGGTTGGGGCACTGTTTTAGTCCAAACCCCTGCTCAGACAGGAGGAAACCCTATACCCGTGATGGCGAACCTATGGCACGTGTGCCACAGGTGGCACACGGAGCCATATTGGTGGGCACGTGAGGTCAGCACTGGCGTGCATGCGTGCACCAGCCAGCTGATTTTTGGGCCTTTGGGGCCTACTGGAAGTCAGGAAAAAGGCTGTTTCCGGCCTCCGGAGGGCCTCTGGGGAGATGGGGAACGCTGTTTTCACCCTCCCCAGCCTCCTAGAAAAGCTCTGGAGCCTAGAGAGAGCAAAAAACAGGCCTACCTTGCCATCACATGCCAAAAGTGGGGGAGTGCGGAAGGGGGGGTCGCGTGCGCATGAGTGGGGCATAGAATTATGGGTGTAGGCACGTACATGAGCGACCCCCCCCCACACTCCCCCCACTTTTGGCACACAATGGCAAAAAGGTTAGCCATCACTGCCCTATACCATTTCACATGAAATCACATGAAGCTGATTTAAAAACCACATCATCTTTCACATTAAAACCCCGTGGTTTAGGCTGCTGAAGAAATATTAAAATCTTGTTTGGAAATCGCAGACTGTGTGTCTTGAACTGCACAAACTAATGCCTGTTTACCTGGAAGTTATTATCACTGTACTCAGTGGGGCTTTCCCTCAGGTTATAATCTGCTGCATGCTTACCTAGAAGAAAGTCTCACCAAACATTGAAAAACATTTGAGTAAGCGTACATAGAGTTGAATAGTTAATCTATTAGTTTCAATCAGCTAATACACTTCTGACGGAACAGCGTCGTTGTTTGCCATTCCTTTTCTTCTCCGTAGGCATGAAAAGATTTTGCCATGACATTCACATGATGCTGGGTTTCAAACCAGGGATATACTTTAGGGCCTGCTGGTTGTTCCTGTCTCCAGTAACAATGACGGTAACTATAGTCGCTCGGAAGCATTCTTTCCCCTAGCTCTTCTTTTTGTACCTATGTCTGCCACCCAGGGATTTTTTTTATATACAGCCTTGTTGCATTGTTCCTTCCCCAGCCCAGGAGATTTGAATCATAGATACTTTTGAATTTAGGCGCAATGATTACATTGGTATGAGTACTCAAGGCTTTATTGCATGGCAATGTGAGAAAATAATACAAAACAGCAATCAAGGAATACCTGAGATTATTGGAAGAACATTAAGGGGAAAAAAAAAAGAAAGAATGATCTTGCACCACTTCTTCCAGTCAGGGAACTCCAAAGAGATAAAGACAACAGATGCCTTTATGCAGTGGTGGGATTCAAATAATTTAACAACCGGTTCTCTGCCCTAATGACTGGCTGGGTGGGCATGGCCATGGTCGGCATGGCTATGGGATGTGACAGGCAGCACTCCGCCTTCTGCACCCCCCTTGGAGCAAAAATGGGCCATGGGGGGGACGCCACACGCCCCGCAGCCTATTTTGGCCCTAGGAGGCCTCCCTGCAGCCTCCTGGGAGCAAAAATGGGCCATGGGGGGGGCTGTACTGCACCCTCTCATGCCCCATTTTGGGCCTAGGAGGCCTCCCTGAAGCCTGGGAGCGAATATGGGCCATGGGGGGGGGGGTGCGCCACACCCCTGTGCCCCATTTTGGGCCTAGTAGGCCGCCCTGCACTTACCTGGGAGCCAAAATGAGGTGCATGGGAACTCCTGGAAGGGGAGGGGAGGGGCCAGCCAGCAATTTAACTACCCGTTCACCCGAACCGGCCCGAACCGGCTGAATCCCACCACTGCCTTTATGGCTAGCAAAGATGGAGCACCCTCCTGTTTAGGTCTGCACTGATGTTCAATCTCATTGGCATTTTTGACTAACTCACATGGGTTCCAAACCATTAAAAAAAACCAACAGCCCTGTTTTCAGTGCCTTCATCTCACTTGATTTCACTAAGGGCAAGGAGGATAGGTTTATCTTATCTTTTTCTAGGAAAGCTTTGCCTATTCTGCTAAGGAGGAGAACATCCCAAGGTTAAGGAGTATTTGTTTGTACAAGGTGGTGATGAAACCTCATCTACTGAAGTTGAGGAAGTTCACTTTACTCTACACAGGTGTTCCATACCAACGGCGGAAAAAACAAAGGATAACCCTTTATGACTAAATAAATGCTAACTTCATTCCATATCAATCCCCAACCATTTATATGGGATAAAAGCTAAGGATAAAAGAGTACATCCCACTATCTCCTAGTGCCACTATCCTAATCCCATGGGATTAATATTGCATCTGTTAAGCAGTATGATATATCTAATTAACTTGTAATATCTAAGTTTGAAAGGAAATGAAAACTCCTATGACAATTTTTTTTAAAAAAATTGATATATATGCCGCCCTTCTCCGGAGACTCAGGGCGGTTTACAATGTATTAAGCAATAGCCTTCATACTTTTGTATATTTATACAAAGTCATCTTATTTCCCCCATAATCTGGGTCCTCATTTTACCTACCTTAGAAAGGATGGAAGGCTGAGTCAACCTTGAGTCTGGTGGGATTTGAACTTGCAGTAATTGCAGGCAGCAGATGTAAGTGGATGTTAATAACTGCCTTAGTCTCCTGAGCACCAGAGCTCCACCAGATTGATTGGTTCTCTGATATCTGACACTCTATTTCAGGCCCTGCTTGTGTACAGCATTATCAAGTACCAGCCTTCAAAGTACAATGGGACCTACTGCTTTCCATTTTGGGCTGAGGCTCTGGGCATCCTAATGGGGATCTTCTCTTGCCTGATGATCCCCATGGCAATGCTGTTTGCTGTGCTCCGAGAAGAAGGGACACTCTGGCAAGTAAGTAAGAAGAAGAAAACCATCCAACCCAAAACACCAGCGTAATTTTGTTAGGCTAAAACAAGTGAAGCAGTTATGCAAAGAGGAAGGGAACATTTGGGAAGATTCTTAGATTTCTAAACACTGTTAAAACTGTTATAGGATTTGTGCTAGAGTTGTAATGGATTTCGTTCCATAGCAGTCTAGCAATAGCAATAGCACTTTTATAAGTTTTATACTGCCTCATAGTGCTTTACAGCATTCTCTAAGTGATTTTTACAGAGTCAGCATATTGCCCCCAACAATCTGGGTCCTCATTTTACTGACCTCAGAAGGATGGAAGGCTGAGTCAACCTTGAACCGGTCAGGATCGAACTCCTGACTGTGAACAGAATGAGCGTGCATTCCAACCACTGCGCCACCAGAGCTTCTCCATTTCTCCTACTAAGAAATTATGTTCCCCATTTTCCTCAATACAGGCTTTGCAAAGACAGGCCTCAAGGGAGAGGATGAGGCCTGGGTTTGTAGATTGCCCACCTCTGCTCTGTTTTTCCTCATTTTATTGTTTGACTGCCCAACTAAAACATTATTTACTGCATTTTCTCATCTAGTCAGTTCTAATGCCCATGTAATGTGATGTAGTTTTGTGGTCTTTCTGTTTGTTTTCTTCTGATAGCAGGGATAAAAACCCCAAATAATAATTTTGCATTGTTAAGACCCAAATCCTATTTTATGAACCAAGGTTACAAAGGTGTTGGTTGCGTTACAGAGATGAAGCATCAAAGGAAAACAATAATTACACATATGAGGAATTTAGAGGGCATGGAAGTGAGAATTAGCCCCAATCATATATTTCCTATATTTTCTTTCTACATTTTAACCTCAGTTTTGTGCAGTGATGCATGATCACCTTTGGTAAACCTCAGCAATGTCTTCTTTTCTCTTTTTTTTGCAATAAGGAGAAAAACTGGATTTGATTGTTTTGATTGTGTATTTGGATTGAAACCAATTAATATTAACTGTGGTTTAATGAAATATATACTTCTTGGTCTACAAATGGTCTATAAATGTGTATGTCATAGTTAAAGTTAAACACAATTTAGAGTCAGGCATATCAATAACTCTGGTTAACTGAAAACGAATCTGAAAGCTTTTGAACTTACACCTGGGCAGGAAATGCCCAATGCTCCTCCATATTTATTCAAATTTGTTCAGTACAAGTCTGAACTTTAGCATTACATCTGTAGGGTCATTATGAACTCATACAGTGAATAGATAAAGAGCTTGGCCACACCCCAGCCTTACTGCTTGCAATCATTTTCCCCACTTGAAGGTCAACCGATCATTCTTCCTCTCTGTCCTATTTGTCTGCAAATCCAGTCGGCTTTCAACATGGCATCACCTGTATTGTTATGGGTCTGGAACTCTCAAACTGCACCATCAGCCCATTATTACTCAGCCAACCAAACCCATAACTAAGTACAGAGAAGGCTGGTGAGCGAATGCTCACTCTCCTTGCATAAAATCAATTGTTGGATGCATTGCCCCTGAAGCTTCCAGTGCTCTGTGAGTTTAAAAAAAAATAGACCTGTCTCCTTCCTTCACATAAAAGGAAGCCCTCGTTCCTTGTTTGTGTCTCCAAAACACCCAAAAGAACATGCATTTGGTATAGGACTTTGTGAGTGTTGGTCTGCTGGCTTAGATAAATAATACTGCTTCCACCTCCTCTAGCTAAGAAGGCACTTGCAAGGGAGAACTGTCAGCTGAGACAATGAGAATTTAGTCTCTTTATTACACTAGATGAGCCTTGAAGACAAGGTGGTGTGTGCCAGGAGCATGTACAATTCAATAATATTTCCTAGCCTTTCATTTAATATATGTGAATGCTAACTAGCCAAAGCTAAACATTTTATTCCTGGGCCTGCATAGCTATAAATTTCATCTCTTAACCTGTTGCTGGCTATTACATATTTAAAACGTTTTTATTTTCTGTCACATTTCCAAAGTTTTATAGCTCCAGGGATACATTTCCCTTATACAATTATTTATACATTTTGCCCTAGATAGAAAAGTTCCCTCTTTATATCCATTTAATGTTATTATATTAATAAGATCATTTTTCAGACTATTATACTGAGGCAGAAAGTGTCCTCTACTGGTATATGTGTAGACTGCAAAATGATTGTTTCTAGAAAGAGAACGGAGTTCAGCACTTCTGCGTTATGTGCTGGAGTCATATGGTACTGCTAGTCATCTCC
The DNA here is from genome assembly GCA_012654045.1 of Ptyas mucosa. Taxonomy (NCBI): domain Eukaryota; kingdom Metazoa; phylum Chordata; class Lepidosauria; order Squamata; family Colubridae; genus Ptyas; species Ptyas mucosa. The sequence continues at coordinate 26,544,926 of WNWU01000012.1, forward strand.
CTTACGTATGTGAGGGTTTTGAGTATTACAGGGGTTCATATAAACAAATTAGCTTTCTGCAACCTGATTCAAGTTGGGTTGATCTCCAGAATCCACTTTTCACCTAGCCAGCAATTACTAGATTACGGCTGAACTATTAGATTCCTGAATCATTAGAAGGACACCATGGCTCCTTAACCACCCTCTTCACCTCACCTGGGTTTGGAAACTACTCCCAATAATGGTCAAATCTACCTTGCTTCCTCTCCATGTTGATTGCATACGTGCCATTTACAAGTTGCTCTCATGGACCACAAAATAAGAAAAAAAGTTATGGAATATAGCAACAACAGGGGTTGCAGTGGCTCAGTGGTTAAAGACTCTGAGCTTGTCAGATGGAAAACTGACAGCCCAGGTTCGAGACCAGAGTGCCATGCATCTGGGTGAATTCCGGTTACTTGCTCCAGCTCATACCCACCAAGCAGTTTGAAAGCATGCAAATGCAAATAGAGAAATAGGTACCACTTCGGTGGGAAGGTAACAGCATTCCGTGTGATTTGCTGTATAGTCATGCCATATGACTATAGAAATGTCTTTGGACAACACTAGTTCCCTCTAAGAATCACAGAGGAGCACTGCCCCCTAGAGTCAGACAGCACTTTTACCTTTATAGCAACAATGGGCCTCAGCATGACCAAGGTAACTCCGGTGCTGCTGTTTGGGCCCTTTGCTACTTCTCTCTATTGCCACTTTCTGAATGGTCATAGGAGGGATTTGATCCTGAATCCTAAATACATCAGCAATATCAGAGTTGATTAATTATTGTTGCACAAATACTTATCATTGATTAGTTTTCCTTTATTCTGGGAAATTTGTTTTTCATTTTTTCATATTATTATATGTAAAAGAATTTTAAAGCCACAACTAGTAATAAGCATTGTAGTTATTGTGGTCTAGAAATTACATTTAGGACTCATCTTCCATGCTTTTACTATGACACTCAGAATAGGAAGAGTGAAAGTTTATGTGAATCTTCGGATAATATAAACATTAGGCAGATTACTCATTGGTACATAGCAATTATGTGGTGACATATAAGTGAAATAATTATTTTATTATTTTTGCATTGACTGTGAAAAAGAAACAAATAATTCCTTTGGGCATCTCCATTGGTACCAACATTCTTTCTTGTTTAAGGGGGCAAATCTTTATGTTCAATCAGCAGAACAAACTTATTATTTTCCTTGATGGTCTCCGTTAATGTATTTACTAAGTAAGACAGAGTATGAAAGGGCAGGTGGAAGATAAAGCAAGTAAACAAGGAAGAACGTTGGTACCAACAGAAGTTATTGCTACCTCACCTGTGCAGGTGTTAGGACCACATTAGTCAAGTAATTAGATCTCAAAAAGCATCCTGCAACAAAACTACAAGTTTTTTGTATCTGAGGGCTTAAAAGTCTTGAGATGGCCTAATGAGATCCCAAGGCCAAACAGAACTTGAGTGCTATAATTCCTTATAGTTCCAGGAGAAAAGAAATACAGAAATTTCCATTTTTTGAACTGCTATAGTGAAATCATTTCTTATGTTAACAGAAGGACAAATATTGTAGATTACTACATATGGTATGATTAAACTTGGGACTAGTTTAGATTAACTGGAATCCCATCAAACCCCACAAGACAGATTCTGTTAATACCCATGAACAAAATAATTAATTCCTAGCTACTGGAATTTGGTTGGGGTGTGCTTATAATGACAACGATTCATTTGTTCATTACCTGCAGAGACTCCAGCAAGCTAGCAGACCAACTATGGATTGGGGTCCTTCCCTGGAGGAGAACAGAACTGGCATGTATGTGGCCACCTTGGCAGGTAGCCAGTCTCCTAAACCTTTGATGGTCCACATGAGAAAATATGGAGGGATAACTAGCTATGAAAACATAGCTTTTCAAATTGATAAAGAGATTGAAGAGGATGAAGAAGAATCTATCATATGAAGAAACAGTCTACCTATTCACATCAGGTGATGGAAGGCAAAGAGATTGTGGGGAATACCCTGACCAACTTTGCACTTTGGCACATCAGTCCAATCAGCAGTCTGTTTCCAGATGCAGCCAAAGATGGCCTATTCAGAATCTTATATCAGTGCATTTGGATGTAAATCCCAATGTTGTTGAGGTTTCTGTTCAATGTGACAAGATGTGCAATGAGCTTGTCTTAGTGCTTTGATGCCTGATGCAGATCACTCATTCATGTTGTCCTTGCTGCTGTCACCAAGAATGGGTTTCCCAAATTCAGAATAAGTATACTGTATGCTAGTTCCTATTGTATTGATCTAGTCTATTTTCTTGTAGTTATATGCTTGTACTTCTTTATCCACAAACTTCCTTGTTCTATAGAAACATAGAAGTTTCTTTATCCAGTGGACCACTTCTCAAAAACCTTCCATTGTTCTATCTTCTGTGGTGTAGTAAATGGTAATTTTGCATAGTGCCTAAGGGAGTTTGAAAGTAGCTTATGGGGTGTATTCCTTATAGAAAGTCGGAGACCTTGAACATGTGTATGAATTGCAAGAAAATATTCAATATCACAGTAAGTCTAAAATTCCAAATCAATAAGTCTAATTTTGAAGTCTAGGATAAATTAAAAGGTATAGAGGAATTGTTTTGGGACAACCATAAAATTCAATGTATAATGTATTCAGTCTTATATTGGGTTGATGTAGATTTCTAGAAGTTAGAAATAACTTACTTAAGGTCTCTTTTTTTCCAAGGATTAACACAGTCCAGGGAACAAATTCATGCCAGTAAAAGAAATATCCGCACTAGAAAAGTTAAACTGACTGAAAAATGTTTTTCACATGAAGATACATTACAAAATAATAATAACTACAACCAACATTTTTAACAATTATTTGTACAGTGACCGGACACATGGTGTCTGTTTATAAAGGGGTTAATTTATACCTATACAGTCTCATAAATTATCTCTGAAAACTGTAGGAATAAGAGTTCAAATTCAAGTACTATGCACATTCATATGATGTTTTAAAGCCAAGGGTCCATACATTCACTATGTATGAAAACTACAGTCTATGATTGTGAATATAGGAAGCTATTTTATATTGAGTCTCAGGTGATATAACTCCATGTGACTTAATGGTATTCTATAAAGCAGTTTCATACAAGGAAAATCACTGATGGAGTACATGGGTTTTTTTTTTTCAAATTCAAAGTGCCATGCTCTCTGAAACCCTGAAGAACTGCTGCCAGTTATTTAGGATTTCAGAGAGCATGGAACTTTGAAAATGCAAAAAATTACGTGCCTCATCAGTGATTTTTCCTGTATGAAATTGCTTTACAAATACCATTAAGACTAGACCACTGTTACCTGTATCAAGTTGAAGTGGCTACAGCAGTTCTAATGGGGGACTTTCCACACCTGGAGATATCAGAATACTTGCCTACAGAGCATTATCCATATTACTTCTTTTCTTTCTAAAAAATGATAGTATCAAAAGTGGAGATGGTTTAAGTTGGCCATATGTAAACTAACATGGAACTGTTATGATGGGCTGGCTGACTGCTCAGATGGATGAACGGATGGACTGACTAATAAAGGAATGATTGCATGGTAGAATATGCTCTTTAATTCATTATGGAAACATGTTGATTTCAACATTTATTTTAAGATGCTGACATTGTCTTGTGCTGAAATCAGCCTTTAATGGGGTGTAAAATTTATACTGTTATCTGGAATACAATCATGCGTTGCACATAAGGTAGAAGAGAAGATCAAACTTACTCTTCAGCATTGTTCATGAGGACAGCCAGCATAAAAGAAAACATCTAACTTGAAATGTTGATATTGCCAACAGTGCCAGTTCTGATAAGATCATTCCTCAAGAAGCATTTTACAGTAAAACCAGGAAATATCTTTGATGAAATATTAGTTTTAAATACATGGAAAGTTACAATGGCACTGAAAAAAGCGAGTTATGGCTATTTCTCACACTTATGACCATTGTAACATCCCCATGATCATGCGATTACAATTCAGACAGTTGGCAACTGATTCATATTTATGACAGTTTCAGTGTCCCAGGGTCATGTGATCATCTTTTGCAACTTTCAGACCAGCAACGTCAATGGGGAAGCCAGATTCCTTTAACAGCCATGTTACTAACTTTAAAACTTTAGTGATTTAGTGGTGAGAAAAGTTGTAAAATGGGGTAAAATTCATTTAACAAATGTCTCACTTAGCAACAGAAATTTTGGTCTCATAAGTTTTGGTCATAAGTCAAGGACTACCTATATAGGTGCTGGGGAATTCTGAAAGTTCAAGTCCAAATGTCAAGTTGCGAAGTTGAGAAACACTGCCTTGATTTGGCCAACTGTATCCTTCACATTCTAACTGTCACTCTTCAACTGCCAAACTGATCTTTTTCTCATCTTAACATCCTGGCCAGAAAACTGAATAATTATATTTTTAATTGGCTTTTTAATTATCAGTTCATATCTGTTGCCCAGCCAAACTCAACCACATTGTACTTTCTTATCTTCCTAATCCTTTTTAAATCACCTGCTTAAACTCCCATGATATGTAAAACCAAGGCACTTTTAATTGTCTTAATACAGACTATAAATGTGTGATCTCTGGCCTATTCATTTGCATTATAGGCTCTCTTAATGGTCACTCTGAATATCCAAAGAAATAAAAATTCAGTGTTTTTTCGCACTTGCAAATAAAAGTAATTCACATTAGCTGAGTAGGGGAAAAATTCTATTAAAATCCTTGAATGCACATATGAATATTTTTCATCAAATATTGGTAAAGGGGGATTTTTTTTAAAAAAGCAAGAGTCAACAATTGTTCACTGAAGACAATTTAAAGAAAGAACCTGATTTTCATATTAACATTTGCTGATATGGTGAAGAAAAATAGACCTTGTACATACCTTTGACCCTCAACATGCAACATGAAACATGCAGTAAAATATTATAAAGTATTCTGTATTGCTATTTTCATTGACAATGAAGACTTTGTTATTAATGCAGCACAATCAATCTTCTTCACAGTTATCCAGTAATATTTGAATAATAGGGATGGTCAAACCACAGTGGGATGTTGGTTTATTAGTGATCATATTTTGTTCTCTCCAGTTTTTAAACATAGGATAATATGCTCCATAAAGTGTAAAATACTGTAAGCTAGGAGGTCCACGCGCCTGATGTATCACACAGAGATGCATCACACATCACACACCCGCCACTCCAGCTTCGTGAAGGGGGAAAACGTCTCAAAACGTCACGTGAAGGCAACATGATGTGGCGAATTTGACACCCGTGCTGTAAGCAAATGAGTGTTCATACTATATTATGGATTAACACTTTATAATAATTCTTTTTAAGAGAACTGGATGCTGATGGTGACTATTTCGCCAATGTGCCAGTGATGTGCCATTGAGTACACTTTTGGTCATGTCCTTTGTATGAAGTAAATTTGTATGTAATAAATGATTCTGATTTGCCTCATGGATGTAGTATTACAATAATCCATCCTAAAATGTACCCTTCTTTTTTTCCAATTTTTAGATTGTCTTGTACAGGTCATGCATATAAATAGATAATTCGGGTCTTGATTACTGTGGATGTGTTATACACTATGCAAAAATAAATAGGATATCAGCCATCTCAGCATGGACAACAGAATAATTTTGATTATTTATTAGCCTCACAAGGAGGAATATGCAAATTACTGAAATCCTCCTGCTGTGTTTGGCTCAATCAGCATAACCATATTGAAACTGACCTTGCATTCATTCATAAGTAGCCACATTCCTAGAAGAAACAAGTAAGGCTTAAGGGCTAGAGGGCAGTCTGGAATACAAGCTCCACCCCACCCCCAGTAGTAGTCACGTTAGGCTTTGGAATTTCCAGCTGAGTTAAAAAGCACAAAATGTGGCAAAGAAGAGGAAAAAAAACCTGACCAAAAAACCTCTCCAAATAATAATTGGAAGTAACTACAGCATATAACATTAATTCAACCATTGAATTTATAACTCAGTCTAGATCAGTGTTGGCGAACCTTTTCAGCACTGAGTGCCAAAACGGGAGCGTGTGTGCGGGGGAGCAGCAGAAACCGGAAGAGCAGCTCCCTGGCATGGATGTGCATGCCGGGAAACTGAGCTTCCAGTTTCTGACATGAGCATGTGCGCTGGTCACTTGGTCTTCCAGTTTCTGGCGTGCATGCACATCCGCGCCAGGGAGCTGCTCTTCCGGTTTCCAGTGCTCCTGCGTGCTTGAAGATGAGCTGGCCGGCGCTTATGTGCATGCTGGAACCTGGAAGAGCATCAGGCAATGGCTGATGTGCCCAGAGAGATGGCTCTGCATCTACTTCTGGCACGTGTGCCGTAGGTTCATCATCATGGATCTAGATCCTATAGCAACATGCTGAATAATCATCTCATTTTTAGAACACAAAGATTTTTCAAAACAGATCACAAACTCATATCCTGGATCCATTTTTTAAAATCAGGAGAATAATTTTCTTTCTTATGTAGAATTATCTTCTTTGCCATAACCCAGGCTCAGTAGAGCTAAGCTCTTCACAAGATCACAAATTCTATGTTTTATTTTATTTATTTATTTATTTTATTTATTTATATTTATATGCCGCCCTTCTCCGGAGACTCAGGGCGGCTTACAATGCGTTAAGCAATAGCCTTCATATTTTTGTATATTTATACTAAGTCAGCTTATTGCCCCCACAAACCGGGTCCTCATTTTACCCACCTTAGAAAGGATGGAAGGCTGAGTCAACCTTGAGCCTGGTGAGATTAGAACTCGCAGTAATTGCAGGCAGCTGGATGTTAAATGCTGCTTTAATAGGAGGCATTAGCCTGCTATGCCACTCAGGCTGCCTAGTTTTAGGCATATAATTGAGATCCTTCCATCATATTTCTCTCCAAGATTATACTACTACATGTAGTAATTTTAAGTTCAAACAAGGCTATACAGATAGTCCTTGACTTACAATCACAATTAAGCCCAAAATTTCTGTTTTCTAACTCAGGCAGTTATTAAATGTGTTTTGTTTCATTTTATGGCCTTTCTTGCCACAGTTGTTAAGTGAATCACCGCAGTTAAGTTAGCAACATGGCTGTTAAGTGAACCTGGAATCTCCATTGACTTTGTTTGTCAGAAGGTTGCAAAAAGTGATCACATGACCCCAGGATACTGCAACTGTCATAAATACCAACCAAGCATCTGCCAAGCATCTGAATTTTGATCACATGCCCATGGGGCTGTTGCAACAGTCATAAGTATGAAAAATGGCCATAAGTCACTTTTTTTCATTGCTGTTGTAACTTCAAACAGTCACTAAATGAACTGTGGTAAGTCAAGGACTGTAAGAAAACCAAATTATATGGTTTATTGAATCTTTTAATTTCTTACCGCCAGCATAAGAAATCTACTCTTCATCACTTTTTAAATATTCCTTCAGATGCAAACTATATGTTTCAGAATATTAGGGAATGGAGTAAAATTGAAACTTTTGCCATGGCTATGTTTTTGATTTTCTTCTGACATGGGAATTCTATTACTTAAAAAGTATCACTAGAAATACAGTCTGGTCCCAAAACCATTTTCAGTAGTGGCCAAAATTGTGAAAACCTTTTGGGAAAAGTGTATTTTTGAGCTTTGATGGATAATAACATCACTTTTTTTGGAGTTTCAAGATAATCATATTCCACTTCTGGAATGCCCTGGGAATAGCCCAGACCTTAACCCAATTGAAAATCTATGGAGCCAACTAAAGAAACTTGTTAGTCAGAAGCGACCCAGCAATAAATCCCAGTTAATAGAAGCAATCATTCAATTTTGATTTCACATTATAACAGCTACAGAACTAAAAAACTTGATTCACTCCATGGGAAGACGTTGTAAGGCCATAATTCATGCTAAAGGTTACCCAACTAAGTATTAACTGACGTGATAATTTTTGTATATCTTGTTTTTTCTATGGTGATGTTTTTTGTATAACTTGTTTTTTCTACGTGTTTTACTTTTCTTCTTTATACTGTAACTGCTATTCTAATAGCAAATCCTTCATAAAAGCTATTGCATTGCATTGTTGAATTATCTTTCCATTGATATATAATTTTATGGTATTACTCCAAAAAAAAAAAAGTGATGTTATTAGATGTTAGTTTTAGAAAATACATTTTTCCCAAAAGGTTTCCACAATTTTGGCCACCACTGTAAAGGAAATAATGCAATTGCAAACAACAGTTTTTGGTTATCTCTTCAATGCTTGTATCAGTGGTGACCAAACAGAAAACCATAGCTATTGCCCCATAGCTGGGGCTAAATTAGGAATTTACTGCTAAGTTATTTAAGAAAAAGAAATATTCTATTATAAGAGCTTGAACATAGGATAAAGATTCAGCACTTTAAACACGCTCTGTACTTTTTTATACATTTGCAGAACAATGTTAAAGATGACTTCTAAAATGATAGTATTGGGAGGGATAAAAGGAGGAAGAAGGACACATATTTTCCCAGGGTGAGGGAGAAAGAGGTCAAGAGGACATTAACTTTTCTCACTGAATTGCAGCAAATATCAGCTTTGTGAAATGAAGGTAGAAAGCTTTGAAGTGCTAGTTGTGAGTGGACAGCAATTTGAATGCTGATGGTAGGACTGGCCCCTCATACATACATTGCAGAATATTCCTTGTCTGCTTCTTTCACCTCCCACCTTGGAGCAGGTGTTCTAAGAATACATATTCACAACCCAAATTTATTCAGATAGTTTAACCCATCCTGGTTATGGGATTGTTAAATACATGCTGATCAGGTCTGTCCTTGTTTCAGGAAACTGAAATCATATATAGACCATGTAAGGGGAAAAAAAACTCTGAAGAAATATACCTTCCTTTCTGGTTATTTAACTGGATGGACAAAGTTGGAAATAGAAGAAAAATTCTTATATGTTTTCTGCTTATCTCCTTTGTAAAAGAGATGATGAATGATAATAACATCAAATAGAACAGCATGTTAAAATGAAGCTCCTGTGTTTAAGAGGATGTTGATCAATTTTGTAAAGTATTTTCAGGAAGATTTGAGATTTAAATACTGAATATAAGTTTTGTGTAGGGGAGAGATAAAGATCTCATATTTATCTATCTGCATCATTATTTGTAGATTTAAGGAGAATGACTATTTGCTTTAATAGCCAAATAATATTCTATTTCTGAAACGTTCTGTTAAAAATATGATTCAATATTTAATGTCTCCTTCCTTCCTTCCTTCCTTCCTTCCTTCCTTCCTTCCTTCCTTCCTTCTTTCTAATTGTACATTGCCTTGGATAAAAAATATTCAAAGTTTTGTTTGTATCAACAATTTGGCTTTGTTTTTGCCTGAGTCAAGCAATTTGTGCTTTGCTTTGTGTATACTTAGGCTTTCAGCTTTGCAATGCACACACTTTTCAGTATGTCAAGGCTTCCCATTGGGTAAAAATTCTGTAAACCAGTTCTTTGGGACCTCAATATTGGCAGTATAATAATTGACTCCAGGTGCAAGTGCTAGTATGAGACATTTCCCAGATGCCACTGCTATTTTGCTTCTAGGCTAAAAGAGAACGAATACAAAATTGTTCTAAATGTTCCCCATAGTTAAATATGACTTCCCTGCAGGGGTGAAATCCAGCAGGTTCTGACAGGTTCTGGAGAACCGGTAGCGGAAATTTTGAGTAGTTCAGAGAACCAGTAAATACCACCTCTAACTGACCCCGCCCCCATCTATTCTCTGTCTCCCAAGTCCCAGCTGATCGGGAGGAAATGAGGATTTTACAATATCCTTCTTCTGAAGTGGGGAGGAAATGGAGATTTTGCAGTATCCTTCCCCTGCCATGTCCACTAAGCCACACCATGCCCACCAAGCCAAGCTCAAAGAACCGGTAGTAAAAAAAATTGGATTTCACCACTGCTTCCCTGGTATCCACCACATGTAACATAGAATTCCTGCGCTCCACCATGCCACTATCCATTGGACTTATAATAGATATTCAAGATAGTGTAAAGACAATATATCTTGTCTATATCTTCCCAAAGAAGCTCAATGTGCATGAAAAACTAATAGCCTTCCTATCTTGCTGTATCATAGAAATAACACACACACACAAAACAAAAACCCATGTTTCAACGTGACCTTCTTTAAAGAGATAGATGGCTTTCCCTTTCCTTCTGGTAAATCAGGGTCATCAGGCAGCTCAGTTCCATACAAGGTTAGGCAAACTAAAACATTCAGTAGCCTTAATTGCAACTAATACAAACATCCCAACGTAAAGGATGGAAAGAGATCACAGCTACCACAGAATAATGGTTAGGATGTTAGAATAGAATAGAATAGAATAGAATAGAATAGAATAGAATAGAATAGAATAGAATAGAATAGAATAGAACAGAACAGAACAGAACAGAACAGAACAGAACAGAACAGAACAGAACAGAATAGAATAGAATTTTTTATTGGCCAAGTGTGATTGGACACACAAGGAATTTGTCTTGGTGCATATGCTCTCAGTGTACATAAAGAGAAAAGATACATTGGACAGTGGAGATGTAGGATCATACCTCCCAAGCCTAAAGGAAGTAGAGTCAGTGGAAGCATGGGAAAATTCAGTGTTTAAAAACTTATGATTTCTTTAAAAATTCACAAGTTGTATCCTGGACTTTGTATTTTCTTTTGCAATTTCTCTAGCAATTATATTTCCATCATGATGACTTCATGCAAGCATCTCTAAGAGTGTAAGCTCTGTGTAAGATTCCATGAATAAAGCAAGGTGATTCCATGTAAAAAGCATCCCTAAAACAGAGTCACTAAAATAAACGAGTCTGCTTTTATTAATAAATTGAAAGAAAGAGAAGCAACCTCATGTGAAAATTGCAATAATTACATTTAATCTTTTATGTACAGAACTGCTTTCTTCAAATTCTACATTATTTGGGGGTGTTTCGTGATTTTATTAAGGCGAACAAAACAGGCCATTGGGACTAAGCAGCAACTAGGAAATGAAGGAAGAGCACAGGCTTTAGTAACGATTTGTTCTTTAGTTTATCTTCCTTTGAAAAGCTGTGGGACAGTTAAGCTCTCCAGAGAAGCCTGGGGGTTTGGGGCGTCCCCATTTATTGAAAAACAACAACAACAACCAAAAGAGCACCACAGAGCTGGGTTTTCTGTGCTGGGGAGAATGAGCATGAATTTAAACAGCAACTGGCTGCTGTATTATAGGTGACCTGAACAAAAAGGCAAAAGAGAAGAAGTGGTGGAAAAATGGACATTGCCTTTTGGGAAATAACACATTGAAACTGCCTTTCCCCCTCCCTTTCTCCCTTCTGTTTGCTTCTGCTTTTGCTCACCCAATGCCCTTTTCCTTCTCCCAGTAGGATAGCTCTGCCTTTTTTTAAAAAAAATATGAACTTTAAGATGTACAATGCTGCCTTCAGATCTTCTTTTCTCAAAATGACAGGAAACAAGTACCAAAGTATTGCTAGTTGTACTGCTGAAAGTGACATTATAGAAGGAGCTTTTTGGGAAGATAAAAGGGGCTTTTGGGCAGGGGTGCTATTCAGCAGGTTCTGACAGGTTCTGGAGAACCAGTAATGGAAATTTTGAGTAGTTTGGAGAACCGGCAAATACTACCTCTGGCTGGCCCCAGAGTGGGATGGGAATGGAGATTTTGCAATATCCTTCCCGCAGGAGTGGGGAGGGAATGGGGATTTTGATGTATCCTTCCCCTGGAGTGGGGTGGGAATGGAGATTTTGAGTATCCGTACCCTACCACACCCACCAAGCCACGCCCACAGAACCGGTAGTAAAAAAAATTGAATTCCACCACTGCTTTTGGGATTTCAGGTTGCTTGCCCAAATCACAGGAAGAATTCAACTTTAATCTGAACTGAAGTATCTCTAATGGTATAGAAGGACTGTATATAGCCGTGATGGCGAACCTATGGCACGGGTGCCACAGGTGGCACGCGAAGCCATATCGGTGGGCACGCGAGCTCAGCTCTGGCACGCATGTATGCGCCACCCAGCTGATTTTCAGGCCTTCTGGGCCCACCAGAAGTCAGGAAACACACTGTTTCCAGTCTCCGGAGGGCCTCTGGGGGGTGGGGGAGGCCATTTTTGCCCTCCCCAGGCTCCTAGAAAGGCTCTGGAGCCTGAGGAGAGCAAAAAATGGGCCTATCGGACTGACCGTGCCATCTCATGCCAAAAGTGGGGGGAGCATGGGGGGGCGGGGCGCATAGAATTATGGATGTGGGCACGCATGCATGTGACCCCACCGCGCTCCCCCCGCTTTTGGCACACGATGGCAAAAAGGTTAGCCATCACTGGTATATAGGAATGTCTTCCTTTCCAGCTTCCCCAATGTACTTGATTAAGCAGAGTCCTTCTGATAAGAGTCCTCTCATTGGAGAGGACAAATTTAAAGCAAAACGAATTCATTGTTTTTTCAAATACTTATTTTGTATCACTTTCTGATACAAAGCTCGTCAATTCCTTAGCAGATATTTCCTGCAAAAGGCCTGATTTATTTATTTATTTATTTATTTATTGGTTCAATTTATATGCCGCCCTTCTCCGGAGACTCAGGGCGGCTTACAATGCATTAAGCAATAGCCTTCATACTTTTGTATATACCTGCTTAGTAGGGCTTTCAGGGCCCCCTAAGCGGTGTTCTTTTTTATACAAAGTCAGCTTATTGCCCCCACAATCCGGGTCCTCATTTTACCTACCTCAGAAGGATGGAAGGCTGAGTCAACCTTGATTGAGCTATTCCTTGCAGGACTCAATGAATCACCATGAAATTATCAGATATGAGGATGATGTACCATAAAACATTTAGATGCCTATCAGTCAAAAATAAAACAAGACAATAAAATGATTTAAAAGTATAAATTGAAGCTAATCATTAATGAAAAAAGTGCAGGCTAAAAAGAGATTGCAAGAAACGTATAGCGATAAGATGCCCTAAAATGTTCATAGGGGAACTCAAATGCAAGTGAAGGGACTCAAAAGGCAGGAAGAATAAAAGTCCTTGCCAAATGTCCTTCCAAATAGCCAAATAGACGCCAAATTGATCTCTTTGATTGTGGTGCTTTTATGAAAACTCTTCTTTCTGATCAGTCATACGTTTATATCTCACCATGGAAAGGGAACTGGGGTAGAGTGTGAGACAGTTAAAATTAGTCAACCTGACAACGGGTCTATGTAATTGTATTTTATTTTCCATTACAGAGCTTAGAAAAAGAAGCTGTCTTAACATTATTTCATTGGAAAAGCAGCTAGCTGCATTCTTCGCTTTCCTAATCAGATTCGCCAGCAGGCCATTAGCTCTACAAATGAAAGAGATATCCTGAAAAAGAGATATCCTTTTCTCTTTCTCTTTCAGATTCCAGCCCACCCTTAGCTTATCCAGGGCCAGGCTTTTCAAAAAGTTTTGCAAGCTACCAAGCAATGAGTTAATCATTATAAAGCATACCATAAATGTAGTTTATGGAAAGTTACATCCAGGGTGGGGGATGGGAAGAAGAGGGATTTGCAATAAAGATTTATTATTACAATTAATGACTTGCTCTAACCTTGACACTATTTGCCCAAGGAGAGGCTACTTTACTGCCCAAATTGCCTTTGACTGGGTGAAAGCCGAGGAACCACACTGATTTCAGAATCTTGGTAGAGAGGAAAATAATTGGTTATGTAAAAGTAGCTTATGAGCAGCAATGCTTTTGCCTGGTTGTTGAACAGAATGATTAGGCACACTGGGTAAAGGGTATTGATTTGGTAGACATTTTTCTATGTTTCACAATATTCTTGTTAGGGGATATCTAACACAAAAGTTCAAGTGAGTAGGGAAATCCTTGCAAGGAAAGGCTAAGCGATGGCTTAAACGGGTCTTGCCATGAGTCCATACTTTTGAATTCACATTTACAAAATGCTGACCCATAACATAGAAGACATGACAATAAATGCTCAGTCTTATTATTATTTTGAAGGATGAATTGAAACATGAATTCTCTTCTAAATTTTGGCTCCTAGTTAAATTCTTGGTAGAAAGGCTACCTATAGACGTGAAAGAAAGAGTGGATGGATGGATGGATGAAGGGGAATTCATGATTGCATAAATAAATAGTTTGTGAATGCCAAACTACTTATGGATGGATGAGGGAGTGGAACTCTACTTTTTAGTTTATCCCAGCTGTACATCTCCACCCCAGACCACCCCAACGATGCCCTTGAAGTGATGTCCCGGTGCCTGGAGGCCATGCGGATCTGGATGGGGAGGAACAGGCTCAGACTCAATCCATCCAAGACCGAGTGGCTGTGGTTTCCGACGTCCCGATATAGTCAGCTGGTGCCATCGCTGATATCGGGGGCGAATTATTGGCCCCCGTGGAGAGGGCACGCAACTTGGGCGTCCTCCTGGACTCACGGCTGTCTTTAGAAGAGCACTTGACGGCTGTGACCAGGAGGATTTTTCATCAGGTTCGCCTGATTCACCAGTTGCATCCCTTTCTGGATAGGGACTCCTTACTCACGGTCACTCATGCTCTTGTTACCTCCCGCCTGGACTACTGCAGTGCTCTCTACATGGGGCTCCCCCTGAGGAGCACCCGGAGGCTCCAGCTGGCGCAGAGTGCGGCCGCGCGGGTGGTGATGGGAGCGACTTGGCGCTCTCATGTGATACCTCTCCTACGCGAGCTGCACTGGCTTCCAGTGGTCTTCCAGGTGCGCTTCAAGGTATTGGTTACCACCTTTAAAGCGCTCCGTGGCTTAGGGCCCGGATACTTGCGGGACCGCCTACTACCACCAATAGCCTCCCACCGACCGGTACGCTCCCATAGAGAGGGGCTCCTCTGGGTGCCGTCGGCCAAACAATGTCGACTGGTGACCCCCAGGGATAGAGCCTTCTCTGTGGGGGCACCCACTATCTGGAACGAGCTCCCCCCCGGAGATTAGGAGGATCCCGGATCTTCGTGCTTTCCGCCGTGAGTTAAAAACCTTTCTGTTCCACCAGGCGGGCCTGGCCTAATTTTCTCCCTTTTCGTAAAAACAATTTTATAATTTTTAATATCTAAATTTGGGGGTTGAATTTTTAAAACTGGGATTTTAAAGAGTTGTGGCTATTGTTTAATCTGATTTTATTTGCTTTTAAATTTTGTATACATGTTTTTATTTTTGCCTGTTCACCGCCCTGAGTCCCTTCGGGGAGAAGGGCGGTATATAAATATAATAAATAATAATAATTCTAGGCTTTTGTTTTTATTATGTTTCCTTATTGAATAATAGGGGTATCTTGGATATTAACAATCTATTTGATCTTTGTTCTTACCTACAACTAATAGCTAGAGTGCAAACATAATTAGGAACTAATACTTTGGGGTTTTATGATTTTATGCCTGCATGGCTGGATAGACATAGCCATAAGAGAGAGACTGGCCAAGCCAGGAGGAGTCAAGTGAGGAATTAGTCTGGAATCCCTAGGTGGGCACAAAAGCGCAAAGTCTGACCTCCCTTGAATGCCATTGAACCTTATCTAGTTTTATCCAGGTGCAAAATATCAGTCTGAGAAGATTCATGTGTATAGGGTTGAGCAATAAAATAGTTAATTGAACTCTACATGTGTGGATCTGGTTGTTTGTGCTTTGTAATTAAGAGGTACAGTTCATCTTCAACTTATGGCCACAACTGAAACCAAAATTTCAATATCTAAGTGAGAAATTTGTTAAGTGAGTTTTGTCCCATTTTAAGACCTTTCTTGCCACAGTTGGTAAGTGAATCACTGAAGTTGTTACGATAGTAACATGATTGTTAAGTGAATCTGCTTCCCCATTGACTTTGGATGTCAGAAGGTCACAGCAAGTGAGCGCATGACTCCGGGATACTGCAACCATCATAAATATGAGTCAGTTGCCAAGCGTTTGAATTTTAATCACATGACCATGGGGACGCCAGAATAGTCGTAAAATGTGAAAAATAGTCATAAACCACTTTTTTCAATGCCATTGTAACTGTGAATGGTCACTAAACAAACTGTTGTAAATTGAGGGCTATCTATATTTGTGATAAAGCAGAGCATCTGAATGCTTCTTACTTTAATTTGGATAACTTTGTGTAATTTGATTGCATAATACAGTAGAAATACAAAGTTCTGTGGCCTTCTTTAATTCTATCCTATTTTGCAGGGAATACATCATGTGTAGAGAAAGATAAATGTAAACCAGATTACATTAATGTATTATTTCTTCACTGCCTTTATATCTTATCTTTCCCTTGTGTGGCATATTGTGTGGGGTTTCTCTTATTTTATCCCTACAACAATGAACCTATGAGATATATAACCAGTAGGCTTTGTGTTCAAATGGTGCCTTAAACCAATATTTTAAACCAATATACTATATAACATTGAGGGATCTAGCAGTCATTTCAGTGTTTCAAGCTATGAAGATTAGAACCATAATAACGAATGGTAGCCTAGCGTTCCAAGAAGCCCTTCTAGTTCTTATGAGTTCTTATGCATCTCCCAGAAATGCTTAATGACATAATCCAAGTTTACTTTTCTTAGCTACCAACCCAACGTCAGAGTTAGAAAGGGATATATTATTGTTCTTGTAGAAATTCTACTTAATGAATTCCTCACACAATTCCTTCTAGTAATATATTTGTGTGCTTTCTGGACATTTTCATCTATGGAGAATTCACCGTATTGGTCAATCAATAGCTCAGCTTTAGTAATAATGTACCTGAGCCAGCTAGCCTTCCTTCTAGAATGGTCACTTGTCATTGCAGGAAATATAGGCACTAATGAGAGAGGCTGAATAATTAAACAAGACAGAAATAAACATATAAATTAATGAATTATCATATCAATTTAAGAAATGCAATCACTAGCACTATTATAACCCGTAAGATTGGCAGATACTTCCATTTTCTAGTGATTAAACATAATGATCAGAATGCTAAAAAAAATTAACCTAAAAGTCAGGCTTGAATCTTAGTAACTACATGCAGTTTGCTAGTTCTGTACTACTGTACTACTATTTAGACTTTGCATTGCCTTTTAATGAATATTTTATATTCTATATTTTTGTTGTATTCCAACTACAAAAGTAGTTTTTCCCCAACCCAGTACCCTTCCACAGTGTTGGACTGCTACATCTTCCATCAAGTTAGAAAATATGAGCTAAAGCAAATAAAAAAGTAAGGTTCTACATTTAGGGAAGAAAAACAAAATGCACAGGTACAGTATATGTGGTACCTTGCTCAATAGTAGTAACTGTGAGAGGGATCTTGGAGTCCTAGTGGACAACCATTTAGATATGAGCCAGCAGTGTGTAGCAGCTGCCAAAAAAGCCAACAGAGTTCTAGGCTGCATAAACAGAGGGATAGAATTAAGATCATATGAAGTGTTAATACCACTTTATAATGCCTTGGTAAGGCCACACTTGGAATACTGCATTCAGTTTTGGTTACCACAATGTAAAAATGATGCTGAGACTCTAGAAAGAGTGCAGAGAAGAGCAACAAAGATGATTAGGGGACTGGAGGCTAAAACATATGAAGAAAGGTTGCAGGAACTGGGTATGTCTAATTTAATGAAAAGAAGGACTAGGGGAGACATGATAGCAGTGTTCCAATATCTCAGGGGCTGCCACTAAGAAGAGGAAGTCAAGCTATTCTTCAAAGCACCTGAGTGCAGGATAAGAAGCAATGAATGGAAACTAATTAAGGAGAGAAGCAACTTAGAATGAAGGAGAATTTTCCTGACAGTTAGAACAATTAATCAGTGGAACAACTTGCTTCCAGAAGTTGTGAATGCTCCAACACTGGCAGTTTTTAAGAAGATGTTGGATAACCATTTCTCTGAAGTGGTGTAGGATTTTCTGCCTAAGCAGGGGGTTGGACTAGAAGATCTCCAAGGTCCCTTACAACTCTGTTATTCTAGCTCCTTTTCAGACTGTAGGGAGCATGGTCTTTTACAAAGGATCTTGGTCACTTTATGTTTGTGTTGGCACCATTAATTGATATTAATGCTGGGCATGGAAGGAAAATGTAAAAACAACTCTATTCCACAGGTTGCTATAAAACTTTAGCCACTATTCATTGTGCGAATTCTTGCAGTTTTGTTTAAGGATTGAAAAATATGTTTGAACAGTTTGCAAACTAATTATTTGAGTATTAGAAATGTTAATTTAAACTATTTGTTGTAGTTACAGAATGTCACCCTAATTAAAAAAAACTGATAGATAGTTATCGGGATCCTTATTTTGCAGATATGAAAGCTGAGGCTAAAAGCTTGCAAAAGGTTACTAACAATGTCTCTAAATCAGTGGTTTCTCACATTGCCCGACATTTTGTAGCTACTTTCTTTCTTTACCAATGTTTCAGTACCATAGTAAAGTAGAAGAAGAAAAGGCAAGAAGAAGTGCCAGGAAAACGGAGTATTACAAATCTAGGTTGACCTTATCTGGATCCCTCATAAAAGTCTCTGAGTGAGGCAGGGCAATGCCTTATCTGTGAGCGTTTCTAGTAAGTTCACCACTGAGGTGAAATGTGAGACTGTCCTGGTACACAGTTGAGTTTCTCTTAACCCTTCTGTTTCACAAGAGCCTTGCGCTACAAGGCTGTTGTTCTTCCTAGAGAAACTCTTCTGAGGAGGTCACACCGATGGAGAAATAACCAAGCCTGTCCCTCCATTGATGAACTTCTGAAGTACCTTCTAAATATGGAAACCTGAAATTCAACTGAAGATATCATACTAAAAAAACATATAACAGAATTGGATTTTTAGAAAAGAATGTATTTTGGAAGGGAATATGTATTTTCAGACACTGCTAGATAGGCCAAAAATCATGAAACCCATCAGATATGGGGAAAGTTGCCTTTCAGATCCACCTCTTTCCAACATTTTATGTGCAAATCAGTGCATGTGGGTTTTGTGAGGAAAAATTTCTTTACCGCATAACTGCCGGGGAACAGAAAGGTAAATTGAGGCTAAAGTGATAAATCAATGATAACATGAGAAATTCTCATGGGAATAAATAAAGCAGCTGCTTTCGACAGATCTAACATTTCTTTCTGGTTCACAGAAGAGGCATCTATAGGCAATTTACAGAGTTGTGAACTTCTATCAAACGAAGGTATTTTTGTATGTCACTATAGGTAACCCTCGATGGACGACCACAATTGAGCCCAACAATTTCTGTTGCTAAGTGAGACATTTGTTAAGTGAAATTTACCCTATTTTACAACTCTTCTTGCCATATTTGTTAAGTGAATCACTGCAGTTGTTAAATTAGTTGCATGGCTGTTAAGTAAATCTGGTTTTCCCATTGACTTTGCTTGTCAATCACATGACTCCAGGACACTGCAAACATCATAAATATGTGTCGGTTACCAAATTTCTGAATTTTGATCATGTGACCACAGGGACACCGCAACAGTCATAAATCTGAAAAATGGTAATAATTTAAGAGCCGCTGTGGCGCAGTGGGTAGAATGCAGTACTGCAAGAGACTCCTGCTGACTGCCGACTGACTGCAATTTGGCAGTTCAAATCTCACCAGGTTGACTCGGCCTTCCATCCTTCCGAGGTGGGTAAAATGAGGACCCAGATTGTTGGGGGAAAGATGATGACTCTGTAAACTGCTTAGAGAGGGCTGTAAGAGCACTGTGAAGTGGTATTAAGTCTAAGTGCTATTGCTATAAGCCACTTTTTTCAGCGCTAGTTTAACTTCTAATGGCCATTAAATGAACTATTATAAGTCCAGGACTTCCTGTAATGTGCTATGGAGAAGCAATCAACAGAAAGATGCATGTTCTGCCCAAGCTCTCCTGATTTTTTTACTTATGGTTTTGAGACAATTTCATGAAAACCACTGAAAGAAAAAACAAACTAAAACAAATCATACTATTAATAGTTACATATACTGACATAAAAGCAAGAGCAACTCTGGGGAAAAGTAACCATGTAATGGTGGAGGCTTTTTTATCTTTTTAAAGGGTACTAAAACAGAGAATAAGTAAACATGTAATTTGGACATTTTCAAAAAAGATTTCAGTAAACCTGAAGCAACTATAAATCCTCTGACCCATTTGGAACAATTACTTTATTACGGCTTGAATGGAAACACATAATCTGTCTGCTCTTCCTGAAAGTAGCCTGACCTTTTTTCCAGTTTCCACACCAGCCTGAGAAAGGTTGAGTTCCTTTCATAAAGAGAAGAGCCGTGCTGTCTTTGTGCAAGATCTTAAGATATTTTTCCGAATGAAATTTGAAGTGTGTGCAGTCTAGAGCCCTAGTCTTGATGATGTCAATGGAAAGGATCATCATTATTATTTATTCGCTGCCTTTATATCTTATCTTTTCCTTGTGTGACATATTGTATGGGTTTTCCCTCATTTCATTCCTACAACAATGAACCTATAAGACGGGGTGTCGAACTCAATTTCATTGAGGGCCACATCAGGGCTGTGTTTGACCTTGGGGGCAGGGTGGGTGTGGCCAGGGTGGGTGAGGCCAGCTTGACATCACTTGTGTTGGGGGTGTCTGTGGTGGCCCAAGCGCTCAGCCAGCGAAAACGAGCTCCAGGGCTCCATTTTCAGCTGTGACGGCCTCCTGCCGTACTCTGCCAGTAAAAATGGAGCTCTGTTTTCATTGGCAGAGGGTGGCAGGAGGCCGTCACAGCTGAAAAGGGAGCCTGGGAGGGCCAAATGTGGCCCTCCTGAGCTCCGTTTTCACTGGCAGAGACACCGCAGGCTGGTCCTTTGCTGTTTCTAGGGTGGCCCCATGGGCCAGATCTAAACACCTCACAGACTGGATCCAGCCCCCGGGCCTTGAGTTTGACACCCCTGCTATAAGATATATGACCAGTAGGCTTTGTGTTCAAATGGTGCTTTAAACCAATAGTTTAACCAATATACTATATAACAGTGATGGCAAATCTTTCTTTCCTCAGGTGCCGAAAGCATGTGTGCATGCCCACACCCATAATTCAATGCCCCCATGTGCCCCTCCCCCCTGCTCATGCACACACAACCCCCCTGCGCTGCTCCCCCGTACATCACCCCTCCCCCGTGCTCCCTGTGCACAACCCCCGTGTCCCATTTTGGGCCTAGCAGGCCTCTCTGAAGCCTCTGGAAGCCGGAAACGGCCCATTTCCCAATTTCCAGTAAGCCTGGTAGGCCCGGTTTTAACCCTCCCCAGGCTACAGAGGCTTTCCTGGAGCTTGGGGTGTGTGTGTGAAAACGGCCTCCCCCACCCCTGGAGACCCTCCAGAGGCAGTAAATGCCCTCCCAGAGACTCCATGTGAGCCTTGGCATCCAAAACAGGCCACATGGAGACTCCTGGGAGGGGAGGGTGGCATGGGCAGGGCCAGATAAAAATCAGATGGCCGGTGCGTGCATGCACTCTGGAGCCGAGCTACGGCAATGGCTCGCATGCCCATAGGTACAGCTCCGCGTGCCACTTGTGGCACACGTGCCATAGGTTTGCCATCATCGCTATATAACATTGAGGGATCCAGCAGTCATTTCAGTGTTTCAAGCTATGAAGATTAGAATCATAATAATGCAAACTAATGGTAGCCTAGCATTCCAATAAGCCTTTCTAGTTCTTATGAGTTCTTATGCAGTTGTAGAAAGGAACATGAACATCTGCCAGAAATGCTTAATGACACAATCCAAGTTTACTTTTCTTAGCCACCAACCCCAACATTAAAGTTAGAAAAGGTTATTGTAGAAATTCTACTTAATGAATTCCTCACATGATTCCTTCTAGTAATATACTTATGTGCTTTCTGGATATTTTCATCTATGAGGAATTCACTGCATTGGTCAATCAATAGGTCATATTTAGTAATAATGCACCTAGTCTTGATGATGTCAGTGAAAAGGCTCGTCATACATTTGGGGAGATGAAAACATATATTAGGAGATGGAGAATCCATCTCAATTATGGACCCTGAGCTTTAAATAAACCAAACCTTTGGGAGTCTTCTCTAGACTAAATTACACTAGCATACATTGCGGGGTGTGTGTGTGTGTTATCCAGTATATTCCTGGTAATTATGGCATTTTCAGAGCCACTTGTTCAATTAATGTCATGGCCTCCTTGGAAATTATGGCAATGCAGTTGGCACTGCCAGTTTTCTTTTCAATGACACAACCCAACCCAGTAAATATCAAACCTTAATTATACACCCCAACATTGCTTCTATTAATGAAGCACGTAATTGTTTCTGGTAGAGGTTGAAGGGAGAGCACAAACTAAGCCCAGATCTGTTTTGCCTCACTAGCACAAACTTTTATTCCATAATGAGTCCCGAAGATTCTGCATGCACATTTATATCTATCAGTTGATAATCTGCAGCAAGCCAGCTATCAGAGTCTAAGATCAAATTCAGGCACAGATTCTGAACAAATTTCTAAAACTGAAGTGGCTTACAAAATCTAATACCTTCCTTCTACAATCCTGTTTGAGCAGGATTAATCCCTAGAACTGAATCAGTCTTAATATTTATCTCTGATGCAACTAACAGTAGCTGTAATCAGCATTTCCTATTTTCATTCCAGATCAGATTGAGCTCTCTAACTGAAATCCTGACTATGAAAACTACAGTGAATATCTCATTATCATAATATACTGTGCAATGCTAAGTATGTTTAGCTGCTTGATAATTTTTATTAGTTCAGAAGCATTTATAGGATTACAGCCTGGAAATGCTATAGAGATAGCATAAATAGCAACATTCATAAAGTTATCAGGCTCTCAACGGAAGTGGAGAATCGGCTTCAATGTTTTGCGGCATCTGGAAGTTTGTCTCCAGCATCCAGACAAAGTTTGTCTTCCAGACTTTGGCCCTTGGTACAGTGAGCTGGAACATGGACAGTTAAAGGACAGAGTGTGCTATGATAACAGTGAGAAACAACACAAAAAATAATCATATTGTGAGTTACTCTAGGTTATTGTGATATGTCAGCAGGAACTGAAACTATGGGGAAATGGACAATTTAAAAGGGTAGTTTATTTATTGACGAATCTCTTGAAATTGCCACTTTTAATTCAAGTTTGCATTCTTGATTCTTTCACTTTATTTTTAAAACCTAATTATAAGATCAATCAAGCTGAGAGCATGGTAGGATCATGAGGTGGGATAATGGGATGTCAACACAGATCTAGGTCTGCTCCCTGCACCATACTGGCTACAGCAAACCAGATCAGGGTAAATATACTGGAAACGTTTTTTTTAAAAAATTTGATTTATATGCCACCCTTCTCCGGAGACTCAGGGCGGCTTACAATGCGTTAAGCAATAGCCTTCATATTTTTGTATATTTATACAAAGTCAGCTTATTGCCCTCACAAACTGGGTCCTCATTTAACCTACCTTAGAAAGGATGGAAGGCTGAGTCAACCTTGAGCCTGGTGAGATTCGAACTTACAGTAATTGCAGACAGCTGGTTTAAATCACTATGCTTTTAGTCTGCTGAGCTAAACCAGGCTCAAACTTTGATTGATATAGGCTTCTTCCAGTAGAAACATAAACACCGTAAAATCAGTTGAACTAATATACTTTACTCTACTTCCATGTTTGAAGCACCGAAGCACTTTCACGGTGAAAAGATCATCTGGTGACATCACCATTGATGCCCAGTTGAGGGCTCCTCTCATGTCCCCATTAACGAGCCCACTGAAGTAGTACTTATTTATCTACTTGTGTTTGCACACTTTCAAACTGCTAGGTTGGCAGGAGCTGGACCCAATGACAGGAGCTCATTCCATCACACAGCAGCACTTCGGCTTCGAATGCAGGCTTGCAAATTGTCCTAACCCAGTGTCCTAACCATGTGAGCCACTGTGCTCCTTGCTAGCTGTATAGCAAGAAGACTTTTGGTATTAGTTTTTCCCAAGGTCAGAAATTGGGGGTGAAGCTGGTCCCACATCTGTGATAGTTATTCTTGGTTCTTGACTTGGGTATCCTCCTGGCCTCCGGGTTCCTGCTAAAGCAGCAGATGGAAGCTACAGACTAGGGAGGTCTTTTGCTCAGTTTCCACTGTGGCACCATGTACCTGTTGTGACCCCTAGCTTAGCAGGGATTCTTTGGCAACGGTACTCATACCCTATCAGCCATTTGAAATATGTCAGACCAGGAAATAAGCTCTGTATGTGCTTATAGGTTAAAGGTTATAATAATAGAATCATGAATCCTGACTGTGTATTTCCTTCTCGGCTAGGGTGGGGCCAATTTGAGTGTATTTTTATTACTTTTTTTGCTTCCTAGGCTTAAAGCACGCTTTTGTTTTTGTAACTGTCACTTCATAGTTACTCTAAGGTCATCTTTGCGGCCCTCCACATAGAGTTAGAACTGTGCTGTACATGGGACTATCTTTTGAGACGATCCAGAAGTTACAACTAGTTCAAAATACAGTTGCTGATAGAATAATGTCATTGTAGAATAACCTCTAGTTGGAAGTCTCTATTATGAGCTTCTGGAACTTTCCAATGTGAAATGTTGGTTGTAACTTTTACAACCCTTCATAATACTGTACAGAGTTGGGTTATATTGGACAATGCCTTGCCAAAATAAAATCTGACCAACTCTTTTGGACATCTAGGGAGTTATTACTGAGATTCACTCCTCCTTATAGGTTTCATGGGGTAAGGACCATGTGACAGGCCTTCTCAGTGGTGGCCCATATCTTTTAAAACTCATTATCTTCAGAAGAACAAGCAAGTCAAGCCCTCCTTGCTTTTAGAAGGTAAGATAGACTAGTACTCTAAAAGTGCTTCCCCCCCCCCCAAAAGGCAACTGGGCTATGTTTTTTCTTGAAGAAAAAGATGTTTCATTTCTCATCCAAAAAAGCATCATCAGTTCTGACAGGATGGGGGAGGGAATGGATCATATTTCTTCTATCCTCCTTCATCCTGTCAGAACTAATCTTTCTATTTTCCACCACCACCACCATCACCATCCAGTCAGAATTGATGAAGCTTCTTGGATGAGAAATGAAATGTCTTCTTCTTCAAAAAACATTTCTTCCTCAAGAAAAAACATAGTCCAGGTGCCTATTGAAAAAAAAAGCATGTTTGAGAAAACCATGACCTGAATGACTGAAAATCTCCACAGACCTTTAGATGGATACTATTTCAATTAGGTTTTGGTCTATAGCTTTGGGGGGAGGGGGCGGCAGCAACATAGTTACTTGACTGTCATTATTATTTTAATTGCTCTGTTTTGATTGTATTTTCTTTTCAACTATTGTATGCTATTCAGCTAATTCAAAGCACAAACATCCAAATTCAGACTATTATATTTTAGACACATTATGCAAAACATAGTTCTCTGGAAGCGTGAATAATGCTGGGAAAAATGGAAGAAAAGATTTTAAAAAATGATGGACAACAATAAGTTGGATTGACTCTGATATAGCAGAAGTGGGTGCAGTGCACCATTCGAAGATCTGAAGGATCGAGCTGGGTGCAGAGACATTAAGAGTCAATTGTCACCTTGATGGCACATAATCAATGCCATCCAGAATCCATACATATTGGAGTGGCTTCTAAACACTATTAAGTAAATGAATAAAAATATTTAAACGTTCATACACTGCCATAAGCTAGGAACAACCTTGCATTATTCTGGAATGCTACTGAAGAAACTTTGAAAGTTACTAAGTGTATAAAAACAAGATCCCCAGTATGACCTGCTGAATGTCTGCAATTTCTTTTTTTCTGAATGCTAGCTTTCCATTAATAAGGAGTTTTTGACAGCTTCAAACATTCCATCAAGCAAGGCAGCTTGCTGTCCCAAAGAGTTTGAAGTAATGAAAGCACATTACTTTGGTGAGCGAGGCTGCATTTGTATGGCTATCTCCTGACATCCTGTGGACAAAGATAGTATTAATAAAGGAGAATATTTGCAGCTCAGGGTTGATATAGCGGACTAAAGTACTGTTAAAGTAGCACTTAGCTGCCAGCTGCCTGCAATTACTGTGAGTTCAAATCTCGCCAGGCTCAAGGTTGACTCAGCCTTCCATCCTTCCGAGATAGGTAAAATGAGGGCCTGGATTGTGGAGGCAATAAGCTGACTTTGTATAAAAAAGAACACCGCTTAGGGGGCCCCGAAAGCCCTACTAAGCAGGTATATACAAAAGTATGAAGGCTATTGCTTAACGCATTATAAGCCGCCCTGAGTCTCCGGAGAAGAGCGGCATATAAATCGAACCAATAAATAAATAAATAAATATGAGGGGTCCTTAGTGCTCTCTGAGTTTGGTTGTTTTCTTGTAGACGTTTCATTACCCAAACTAAATAACATCATCAGTGCTAGTCATCTAGCATTGATGATGTTACCTAGTTTGGGTAATGAAACGTCTGCAAAAAAACAACCAAGCTCAGAGAGCACCAAAGACTCCTCAGGATATTTCATGCTATGTTTTTATCATTTTTGTTTGTTCTAGAAGCACAATAGGCAAGAATCAGTGAAGCTAAACACCATCCGGCAGAGCTCTAGATAATTTTCAGAAGATTATAAAGATCTCTATTTTCCTGTAGACTAAAATTAAAAATCTACTCCTTAAATTATAACACTGAAATAAAGAAAGTTTGGACTAAGCTGAAGATGAATGAAAAGGACCATTAGCTGCATTTAGTTCTGGTACTTCATGGCATAGTTGTTAAGTACATGTTTTCACTTTTTGTAGCTCCCAGGTGCTAATAAATCCCTAAACCCGAGGAATGATCATACTATAAAACTTTGAAACAATGTTTTTCAAACTTCGGAACTTCAAGATGTGGGACTTCAACTCCTAGAATGCTGGCTGGGGAATTCTGGAATATTCAAAATTGTTCAAAACTACAGGGGTGTCTGAGAAAGCAAAAGGATTTGCTGTCCAAATGGAAAATATAACAAATATTTTAATTGATTATATTGCCATTCAGCTGCTTTTTTAAAAAAAATAATTATTTTTATAATTTTTCAAAAGTTTAAATTAACTTTAGTAATTAACTGATAAGGGTAACAAACCTATTAAGTGTAATACTCTCATTTTTCAAATGAATCAGTTTCTCATAAAAGCAGGAATCAAATGTTAATTTCTTTCCCAATTAGCATCCCAATTAGCTAATCATATGTCTGATTACCTTCCATGCTAGAAATAAAATAGTTTCTACTATTTTAGAACCAAATAGTAGGAAGATTTGTCAAGTAGTAGTTCTCCAACTGAGGTTGTAACAGGAGACAGACAGCATCATTTTCATTCAAATGGAACAGAAGTTAACTAATATGGCCAATTATATAATTTAAAGGCAGGAAAATATAAACCAGGAGAATTAAGCCTCCCATTTATCAAATGGAAACTGCAACTTTGAAAAAGAGAGATTGGGAATTTGACTTTTCAGTAAAAAAAATGCATCCACTAACTAGGAATTCATTTAAACATCAAAGATAGTTTGAGGTAGTTGCATATTTGATTAGTTGAAGTAGTTGAATAACAAGATGGAAAGAAATTGAAACTTCATAGCTAAGTTGCTATGCTAAATGATAGTAATACTGATTTATTCAAAGGGGAAAAAAACCTATTGGATAGTGATATGGAACTTTTGTGAATTACTAAGTGAGCATGGCTAAATGTCTATGGAGAATCTCAATCATCCAGGTCATGATTGTCCTAAAAGTGCTGTTCAAAAGGAAACTAGACTTTTTAGGGTCCCCCGCTGAAAACTTTTCACTTCTCATCCAAGAATTAGAATTGTTCAACCAACACAACAGACTTGCACACTTTAAACTCAACAATATATTAAGGCAGAAACTGGTACATCCCAAGGATAAACACACACACACACCCCACACACACTGTGCAATGCGGTCTATGCAGTGCAATGCCATGAGACAATGCCATTGGTGAAACAAAACAACCACTTCACAAATGCACAGCATGACATAGGAGAACAAACCCATCAGGACAAGATTCAGCAGTCCTTCTGCATCTGAAAGACAAAGGCCACTCTTTTGAAGACAGCAAAGTCCACATTTTGGACAGAGAGGACCACTGGTTTGAAAAAGGGTCAAAGAGGCCTTCTATATTAAAACTGAACAGCCCTCTCTCAACAGAGAGGGAAGGATAGGACACCACCTATCTCCTGTCTACAACATAATCCTTTCAGTAGCAGCAAGACGGTTCCACACCTATTTGCACTCTGACTCAGATGACTCTAAAGCAGTAGTGGGTTGCCCCCGATTCAGACCGGTTCGCAAGAACCAGTAGTAAAACTGGCAGGAGGCTCCGCCCACTGATGTCATCATAAGTGATTTGCACATGTGCAGTAGTAAAGGTAAGTAGAACCCACCCCTGCTCTAAAGTACAGATAAACTCCTCGATGACTCTCAGAAAACTAATGACTGACCTTCAGAATGCTAACGGCCAGATAACTGCTAAGAATATATATCCAGTGGTGGGATTCAAGTAATTTAACAACCGGTTCTCTCCCCTAATGATTTCTTCCAACAACCAGTTTGCCAAACTGCTCAGAAAGTTAACAACCAGTTCTCCCGAAGTGGTGCGAACTGGCTGAATCCCACCGCTGTATATATCCTTCCATCCTTCCCCACCATTCAGACAGAACTGAAGAAGCTTCTTGGGTGAGAAGTGAAACATTTCCAAGGAACGCCCACCCCCCACCCCCCAAGAAAGTCCAGTTGCCTTTTAAACAGCACATTTGGGATAACTAAGCATGATACCAATCTACCTCCAAAACACCAGCAGAGGTTATTACAATCCCTTCTATTCCTGAAGCTCTTGTGTTTGTTTGTTTGTTTTAAATAATATAACTCTAGGCTGCTAGCAGCAAGTTTTTAAAAAAGCAACTCAAAATATTTAAAACAGTAGGGCAGACAATCAAGCATGGTGCATCTAAAGTCTGAAAAATCCACCCCATCTTGCAAACGACTAAAGACAGACAATCCAGCGGGGCTTAGCTAAGATCCTGGTTTTAAGGCTGGAGGGAAAAACCAAGCCTTTAAAGCCTTGTGAAAGACTTCTAGACGCTAGATGGCAGTGCTTTATAGAAAAAAGCTGGAGTTACAGGCATTGGAAAATACAGCAGCACCTTCCCAGTCAGTCCCTACAGATGAGCGCAAGTAGATATACCACTTAGTCCAGATAGCAAAAATATAGCTTGATGTTTATTTATTAAACATCAGCAAGCATTAACTGGCAAAATGGGACAAAAGCAGGGAGCGAACACTTTAACAACAGGCAAGCATTTACATGATCAAATCTTGCTAATATTAAAAGATACAGAGGCAGTGGCAACAATTTAGCTGGCCAGAATCACTTGTGTCCTTTTTGTTCTCATGTCCTCCATCCGGCAAGCATAGCCTCAAAATCACATATCGTCTACCTTTTTCTTTTTTTTTCTCTTCCACTGTTTCCACAATACTAGTCATTCAAACTTTCATATATTGTGACCTGTCTGCTTCTTTCTTTCCCTCGTCCGTCAAACAGATTTCACAGCCGAGATTTTTTGTTACTTAATTTAGTTCCCGGTTCTATCAAGGCAGCCCTTTCAGATCTGTAGTCACTGTAGTCTGCAAATCCCCCGAGGCATTCCATGAGTTTCTGTGGTGAAATTTGAAAAGCATGTTGTCATCAACTAGCATGTGTTCTTGAAAATAAAGTTTTGTGGGGGGAAAAATAAACCACGACTGGAAAACTAGTCTCTCTAAAAGTGGAAAAAATTAATTTCATATGCATGTAGATTCCAGTACTTTTTTTTTTTTTGGCAGGATTTTGTGCCATTTTTGCCACAGATGCCAACAAACATAAACTGTTAGTGTCTCCTCCTTTTCCCCACCCCTTTGTTCTCCTTTTCAATTGTCTCTGTCCTCCTCTGGCAACCCTACTTCTGCCTGATGGGTGACTATATAAATGATATAAACAAACAAACACACACACACACACACAAATAAATATTGTGCTATCTTTAACACCACAATGAGATTCAGTCCCTTCATTCTCTTCACCTTGACTTTACTAAATAATTGTGTAAATTTTCACAAGGGGCCCACAATCCCGGAAAGGGGTCCATGCTTTGCAATCTTGCCTTCATGTGCAAGCTATAGCACCAGTGGTAGGATTCAGCCGATAGCGCCGACTGGGGTAGGCCACGCCCACCCACCCGGACATAATGCCGTCCTATTTTGCCATGTTTTGGAGGCCGCGCGCATGTGTGGAAGGCGTGAGCGAGAGCAAATAGCATGCGTGGAAGGCCGAGCATGCGTGGAAGGTGGTGTGTGCACCAGGGATGGTTTCTACTTACCTTTATTACCGGTTCGCAACAGGATTGTACATGCGCAGATCGCTGATGATGATATCTGGGGCTGTGGGTGGGGCCTCCCGCTGGTTTTACTACCAGTTCTTATGAATCGGTCTGAACCGGGGGCAACCCACCACTGGAGTGTGCTCACATTTGCAAACCGGTAGGGAAGGTAAGTGAATTCCACTTCTGTATTCCTGGTTCTGGTAAGCCATCCTGGTTCTGGCTTAAGACCTGGACTGGTCTGTGCCTCCCTTCTCATCTCCTTCCAAGCACCTCTCACTGAACTAAATTTTATGTACAAATACAAAGAGCAAAGTGTGCATACAATATCCAGATATGCTTGAAGGAGTGGTGGGTTTCAAAAAATTTTACTACCAGTTCTGTGGGTGTGGCTTGGTGGGCGTGGCAGGGGAAGGATACTGTAAAATCTCCATTCCCACCCCACTCCAGGGGAAGGCTGATCAGCTGGGACTTGGGAGGCAGAGAATAGATGGGGGCAGAGCCAGTCAGAA
Source organism: Ptyas mucosa (assembly GCA_012654045.1). Lineage (NCBI taxonomy): Eukaryota > Metazoa > Chordata > Lepidosauria > Squamata > Colubridae > Ptyas > Ptyas mucosa. The sequence goes on from WNWU01000012.1 coordinate 26,575,805, forward strand.
TTTTTACTACCGGTTCTCCGATCTACTCAAAATTTCCGCTACTGGTTCTCCAGAACTGGTCAGAACCTGCTGAAACCCACCTCTGGCTTGAAGGATGCTTGGCTGGTGAGAGATTGATTATTTAGCACCTTTCATCATTCCCAAATCTCATTATCCCAGATATCTATTCTTCAAATCCCAGAATTCTTAGCAACTGCATGCTGCCTGAAGAATTGTGAGAGGTAAAGTTTATACATTTGAAGAACACTCAGATTGATGGGGGAAAAAAGTTGACTACTATTGGGTAGTGTGGGGAGGGAAGTGCGGCCAAGAGAGAAGAGGGAAAGGCAATGACCCCAATGACTAATTCTTCAGCATCTCACAACCCTTTGACCTCATGATCTACTGACTCAAAACCCTATCACTCTGCTTTGCTAATCCGAGGTCAGATTCTTTCTTCTACTTTCTACATGTGCACACACATAGCATGTTTTAAAACTTTTTTCTAGGATGGGGTGGGCAATTATGGCAACTTTACGACTTGTGGATTTCAAGTCCCAGAATTCCTGAGCCAGCCTTTAGGAATTATGGGAATTGAAGTCCCCAGGCTGTTAAGTTGCCACAGCTGCCCACCCCTGATCTATGATGAACCTATTCAGGTTTTACCTCATCCTATAATATAATCGTGAAAGTAAATCTGTTGCACTTATAAAATCTGCTTCCCTAATCATTGGTTAGGTCAAATTCCCACTCTCAGGAATGGAATGAACACAGGTAATGTTGTTTCAGTCTCCAACACCAAGTGTTATAGAATCTGGAAATGAACCACCTCAGACAAAAAAATAAAGGAATACAGACTGTAGGAATTATTCAATGAGAATCAGTATTTTCCATACAAGAATTTGTAGCTATTTTATTGCACTTAAACACCAAGAATAAATTTGACAACCCTTATTTCCCCCCTTCACCCCCAAAAATATAGCATAAAATTTTAGCAGTGATCATTTGTTCACAGCCACGGCTTCAAAAAAACTGGAAGAAAGAACCCAACACGATCACGCTGCTTTACAATTCTGATTCACGTACAAAAGATACTGAAGATTTTTTTTTTGTTTGTTTTGAGTATTCCAGTCACATCAAGTTGCAAAAGAGAGGGAGAAACTCTCTGAAGTTTTTATTTGCTTACATTACAAAGCTGCTTTTTTTTTTAATCGGTTTGCTTTTGCTTTTTGCATTCGTGTGAAATAAATATTTCCAAAGGTATTTCATATATATATATACATATATATTGTGTGTTTGTTATTTATATAATATATATTTATATATACACATAGTTCCATTTAACTTTTTTTCCTGTTACTTCCCCCTAAAGTTAAAAAGTCATAAAATTGTGCAACACTTAGAAAATGAAAATCCTGAAATTCCCACAGATTTTATTTTAGGGCAGAAAAAAGTAAAAAGGTGGCTTGTTTGCAGCCATGCAAGAACTGAAGAGAAGGGAGTAAACCAATCCCAACAAAACAGAAAATATGGAAGATAACTGGGAGGGGGGAAAATAGCCTGTATTCCCAGCCATGCAGGAAGCCAAGTGATGGAATCTTCATTCGGAATCTCCATTTGTTTAGAGGGGAAAAAATAATCTCACCAGCCTAATTGACACTGAACAATGTCATAAGATCTGCTATGAAATTCAAAAACGTGCTTGTTTTCTAGAGCCGGGAATAAGTTGATTTGCAAAATATCGAATCGGTAAATGTATAGTGCAGCAGAAAATATTCTTCCATTATTCTTTTAAAATTAGTTTCTGAATTCACAAACTATTTCACCTGGAGTAGCCTCATCTTGTCCAATTTACTAGAGCTAAAATAAATATATTGATTTATTTAGAAAATCTTCAGAGAAAGAGAGATCTCCATACCACTATATAAAAATATTAATAGACAAAGCACACATCAGCCCTGGTTTCTTAGTTTATAAAGAGTAATGTCCAGACAAGACCTCCTGCATTGCAGTTTATGGATGAGATTTGATTTTGAATTAGTTTGAGTGTCATTATCCTTTCATTCATGATGCTTTTGTTGCAGGTTGTTTCTTAACTAAAAGTGCATGAATTGCTTTTTTGTTCAAAATGTTTGCTATGTTTACTTTTAACTGAATGTGCTTCCATTACTTAGATGTAATATCGAGAAAGATACTTCTGTATGGGACAATTTTTGTTAGATTATAAAAATCAACCACCACCACCCGCTTTAAAGAAAGGTAGGAGGAAAAAAAAATCAATGACATTTCTTGGGGAATGGGTGGAAAGAAATATAAACAAGCTGTAAATTTTGTTATAAGGAATAAAAAAAGATGATAACAAAGGAAGAACAGAGAAATGTTATGAGATGCTGTCCAAACATTAACAAAGATATTGTATTGGAAAAAGTTAGCAATCCATTAGGCACCAAAATCATTTCCCTCTCCCTGCCAAAATAACTAAAAATAGAAATGGTTCTGTTTACAGGATAAAATGATGAAAATGATGAAAATGATTCCCCACATGGTTCATGTTACAATCAAGAAAGGTACTAGGTTGTCTAGTCTATGAAAACAGGTCAGTCTTCAAAGGTAATATTAATTATAACTGTGAGCCCTAGCAGTACAAAATCAAGAGTCCTGGTGGCGCAGTGGACTAACTCACTGTTATTAAGATCAGCTGCTTGCAATTACTGCAAGTTCAAATCCCACCAGGCTCAAGGTTGACTCAGCCTTCCATCCTTTCTAAGATAGGTGAAATGAGGACCCAGATTGTGGGGGGCAATAAGCTGATTTTGTATAAATAACGCACTGTAAGCCGCTCTTAGCCTCCGGAGAAGGGCGGCATATAAATCAAATTAAAAAAAAATAAAAATAAATAAATAATAAGAATGCTTTGTATTTTATTGACAATTTTTTTGCCCATGTTTGGAATCATTAGAAATGAACCCTTAAAAATGCTAGAAATCTGAAAAAGTAAGAAAGGACAGAAAATGTAGAAGAGAAACAAGTATAGCAATGGATAGTAATGTGGCTATAAATGCTTCCTTAGTTAAGAAAAAAAAGTTTTAGAAATACCAATGCAATCCGGAGGTTTAAAGTGCAGGTGCTTATGTCAGATGCAGCAGGCAAAACTCAAAGGAGTTGAAATACATTTCAGTCTGTCAGGGTTTTTTTTTTTTTTTTACTGGAAGACTAAAACCTCAACTCAGCTTCCTCTAGACCCCAGCTTCTCTTAGCTTATCAAAGCATTGTTTTTTAATGATGATGGAAGCTATAAAATATTACAAAATGCACAGTTTAAGTTGCCACAAGAAAGCTACTCAATGGCGACTCTTGATAGAAAACATGGGTAGGAGACTCTTTCTACAAGTGAAAACTCAGACAAGGTAGGCTGTCAAGGTTTAGCAACACTGAAAGTGTTTAAGATTTATTACCTAAACTGAGATTTTCATGAGGAAAGAGCACAAGAGTAGCTTTCTAGCCAGTTATTTAAGGATGAACAAATTAAAAGGAGATTCAAGCTCAAAAGAAGATCCATTTCTTTCTTGGAATCCAGGGCTGAGTAGAAGGCTTAGTGATGCTCAATATAAAATTATGTTATGTGAGAGAATGACCCTTCAAAAATAGGTGTCCATGATAGTGAGGGTCATGTTAAATATCAGGATAGAATTGGATAAGGAAGCCCCCAAATGTTCTGAAACCCAAGTAGTTTAAATATGAACATGTATTCAGATCCCTACAATCATACAATACCTCTTGAATTCTAAAAGCCCTTCCCAACTCAAATTATCTCAATATAATTCTTCGCAGCTCCAATGGAGCATTGAATCATCCAATTACGTTATCAGTTTTGTGTAAATGGTATATTTCTACTTTGTTCCATGTAAAAAAAGTAAACTTCTATTTAAGGCAATCAAATCCTATCAAGTAGGCGCCCTGTAATTGTCATCACTTCCCCCCTGCTCCAGTGGGAAATTATTCTTGCATTTTGCAAACATAGTTTTATAGCATCATGTATTCACACTGTCTTAGAAGATGGAAAGCTAAGCATTTTACGGAAAAGGTAAAACTACATCATTCAAAATGTATACAGCAAGTTTATCCATTTTTCTGTTGTAATTGTTCCTAAACAAGCATTGTTTGTTTGCTTTGAAATACATATAGCGGTTTATAAAGTTAGATGTCATGCAAATGAAAGAAGTGCCATTTATAAGTTCATTCCCCTGGTAGTAGAAGTGTATGGTAGTTAATCTCACACCAAAGAGTAAAGACTCTTAAAGCTGGAAAAAAATAAAAGGGAACAAGAAACAGAGAGACTGCCAATTTTTTTTTTAAATCCTCAGGTTTCTTATTTCTATCCTTGGAAGGCAAGTAGGTGATGCTTTCCAGGTCATTTTCAACATGTTTTCTCTATCATTCAAAAAAAAAGAAGAAGAAGAAGAAGAAAAGATACAGGCTTACGAAGAATCAATTTCTCTGTTTCTTCAAGTTGGCTTTTATGTCATGATATATTAACAGGTATTGCCACTGTTCCAAAGTTGATTCTGCCTTCATGATGCCATTCAGATGTGCAGTTTGGATTGTCAGACTTCCACAGCATATAACAAGTGAACAGGGTTCTTGTATTTGTGTAAACTTCTTTCTGCCTTTCCATAGGGCCATGTCAACATCCTTCTTCCCCGTTTTTAGTTTCTTGTACCTTTTTACACTTTTCATAACAATTTATCACAAGTCAACTCCAAATGTAAACAATAACATATTAAGTCACCCACCCCACCCCAACTTTATTTAAAAAAAAAAATCAACCACAAACCCAAACAGTTGATATTTCTAGGTATTACATAAAGATCCATTTCAGCAATACTCAAAAGTTTACGAAATAACACGGGTTTCATTTTTCCTGTAAAAAGGCATGCAAAGTACAAGAAATAGCGAAAGGTTTCATTTTGTTTGTTAAAAGCATCATCGAAATGCCTCAAAGTGTCATTTTGTAAAGCTTGCGTTTTCTATCTTTGCTGGAAAGGGTTGGCCTCTCTTTTTATTTCAAATTAAGGGGCAGTTTTGTTTCCACACCATAGGTATCTTCCATGCTGCCATGTTTCCTGAAATTTATATGTAGGAAAGGTGGATGAAGGTAGGCTTTGGGAGTCATTTGCTGATTTATTTGATTATTAACAGCTACCAAAATTCAGCTGACTGCTAGATAGTAACAAAGAGAGATAGCCTAGATCTGGGAGTCTGGCTACTGCTATTAACTAATTAAGAATCCAAGACTTGGAGAGGCAGAGAGAAAATAAAATTCACAATGTTAAAGGTAAGGAAACAAAAGGCCTGCTGAGACAAAGACAAAGTCAAACTCAGTAGCCTATTAAGTCAAAACAGCACTTGTTTTTAGGCAGCTGTTTCCCAACTGATCATAAATAAATGAAGCTCCTGTTATAAATTGAATAGTCGTAATTATTTTGAAAATATCTCATTATAGTGAAAACTAACATAATTGCTGTTATGTCAATATTTTCAAGCTATTATTTCTTTTATGGTTACTTAGAACAATGTTTTTTTTTTAATTAGGCAGCTTTAAGATGTGTGGACTTCAACTCCCAGAATTCCTCAGCCGGGATGGGGAGTTGAAGTCCACAAATCTGAAAATTTCCAACACTGATTTAGAGTCATAGTCATGATGACAAACTACTGGCCATTTCCTTTCAGCTCAGTCTCTGGAAAAAAAGAAAGAAAAGGGGGCATTTTTCTTGCTAGAATTGTTAGGAATATCTGTTGGCCTAATCATAAAACATATTCTGATGGGAAGATAAGGATATATTTTACAAGCCATTCAAAATAAAACTTAATTCACTCCAAGAAAAAATTGTGAACGTAGAGATTTTCTCGAGTAATAGAAAGTTGTTTGGAATTTATGTAATTAATAGTTTAAACCGAATAATTTTGTTTATTTACTAGATGCGTATGGCCACCTAATAAGTTAGTTGTCTGCCTCCTGATTTAAGGAGCGTGTGACATCTGATTTAGTTGACAGTTGGTTCCAGGTACAACTGAAAATGTTGGCATTGACTCAGAGAGGCTTCTTCACGTGGTGTCTGGATGTTCCAATCAGAATGGCTTCCCATTAGGAGGAGCAGCTACTTGTAGCTTGCAACTTCCAGGAGATGGGGAGGCAGGGGGGCTGAGGCCAGAAAATGCTGGTTTTCTATTTGATGAAGGCTTTATCTCAGCCTCTTCCATGTTGGTTTCTTGTTGTCTACAGAAAGCCGTTTCCTGCAACAGGGCCATGACACATGCCGTCTTCTATTAGGATGGCACAGAATAGCAAACATGAACCAGGTGAAACAGGAGGAGAAAAGTCTACTAAATGCTCAGTTTATTTTGGTAAGGAGTTCCGAGGGTAAAAGGAATTCCCAGCAAGAAACAAATAGGAGAGCCAGCTGCCAAGTTCCCTAGGATAACAAGTATCTTCCTTTTGTAGTGAGGCAGTGAGAAACGTGGCCTGCAAGGCAGGTGCTTCAGCTGAAAGACACAAAAAGAAATAGTTGTTTTACTCCAACCAAACACTGTTTTCTAAAACGGGTTCTTCAATGCTAGCCTTTCTTGCCTCCACATAATTATTTTTGTCACTTGTCTAAAGCTCTATGAATGTCCTCTGCGGACAAATATGGAACCTTGTTTGCTACTGGTGTCCAGCTCTCACAATCCGGGGAAATAAAGACGGCCTTTAACAGCAAGTACTGTATGTATTGTATAGGGGGTTGGCTGCTATGTTGGAAGGGCTTCTTCTTAACAATGATCCCCTGGGACTGGAGGAGAACAGCCTGCTAAGAATTGCCTAATGACCAGCTGCTATTACAGATGTGGGGAATGATGCCCCTTTTATGACTTGTGGACTTGAACTCTCAGAGTTCCTGAGCCAGCAGGGGAGTTCTGGGATTTGAAGTCCACAAGTCCCAAAGAGGCCATTGTTCCCCACACCTGTGCTATTAGGTTCTGTTAGGGTTGGCCCACAAAGTCCCAAGCATTGCTTAAAAAAGAGAAGAGAGAAGATGGAAGACAGCATATCCAACCCTCAAATTCTGATATAAAATAATATGCAGACAGCATACACATGTAAGCATCAACCCAGTTCTAAAAATGGGCTTCACTGCAGCTTTTTAAAGCTGGTGGGTAGGGATGGGCAAATTTTCCTCCACCCAAACACTGCTTTCTCAAAATGGTTCTTCACAGCTAGCAATTCTTGCCTCATAGAAGTAATTATTTTTGTCACTTGTTTAACGCTCTATGAATGTCCTCTTTAGACAAATACGGAATCATCTTGACAGTTGTGCATGTTTATATGTTTGATAAATTAATTTAATGAAATTCTTACCCGTCTATAGCGGCCAAATGAATAGGCGCAGCTCTACTTTGCATGGAAAGGGTCATATTGTACCTAACATCCATGTAGTTGTTACATATAAGAACCCAACAGAAAAAAAAAATCAATTCCAGAAACATGGCTGAATGCAGAAGAATGCAAAATCCACACTTTTCAGAGCTAAGCACTCGATGCTTTTAATGGGTGAATCCAGTGGTGGAATTCAAGTAATTTAACAACCGGTTCTCTGCCCTAATTATTTCTTCCAACAACCAGTTTGCCAAACTGCTCAGAAAGTTAACAACCGGTTCTCCTGAAGTGGTGCGAACTGGCTGAATCCCACCACTGGGTGAATCATCTAGTGTTGTTCAACCCCAATTTACAAATTTTCCATCCCTCCATGAAGAATTTTACATAGTTTACTAAGTTTCTTATTTTTTTTTTTTAAAAAGAAAAAACTAATCCCATGTTTCAAATTCTTACTGCTGGGTCATCACTCTTTCATCATAGGCTGTAAAATGGCAAACCCTCACAGCACAAAATAGTATACAAACCCATTACATACCATTTCATATATATATGAAACATATATATATATATGAAATGTATATATACATATGTTTTCTGAGGTTTTCGCGGGTATTTGTATGTAGGTCTTTGGTTATTCGGGTTTTCTCCC
>WNWU01000012.1:26594955-26613884 GCA_012654045.1 Ptyas mucosa
TATCTATCTATCTATCTATCTATCTATCTATCTATCTATCTATCTATCTATCTATCTATCTATCTATCTATCTATATTGGCTAACTGAAGAAGGCAAACAAGTCAGAAATAGCTATCTTAGTCTCCTTTAAATCTCACAACAGACAGCAAAATGCTGCTTTGATGTCTGATAAAGCCAAAAAGTCTAGTGAATGAGATTTCACTGAACCATGGCTGTATAAAGATCTTGATTTCCTAGAACTATTAATCCTGAGAAAGGATTTGCCATTGATTATATTAGACAGTTTGTAAAAAAAAAAATTTGAAATAGGCCAGCAATAGCTATAGCTATTGGGCTGCAAAAATCTAGATAATCACTAGATGGCAGCAAAGAAGTAAACAATCACCTGAGCTTTTGCAGCTCAGATAAGATCCCGTTAAGATAGCCCCATTTAAAGTACTTGGTAATCTTCTTATCAAGACTCTAAACTCATTCTTTGTGCATATTCTGATAATGTTTGTTCCAAACCATCTTTTTAAAATATTTCAACCAGCAGAGTTGAACTGAGACATGTTCTTCACCCCCATATAATTCTCCAGAATAAATATGAATCCAGTCAATATCAATTTTTATTTCAGAAAGAGAAGTCATCGGGGATGGCAATTTGGAAAAAAGGAAAAAGGGGGAAAGGAGTCATTTAACCACATAACTCAAAATCCACTTAGATGTTCTTTTAAACAATCCAGTGTAGGGATTCAGTTACAAAGTTTTACAAATATGTTAATAAATCACTGTCAGCCAAGGCTGTGTGCCTTTATATAGATTTTATTCCTGAAAAAGCTGCCAGACAGACATGAAGCAATGCCTGAATGCTTTCTCTGGATCCACACATTTGGTGGGTTAGCCAGAAAGGTTTTTTTATGTCTCTTCCTGAGTGTAAAACTCTTCAATGTGCTTTTTGAGTCCTCTGGAAGGCAGAATCATATAAAGGAATCCTCTGCTAGGGAAGCTGAGTGGAATGCATATCTTACAATTATTATTATTATCATTGATTATCACACAGTCAGCCAGATGTTCAGACTGGGGATGGCATTTTTGTCTACCTATCGAATCCTTACCAAGGACCCAAGATAGGCAAATCTGGATGTTGACGGTGTTACACTATTGTCACAGGATGGAAGCTGTTCCTTCTGCAATTGACTGATGGCGAATTTATCAATGCTTACGGTCAATGCTAACACAACACAATACTAAATTGTGCTCCAGTTGTTTTGGGATTGTACCCAAGGCACCTATTACTATTGGTACTACCCTTGCTTGCCTTTGCCACAGTTGTTCTATTTCTATTTCTAGGTCTTTGTATTATGTTATCTTCTCCAATTCTTTCTCTCCTACTGTCTCCAGGCACTGCCACATCCACTATCCAGATTTTTTTTGTGTCTTTCTTATCAACAATTGTTAAGTCCGGGGTGTTATGTGGCAGGTGCCTGTTTCTTTGAATTCTAAAGTCCCAGAGAAATTTAACTTCTTCATTTATTATTATTATTGTTGTTGTTGTTGTTGTTGTTGTTGTTGTTGTTGTTAATATACATGTCCCAGAATAAGGCTGCAGGATCCAATCTGGGTTGGTCACCGGGACTAGAGGTTTTGTCTTACAAACTTTCAGACTTGTGTTGGAGCCCATCTTCAGAGAGAAGTTCCCTGAAGATGGGTTCCAGCATGAATCAGAAAGCTCTTAAGACAAAACTCTGATCCTGGAGACAGACCCTGATTGGATCCTACAGTATTATTATTATAGATGTGGAAATGTTGAAACTTTCAGGCTAATGCTGCTGTCATGCAATTCCCTTCCCATTATACTAAGGTTAGGATCTTGAAGATCATCTATTCGGAGAAGAGTAGGCTTATCTAATTCATTCAAGCAGTCAGTGTTTGCCAAGGGTTCTCATCTGTGGGGTTATCCAACAAGTCCTCAAAAGCAGGAACTCTCTATGAGGCTCCTTTTCTATGGAACAACTTGTCTCTGAAGGCATAGATGGCCCTTTCCCTCAATGATATTCCAAAAACATGTTAAGACTTGCTTATGTTGAAAGGCCACTGGAAAGCAGATGGAGGAATTTATGGGCGCAGATTTTATGTTATGCCCTATCTATTTTAGAATCGTGTATATATTACACTGTTATTATTGAATTATTTTATTGTTATGGTGCATATTGCTGATTATTTAGAGCAGGACTGTTAAACCTGCATTGTCACGGCGGCGTCACATGATGTATTGGGACTTTTTTCTCCCTTTGCTAAACTGGGCACGGGTGTGGCCAGCGCGTGATGCATCCAGCCCATGGGCCGCAAGTTTGACAGCCCTGATTTAGAGTCATCTAAACTGAAAGAATATAAAAGAGTCCATAATGAAAACACGAGAAAGGACTTGATCAGACAACAGGCTCATCTAATCCCGCCTTCTGGCAAACCATATGCATCCGGAGAGCTCATGAGCAAGATTTGGAGAGCAAAAGCTTTCTTCCATAATTGCTCCCTTTCAATTGGCAAGTTGATTGTATTGTTTTTCATTCTGAGGCCCATGTGCAACCACTACTAAGGCACTTTGCTGCTACTGAAAGCCAACCTAATAAGAATGGCTTGATGTATGTGCTCCTGCCAACCTCTGTTCTCTTTTTCAACCAAATTCCATTTCTTGTTACCTTTGTGCAACAGAATGATTTAGTTTAATACAGTACCAGGGAAGAGCTCTGACAGCCCATGTTTTGAAGACAATTACAAAAAGGGAAAAGAGAAATAAAAATATACCAAAGAACATTTTCTAAAGCATGTGGGTTGTTTGGTCTCCTTAGTATTCTATTCTAATTGATTTAGCTTTATAGCTATAGCATGCAGTTTGATATTTGTGCCTTAGAAGAGGACAGATACATCTAGGAATCACAGGAGGTGGGCAGAGCAGGGGAAATACCCCGATCAATGATCAGTGATGGTCTCAATCCTGCACTGCAACAACAAGGTTGTAGAGGGTTATCCCATCGTTCATCTTTCCTATATATTTTCTCATTGTATAATCCTAGGAACCGCACTGCATAGATCAGCAGAACTGCAGTAGTATAAATGAAATCTAATTGTCCTCTAATTCATGAACTGAAATTATAGTGGAAGTAATATTCTGCTGGAAAATTTCTGGACTGTGGAGATAGCTGAGACATGTATTTGTATTTGGGTAATGAGAATTGGGTCAAATGTTTCCTTTGGTAATGAACTGATTTGAACTCTGAGTTATTGACTCAAAAGATTAGAAACAATTCCACACTACTTCTGCCAAAATCTTATATTGTACCTTTAGTGTCTTCATCTTCAATGGTGGTATTTGTACTCTCTGAAGATTCCTAGACCAGAAAAGAAAACAAAACAAAACAAAAGCAAAATATTGGAGCAAAGTAAGACTATTTCAACTTTGTTTCAGAACTGTTTGTTAACCTTTCATTAAGGTTTTACCCAAACAGTATCAAACACTGCAAAGAAACAAAAACCAGGTAAGTATCAGTACAGGTCAATAATTGCAGCTCTTCCTTTGTATCTGTAACATTTTCCCTGACTTCTATCCAAAACTTACAAAACTAAGCAGGATGTCCGACTGCATTATCATGTAAGAACTTAATCGCATTCCATGCAATTGTCTACCATCATAAAGAAGACCGATCAGTATAGCAGGAATGAAGGTCCTGAAATCTCCTATCGTTAGGAGGAATAAGAGGGCTGTGTAGAAGTGAAAGACAGTATGTACAAATTAACAGAGGGGAACTAGGATGAGGGAGAGAGGGAGACTGTGCAGGAGTGAAAGAGGCCACACTGAGTGCATAGTAAAGAAAGAAATGTACAGTAAAACAAAGAGGGTTTCTAAGACCCACACAGACCATCAAAGCCTGACACACACTTTCTTCCATAAACAGCCAAGTGGTACACAAATTAACATGGAGAAAGGGGAGCCATTTACTCTCCAGCATTATCAACGAGACAGCTCTGGTAGCTAAACTAGGATTACTCATTCATCCCTCAAGAGACTTTTTTTTTTTCATATCTCGGTCTCAAACAACAAATTGACCAAGCTTCATCAGCTGTCTGATTGCTTGTGACTGCACAGTTCCAGCAGAGCCATATTAGATAGTCTTTTCCTTCATGTCTCCTTGGATGGAGGTAGTTTGCACATCTGCTAAATGATAAGCACCATTGAAAACCTTTCCCTAGAAATTCAAATGAGGTTCTCAGTGCTCTTCGGTGGGCTTCAGCTTCTTTTTGTGCCATCCATTCCTGTTTAACGGGATTTGTAGGGGAGATGCTGCACCGAAGAGGTTCAACCTTCAACCCAACCCTCTATGCTTTCTAAGAACAGGAATGGTTGGAAGACGTTGAGAGGCCCAACATTATCAGCATTGAGGAAGACAAAGGACACTCACCATTAACTGAACGCTGGAACTGGACTTTCTTTTCTGGAAAAACAAGGAGAAGAGATGGGACAAGAAGAGACACAGAGTGAGAAAGAAAGAAGTGAGCAGAACATGGGATGCCAAGGAACCTGGGATACTTGTAGTGATCCCTCTAAGAAGATAGGTTTTCTTGTGGGTAAGCCTGATGCTTAAATGAAGAGTTCCATGTCTTCAATAAAGACAGAACAACCATTGTACACAGCATGCTAGCCTAAAATTTCCCGCACAAGGAGCAATTCAATCAACATGGTCCAATTCGCACCCTGAGTGCTACTCATCTTTGCTGCCTATGAATGTTATCTTAACACGGCCTTGACATCTAATTCTTAATTTAGTTCATTTCTTATCCAAGCCAAAGCAAATATTTCCAAGTGGAAATTTTCCAAGCTGAATACACGTTAGATAGCAGACTAAAACTTGCCAAGAGGAAAGATTGTAATGCTGCTAGTAGAATAGGCAAAAATTGTTCATTTAGAATAAGAAGATAAGCTAGAAGGAATTCAAATAACCCTCTAACTCAACTTAGTGAGGCGGGACATGTTACAACACCAATATCTGAATCTTTCTTAAATAATTGCTGAAGTGCTGAAAGCCTCTTACTTTACTAACTTAAAACTACACTTGGTGCAGCTGAAATCCATTGCTTCACAAAATGATTAATGGGTGTACTCTTCTAAAAACACATTTACAGAGTATTTTGCATGGATAGTGAAGCATATCTGATCCCACACAGTCACTTTTCAAGATGCCCACATTATGCATCTGCATTGACTACCAGGTAGCAAAACTGTAGGTTTGATGTAGGCTGTAGTGACAGTGGAGTACAGGATACAATTTTGCCTGGAGACAAATTCTCCCAAGAGGAAAATCTGGAAACTGGACTTTAATGATGACAAAGTACTTTCATTCCCACTAAAAAGAAGAGGGTTGCTAAGCTTTTTATTTGGAAACAAAATAATAAATGGATGCTATTCATATCATGTCTGCTTCTTTCCTAGATTTCTGCAAAGTGCAGTAATCATTAACCTTATGTAGGAATGTGTTAACACATGTTTTCATTAGAATTTTTTTTTTAAATGAGGATGACTAAAACTATAGATTTTTTTCTGTATGGTTAATGCTTAACTGCAAAAAACCAACACTCAAATTACAATCTAAGGAGCAGAGATTATATTTCATATAACCTCAAAATGGCATCAAAAATCACCCGTATACTAAATGGTGAAAATCAGCCTGTCATTAACTGCAGACATACACTCATGCTACACTACAAATTAGCCCTTTGAATATTAAGAGCAGAAATCCTAGAAATAACCCAAGAAATATAATTTAAAATTTTGCCTTTAATTCATGATGAAATTACTTCACACTGCACACTGGAAGGGAATCGACTTGCTACATTTCAAAAGTTCAATGAGCATTCAGAAATGTTTTGAAGTTCCCTCTTACTTATCATCATTACTATCCAGTTTGAGTTTTTGTACTCTGCTTTGCTTTGGCAGTAATCCCAGCAATTCTTGTGAGCATGCCTGCTTGGACAAGGTAGAAAGTACTGCCCTTCCAAAAGGATGTAGCATCTCAGCATTTCAGATAGTGGGTTCAGCTGAGCACTTCAGGTGCTTCACATGGCCCTTAGAAACTGGTTTCAAATGTGAGTGTTGCAAATTAAATTATGATATGCTTCAAATCATATGGATAGAGATAGCAATTTCTGCCTATTGGCATCTGGGGTCCTCATTCTCTTCTATCATCTATGTATAACATTTCTTTTTTTAAACGATTGCTTCACAACTGTCCTCTGAAAATTAAAAAAAAAGGAGAACAGATCTTACTATCTACAATGGATCTAGCTAGGCTACGATCTATTGTAATTCCATTGAAAACCTAATAAAAGATACAGTAGGAAATCTTACTGGACAATAATTATAAAGGTAATCAGACATAACACGATGCAACACAAAAGCAGTGGCCTCATTTAAGTAGGACAAACATACAGTAAAAGAACACAGTACAGGGAAGTGAACTTAGTCATTTAGGACATAGGATGTGACATGGTGGAGTGCAGTGATTGCATTAATTCAGTGTGTGGAGATGTAATTCTGAATGGGACAGTGAACGTTATTGTGTAGCTGCTGATTAAAAAGAAGGTTTTTTTTAATGAGCTGTTGTTATATCCAAACAAGAATATCTATCTTTCTAAAATGGACTATTCATGGAAAGAATCCTACTTCAAGTTTAAAACATTTGCTTCTTGGGAGCAGTTTATCAAACCATGGATTTTATTAGAAAAATACAGAAATCTTGTGGCCATGAATCTGACATTTGTGCCTTGAAACAAAACGAGTAAAAACTCCTCCGCTGCACACAGAAATAAGAGGGGGAAAAGTACAAGAATATATCAGGAAGCTGGTTTAACTATTGTAAAGGAAGAAATTGATCCTTTGGGTTAGTTTCTGAGAGGAATTAACAGTGAGAGGCTGTTAGTACTAGGAACAGCCAGCTGCCTCAGCATAAAAATATATATCTTGGCCCGACAGTCCTGTAGTCAGAATCTCCAAGGCATATATATGGTCATTCTCTGACACTGCATTCCTTTCCACACCCTCAAACCACCATCAAGTCACCATCTGAACTGTGAAAGGGTTGCCAGACACCTTTCCAGAAAATTCCAGTTTGGTTTCCAGAAAATAGAACAGTTATAATGTCAGTGCACAGCTACATTACACTCTTTTCCAACTCAAATACTTTGGGGCTGAGCAATGGAAGTAGTATTACTGCTAAAAAAGAGAAAAGTTGTTCTTGCTTGATCCACTTCTCAGTAAAGTCATGAACTCAGTAAAGTCATGAACCAATAAGGCCAAAGTGTCAATGGCCTTACAAAAGCCAAAGACTTAGAAGCATTGTTCCTGGATTTACTACCTTTTCCTTAGACCCAGGGGTGACAACAACCTCTGAATTTTTTATTTATTTATTTATTTTTATTTTATTAGATTTTTATACCGCCCTTCTCCTGCTGGACTCAGGGCGGTGCACAGCCAAAGATAAAAACAGTGCATACAAAATTTAAAACTTTAAAAGAATTAAACTAGTATTGGCCCAATAAAATTTAAAACACCCCAACTAAAACCAATTTAGCAATTAAAAATATCTAAAGGGGGGGGGGTGTGTGACAAGCCAGCCCAGCTTGATGAAATAGAAAAGTTTTAAGGGCACGCCGAAAAGCATGGAGATCTGGGTTTCTGCGTATCTCCGGGGGCAGGTTGTTCCAAAGGACTGGTGCTGCCACAGAGAAGGCCCTCCCCCTGGGGGTCACCAGCCAACATTGTCTGGCCGATGGCACCCTCAGGAGTCCCTCTCTGTGGGAGCGTACTGGCCGGTGGGAGGCTACCGGTGGCAGAAGGCGGTCCCATAAGTACCCAGGCCCTAAGCCATGGAGCACTTTAAAGGTGGTAACCAACACCTTGAAGCGCACCTGGAAGACCACCGGGAGCCAATGCAGCTCACGCAGGAGAGGGGTCACATGGGAGCACCCATCGCTCCCATAATCCCCTGTGTGGCCGCATTCTGCACCAGTAGAATGTTCCTGGATTTACTACCTTCTCCTTAGACCCAGGGGTGACAACAACCTCTGAATTCTTTAATCTATCTCAGGTTTCCAAAATTCCTTTATCATATTAATGCAGTAGAGTGTAATTTTCTTAAAAAATCACAACAAATTATTCAGGTAAAAAAAAAAGAGAGAGAGAGATAACAGCTGGGATTCTTATCACTGCTCAAAACCTAAGCCAGGAGCAAAATACTGTATGTAATAGATCTTGCTAAATCAAATCACCATGCACTTTCTCCACTGGCCATCTTGGCTGGGATCACTGGGAATTGTGGTATTTTTAATCCCAATTTTAAACTAACTTCCTCTTTCTCTTTTTAGGCTCCCCTGTGACAGCCCTTACATGGCAGTAGAAATGCCAGAGGCAGTATAGAATACAGCTGTCATATTGATCTGGGATATTTGCAAAGTGGTAAGGGCTCCTCCTTCAAAATCTTCCTTTGCTTAGTAAGATAATTCATTAAGAACTAATATTTAAGGGGATCAAGAGGAATTCACACAGGGGTATACTGTGAGATTATACAGAGCCACAGAAATATTCTGGGATATTAAATACCGTAGCGGGAGTTGTGAATTACAGTTCTACAAGAAGGCGATATCACTATAACTTCTGAAAACTTAAATCGGTTCTGAGCCTAGATTATTTCTAAGTAGTCACATAATTATCTGATAATATTGAAATGTAGAAGATTAGAAGAAAGGCACAATGTTTTCTCCAATTTATAAAAGTAAGTAAGAATGGAAAGAGAATTGTTAGAATATATTTCTCAGCCTCGATGAGCAGGTCAAAATGTTGCTTAGTTCTCTATTATTGCCTTTTCACAATTCTGCTCTCTAATTCTTCTTCTTTTTTTACATTTATTTTGGTATGGATTAAGTAAGTAAACTGAGGATAAACTGAGGCAACTGTTACTATATTTAAGCTTTACAAGATATAAACTTTTTTCTCCTTCAGTTGTATTTTCTGTAGAAAAGGCAAGAATGGGAAAAATGTGTCTAAAAATTGAGAAATACATGAAACAGAAGATCTTGGGCCACGCTGGGACCCACTACTAGAAAAGACACCCAAGCGTATTTGTCATCTTGTAGGATCCAGAAATGAAGAGGACTTACCTTCACACCATCATTCTTCTTGTTGCCACCACTTTTCCCTCCTGTGGAGAAAAGGTACCAGGTCAAGAGGCATAAGCATGATACCAGAGTTAGAAGTGTGAGAATCAGCAACATGAGGAGAACTGTCTAAGAGCAGGAGACAAGGGAACTGAAAACCACACAATCAGTGCTGCAGCATTCTCTGATAATAGTCCAGCAGTCGGAAGGAAGTCTCTCAGAAAGCCACAAAGCTTGCAAACTGGATTACTATGAACAAGCCACAGCCACTTATAGTCATGTATTCCCAAGCTTTTGAAGAAGTCAAAGTAGAGCCCAGAAATGTTGGTGAACTGAAGGAGCATTCTCTGTGAAGTTCATTTATTCCTTCTTGAAAGGACTAGGGATCTTCCCACCACGTGGCCATAACGATTTGGTCTTCTCTTTGAAACCACTCCACTTTCTAAGTTTGCTGGTCTCACTTTTTTCTTAGATCGGTTCAGGAATGGTTCAACACAACTGTAGATAAGTGTTCTCTTGCCTGCCTGCTTTTCTCACTCTCAGGCTCTCCTGCTAATTTTAGTCCCCCATGCTGGTGGAGATCACGTGCTGCAATTATGACATCCTGACAGCTGCAGCCCACATTTTGACAATGATAAAAAACAGGCCCCTTCTTTTCTACCTCGTTCCCATTGCCATTGCAGACCTGGATTACTATATTTGGTTCACGCTGGATAGAAAGTTCATCCTGGGGTTTTTTTTGTTTTTTTTAAAGTCTTTGTGATAAACCTGTAACATTTCCAGTATTCTCAGCCAATTAACCTTTCCACAGCTCCAGGTTTTGTTTTTTTAAAACTTGTTTCCTTAGATTGTTAAGATCTATATCCTCTCTTATTTCCCAAGTTGTTGTGATGCTTTTCTTGTGATCTTTTTAAATGCTCCTATTCCATGAAATACATGTCTATTGCACAATCTTCTAAATGTATTATATTTTTCTACAACTTGGGATTTTTAAAAATTCTGCAATGCATTTTCCACTTGCTGAAATCCTTAACTGCTTGGGTTTAACAAATCACACATTGTTACATGTAAATACTACCTACTATATGTATACTTTATTACATGAGCTTATATGTAAAAGCAACAGCCAATTATAGTTTTGCATCCAACAGTTCCCACAGTGACACATATACTGTATATGAGACTGTACATATTGTTATTTCCTAAACAGAAATCTGTTTGTTGGGGTGGGGAAACCCTGAAATAGCCTTAATGTCATAATGTCTGTTCATAACAATTGTTCCTTCCAAAAAGGGTATCTGTCCCAATCAATCAAGTGCTAAAAATGTAAGAGAGACTTGTTAGAGCAGAGCACATGTCTTTCTGATTCAGCATTTGTTTTACAATATGTTTCTTACAATAATTGAGATGACTCTGGGAAGTCCAGAAGACTTAAGGATGGTAAATTGTTCAGGGGCTCTAAACCAGGGGTCAGCAACCTGCGGTTCTGGAGCCGCATGTGGCTCTTTCACCCCTCTGCTGCGGCTCCCTATCACTCAAAATATGCGTCACAACCGCCAAAGTGTGACACCCTCCAGCATGCGATTTATTGAGCTTTTTAACCCCCCCCCCCCCCCCCCCGGTAGGCCAACCATGGAGAAATCCAAGAAAAGAAAAGTTTCAGAAGAAAACAGAACATTTAATTCAACTACACATGCCAGTTTTGTGGCTGCTCAAGAAATAGTTAGGCACGGGAAGGGTTTTGTGGCTCCCGGTGTTTTCTTTTCTGTGGGAAATGGGTCCAAATGGCTCTTTAAGGTTGCAGACCCTTGCTCTAAACCTATACTCTGAGTATAGCATAAGTATAATCCTCCATACATTTTTCTATTTCTCTTTTAAAGCCATTATTTTATTACTTTCCAAATACAATATCGATCAAAAGATCCCACTTATTTCTTGTGGATCCATTTTTCTTCATGTGAAATTTCAGCAAATGGAAGCTGTTTTTAGAAGATTCTCTGTAAATTCAAGATTCTTTTGGAAAATCCCATAAAACTGCCTTACTTTCCAGAACGATGGTTTTTAAAACTTATTTCAGGTTTATATCATTATGAAAAAGTAAAAAGTTGAGGGTAGATATTAATGCCTTATTTTACTGAACCAAGGGAGTCGGAAGTCAATGCCTTTTTTCCCCCTTGCTCACTATCCATTTCCCTTTTTCCTTCCCTAATTTCTTTAATATTTACTTTTGTATTCTCTTTATATGTCATATTACAAATTAATTAAAAATTATAATAAAAAATAGTTCTATGCAATTCTTATGCTGGAAAGAAATACTTTTAACCTAATACATGTATTCTAGAAAGATATTATTATTATTATTATTATTATTATTATTATTATCATCATCATCATCTACTACTACTACTATTACTACTACTATTACTACAATTACTATTACTATTCCTTAAAGAGCTTCATCTCACAGGATGGTGTATTCTGGGGAAACCCCCCCTCTGATTAATAACCACGCTACCCAACATTTCTCACAGAATGAACTTTCTATTATCTAATCTGAGCTCTTTCGAACTTCTTCTATTAATAACTAATGGTGATGGTTTGAATGCCCTGTTGTTGAGGGATGTTGATTTATTTGTTTATTACAGCCTTTCTATCAATGTGCAATATAAGTATTTCTGTATTTTGTCTTCACTTAATAATACAGAGAAAATAGTCAATATCGATTTATTAATATGATATGCTAGAAGAAAGATGCTAGTGCCTGAATTAATCTCCCTGGTGTCTATCTATATGAGTCAGTATGCAAGCCAGACTTAGGTTACATCCACACACTTGCTTTACTATGTTCCTTCTTATCCTGGGTCCTTTTCTAAGTCTTGCTATCTCCACAGCATGTCGCAGAAGGTTTCTGCCATTGCCCCTACAGCACACATTTCTGTAGTAAAAGCTGTAATTTTGGTTTCCTTGATTGCATTCCAGTCCTGCCCGACACCATCCTGCATTTGAAAATTGGCACAGGCAATACTCTGGTTAAGCCATGACCAAGCATTTTATTTCCTTTTCCACTGCCTCATTGATCCATTGAGCTTATTTTTTAATTCTTTAAAGTTATGGATCAATCAATCAACTTATCAACCGCTAGATGACAGAAAAAGTCATTCTGCCTAGTTTTTTTTTGTTTTTTTAATGGCTCCCCTCCAGCAGTCATCTAGATTTGCACTATTGCTGGATCAGTGCTGGAGAGGAACTAGATTTTGAGCAAGGGGGTAAGCTGTGAGGATTGGTGTGGGAGCTATAAACTATCCTAAGATTACAAGAGAAGGGGATGTATGGAGCCAAGGCTCCCGATACCAGTAATTAGGAAGGGCTTCCCCTACCAGGCAGGTTACAGAATATAAAAGACAAATATTTTCAATTACATTTCCAGTTACTTGCTTTAAAGGAGGATCATTTTCAGGACCAGGTCTCTAAGTTAACCAATGGATCGATGATCGACCCATTTAAAAAAGAAACAAACAAGCTGGATTTTAGTCTCCCTCACAGCCTGAAGGTAGAAAATCAGTCAGGAATTGGGATGGAAGGTGATGTTTCCCCAGGAAGGTCACAGAACCAGTTGGAGCCAGTGGTTTTCTAATGCTACATTTCTTTGTCTATGGATATTCTGACTCATCCAGGTCATTGTTGTCCCAAAGGTGCTTTTCAGAAGGCAACTGGATTTCCTCAGGTATTTTGTTTTGGGGTTTTTTTTAAGGTTTTTTCTTTGGAAACATTTCATTTCTCATCCAAGAAGCTTCTTCAGAACAGCCTTTTGAAAAGCACATTTGGGGCTCCATTTATTTCTGCTTTTCTGGTAAGATCTGACAGGGTCAGAATGTTCTAGATTCTATTGCTCAGCCAATGTCACTTGATGGGACCCAGGGTATAATCTTTCTGTCATCCTTTGGACCAGCATTCCTTCCAAGATTCAATTGACCCAGTTCTATCTTGCCTTTGAAAGGCAGTAACCTTAATTCTTTCCCCAGGCACTGGGTCACAGAATAACATGATCCCATAGGGTGAATCTTTCCAAGCACCTTATGGCCCTATGTTTTTGTGTTTTATTTTTATTATTGCTGTTTATTGATGATGTATGCCGCTCTGAGTCATGTGCTAAGTGGACAGCTATATAAATCAAATAATCAGAATGGAAGAAGTCATTTTAGGCCACCTCTTCTATGGCATCAACATACCCAACTCATGGAGACGGGATAAGAGGGAAGACATTACTTTCAGAATGGAACACTTAAAGCTATCCCTTGTCTGCCTCAGCTGCGGTTGGATGATGAGATAGAGGCAATGATATGCAGATATGTCCTTTGGAAATGATTAGTTGATGTTCCTCAAGCTATGTTGATGAGCTGTTAATCCAAGGGAGTTTACATTTATCACACTCTGTGAATTGGGGCCTGAGCTATAATTAATTACAGTGGCTTTTCAGCTTTAAGTGAAGAAAAGGGTATGGGGGTGGGTTACTGAAGGAAAAATTATTTGTATTGTTTAGGAATACTAGACTGCATAAAAGAATCTTTCTTTTACAAAATTATAAGGAATTAATCTTAAGTAGCCAACATCTTCAGTACTACCTCCTGCAGAGCTACAGAATGTGCAGATTGTATTAGATGTCCTCATGGATTCTTCTGCCAAAGAAACTCTTTCTTACTTCCACATTCAAATGGGAACTTTTAGGGGTATTTTTAAAATACAGTAAGGGAAATAGGTGATCAGATCATTTGCTAGATTGATGGTACATTTAAGTCACAGTCCAAGAATATACATACTGTAACGTAAGATCTTCAGACCTTTCTCTTCAGGTCACCACTATCAGGTATGGATTACAACATAAATTTAATTTTTCCCCCCTCTCTCTTTCTTGTATGAACATTTCATCAAACAGGGAAAAAAAAGTCATTTGGGAATCACATAAAAATGTCCAAACCTGCTTGTGGAAGTCTTAGTGCAGCAACCAGCCATAGTTTCTAACCAAAGTTAGTAGCCAATAAGTGACGAGGTAGCAAGTAAATAGAGTTGGGTTACCTACCAGAAAAATTACGGGTTGCTAGCATTGTAGTGAGGATTGCACCCTGGAACACACAAAAGACAAAAAGGAAAAAAAGGGGGAAACAGGACACAATGTTGGATTTAGAATCAGAGCTATCCCTCCCACCCCTCCCCGCCCACTCTAATATCTTCTTTTTCTTAAAAACATCCCATGGAAAATGGAGCTGGCTGAGCTACAAGGGGAATGTACCTTTGGCCCTGTTTCAGGGCAGGATGAATATAGTTCAGGGGAGATATTAATAGAAACAGCAAACAGTTTGCAGAAATCAAGTCACTGGATATTAGCTCAGGGATTTTTAACTGCAAGTTTCGAAATGGTGGACACAGAGTTTATTATAGCCATCTTATATAGAGATTAAAAAGCTTTCCTTCCAATGTTAATGAAACTCCATTCTCCACTAAACAAGTAACGCTTGAGCTCTGATGGGACCAGAGTAACTGATAAATGTCTTGCTGTATTAAAGAGGATTTCCTACAGTATCCCAAGTGTAATCTCAAATATGCCATCTATCTTTGAGACATTCAACAGATTAAAACTCTTCGGATGCATCACTCGTTTGTCTCAGGTCATAGAACAGAAGAAATTATCCTAACGAACAACCAATCCCTCACTCTTCCATATTCAGTGTTGTGGTAAAATGCAAGCTTGCACTATAATGCCCCAAACTCATTCCACTTTCAGCACTAAAAACAGGAGCATTTGGGCATGCTGACAAAGATACATCTGTAGCATATATTTTTCCTCCATTTCAATTTAGCAGCTCTAAATCTAAAAGCTACCACAATTACCACTACTATATTATTATGACACAGAGCCCTCAAGAGTATTGTCCCATAGATCTGTCTCATCGCATGCATTTGATAGGGGGGAAAGACTTCAATGCATTACTGAAGTAACATAGCCATTCTCTGTGAGTCAATAAAATAATTTATTATAGGTGCCTGATTTGCCATAGCCCAGCATTTTATTTTAAAGTCACATACTTCCTGTTAGCAGGAAGTGTCCCTTTTTAATAGGAAAAGGAAAAGTTCCACATATGTTTGCTGGAGAATTCTGAGCAATTGGTTTAGCTTTTACAGAAAAAAAGCAAGATATATCTGCACTGAATAAAAGCTGAATTAACATAAGAATGCAGCGTTTACACCTCTGTTATTCTAGCTATGGATAGATTTGAAATTGTCCATCAAAATATAATTTTGGAGCATAGGATAAAAAGGTCAAATGGATCTGTGTCTTTACTGCTTACTGACTGTCTTCCCTTCTCCTCTGCATTTCTTTTCATTTTTTATTACTGTATTTTCATTGTTTATTTTATTGTTTTACTATTTTACTATTACTGTTTATACTTCCTATCATTTCTGTGTTTTTACTGTCATAAGCCTCTTAGAGTAGCCCAACAGCAAGATAGGCAGCAATTGAATTTATCAAATAATAATAATAATAATAATAATAATAATAATAATAATAATAAGAAGAAGAAGAAGAAGAAGTAGTAGTAGTACTTGGTTGATACCTATAGGACACTGGCAGCAACCCATATCAACCATTAGCACCAGTCAATGGTATTTGTGATGCATTTTTGAATGTTCAGTTGACTGAGTTTCATGTTTAATGAATAAAGTAAATAATAATAATAATCCAGTGACATACCTCTAATACCATAAAACCTCAACATCTGCCTGTCTCAAGTCCTTGGGAAGGACTCAATAGGTGGATAAAAATGCCAAATCCAGTCTGACTATGTGACAACCCACAATTTCTCAATATTTCAATCAAGTGTATGAGGTAGTGAGAAATTACATTAGCAGAATCAACAGATTTCGGTATAAAAAGCCAACATAGATCACTATCTATAATTTAGCCAGTAATTTTATTAGTGTCCAGCCCAAAGGCAAGAAATCTGGAAGAGTTCATAGAATGTACAGTATGTGTAGAAATAATCCAAGAAAACATTGAATCTAGAAACTGATAATGATATTACTGCTAAGTCTCCTAACTGAACCCTTTCCTACCCACAGCAGCATCCAGCTGAGTAAAAAGTAGTCTAAAAATGGCAAAGGCAGACCTTTGAAGAATGCAATTCATCTGAATTCCATTGAATATCAGTTTTCAGAAAACTCCCAAGAAGTGATTATATTTACTTTTAATATTTTAGTTAAAACTTTCCTGAGTTTAGGGTTATTTCCTGACTAGTGATTTAAAGCAGTTTAATAACATCACCCAGACACTCTTTATGTAATATAAAGTCTGCCCTCCTTATTTTACCAAAACAATGGCCTAGAAAACTTTTAAATCTCTATAAAATGTTCACCCAGTGGGGAAATGACCAAATGTTAGCTTTTCAAATTCAGATGAACAAGATCTCTTGGGTAAGAACTTTTGAAAGAACCACAGTGAAACTCATAATGATTTTTCTGTCTCAACTAATGGCCGTGGCATTAATACTGTCTGGAACAGATCTATCTCATGTATAGAAACTAATTTATTTATACAAATAGAAATATAGTCCCATCTAAAACCCTCCTTTTGTCTGTCTTTTCCTCTTTGGTGATTGTGTATGTGTGTGTGTGTAAAGAATATGATGAGTGATGAGAAAATATAAAAAATTACCCATTACAGGTGATGTCATCTGGATCTGTAGAATATAAATAAATAGAGACCTACAAGAAGCCTAATCTGGAGCCAGGTCTTGAAAGATGTGCAACATGAACATGGGGAACAAATGAATGTGGAAACTTCCAATTAAGTAAGCAGAGAAGCACCATGTCCCATAATTACCTTTAACTTTCTTCTGGCATTGAATTTCTTCAAGCAGTCAACAGTCTCCTGTCTGTGCATGCAAGAAGCCACAGTGGAACGGTGCTAAAAGATAGAAAGAAAACACGCTTAGAAATGGAAATGGATACATAACCCTTCTTTATTTTAGAAACCTGAACTTGTATTAGAAGCTATGTTTCTTTGTGTGATTGCAAATATGATCTATGAAACAGGATTGCCTTTTGTTCTTCAATTCCACACTGTTGTTGTAACTGAAAGTCATTACAAGCTGGCTTTTCTGCAGAGACTCAAATATATTGGTGATATGATGAAAACGGTGATTAAAGACATCCATATACCCTTCCCTGCCTCTACTAAGACAACCTGCCGCAGAATGCTGCTCCCCATTAATGTTGCAAAAAGATTCAACATTTAGCCCAATTAGATTTTTTTAAAAAAGAGCAGTGGAATATCATCTTGACTGATCTCATGTGCTTTTACAATTTTTCTGCATAGTTTTGGATATTCTCTGCCAGGCAGGTATAATTTTTCCTCCCAACAATAACATGTCGTTGTGGTCAAGAGCCATACTTAAAAAATAGTGTGGGAGGTTCAGGATAAAGAGGTAGATGGGGTTAGGACAAAAATGGAATTTTCTTTAAGAAATTAATTTTAAATTGAATTAAAATCGACATGATCATTACTTCTTCCTTTTTGCAAACTTAAGTTCTACAATGTTTATTTATTCAATGTGTACCCTGTGTCAACTCCCAAAGACTCAGGGCAGTTCAGAGAGCAACTTTCTCAGGAATTCAAAAGGAAACTTGAAAGGTTTTGGAGGGCTTGAATTAAAGGATTTAGAAGGCCCTGGGTTTTGATGTTGCAGAGCCCCACTTTCCACTTTAAAATGGGAGAGCACTTCACCTGGAGATTATTATCAAAATCCAAGCAGCTACTAAGAAAAGTATGGTTCACTTTGCACTTACTGATATCCATGGATGTTTCAGAGCTTCTGCTGCTGTGATACGTTTGGATGGGTTGATTGTTAACATTTTATTGATGAGGTCTTTTGCTTCAGGAGTAACGGTATCCCACTCAGGAGAAGGAAACTGTAAGTACAAGAAGATAAAACCCCTCATTCTCTCTTCTGCAGGAGAGAATTAAGACGCAATATATATATCTGAGACAGTAATTGTACCAAAAGCCCAAAATGATTTGTAGTCCAAGTATTAAGTACATATTCTGTATACACACATTGTCAAAGGGGGGGGGGGGGGAAGCCTAGATGCATGTATTTTTATCTTAATTAGCTTTGCGTTTTTGTTGTTCTTTATTTTTTGTCATTATTTTAAAAGCAATAAAAACAAATTAGAAGTTCATGTCATGTATGAGTTTTCACTTGGAACGTTGCTGACTAGGGGGAAATTAGTACAACAGTTAAATGCAGTACAAAAATATTTATTTACTTATATTTCATATTTTTTAACTGCCCATCTCCATTCTGCCCATTCACCAATTTCAAGATGAGTTGAAAGGGTCTTTTAAAAAACAAAGGTATTAGGCTGGTCCACATTGCAGAGAATGCATTCCAAGGGGCTGAGGTTCAATCATGCATTGTTATTTCAGAAGGGACCATAGGAATTACAGGCAAACATTTTTACAAGTTCTCAGGAAGTGTGGAAGTTCAATCAGAAAACTATAGCCTACAACTAAATCATTTAAAGCTTTGAGGTTAACCTATGTCTGTGTTAGTGTGCGATGTGCATGCATGCTTTCGAGTCAGTTTTTTTACTCCTGGTGACTGCCTGGATAAGTTTGTGCAGAATGTTCCAAACTAAACAGAATAGAATAGAATAGAATAGAATAGAATAGAATAGAATAGAATAG
>WNWU01000012.1:26613894-26637866 GCA_012654045.1 Ptyas mucosa
TAGAATAGAATAGAATAGAATAGAATAGAATAGAATAGAATAGAATAATTTTATTTCTATACCGCCCCTCTCCCGAAGGACTCAGCCAGGTAAAAAACAATACGAAATATCCCAATTAAATTTAAAAACTTATTAAAATTATTACATTTATGTCCAAATTCATTAAAACCCAAAAATTTAAAACTCCGAATTTAAAACTCATTTACAAAGATAGCCCTGCTTGTCGGAAGAGCAGGGTCTTGAGGGCACAGCGAAAAACTCAGAGGTCAGAGGTTGTGCGTATTTCCAGGGGCAGTTCGTTCCAAAGGGCAGGGGCTCCCACAGAGAAGGCTTTCCCCCTGGGAGTCGCCAACCAACATAGTTTGGCCAACGGCACCCTGAGGAGGCCCTCTCTGTGGGAGCGAACTGCTCGGTGGGAGGCTATCGGTGGCAGAAGACGGTCTCATAAGTATCCAGGTTTCTGAGCCATGGAGCACTTTAAAGGTGGTAACCAACACCTTGAATCGCACCCAGAAGACCACTGGGAGCCAGTGCAGCTCACGCACCCATAATCACCCGTGTGGCCGCATTCTGGACCAGTTGGAGCCTCCAAGTGCTCTTCAAGGAGAGCCCCATGTAGAGAGCATTACAGTAGTCCAGCCGAGAGGTAACAAGGGCATGAGTGACCGTGTGCAAGGAGTCCTGGTCCAGAAAGTGATGCAACTGGCATATCAGGCGAACCTGATAGAAAGCCCCCCTGGCCATGGCCATCATATGCTCTTCTAAAGACAGCCGTGCGTCCAGGAGGACACTCAGATTGCGAGCCCTCTCTGTGGGGGGTAAAGATTCACCCCCTATAGACAGCAATGTTGACAGCTGACTATACCAGAACGCCGGCAGCCACAGCCACTCGGTCTTGGAAGGGTTGAGTTTGAGCCTATTTATCCCCATCCAGACCCGCACGGCCTCCAGGCAGCGGGACATCATGGGGTGGTCTGGGGTGGAGATGTACAGCTGAGTGTCATCAGCGTACTGATGTACCCTCACTCCAAAACCACGGATGATCTCGCCCAGCAGCTTCACATAAATGTTGAACAGAAGGGGCGAGAGGACCAACCCTTGCGGCACCCCCCAAGCGAGGCACCTCAAGGTCGACCTCTGCCCCCTTGCCAACACAAACTGTGAGCGGTCGGAGAGGAAGGAGGAGAATCACTGCAGCATGGTGCCCCCTATTCCTAACCCCTTCAACTGCTGCAGCATGATACCGTGGTCGATGGTATCAAAAGCCGCTGAGAGATCTAATAGGACCAGGACAGAGGGGCAACCCCTGTCCCGAGCCCTCCAGAGATCATCAACCAATGCGACCAATGCCGTTTCTGTGCTGTACTCCTGCCTGGAGCCCGACTGGTACGGGTCTAGATAGATAGCTTCATCCAGGTACCAGGGGAGCTGTCGTGCCACCACACTCTCAACAACCTTCGCCACAAAACGATGGTTGGAGACCGGATGATAATTAGCTAATACAGCCGGGTCCAGGGAAATAACAGATCCATACAGAGGGTGTTACTCTATTTAAATCTGGTGGTTATTAACTTGGCCACTGTTACTCTAAGGTCACTATCTTCAGAAAGACAAACATGGTTGGTATATTCCCTGGAGCTCATCAAAGGCACATTTGGCCTTGCTTTAATCTTGAAAAACAGAGAGTGATTCAGGTCTAGAATAGGGATCTCATGTTGAGCTCTTCTCTCTGGTCTGGGTCCAAATTATATCCCTCATCTAACCCATTACTAACTGCAGGAAGGCATTCAAGAGGGCCATTCCATTTCCTAAAGACATCCAGAGTATCATCAACATACCATAGCATCCAGCTTCAACTCTCTATACTTCTTCTAGATGTTGAAAAGCATACGATACTGTACATAATGGAGTTCTGAAGGATACCATATCACAGCTTCCATTTTGAGGATGCAGCATTACCTGAAATCTACCTGAGAGAGCTAGCAATAGGTCCACTGCAAAGTTGTGCTTCCTATTCACAAATTTCTCAGATGATCTAGAAGATATCAAGACCCACTGAGATGTCAATGAGAACCGATGGAGTCATGCTCCATCTAGTGATCCCTAGATAAAAAAATCATCATCAGGCAGACCAAAATTACCTAAAGCCCACCATCAAAGCAGTTTGAAATGGGATAAGATAATTTATGGAGATTCTCAATCATCCAGGTCATGGTTGTCCAAAAGGGTTTTTTTAATAAGCAACTGGACTTTCTTCTTCTTCTTATTGTTATTATTTTTTGCCATTAAAAATGTGTCAATTCTCATCCAAGAAGCTTCTTCAGTTCTAATTGAATGGTGGGGGTTGGAAAGATTTATATTCTTTGCAGTCATCTGGTTGTTAGTGCTCTGAGGTCAGTTGTTACTCTCTCAGAGTCATTGAGGCCACTTGGGGGTTTATCTGTACTCTCAGGGTGACCTGAATCAGAGTGCAAATGGGTGTGGAACTTTCTTGGGACTGCTGAAAGGATTGTGTGGGTAGACAGGTGGTGTTGTATCCCTTCCCCTCTGTTGAAAGAGGACTGTTCAATTTTAATATGGATGGCCACTCTTCACAAGGTCATTATTTTGAAGACAGCAAAGTCCACCTTCTGGACAGAGAGACCAGTAGTTTGAAAGAGGGGTCAAAGAGGTCATTTTACCAACCTAAACTCCCCCCCTAAAAAGAAAGAAAACTCCCCACAGAGTCAACAGATTTGTTTGATACAGAGCTGCAATAGGAAGGAAAAATCACCCCATCTCACGCAGAGAGATCATGTTCCAGCAGATGCTCCATTGTTCATAAACTCTCCTTGTTGCTATTCCTTCTTTACTATAATATCATGCATCCCCTTTTATAGATACAATAAAAACAGTCACTTTTATTTTTCTGTTGTTTTGTAATTGTTTTACCCTGCTTACCCCAAAATAAGACATCCCATTATTATCCCCATTGGGATAATAAACCCAATCAGACCTTTGAGTGCATGGCAACAAGGCCAAGCACTTATTTCAGGGTTTAAAAAATGTATAAGACAGGGTCTTATTTTTGGGGAAATACAGGACTCATATTAAGGTAAAGGTAAAGGTTCCCCTCACACATATGTGCTAGTCATTCCTGACTCTAGGGGGCGGTGCTCATCTCTGTTTCAAAGCCTGAGTGGCACAGCAGACTAATGCTACTGTTAAAAGTAGTATTTAGCTTCCAGCTGCCTGCAATTACAGCGAGTTCAATTCTCACCAGGCTCAAGGTTGACTCAGCCTTCCATCCTTTCTAAGGTAGGTAAAATGAGGACCCAGTTTATGGGGGCAATAAGCTGACTTTGTATAAAAATATACAAAAGTATAAAGGCTATTGCTTAACGCATTGTAAGCCGCCCTGAGTCTCCGGAGAAGGGTGGCATATAAATCAAAATTTAAAATTTTTTTTAAAAAAAACTGAAGAGCCAGCGCTGTCCGAAGACATTTCCGTGGTCATGTGGCCACCAAAGGCGCACGGAATGCTGTTACCTGCCCACCAAAGGTGGTCTCTATTTTTCTACTTGCATTTTTACATGCTTTCAAACTGCTAGGTTGGCAGAAGCTGGAACAAGTAACGGGAGCTCACCCTGTCATGCGGCACTAGGCATTCAAACCACTGAACTGCCGACTTTTCGATTGACAAGCTCAGTGTCTTAGCCACTGAGCCACCACATCCCTTAATTTACTCATTTTGTAGACCTTTAAATCAGCATTTGTTCTACATAAGTTGCTGAGAGACTTTCCTGATGAAGGTGGCATAGAAATATGTTAAATAAATATAGAAGGCCCAGCTTTCTTCATGACAAGCTCACAATATAAAATAGTCGAAGAGGAACATTAATAGGAGTCTATGATTTCCCAATCTTGTTGAATTACAGCTTTCAGTATCTCTCTACATTGTTCATGTTTGCTAGAACTGAATGAAACTGGTGTTGAACAGCAGTTCAGAATCATGGTTTATCCGTCCCAATTACTCAAATGTAGATGTCAACATACTCTCACCCCTAGTGCAATGTATTAATTGCAACATTAGATTGATATTTAGATTGGTTTCCAATAAGGCAGTGCATCAATAAAGCAAGTGAGGAAAAGTTATTTTTAAAAAATTAAGGTGGGACAGAGAAGAAGAATATGAAAGGGAGAATCACTTACATCGTAGGCTCCAGCTTTGATCTGCTGATATAATCGGTGTTGATCCTCATCCCAGAAAGGAGGATAGCCAACCAATAGAATATAAAGAATAACTCCTGTGTGTTCAGAGGGAACATTGTTACATAAACTAGTGGAAAGAAATTGATTGACACAGGAGATCTGAATTGGCCTACACAGTGAGCAAGACAAAAAAATGAGATGAGTCAAGAGCTAAGTATCTTCTTGTATTGCCAATATCATCCCGATGTTGTATAAAATGATTACTTCTTAACTGGAATGCCAAGGATTCAGGCATAAGTGTGAGCTCTTTGCAGTTCAGTCTGAATCATCAGTATCATAATTTGCCTGAAAACAAGACTCACAATTCCTCATGAAAATTTGTAAAAATAGCTCTAGCATTGGCTTTTCGCTGAATGATAGCTGTGACTGCATTTATCTACCTACTGGAAGGAATAGTTAGATATAGTTCTACAAATAGATACAGGTAAGTCCTCGATTGATGACCACAATTGGGACCAGAATTTCCAATGCTAAGCAAGGCGGTTGTGCCTGATTTTACTACCTTTTTTGCCATGTTGTTAAGCAAATCACATGGTTAAGTGAATGGTTTCGCCCACTGACTTTACTTGTCGGAAGCTGGCTGAGAAGGTTGCAAATGGTGAATATGTGACCCTGAGACAGTCATAAATACACGCAGGTTCCCAAGTGCCCAAATTTTGATCATGTGGCTATGGGGATACCGCAATGGCCATAAGTGTAAGGACTGATCGTAAGTCCCTTTTTCAGTGCCATTCTAATTTTGAATGGTCACTAAACAAATGGTTGTAAGTCGAGGATTACCTGTAGCAGGTTTACTAGGCAGCCCAGGCTTCAGGAGAATTGTCTTCTCCTGGTGATTGGCTAAAAAGTCAGAAAGCTTTGACAATCACTTTCTATAGGATCACATTTTCTCCCAATACCCCATCAATTCAAAGAATGTTTTAAAGTCCTTCAGCTTTAAGCGTGTAGAGCCAATTGTCTGAGACAAAGCTGAGCCGAACCTTTGAAAGCAACGATCTTCTGACACAGATCTTTATTTTTGTAGTAATAAGTGTCCAAGTCAGGTTGGTTATCAGTAGAGGAGAGAAAAATAAAAGTTAACATTTCTCAATTTTCTCATTTTTCCAGTCATTAGAATTCTTTATTGGGCTAATGCGATTGGATACCCAAGGAATTTGTCTCCGGTGCATAAGCTCTCAGTGTACATGCAAGCAACAAGTGATAAATCATGATCATAATTATAAAATACAATCATCATCAATCATAAGATACAAACTCAGTAAATAAGCAAACAACATAAATCATAATAGGATACTAAATAAAGGCAATCAATATAAATCATGACATATAAACAACAAAATTATAGTTCATAAGAAGCTAAGGAAGTAGGTAATAGGAAAGATGAAAAGATGAGAAGGATAATCAACCTGTCATTTTAAAAAAAAATCTGCAGCATGAAAGCACTTAAATATTTTTATTATGAATGTTGTTGTAAAGAGGTGTTAAATTACAAACAGGATGACTTTTGTTCCTAACATCTATCAGAATGGGGAGAAAATAACAAGGAACAATTCTCTGTTTACTAAGATTTATCGGGAACAAGGTTGCAGTAAAAACAGCAGATTTCTGGCAAATACATTTGCTTTCAGATGTGGAACCTATTTATAGGCAATTTAAACCACTAGATTCTGGCTTCCTTCCTTGCTTCCTTTCAGCGTTAACAGGAAGGAGGGCAATCCAGTCTGCCCTTATAATTTGTTTACATAATGGCTACATTAGGAATCTGAGTATTTCCTCAACTAAGTTGTTTTGCTCCGCTATGGAAATAGGGCTGCTGGAATAAATGATTTGATTTTGACAAGGATTTCTTACAATAAGTCAATCCTAGGAATCAGGAATAGTCACTCCCTGTGCTGGAGAAAGCAAGCCTTAATGGCCTAGTGAGGCATTAATAATGGTCTTCATCCAATATTTTAAAAGGGTTCTGTGGGAGATCCAGAAAATTACAGCCCAGGCAGTTTAACATGTTCCAGGCAAATTGGAAGAAACTATAATCAAACCAAAAACAAACTAAGCCCACAGAGGGATAAGGCAGGCTGAAGGAAAACCAGCATGGATTCTGAATAGGGGAAATTTGTCTCATGAATCATTTAGAGTCTTTTGCAGGCCAGCAGGCCATGGATGGTGAGATCCAGGGGTGAAATGCTCCCGGATCAGACCGGATCGCCCAATCCGGTAGTGATCTTGGCCGGTGGTTTGGAGATCTGGTAGCGATGGCGGAGCATAGCTCCGCCCACCCAGCCGGGTATCATTACTTCCTGGTTTTAACCAGGAAGTAATGTGTTTTCTAACCTTCTGCACATGCGCAGAAGGTCTGCATGCACCTGTGATGCATGCACGCACTTCCGAACCGGTAAGGAAGGTAAGTAGATTTCACCCCGGTGAGATCCTTTCAATACTGTATACCTAGATTTTCACAAGGCCTTGACAACATTCCTCATAAAAAGTTCCTGAGTACCTTTATCTCTTATGAGATTAGATGATTCTGTCCTAGTATTTTTTATTACTGATGAGAAACCAAAGCGTAGGAACATGTGGCCATTTGTTCAATGGAGAGTTCTTCAAGGATGAATGTTGGGAGCAAGGTGTTTTATCTTGTTCATACATCATTTTCATTTAGAAAATAGTGCTCAGTTGGAGAAGTTTGCATTTATTATCAAACTATTCTGATGCATGTTGGAGAGCAAAAACTCTTAATGCCATACCTAAACTGATAACATCTGCACTGTCTATAACTAACCAGAGGTCCTTACTTAACGATGATAATTGGGACCAGGATTTCTGTCATTAAACATTGTGATCCTAAAGTGCAACATCACAGCCAGCTGTGTGAACATGGCCAGGCAGGAGGGTGCTATGGCCTGCCTAGATGGGCACGCATGTGTTATGGAATGTGGGCAGGGATGTGCTGTGGGCAGGTGCATGATGCAGAATAAGCGAAAAAAGAACTGGGAATAACAACTCAAAGGAGGGACTCGCACACTCATATTTTTTTGTCATAGGATTTCATTTTAACCTTTTACTTAGGTTAATGGTGATATGGAATCTAGCTTTCCCAAATTAATGCCCTCCAATCTATCACATTTCAAATGCTTATTTGAAAACATCAACCAAAGTGATTTCTGAACACATATAGAGCACACCAGTTGGGGAAGGCATTCCACTAAATATTTTCATAAATAGCCAATCCCATGGACAAGCTACAAATGGACAAAAACCTGGTAATAGATCCCACAGGACCCTTTTTCTGTCCCTAAGTCAGGGAGTCCCAACCCCCAGTGTGTGAACCCACACTGTTCCATAGCATGTCAGAAACTGGGCTGCCCAAACAATTGCAGCCCCATTCAAGGGATGCAGGCAGCACATGAAGCCATGCCTTCGATCTGCGAAAAACCTCTCTCTACGGAACCAATCCCTGGTGCCCAGGGTGCCACTGCCCTAAGTTACTATCTTCAGCATCCTTTGAAATACGGTCTCACTTACCACAGGCCCAAAGGTCAACAGCTTTGCCATAGGGATCCTTCCGGAGCACTTCAGGGGAAAGGTAACCTGGAGTGCCTGCAAAACCTGTTAATTGTCAAAACAGACAGCTAATTACACTATTTGCCCCCAGGAGAATCAACAACTTTTCATTTAGAACAATTCTCGGTCTTGGGATTCTTTATTACATGATAAATATTAAGAGCTGAAATAGTAGGGAAAATTGTCATCTCCCGAGCCTCGTGTTCTATTATGACGCATGTACTGTGGGAGCTGTTCTTCTAACTTCTACTCTATTTGGATCCGGTTTTACTGCTCCCGCTACTCCCAAATGCTTCCCAAACAGCCCTATTTTTCTCTCCCCTAAAGCTGAGACTGCAAGCAATCTATTTCCCCATTGGAGGGAACTCCTCCTCCTGGTTTTGAGTTCACTCTATAAAGTCCGGTACTGGGGATGCCTGATTGATGGCTTCCTATCTCTTGCTCGGTGACACATGAAAACGACAAAAGTTTTGTTAGCCTGCAAACAAAAACAGCAGGCAGGTCTTGGTCTTGTCTTCCTCTGCTTTCTTCCCCTCTGGGATGGGAGGATATTTATTGCTTGCAGGGCCTTTGGCAGCCGAGCAATGATTCCACTCTTGATTTTCACAGCTGCAGGTCTCATAGATTTGAAGAGGATCACTAATCATCCTCCAATGTGTTTTGAGGGATTATGAAGGACAGGCAACGGCCAACTGAAAGCGCCTTGCATCCCACCGCTGGCCCAGCCAGACGAGCGCTATCAGATCAAACCGATGACAGCTCTGTGAAGTCTCAAAGCAATCATCTTTTCCAGCCTTGTTATTCAAGATCCTTCTGGGACTTTTTGGGGGTTGCAGAAGCATGTGCTGCACTAGTGTATTTGCAAAATGTATTTATGGCTTAGAAATTATAAAGGTATTCCCTTAACAGCCTGTGTCTACAGCTCAAAGATACAATAGTAACAGACATTAGGATGACCTAATCAGCTTGCAGTTATTATGACTTAATTAAACCCCAGCTGGTACTCCAGATTTATGTCTGTCTGTCTGTCTGTCTGTAAATACATACTTTCTCTCAACTGGAGTGGTAGCTGGCTTTATTATCATATAATATTATACACACAGAGACACAGAAAGAAATGTCTAAATAAATGCCACCGGGGAAGACTAATATGACCAAAGTGAACATATTCATTTCTATGATCCCTTTAAATTAAGGCACTTTACTTAGTCTAAGTCAGGGTAGTTGACTTTTTTCAAAACAGAAACTCCATTGAAGTAATTAGTTTTAGAATACAGACTATTTCAGCAATATGCGATTCTCGTACATCTGACATGTTGTAAATAATTACAGCTCTTCTAGAAGTTTAATCCTTTAGCTCAGTGGTGTGTTGCTCCAGGTTTGGCCGAGCCAGTAGTGGTGACGCTATTATGTCACCGAACCGGTTCTCTTTCTTCAGGAGCTGGGCCCTCCCGCCCGCCCCCACGTTAACCCGACCTTATATTTCTCGTTGAAGAGGTGATTGCGCGTGAAGCGTGCGCACAAAGAGAACCGGTAGTAAAGCCGGTTAGAACCCACCCCTGCTTTAGCTTGACCTGGCAGAAAATGCTTAGGAATGACCTGGCCAGAATAAAGCTTTAAACACAGCAGCTGGTTAACTCTCTCAAAGCAGAGAATACAGAGTTTTTACACATATACAGTATACTTCTGTATTGAAACCGTTGGGATTCTTCTTCCTCGCTTTGTCAAGTTAACAGATACATGATGGTTTGCTTGGTGGCATTGGGTGGCTGAGATATGGCTCTTCCCAGACTGGAAGGTATTGATTCCTGACTTGCTGGCTTCAGCCTTATACCAGTTTACTTTCTTTCTTTTTAAATATAATTTTATTGAACGTTTTAGCAAATGAGAATAAACACGAATACAAACTAAAATAGAGTAAGAAGGGAAAAAATACAACAACCAGAGGAAAGTATTAATCTATCGTTTTTAGTTGTAGAAAAATACCAATTCACAGTAGTGCAGAATTAATGCCCTGCTTTATTTTACTGAGAGAGAAAAATGTATTTTGCCCAATTGCGCACATACACACACAAAATGGAACCTCCCTAAACCCAGTTTTCTTCTACTCACCAAACCAGGCCTGCTGTTCTCCTT
The DNA here is from genome assembly GCA_012654045.1 of Ptyas mucosa. Lineage (NCBI taxonomy): Eukaryota > Metazoa > Chordata > Lepidosauria > Squamata > Colubridae > Ptyas > Ptyas mucosa. Next base: position 26,623,843 of record WNWU01000012.1, read on the forward strand.
CTACTTCAATAGCAAGGCCAAAGTCAGCTAGTTTAACAGCAGCTCCCTTCAGTTTGGAGGCCAGCAAGAGGTTCTCTGGCTTTAAGAGAGAGAAAAGAGAAGGGAACAATAAAAATGCAAAGAAAAAAGGTCCCACTTTTTCTCTTGTGACTGAGATGCAAAAGTGTTATAAACAGAACACTAAACTTGGCACACCTTTGCATCTCTAAGAAGACAAATCTATATTTCTGGGGAAGGCTTTAATAGGAAGGCTAATGAACAAAAATAATGCAAGAACATTTAAAAAGATGAAGAAAAGAGGCTGTGGATGAGAAACAGTGTGTAGAAAGATTGATTGATGGGGGAAAAACACATACAATGTGTTAAGACAGAAAATGGAAGCTGCAAATGAGAGACAAGAAATTAAGTGGCAGAGAAAATGCAGTATTTTAATGAATAAAAACCATTTAAGAAAAAAATTAAGCAAATCGAATTCAGAATAAAAGCTGAAACTGAAGTGAGAGAACATCGAAAGAAATGCTGTAAAGGCATGTATGGGAATAATGATGATATGTCAGAATAACATTGAAGTGGATACTATTAACTTAGATTATTGCAATTTGCTCTACATGGGGCTGGTGATGAGCTGACCCAGAAGCTATAGAATCACAGAAGGTGATTGCAAATTTACTGACCACCAATTCAATAGAACCACACCCACCAGGCAGAAGGTGCATTAGTTGCCAGTAAACTTCCAAGCCAAATTCAAAGTGCTGATTATTAACTATAATGTATTTTAAGTGTTAAATCCTCTTTTCCTTTGGACCAGGGATTTCAAACTCAAGGCCCGCAGGTCAAATTTGGCCTGCGGGGTGCTTAGATTTGGTCCACAGGACCACCCTGGAAACAGCAAAGGATCGGCCACAGTGCATCTGCCAGCAAAAACGTACCTCAGGACCACCACGCACAGCCCTCCTGAGCTCCGTTTTCACTGGTAGAGGGTTGCAGGAGGCCGTCATGGCCAAAAACATTTTCACTGGCAGAGCGCTCAGGCCACCACAGGTGCCCCCAATATGAGTGATGTCAAGCTGGCCATGCTCCCCCTGACCACACCTCCCCGGCCCCACCCCCAAGGTCAAACACAACCCTGATACAGCCATCAATTTCAAAGCAGTTTGAAACCCCTGCTTTGGACAATCTACTTCAGGGGGATTTTGCCTGCCTCATACAGCTTGGAGAGAGCATTATAGACTCCTGGCCCCTGAAGGATGTTACTGTTTTTTTCAGTAACAGCCTCCTCATTATGGAAAATGTTGCCCTTGTTGATTCAGAATGACCTCCACCTTTTTATGGGATGATGGCTAAAAACACTTAAATTTTCACAGAACCTTTAGAATGGAAAAATCCTTCAACAGTAGGCAATTGCATAAGGGTGTTTGTTTATTACCCACTGCAATCCAGAGATTCCCGGCAGCTTATGTAAAGTATAAAGCCAAATAAAATATCAATCTAATTATAAAATAATTAAAGAACTGGAGCCACACAGAAAGCTACAAGTCAGTGGTTCTCAACCTTCCTAATGCTGCGACCCTTTAATACAGTTCGTCATGTTGTGGTGACCCCCAACCATAAAATTATTTTCGTTGCTATGTGTGTATATGTCAGCGAAAACATGGGTATATGTGTTTTCCGATGGTCTTAGGCGGCCCCTGTGAAAGGGTTGTTCGACCCCCAAAGGGGTCGCGACCCACAGGTTGAGAACCGCTGCTATAAGTGATAAAAAATATAAAATGAAGATGGCTTGCTAAAATCAAGAGAAGACTTTCTGGAACACTTGGACTTTACAAGCCTTTGAAATGTTAGCAAATAGGGGCCTGGAATCTGAAGCAGTTCCTCTCTGTTTGATTGGGCTGTTATTGTTATGAGTAAGTGGTCCTGCAGATATATCCAGGTGCCGGGCCAGAACAGCTTAAATCAGCAGCTTAAATTGCACATTAACAAGAGATTTTTATTTCATGGAGTACACTTTCACTCTAGGTTTTGTGAAGGAAGTTTAACCAGAGGAATGCTTTTAAGTTCTTTCAATTCTATAATATTTTACCTTTAAATCCCGATGTACCACACCCATCTGATGACAATGCAAGACAGCTTCCAGGATCTGCTGAATACAATGGCTAGGAAGAAGAAACATTGTCACATTATGTCATATTCCTCGTTATGGGTAATGGCCCGAGATAATGTTTCTCAGTGGTCTCCATTTCATGCTTCACTCCTCCTCTCATTTTCTATCTTCCTATGTGCTTTTCTGTTGAGAGCCAGGCAGACCAAGCTTTCATTACAATTTTAGCTTATTTAACAAAGAGAAATCTGACTGTGTAATGAAAACCCACCAGGGAATCTTTAGCGTTACTAAGGCTCCTTTCTGTGAGAAAGAAACAAAAAGAACTTAAGAGGTTTCTTTATGAGGTGATAGCAAAAACAACCTTCTCACATAAATGATGATTTTAGATGACATGACCATCCCAACAGGGCTACCATTACTGGGCTGCAAAACTCCAGATAACAATGAGATAGCAGCAAGGAGGCCCCGCTATTTGGCATCATCTAGTGCTCATTAATATTTGGCAGATCTGATATGGTAGCCATAAGAACCATTTTGTTGGTAGATCTCACCAGGGTTGCTAGATAAAGTATAGGCATCATGCAGGAAACATAAAGACACAGGTGGCAGAACAGACAGAAGAGCCACCTGTAAAACGAAATTACTCGATTCACAGATGCTAAAATGCAATTGGGTTTGAATTTCAAGCCTGCAGCAAATTTGTATGCATTGAGTTGGGTATCTTTTACCTTCTGCAAGGCAATCTCTTGGATTATCTTCTCTGCGTTAGATTCAGAGCTCACCTTGAATTTGCTTTACAAATTGGAGGAAACATTTATTTCACAAAGGCCCAATATACCCACCTATGTCAGCATTACATTGAATTTTAAATGATCAAATTTAAATTGGAAATTCAGATACAAATTAACTGCCATAAAAATGAACTGAACTGAAAAGGAAATTCATTATTTGTGAGATTGAAAGGCATACATTACTCTTGATTATCTAAATCAAAGGGAGCAGATCTTTGGCCTAGAGAATTTTCCTTTTTCAAGGGAAGGCTGAAGGCCACCGATCTCAGTTGCAATTTAGTTACGATGGGTTCACAGATTGTGCCAAGCATCATATAGCTTCATCCAGTTCAGTTTAGCAGGTTATGTAAACCTGATCTATTTTGTATAAATCATACTTTATAATGAATATGCTATGGGAACTCATTTAATAAACCATAGTACAGCACGATGTGTGATCCCCTGTATAATCTTGACCACAAAACATGCTAATCGCCTGCAACTATCTGAATCCCCATTAAGCCTTCGCCCACTTGTGATTAAAAACAGTATTTTTTCTCTTGTTTCAGTGAAATCATCACAGAATGCTGTGATATGCAGCATCACAGATTGCTGCTATTCTAAAAAGATAATAATAATAATAATAATAATAATAATAATAATAATAATAATAAAGCCCTAGTATACTAATGGTTGAAATGTAGTCTTAACAGAAAAGACAGTCAGGCCTAACCGAGCAAGGAGCTGAAAATAAATTTTATAAGTGAAAAAAGTAACGTTTTCACCCTTTGGGCCTCTCAATTTCAGATAGAAAATTTAGAAACCAGTTTTTCTAGATAAGTGTTTTTCAGCCGTAGCAACTTTAAAATGTGTGGATTCCAACTCCCAGAATTTCTCAATCTGCCAGCTAACAGGGGAATTTTGAAAGTTGAAGTAAACCAATCTTAAATTTGCCAAAGTTGGAAAACATTCTCTTAGAGATAACTTTGTTACCTTCCAGTACCTACCTGGCATCTGCTTCACTATAGTATTCTCTGGCAACAATGTCTTCAAACAGCTCCCCTCCAGTTACACTGAAAAGAAAGGAAAAGAGAATCAGCTTCCATTGATTGACAATGCCAAATAATCACACGTACTATGTAAGGACCTTGATCCAAATTTAGGCAAGTATCAGACAGAAAGAGTTTAGTCAATGCAGGCTGAATTGTGGAGGATAGTGGGCTCACTCTGTGCTCCTAATCTCATGATGACTCTGTCAATCTTAATCAATGCCAGGTCTTACACAGTATGGTTATTCTGACCCAAATGCATGCTCATATATATTAGGGTTTGATTTTTTTTCAATTTAGTGATTGACTGTAGGGAGCAATTACCATTGTTTTGTTCACTGATATATACAGGTAGTCCTGTATATAGTTCAATTGGTAACTATTTAAAGTTACAACAGCTCTGAAAAAAAGTGACTTATGACAATTTTTTACACTTACAACCTTTGCAGCATCCTCATGATCATGTGATCAAAATTCAGATGCTTGGCAACTGACTCATATTTATGATGGTTGCAGTTTCCCAGGGTCATGTGATCACCTTTCACAACCTTCTGACAAGCACTTAGCTGCCAGCTGCCTGCAATTAGTGTGAGTTCAAATCTCACCAGGCTCAAGGTTGACTCAGCCTTCCATCCTTCCGAGGTAGGTAAATTGAGGACCCAGATTGTGGGGGCAATAAGCTGACTTTGTAGAAACACTGCTTATAGGGGGCCAAAAGCCCTAATAAGCAGGTATATACAAAAGAATGAAGGCTATTGCTATAAATGCATTGTAAGCCGCCCTGAGTCTCCAGAGAAGGGTGGCATATAAATTGAACTAATAAATAAATAAATAAATTCAATGGAGAAGCCATATTTACTTAACAACCATGTTACTAACTTAAGAACTACAATGATTCACTTAACAACTGTGGCAAGAAAGGTCCTAAAATGGGGCAAAACTCACTTAACCAATGTTTCACTTAGCAACAAAAATCTGGGGCCCAATTGTGTTCGTAAATTGAGGACTACCTGTAATTCCATAATAAACTAGCAATTATGAAAGGCATATATGTTTGAGAAAGCAGGATACTAATATATAAATACACACCTGAAGGATATTGTAACTAGCCATATTCATGGTAAGATAGGTTGTAAGAATAGGGGACTTTTTAAAAGAAAAAAAAAGAAAGAAAGACTGCATGCCATGCTAGATTAACAAGTCTGTTTTTTGCATATGCCAAACTATGATGAATGGCAAAACAGAAAGGCTGTTCAAAATAGCTTTACTTTCTAATCTGCCTGGATATTTTCTGAGACCACCAAAATGAAGTTAAATAGAATTTTTAAAAAGTATGAGTTAAAACTAGATATTCCCTCAAGGGCAGGAGCTTTATCGGAAATGACTGAATATAATACACGTGCGGGACCATTAAAGGTGAACAAACATTAATGGGATTTGTTGAATGCACTGAATAAAAACACTGTGAAAAGTTAAAGCTTTGAACGGTAAGTATAGCTTGATAGCCTATCTGGATAAAAAATGGCAGATACCCAATCAAGGGGGATGACGGGAGTCCTTGGGTTCTTTTGAGCTGAGAGATTGGGGACTGGGGTCAATCAATCAATCAATCAATATGGTCATTGACTAATTCAAAAAGATGAGAAATTTTGAGACAACAAATACAAATTGTAATAAAACTGATGAGCCTTGGAGGTTGGACAGCCTTGCTATAGGGCAGTGATGGCTAACCTTTTTGCCGTCGCATGCCAAAAGTGATGGCAAAAAGGTGCCAAAAGCGATCCTGGGGGGGTCATGCATGCACGTGCCCACAGCCATAATTCAATGTGCCCTGCCCCCTGTGCATGCGCGCATGCCCCCCCCCACTCCTCCCGCTTTTGGCATGCGATGGCATGGTGGGCCAGGTAGGCCCGTTTTTCACCCTCCCCAGGCTCCAGAGGATTTTTTTGGAGCCTGGGAAGGGCGAAAACGGCCTTCCCACCCCCACCCCCCTGGAGGCCCTCTGGAGGCTGGAAACAGCCTGTTTTCTGACTTCCGGTGGGACCAGAAAGCCCGAAAATCAGCTGGCCGTCACGCACATGCACATTGGAGCTGAGCTAGGGCAATGCTCGCGTGCCCACAGATATGGCTCCGCGTGCCACCTGTGGCACGCATGCCATAGGTTTGCCATCATGGCTATAGGGGTCTCCTGCTTGAGCAAGAGGTTGGACTAGAAGACCTCCAAGGCCCCTTGCAACTTTGTTATTCGGTTCTGTTAATAATAAAAACATGATCTCAATGTACTACATATTCTACCAATATTAAAGCAAAATTTAAAGAAATAAAATTACATTGGTGTCACAAGAATAACATTGGTGTCATTAATAGAATGAATCCAGGTGGTCTACAAATATTAGATTATTAGATGTAATCAGTGATCTTTGCAGTCAGGACAATATAACAGAAGAATGGCAGGAAGTGTGTGGGGGAGTGGATTCCCTGGGATATGGGAGAAAAATCTTCATTGCTGGGAAAGAAGAGGAATGTCTGTGGATTTTGAACTGTTCTTCAATGAACATAGTTTGAAGAAGGACTATAATCCTAATTCATACATTTGTCACATATAACCTCATATTTCTTTTATGCATGAGTGAGATTTCCATCAAGTATATATTTTGTTTTGTTTTATTTGCATAGGCTCTTGGCCATTTATGGAGAGGGCAATTGACTTTCAGCATCACAAATTCTATACCCTGTTATCTGTGAGCAAGTTATTAGGTTTTTCATTCCCTAAACCAGTTTTTCCCAACCCTGGCAATATGATGCTAAGCCATGGTGACGCAGTGGTTAGAATGCAGTATTGCAGGCAAACTCTGCCCACAGACTGGAGTTTGATCCTGATTGGCTCAAGTTTCCATCCTTTCGAGGACAGTAAAATGAGGACCCAGATTGTTGGGGTGATATGCTGACTCTATAAAACCACTTAGAGAGGTCTGTAAAGCACTGTGCAGCAGTATATAAGTCTATGTGCTATTGTACTAAGATATGTGGCTTCAATTCTCAGAATTCCCCAGCCAGCATGAGCCTTAAAGCTGCCATGTTTGGGAAACTGTTCTTGGCTTATAGAGCATCTATGTCTTCCTAGTGTTTTCCAGCGCAGTGTTTAATTGCATACCTTCTTGGAATTGTAAGACCCCATTTCCATCCCAATCTTGGTCTCTTGGTAGAGACAGAAATAAAGAAACCAAGAGCAGCCTCTGGGAAGAAAGGTTAGAATAAAATAGCTATTTTGATTATGTGAATTTTACAGTAATGAATCTAAGCTGAAACAGCAGGCAGGATCTAATAAAAAAAAATGGAGAGAACAGTGCAAGAGCAGCTGGTTCTCCAGGGACTCCATGTTAAAGATGCTAATTTTTGCTCTAATAACTTTGAAGGACTGATCTGCATAAAGAGCAATGGCAATTCTATTAAAGCTGCATGCCTCATAAGGGGGCATTTAAATGCAATAATTTCATGAGTTGATGAAAATTCCAGATGTTGCCGTTCTCCATTTGGGACCATCACAGATTAACCTACTCCATTTTCCATCTTTTTTAACTATGGGAAATGCCTTGAGGAGTAAGAGATGGAATAGTTGCATTGTGTTTTTTTATTAGCTACTGCAGGAAACAGCTCTAACGTCTAAACCACTTAGTTTCTACTTTCTGATCAGAATGGGGCACAAGCTATCTGGCCAAGGTATCTAAGAATGAGTGTCACCATCTCAAAGTAGAAACAGAGGATAGTTTTTAAAAGGTTGCCCATGATGTACATCACTTGATTCACAACTGATAGTCCGGAAAGTCAAAAAACCATCCCAGAAAAAGACCACAGCAACCACTTTAGTATCACTCCAAAGAAAACTTCACTAGGCAGCCAAACTTGATTGAATAACACCTTTATGGTACTTTATGGTTTCTCATCAAATGGGAGCTAATGTTTTTTGTAGCACTAACCTGTTTTTTTGGAAGATGGTAACAGAACAACAAAAAACAGTGTGTACACACCATACAGAGCAAGAGATCCAATATGCAACATGGTATTCCCTGGAGAAAAGCACCCTATGGAAGATGAAGTAGGTATGCATGTTTGTGTCTATAATTTTTTTTATTTTGTGGAACTCTCAACATGTATATGAAAATGTTTGAACTTTCTGTAATTACTTACAGGTCAAATATCAAATAATGGTGTGCCTCTTCTGATATGCTGTCATGGAGTCTCACTGCAAAAATAAAAGAAACATACGATTATTACTATTATTTACTTTATTGATTAAACATGAAACTCAGTCAACTGAACATTCAAAAATGCATTACAAATACCACTGACTGGTGCTAATGGTTGATACAGGTTTCTGCCAGCGTCCTAGGTATCAACCAAGTACCTTCTTAAGATGTACGATGTTCCAAGTAGTGCAGTTTTTTGCAGTTCCGCTAGTGTTATTGCAGGAAGTTGCAATTTGTTGATGTATCTTATAAAATTCTTGGATATGGTACCAAGTGCCCCAATGACAATGGGTATCACTGTTACATGTAACAGGTATTATTATTATTATTATTATTATTATTATTATTATTTATTTATTTATTTATTTATATTATTGAATTTGGCATTTTGTCCATCTCTTGAGCCCTTCCCAAGGACCTGGATAGGCTGATGTTGTTTGATGGCTATTATCACAGGTTGAAAGCTGTTCCAAGTAAAACTGCCTTTTGCAATTGACAAGTGGTCATTTTGTCAATGCCAATTGGATTAAATGGAGCTCCAGATGTCACTATAAAATATTATTATGTCTTTATCTAATAATTGAAATTCTTTACAATTCTAACAACAATTTAATCTTTCAGTTCTGTAGTTCAATAAAACACTGCCTTGCTATAATGTGAAAGTACAAGAGCAGAAAATAAAACAATATTGAAACCCATCTCTTTCATTTTCTCAGACATGCCTCTTCTTCAGTACTGCCAGGAGTTGAAACCCAAATACAGCTATAGGATGCAAACACACAGATGTTCTTTTAGACCATGACTATATTGCAACATTTCCATGGGAAATAATGATGATATCAGACTGTGAAACTAATAGAATATAAAATTTGGATGTAATACAATGGAGAAGAGCAGAAGGAGGCATGAAATTAAGAGAAGGCAGAAAGCAGACTTGGGACCAATAGGTAGTTATTTTGTATTTGTGTCCAGATGTGGATTGATGGGATTAGCATTGTTGCTGAGAATTAGGAACCTATTTGTTTCATTTCAAATATTCAATTCATTCAGCTTATATTAGCCAATAACATTTTTCAGATCTTTGTATTGTGTGTTTAAAGCTATTACAACAAAAGATGCATTGCATACGTTGCAATGTTGCTTTACCATTGTTCGCATCTTGGCCTGGTTCAGAAAACAATATATGGTACACCTTAATTCATAGTATGATTTTAAATTAAAATAGGAAAATATTTATTGCTTCTAAGTTGTCATAAAATAGTCAACTGGCCATTGCTTGAATTCTTAGCTGAGTCATGTATGTGGTATAGCTTAGACAATTTTCCTTTAACAATTAATTAACAATTAAAATGTGTTGGAATTTAAGTGTTAGTTCAGATTCAGGAGAAATCATTAATGTACATCAGAGATATATGAAAATATTTTAATGTTATTTAAGACAAGGGAATCCTAGGTATTTAATATATTTCCATGGATATTCAGCTTCTGGTTGTAATTCAATAGATATATTTTAAGGCACTCTGACTATATGGAACTCAAATGCACAAAAGCATTGCAGGTCTGAAACTTCACCTTGCTCAGAGAATTGGGAATGAATCGTAATTGTAATTTTCAGCAATTTTATCTTGAAATCACTATAGCTTATCCAGTTTCTTTTGTTTAGTAACATGTTGGATCAGGATGAAAGTGGAATAATATCACGGCTAAGAAACTCTCCATCTTCCAAATAGCAATTGAGGAGATTCTCAGAAATGCTGTTATCAGGGTTTAGAATAGGATAAAAATGTTTTACTCAAACTTCAGAATGTTAACCTTGGAATCCAACAATGAGTTATCAAATAGATGCTTTCTACTCAACCAATAACTAATGTAATTTGCTTGGCAGGGTACCTCAGCTTTAAAAAAAACCTTACTATCACAGCATTCGAGCAGGCAGGATGTCTATGGCTGCGGGGCTTAATTTGATATTCTCTGACAAATTCTTGTGGACACCAGTTATCAAGTCAATCTTCCACCCTGACATCCCATCTGGAGATGGCTTCCATGTCTAAAGTGACATTCCCTTTACTTCGACTGTAACTCTGAACAAACGTGGAAGCAAAATGTGGAGCATACCAGAGCATACAATCAATATGGCTAATAATAATAAAAACATCCAAAAAATCCTCCCTCCCCCATCTTTTTCATCATTAAAATGATCATAGGATTTGGCTTTTCCCATCACAAGAAGAGCATAGTGAAAAATACACAAAGAAGGAAAATCAGTGTCAATTTATTATAGAAAGTTTAAAATTTTTGTAAAGAAAAAATATGAATTCTTATTGAAAGAACTTGCACTAATGAATCCCTTGAAAAGTTCATTCTTTAGGAAGATGCCAGGCTAGCTCTATAGATTTTACAAGCCCTGAAAAGATAATACGTATTTCAGTTCTGATCTAATTTTGGTATGTTTCAGAATTACTTCATATTTCTGTGAATTAGAAATTCAAGTAAATGAGGGCAGAGATGATATTGTTGCTACTACTGAAACTTGGTGGGATGAAACCCACAAATGGAACATACAGCTAGAGGGATTTAAATTATTTAAAAGAAATAGACCAAGTAAAAGAGGAGGTGGAGTTGCACTATATATAAGAAATAACTACATCGCTACAGAAATAGAGCATAACAATGGTGAAAATTATCTTGAATGTATTTGGGTCAATATTAAAGGGGGGAAAATGACATTGCCATAGGACTATACTATAGGCTACCCAAACAAACAAACAAAGGAAATAGATGGACTTTTTGCTAGTCAGCTAACTAAGGTATGTAGGAAGGACATCACAATACTAATGGGGGTTTTACCCTGACATCAACTGGGAAACAAACTCTTCACCAAGTGCAAGTTCCAACAGGTTCCCAACAAACCTAACAGACAACTTTGTTTCCCAAAAAGTAGAGAAGGGAACAAGGCAGGGGTGAAATGCTCCTGGTTTGAACCAGATCGCCCAATCCGGTAGTGATGGTGGCAGGTGGTTCAGAGAACCAATAGCAAAAATCCCTGTCCCCACCCCCATGCTCAGCCGAAGAGGTTATAGAAAAAATGCTTTTAAAAGTAAAAAAAAAAAAGTTGGCCATGCCCACCCAGTCACATTACCCCCCCCCCAACCCACACCCACAGAACCGGTAGTAACAAATTTTACATTTCACCACTGGAACAAGGGGATCAGCCATATTGGACTTAATTCTCACTGACAGAGATGAAATGATAGAAGGTGTTGAAGCTACAGGAACCTTGGGGGCAAATGATCATATAATATTGGAATTCAACATTATGCAAGAACAAAGTCAAATTAGACTCTTGGACTTTAAGAGAGCTAATTTCAATAAACCTAGAGAGATCTTGGGAAGGATTCCATGGATGAGAATCCTCAAGGGAAAACAACTCGGGAAATTTTGAAAAGTGAGATTATCAAAGCCCAGTCTAGCACAATACCAATGAAGAAGAAAAATAATAGCTCTCAAAAGAAACCAGCATGGCTGCATAAAGAACTCTCTGATAAATTGAAAGACAAAAAGGACAAGTATAAAAAGTGGAAAGAGGGGCACATAACTAAGGCAGAATATCAGCAAGTAGCCCGAGTCTGCAAAGATTAAGTGAAGAAAGCTAAGGCTCACAATGAACAAAGGCTTGCGACAAAAGTAAAAAAATAACAAAAAATCTTCTTCTGAAAATAAGAAAAAAGTCAAGGAAACAATTGGTCCATTGCTGGGAGAAAGTGGCAAGAAGGTGACAAGCAACAGGGAGAAAACAGAACTACTTAACTTGTTTTTTGCATCTGTCTTTACACAAAGGGAAAAAACAGTCCAACCTATCAAAAACAGCACCACAAAAAACAGATTAGGAACACAGGTTAAAATAGGGAAGAACATGGTAAATGTGCACCTGGATGAGTTCAAATCACCAGGACTGGATGGATTATACCCTAAGGTTCTGAAGGAACTGGCAGGCAAGATCTCAGAACCACTGAATTATATCTTTCAAAGATCTTGGAGCACCAGGGAACTGCCAGAGGACTGGAAAAGAGCTGATGTAGTTCCTGTCTTCAAAAAAGGGGGGAAAAATAGATCCAGGAAACTACAGACCTATCAGCCTGACCTCAATACCAGGGAAGATTCTGGAAAAGATAATCAAGCAACAAATCAGCAAACATCTAGAAGTAATCAAAGTAAAAATCAAAAGCCAACATAGGTTTATCAAAAACAGATCATGCCAGACTAATCTTATTCAGGGGTGGGTTCTAAATTTTTTTACTACTGGTTCTGTGGGCGTGGTTTATTTTGTGGGCATGGTTTGATGGTCATGTGACAAGCAATTCTTTAGGATTTAGCAGAGGTACTGGTCTACCAGGCTTTTAACTGCTTGCAGAGCCATACCGGTCTACCCATTTGTTTTTGGAGCACACTGGTCTACTACTGCCTTCTACCACTGATCAGCTGTAGGGCAGCCCTTTGAAGCACCATGGCAAGAATTTAAAGTTTTTTGCCACTCTGCCATCACCGAGAGCATCGGAAACCGCTTTCAGGCAATGGCCTCAATTGCCAATCTACCACCACTGAATGGTTTACAAGGAGCGGATCAGTTCTAGCCAATCAGTTGGGAGGCTTCTTGGCGTCTCAATTTAAAGCTAAGGTGTCTTGTTTTTTTTCCTCTTCTTTGTCAAGTGAGCCCTGATTTTTTCCTTCTAGCCGATCAGCTGGGACTCGGGTGGCAACAAATAGATTGGGGGCGGGGCCAGGCAGAGGTGGTATTTACTGGTTCTCCGAACTACTCAAAATTTCCACTACTAGTTTGCAAGAACCGGGGAGAACCGGTAGCAACCCACCACCTAAGGCTCTGTTTTAGGCCCAGTACTCTTCAATACCTTCATCAATGATTTGGACGAGGGGATAGATGGGGAACTCATCAAATTTGCAGATGACAAATTGGCAGGAATAGCCAACACTCCAGAAGATAGGCTTAAGATACAGAAGGATCTTGACAGACTTGAACATTGGCCACTATTTAACAAAATGAAATTCAACAGTGAAAAAAGTAAGGTTCTACATTTAGGTAAGAAAAACAAAATGCACAGATACAGTATATGTGATACCTTGCTCAATAGTAGTAATTGTGAGAGGGATCTTGGAGTCCTAGTGGACAACCATTTAAATATGAACCAGCAATGTGCAGCAGCTGCCAAAAAAGCCAACACAATTCTGGGCTGCATAAACAGAGGGATAGACTCAAGATCACGTGAAGTGTTAATACCACTTTATAATGCCTAGATAAGGCCACACTTGGAATACTGCATTCAGTTTTGGTCGCCACGATGTAAAAAAGATGTGGAGACTCTAGAAAGAGTGCAGAAAAGAGCAACAAAGATGATTAGGGGACTGGAGGCTAAAAAAGAACGGTTGCAGGAACTGGGTATGTCTAGTTTAATGAAAAGAAGGACTAGGGGAGACATGATAGCAGTGTTCCAATATCTCAGGGGCTGCCACAAAGAAGAGGGAGTCAACCTATTCTCCAAAGCACCTGAGGGCAGGACAAGAAGCAATGGATGGAAACTAATCAAGGAGAGAAGCAACTTAGAACTAAGGAGAAAGTTCCTGACATTTAGAACAATTAATCAGTGGAACAACTTGCCTCCAGAAGTTGTGAATGCTCCAACACTGGCAGTTTTTAAGAAGATGTTGGATAACTGTTTGTCTGAAGTGGTGTAGGTTTTCCTGCCTAAGCAGGGGGTTGGACTAGAAGACCCCCACAGTACCTTCCAACTCCTGTTCTGTTCTGTTCTGTTCTGTTCTGTTCTGTTCTGTTCTGTTCTGTTCT
>WNWU01000012.1:26637876-26661894 GCA_012654045.1 Ptyas mucosa
TCTACTCTACTCTACTCTACTCTACTCTACTCTACTCTACTCTACTCTACTCTACTCTACTCTATTCTATTCTGTTCTGAATCATTTAATCATTCCACTAGTGGAATTTGATTAAAAACAGCCAAACTTAAATTTTGGATTTGATATAAGTCTGTGAGAAATATAAATATTATTCAAATTTTAATCATAACATTTGCATAACTTATTGGAAATATCCTGTTCCTATCTGTTCTGTGCTATGGCTAGAAAAGCAAATACAATTCTCCTTTGAGACAGATTCAGCTTGTGACAACCTAGGGAGATACATTTATGAAGTTTTCACAACAGTGGAAGGGGCCTGGTTGCCACTCTCTTCCTCCAGGATATTTTCTGACCTATCAGTCGTGTGTGTGTGTGTGTGTGTGTGTGTGTGTTTGTGTGTGTGTGTCTATATCTATCTATATCTCTATCCATATCCAAATCGGCATCATCTTTATCTATCTATATCTTTATCTATATCTACATTTATACATCTACATCTAAGAGCCGTAGTGGCGCAGTGGTTAGAATGCAGTATTGCAGGCTACTTCTGCTGACTTCCGGCTGTCAGCAATTCGCCAGTTCAATCCTCACCAGCTGAAGGTTGACTCCGCCTTTCATCCTTCCAAGGTTGGTAAAATGAGGACCCAGATTGTTGGGGGCAATAAGCTGACTCTGTAAACTGCTTAGAGATGGTGTAAAGCACTGTGAAGCAGTATATAAATCTAAATTGAGATTTTTTATTCTCAGTATTCCGGACAACATATCCAGGTGAGAAGAAGTCAATATATAAAATAAGATACAAATAAAAATTAACCTTGTGGTTCAGCCAAGTCAAGAAGTAATGGAAATGTATTTATGTTATTATTGATTTTGAAACTATAACTTGTATATTACTCGTGTTTGTTAATAATTTTAATATGATCACTAAATGATCACTCCAGTAAAAAACTGAAAAATAAATAAATAACCAAAGTTAGTTCCTAGTAAATGCAAATACTTCAGGATCACAAGTTCTTAAAATCTTGGTCTCAAATACATTAAGCTTAACATTCCTCCGCACTAAAAACTGATTCACACTACCACTAATGCATTTTTAAATTATTCTTTTAGGGTTTGATAATCTAAGCAATTATGTGCTGTTTCTGAAAGTTCTGAATGTTAATAACAGAAAATCTTTCTTTAAAATGTTTGGTTTTCCATTTCAGTTTAAAACATTCTTCACACAGATGGGAATTACTGGGGTAGAGCGCAATTATTTTAGATTTTGATGAAATTGGTTTGGCCCCCATTAGAAATTGAAAGACAAATGGTTTAGTAAGTATAGGACATATTCTGGAGAAACATGTAAATCTTCTTGAAGACCATCTGTAATAGCTGTGCTATTACAGATTAGCATAGTTCTGCATTGTATTTCCTAATTTTCTGTTCAAGATGGACAACAGTTTATCTGGAAATGGAAAGTTAAGAATGCAAATTATTATCTAGAAATGTCTCCATTCAAATTTTTCTGTTACTAGGTAAGCTGCTGTACTTTGCTCTCAGTTATTTTCATGTTTTAAAAAGTTAGTAGAATATGTCTTTCAGTGAAAAGGACTTTCCTCTGCTTGTTTCTCTTCTCAAAGGAGAAAGAGAAGGACTTCTTTGGAGCAGATGACAGGGCACAGCAATCCAGAGTGTCGTACATGTGTATAGAAAAGAGGAAAAACATATAAAAAACAAGAAAAAAAAATAAGGAAATGATTGGTCCGTTAATGGGAGAAAATGGCAAGAAGGTGAGGAGCAGCAGGGAGAAAGCAGAACTGCTTAACTCATTTTTTTGCATCAGTCTTTACACAAAAAGAAAAAAAGGCCAACCTATTAAGAAACCTCAGTAAAATGCAGATTAGGAATGCAAGTCAAAATAAGCAAGAACATGGTAAAACAACACCTATCCATTCTAGATGAGTTTAAATCACCAGAACCAGATGGATTACACCCCAAGGTTTTAAGGGAACTGGAAGATGTGATCTTAGAACCACTGAACCATATCTTTTAAAGATCCTGGAGCACTGGGGAACTACCAGATGACTGGGAAAGGGCTGATATAATTCCATCTTAAAAAAGGAAAAAAATGGATCCAGGAAACTACAGACCTATCCACCTGACATCAATACCTGGGAAGATTCTGGAAAAGATAATCAAGCAACAAATCTGCAAACACCTAGATGCAAGCAAAATCATAACCAGAAGCCAACATGGGTTTGTCAAAATCAGACCATGCCAGACAAATCTTATTGCATTCTTTGACAAAGTGACAAAATTAGTGGACCGGTAAAATGCTGCAGATATAATATACTTAGACTTCAGTAAAGCATTTGATAAAGTAGACCACAACCTATTATCTGATAAAATAGAAAAGTGTGGGATAAACAGCATCACCACCAGATGGATTCATAACTGGCTGACCAATTGCACTCAATGTTTCAGTGTGCACTCAAAGTTCTTAATGGAATTGCATCTACATGGAGGGATGTATGGAATGGGATATCTCAAGATTCTTTCTAAGGCCCAATACTCTTCAATATCTTCATAAATGATTTAGACAAGGGGAAAGAAAGGGAACTCATCAAATTTGCAGATGACACCAAGCTAGCAGGAATAGCCAACACTCCAGAACATATTCTATATACAATGTATAGAAGGATTTCAACAGACTTGAACACTGGGCCCTATCTAATAAAATGAAATTCAATGGTGAGTAAAGTAAGGTACTACATTTAGGCAACAAAAACTAAATGCCCAGGTATAGAATAGGTACCTGGGTCAATAGTAGTAACTGTGAGGAGGATCTTGGACAAGTGAACTAGTGAACAATCACTTAAATATGAGCTAGCAGTGTACTGTAGCTACCAAAAAACCCATGCAGTCCTAGGCTGCATTAACAAAGGGATAGAATCAAGATCACTTAAACTGTTAGTATCACTTTATAATGCCTTGGTAAGACCACATTTGGAATAGTACACCCAGTTTTGATCACCTTGATATAAAAAAGATGCTGAGATTCCAGAAAGAATGCAGAGAAGAGGAATAAAGATGATTAGGGGACTGGAGGATAAGACATATGAAGAACGGTTGAGAGAATGTCTGGTTTAATTAAAAGGACTAGGATAGCACTGACATTTATGTATGTATGTATGTATGTATGTATGTATGTATTTATTTATTTATTTATTTATTTATTTATTTATATTAAATTTATAGACCGCCCTTCTCCCTGAGGACTCAGGGCGGTGTACAGCCGGAATTAAAAAACACATAATATAAACAATAAGAACAATTAGAAATAGAATAATAAATTTCGGCTCAAATCAAACACGATAGCAGTGTTCTAATATCTAAGAGGCTGCTACAAAGAAGATGGGGGTGGGGGTGTCAACCTAGTCTTCAAAGCACCAGAAGGCAGAACAAGAAGCAAAGGATGGAAACTAATCAAAGAGAGAACCAACCTAGAACTAAGGAGAAATTTCCTGACCAAACAATTAATCAGTGGAACAACCTGCCTCCGGAAGTTGTAGGTATTCCAACCCTAGAGGTTTTAAAGAAAAGATTGGACAACAATTTGTCTGAAATGGGATAGGATTTCCTATTTTAGCAGGGTTTTCTTTTGCACAGGTGGTATTCAGAGGTGGTATTTAGCAGGGGGCAGGGGGGTTTGCAGAGGTGGTTCTGACCAGTTCTGGAGAACCGGTAGTGGAAATTTTGAGTAGTTCGGGGAACTGGTAAATAACACCTGGCCCCAGCCTCATCCATTCTCTGCCTCCCGAGTCCCAGCTGATCAGGAGGAAATGGGGATTTTGCAGTAATCTTCCGCTGGAGTGGGGTGGGAATGGAGATTTTACAGTATCCTTCCCCTGGAGTGCGGTAGGAATGGAGATTTTGCAATATCCCTCCCCTGCCACACCCACCAAGCCATCCACGCCCCCAAGCTACGCCCACAGAACTGGTAGTAAAAAATTTTGAATCCCACCACTGGGGAGGTTGGATTAGAAGACCTCCAAGATCCCTTCTGTTATTCTGTGTGTAAACAAAAGTACCACCACTGATCACTTTTATATCACGACTTTAGCATAATTCAGTATGATATAGATGTTTTCTCTCCTGAAGTCCAATTTGCACAAATTTTCACTGTTCTTTTGTTATTTTTATTAGCTTCTGTCATCTTTATTTAGCTTCTAAGTGTTATTACTGTATATCCAAACGTTGCTTTGATTCCCATTTTCTTATGTATTTGAAATTTTTCTAGTATTTTACATCTTGTATCATATACAGTATGTGATTAATTTTCTTTATTCTTCACAGACTTTTTTGGCTTAATGTGTAAAAAGGTAACATGATTTATATATGATTTTTCCAGTTTTCCCTTGCATGCATTTTTGTACAGCATACATGAAAATCAATTCTTTCATAATGTCCTTGTTTCCAACATTTAGAATCCAAATCTTTATATATCTCCTTAAAGCTTCAAGATCAAATATGGCTAGAGTGATTAGTTTATTGTATCAATTTTCACTCATCATTAAGCACAATACAATTATATATACTCTTCTAAGTATATATCAATATGTAAAGGTTGCACTACCGCTGACCATGATACAGTTTGATTTATTTTGGACATAACTGAGTTATCTAATCATTGCAATAGAGAGCCACTTGAAAACCAAACTGGTCTACTTTATAGGTTTCTTCAAGGTCTAATTAATAATATATGTGAGGCACCTTGGACAAACATTTTATAAATACTTAATCGTTATACTGCATAGAGGAATAAAACGTTATATAAGGAAAATGTGGCAGAGATTAAAAAATAGAATACCAACCTCTAGAAGATGAGAAGATAGGGTAAATGATAGAAGAAAAAAAATCACTTTTATGATGCTTTAGTAAAGAACATTTCCTATGACATGATATGTTTTTGCTTGCAACATATTTTATTTTTTGGCATGCTTGCCTTGAAATTTTTTCCTAAGCTATAAAAACATCACCTTTGGTAAAATATTGTCATCTTGAGCCAGTCTGCACTAAATTTTCTCTGAAATGTATTATACTATTGCAAATTATTATAGGGATTTATGAGTTTTGTTGTGCTTGAATGAATCTTTTTTCTCATTCTCCATTGTACATTTGAAGATTTGAGACATGGCTGTTAATCCTATCTGTTTGCTCCTTAGTTCCATGTGCTCATAATGACAGGCAACCTGATGATAGTTACCAGTATAGCTTAGTACTACTTCTGCTTATCCTATCTTTCTCCCACTGGGTGCTCTTATCGTTCCCTTCTTGGGTTTTCATTTTTTGGGGCTGGGGATGGGTTGGTACATTAATCCTATGTCCTCTGTCTCACATATTTTATACCCATAAAGGTCAAACAGCATGAGCAGCAGCATTTGATTTGTATCACCATCAGACCATGATAGAAGATGCTATGCATTCTCATCTAAAAATAAATTTTGACCAAGTCAGATCAAATTTTGCTATTCCCAATTTTCCAGAAACAGGCGGGGCGGGGTGGGGCAAGCCGAGGCGAGGCGAGGCGAGGCGAGGCGAGGCGAGGCGAGGCAAGGCAAGGCAAGGCAAGGCAAGGCAAGGCAAGGCAAGGCAAGGCAAGGCAAGGCAAGGCAGAGGTGGGTAGTGTAGTGTAGTGTAGTGTAGTGTAGTGTAGTGTAGTGTAGAGGAGAGGAGAAGAGAGGAGAGGAGAGGAGAGGACATTGGTTTCAGTTCTAGAAAATTATCTATTTTATGAAGCTTCAAATGGTTAATATTAAGGTCTATCTAAAGATGAACAAACTAGATAACATAAAGGTCATATAGACAAAACCAAGTACCTGAATGGGAAACAGGTTCAAGACTTGCCATTCTGTATTCCTCCAATATAGACCAGGGGTGTCAAACTTGATTTCACTGAGGGCCGCATCAGGGTTGTGTTTGACCTCGGGGGGCTGGGATGGGCATGGCCAGGATGGGTGTGGTGAGCTTGACGTCACTTGTGTTCGGGGTGCCTGTGATGGCCTGAGAGCTCTGCCAGTGAAAATGGGTTTGCGAGCTCCATTTTCGGCTGTGATGGCCTCCTGCAACCCTCTGCCAGCAAAAAAGGAGCTTGGGAGGGCCATGGGCCGATCCTTCACTGTTTTCAGGGTGGCCCCATGGGCCAGATCTAAGCACCCCTTGGGCTGGATCCGGCCTGCGGGCCTTGAGTTTGACACCCCTGCCTTAGACCTTGAATGGCACTCCTAGGCATATATCCTTTAGGTGCTGAGTCATCAACATATGGAAAACCGTAAGAGGATGAGGAAGGGAAGCAGCTGTTTAAAAGGCACTTTTCTTAAACTTGACCTTAATAAATCTAGGCTGCTTAGTTTAGGGTGAGGTGGGGAACAAGGAATATTGGGTGTTTATGGCCATCCCAGAGTAGGAGTCATAGCTGAAAAAACTCCTGTACAACTGAGTCCATACTTTGGCGTCTATTTGCGAGTTTCTTGAATCCTGAAATAGATACCTACCATTGTCTTTATCTCCTGGAACCTGGCCCATAGTATACAAATAGTCAAAGCAGTTGCAGGGGCCACCTGGAGGTTTCCAAGTATAGCAGGCCTTTAGTCTTTAGAAAAATCACACCTGCTTGTGGGCGCTGCAGGGCTAGTAGGTCCACACAGGAGACCCTAAGCATTTGCTTATAGTGGCATGATGAGGGAAGGGTGGAGCAGCATAAAGAAGGGGTCAGAGGGTAAGTGCTAAACTAGGTTATGAAACGTGCCATAAATGCTGTATATAAATATGGATAGGGATTTTTGTTGCCCAGAAGGATGAGCTATTCTACTGCTCCCCGGTCTGATGCTCTCCCAATATATTGTTTCCTTAATGGAACTTCAAAGCTTTTTCTTCATCTTCAGTCTAAATTATCAGCAACGAGTAAGGAAATGGAGGTGATCATAGAAACAGTTGTAGATAGGCTATAAGCAGTACCTATATAACTTTAACTTGTTAGCTTGAGAAGAATCAAATGATTGTGTAATTGGATTTCACACCTCAGAAGATTAATGCTATTCTTCTGCTCAAGTAATGTTTGTTAATTTAGTTAACTGACAAAGGAAGACAACCATTTGTTCTCAATTTTCTTAAAATAACTGATCTGCAATAAGAATGCAACAGTAAGGTGTACTTAATGGGCTTATACACATAGGCTTACAAAATGGATTTAATTGTTATAATGAAGGAAATCTGTAAAATAATGACAATGATTTATCATATGAAGGCAAACCAAGCTGCTTCTTCATACTATGTGATGCACAATTCAGCGCAAAGATGGGCTTCTGCTTCAGAAAATTAGATATTGGTCCACCTAATGTCAAATTTTGAAAAGAAATCTGACACTTAGGGGATGAATCAGGAAAGTACAAGCTTTATACTTTAAAGATAGGTTTAATCACTTATAATTAAAAATACATAAGTACAATAAATCTCACTGAAGAAGAATCCAATTACCTTCTACAAAAAAAAGTCCTGTCTAGTTAAAGTATTACAGTTCTTTGGGAATGGAGAGGAGCGATACGGTAGGTATTTTCTTTAACTGAGCTTTCAAAGAAAAAAAAATTAACACTGAAGTTGTGGCAGACAACTTAATAAAGAAAGAAAACCAATTCTACTTTGCTATGAAACAGGCAAGAAATATAATAAGCATCAGTAAGAAAAGAATTGAAAATACAGTTGGCATTATTATCATGTCTTTATATAATTCTATCACAATTCTAGAAAAGTTTTTGCAGAACAGATAGGAAGAACTAAAACCAACAAAGTATTGAAGCAATTCTCTTACAATATGTTATTGCAATATAGATATATCAGCTTAAGATAAAGGCAGTAAAGTGAAAATGATTGAAATTTGTGCTAGCAATGGAGAAAGTATAAGGGTGGTCCCATGAATATTTAAAATAGATAAAGAGATAACATTTGAGGCACAGTTAACTTATAGACAAGCAAAGTTCATCATTTTGAATAGGGAATTAGCCACTAATGGCTTAGTCATAAGAGTGATGTGTTCATTCAGTAGAAGTAGCATTCTTTTAAATAATAGTTGCTGAATAACACAGCAAAATGCTTAGGGTCAAGCATCAAGCAGCTGCTATTATGGAAGCAGAATGATGAATATTTTATTGTTTTATGTATTATTGTTCTCGTCTGCTTAACAATCAGTATACCAACAGCCCTTTGAAATGGCTCTGTAAATGGATTTAAGCCACAGCAGCTGACAAATACATCAATGTTACATGAGCATATAGGCCAAATCCAGTTGCTTCCTTTTCCTTTTTTTGAGCTATCAGACATTTGTCAGACTTCTTCAAATGTAAAATACATTCTAATATAACCGAGAGATTTCCAATTGAAATTCAACCAATTTTTGTCAAGTGATCTCTCCCAGCAGTTTCCTTTAGATGTTAAATAAAATGGGGGGAAATTGAGGAATCCCATGAAATAATTACCACAGAGTAAAGCTATAACCCTCCAGCACCACCTTTTCTTACACAGCGTTCAAATAGCAACTGAAATAAAGTAAAACAAAGCCCTCTAACTTTCAACTGAAAAGTATATTTAGAAACTATTACCAAGATCGATAATGTTGAAAGGAGGGGTGGGGGCAAAACAATCAATAGGGTTACACTTCCTTTCTCTATCTACTAGCAAATGCCATATCACAGGGCAAACAAAACTGTTTTCTGTCCCAATGCTGAGCCTGATTTTTCACTGTATTGATGAAGGTGTCAACTTCATCAAAAATCTCTAGATTGTTATGGAATCCCTTACTCAATACCTTATCCCGAAATGATATTAGTAATTAATCATTACTTCCAGATCCAAATGCATTTCTTCAGGAGCAATCTGGCTTCTATCTCTTCCTCTTTCAATGAATAATTAAGAATAATGTGGATCCCTGTGGCTGTTTCCTCCTCACTAATCTAACAAGCCAAGCAGCAGTGGGTTTCAAATTTTTTTACTACCGGTTCTGTGGGCATGGCTTGGTGGGCGTGGCTTGGTGGGTGTGGCAGGGGAAGGATACTGTAAAATCTCCATTCCCACCCCACTCCAGGGGAAGGTTCCTGCAAGTCCCCATTTCCCCATCCCCATTTCTTCCCTAATCAGCTGGGATTCGGGAGGCAGAGAATAGATGGGGGTGGGGCCAGTCAGAATTTTTACTACAGGTTCTCCGAACTACTCAGAATTTCTGCTACCGGTTCTCCAGAACTGGTCAGAACCTGATGAAACCCACCTATGAAGCCAAGACAGCCAAAGATTGAGAATAACAAAGATTGAGAATAACAATTGATAACATTTGTCCAATTTCCATCCTCACACTTCAACATTTAGAACATATTCAATAAATCTGAACAAAAAAGGAGTATAAATCCTACTTCTAATATAATTGTATTTCCTGTGGGATCCAAGATGTAAATGATTTCAAAGTGTTCAGCAAAATTAATCACTGCAGCAGTTGGGGAGCTGATTGAATCCTTTTGGTCTTTTCAAACAAACTACAGGTAGTCCTCGACTTACGACCACAATTGAGCCCAAAATTTCTGTTGTTAACCGAGTCATTTGTTAACAGAGTTTTACGATCTTTCTTGCCTTAGTTGTTAAGTGAATCACTGCAGTTGACAAGTTCTTAAGTGAATCTGGCTCCCCCCTTGATTTTGCTTGTCAGAAGGTCACAAAAGGTGATCACATGACCTTGCGACACAGCAACAGTCATAAATATGAACCAGTTGCCACGCATCTGGATTTTGATCCCATGATCACAGGGATGCTGCAAAGGTCGTAAGTGTGAAAAACGGCCATAAGTCACTTTTTTTTTCAGTGCTGTTGTAACTTTGAACAGTTACTAAATGAACTGTTGTAAGTCAAGGACTACTACTATCTAATTTTTGGGAACAATATACAATCAGGCATACCTTCTACCTTCAGAAGTTGTTGAAGTTACGAAAAAAATTATTCAGCAATTCTTGGCAATGAAGTGTACCATTAGCTTATTGTGCATGCTTATAGATGGAATAAGAAACTAATTTAATTCCTTTGGCAGCTACTAGGTTTGTTATTACAAAACACTGGAGAAGGAAAGTACATCTTTTTTTTTTTTTGTAACAGAACTATTTAAAAGGGTAGGAAAGTGCATTGGCCAAAAAATTAGCACAACAATGAAGAGCTTTGAAACCTTGTAAAAATAAGAATATGTTTATTCAAATCTAGTCACCACCCCTTAGCTCTGTTAACAATGTTTTTCCTGAGAGGTTACATTCACCTGAATAAATATTCTATGTAAAAATATTGAATTGGGATCTTTAAAGCCTCTTACATGCATTTTAAATGCTTGTACCTATATGTGCCTATTTCCAATTTATTTTCTTTTTCCATTGTTATGGCTCTTTTTAATTTAATCTTTCCATAGTTATTGTTATTGCTCTTTCATTTCTTTTTATTTCTGCGCTTTATTTTACCTTTTGACATTTCATTTAAATTGAAAGGCAAAACAATGAAATAAATTGTTTCACATTTTCCATCCTTAATTTATTTTTAATGTTTTTTATTTGTATCTCATCTTTACTATTTTTACAAAATAACTCAAGGTGATGAACATATTCAATGCATCTCCTTCCTATTTTCCACACAACCGCCCCTTTGTGAAGAGGGTTGGGCTGAGAGAAAAAGGGAGCAGCCAAGGTTACCCTACTGGCTTTCATGGCTGAGGTGGGACTTTCTAACCTGGTGTCACTTGATCACTTGACCTTCTCCACAATGATTGTATGTGCTACAATGTAAAATGGGGAAGGTGCTACACAAACACACAACCTCTCCTATTCATTGCATTCTGGATCAAGCAAATACTTTTTTTTTTTTAAAATAAGGTTCCAACTCAATGGAATTGTCCTTTCCTTCATAGGGTGAATGGTACAATGAGGTAACATGAATCTGTTAATAGTTTCTTAGCCCTTTAGATAGTAGCCTCTGCCATGTCATTTATTTCAATATATGTGTCGAGCGCCCTCAACAACTTACCGAATAAGAAGGGCACTCCACGTGGAAAACCAGTTGGCCGAACATATTAATGCCAGAATAATAAACACGGGTGTTGGTGATGGTGGTGAGAATGGGGTGATAGCGATAGCAATGTTGGTGGTGGGATTTGTGGGGTTCGGTGCAGCTGTTTGTGGGATATTGGGAAGTAGGAATCCTGTGCCGGATAGTTGGAACAGCCCAACCTGAAGCTGTAAACACAGACCGATGATGTCATATGCCAGCTATCTGAGGAAAGATCCAGCAACTTCAAAGCAGGGAGGAAAGCATGCAGCTTATCAGCTGACGCTGATTCTGGACTATTACAAAACAGCCAATAGCTTCAAAGTAGGGAGAAAAGCATGCAGCTTATCAACTGACGCTGATTGTGGGCAATTACAAAGCAGCCGGCAGGATAGCCTGTAAAAAGGAGCTGAGTAGCGGCCGGTCTCAGCTCCAGCTTTATTCTTGTATAGAGAGATGGCATTTGCTTATCATCTGTCGAATAGATGTCATTAAATGAGTTAAATCATAGTTTGAGTCATGTGTTTAACTCGGCCAGCACAGGCAGGAAAGAAAAGCCGAGAATATGGAAAGTTTGCTGCCCTTTAACTGATAACCTTCCTGTGCCTATACTTCTGTCTTTATATTGATGGCACTACTGTTTATGGCATTAGTAGATGAAGGCGAAATTCGCGCAGTCTTCTCAATCATGGTTTCATGAACAAGCCACCATTGTCTTAGTTTACATAATATGCTGTGCTAAAATTAAAGCATATGACAGCTAACGGTGATGCAGGAAACCAGCCCGAGTTACCCCCAAAGACAGAAATCTACATTTTTTTTTGCCCTCAGCTTCATAATCACATAGATCTCAGTTCAGTCCTTCCAGAGTCAGTTCTGCCATGGCATTTCCAGCATTGCATTCTGGAGCCTTCTAGATCAATCAAATAGTCAACCTACTTATGCTGCTGTCATAAAGAACGACACCTTTGAATTTACCAAGCAGCAGTGAGCTGTGGGGGTGTGAAGGGGAAGGAGAATAGTTTTCTGGGTATAAATAGCAACCTGTTAACTAGTAGGCTATTATGCTAACACAATCCTGTCTGACTCAACAGAGAAGTGCTGCCATTTTGTTAGGTTCAGATTTAGAGCTTTCAGGAGAGCAAAGAAAGAAGCTGGCTCCATGCTTGATCATTTGGCCAGCTGGCCAAATCAGAACAATGGGAAAGAAAGTGGTATGCAAGAAAACTGCAAATGAAGTAAATATATATCCTATAGAATCTTTATCTGCAGCTTTTTGAAAAACCAGGCTACTGTGATTAGGTATAGTTGCAGTGACTAAACTGAAAAGCAGCTGACCGTAGCAGAAGGTAGGATGACCTTTCAGTTGTATTTGTGCTGCATGTTTACTTTGAATAACAGAATAACAGAGTTGGAAGAGACCTTGGAGTTCATCTAGCCAACCTCCTGCTTAAGGAATAAATCTTATACCATTTCGAACAAATGGTCACAATCTCTTCTTAAAAACCTTCCTGATAGAGCCCCCACAACTTCTGGAGGCAAGGCGTTCCACTGATTAATTGTTCCAACTGTCAGGAAATTTCTCCCTAGTTCTATGTTGCTTCTCTCCTTGATTAGTTTCCATCCATTGCTTCTTGTCCTGCTTTCAGGTGCTTAGGAGAATAGGTTGACACCCCTCTTCTTTGTGGCAGCCCCTGAGATATTGGAACACTGCTGTCATATCACCCCTAATCCTACTTTTCAGTAGACTAGGCATTCCCAATTCCTGCAACCGTTCTTCATATATTTTAGCCTCCAGTCCCCTAATCATCTTTGTTGCTCTTTTCTGCACTCTTTCTAGAGTCTCAACATCTTTTTTATGTTGTGGTGACCCAAACTGGATGCAATATTTCAAGTGTGGTCTTACCAAAGCATTATAAAGTATTTAAACCCGTGATGGTGAACCTATGGCACGGGTGCCACAGGTGGCACATGGAGCCATATCGGTGGGCATGCGAGCTCAGCTCCGGCACACATGTGTGTGCCAGCCGGCTGATTTTTGGGTCTTCTAGGCCCACCAGAAGTCAAGAAACACACTGTTTCCAGCCTCCGGAGGGCCTCTGGGGGGGGTGGGGAAGGCTGTTTTTGCCCTCCCCGGGCTCCTAGAAAGGCTCTGGAGTCTGGGGAGAGCAAAAAACGGTCTTACCGGGACCACCGGGCCATCACGTGCCAAAAGCGGGGGGAGGACAGGGGGGGCAGGGTGCATAGAATTATGGATGTGGGCACGCGTGCGTGGGACCCCACCGTGCTCTCCCCACTTTTGGCACGCGATGGAAAAAAGGTTAGCCATCACTGATTTAAACCATTGCATATAGAATTATCCCAGTAGCATGGGCTCACAGAGCATAGTAACTTATAAAATAGTACTGCCGGGTTTGTGTAACTAGCCACGTTTAGATGTGTTTGGCTTGCTTGTGACTCTGGACATTGTGGGAAGCTACATCTTTCCAACAAAAACTGTTAAGGATATAGGAGAAATGTTTTACCCCATTGTTTCTGATCACCTAAACAAAGGAGGAAATAAAAATAATGTGTCATTTCACAAAAGAAAGGATGAAAGTGTTTGGGGATAAAACAGCTTTAACAATTAAGATAAAATGCTCAGAAAAAAACTAGGATGATATAAAATAACAAGGGGCAGAGCTACTGACCCTTTTGTGTACAACACAATAAATGTATCCTTCTAATCAATAAATAAAACTGCAGAACTTAATTGCCTTTGGAAATTAGCCACCCTAGAAAAAGCAGCCTGTTATGTGATCTTGTAGTGTACTTAACGCTAGTTAACATATTTTGATTTCTGTTCATAAAAAGAAAAACGCTTTTTATGATTGCAGAGAAAAAAAATATGGAGAGGAACCAACTGAATCTCTAAGATGCTTCTCACTAGACTAATGAACTACTCAATTCTCTTAGGGGAAGCTAAAATATCCACTACATATATTCAAACATCAGCAATGTTAATTATCTCATCCCCTATGGAATACAGCAAAGCCATGGCTACAGCATTGTCCCATGCTTAATCTTATTTTGGGAAGTCACCTAGAGGAAGCACATTTTGGGGGGGAGTGAGGAGATTTAAAAAGTTATAATTACTCCTGCCTTTTGGACTCCTTAGTTTTTTTAATTAACTAAACACACAAAAAGGAAAGCATATACATTCTTTTATAAAATTATAAAGAAAAAAGGCTAAAAAGAAACAAACACATACATATGTTTATTGTACAACTTTATATATGTATGCATGTCTGTGAAGAAGACATGAGGACATGCATACATATGTAAAGTTGTGCAATAAACATTTCAATAAATGGAAGCCTCAATTGGTTACAGTCATCCACTGTCTTTTCACTTCTTGATACATTCCATTGTTGATATTTTATATTTTATATGATATTATATTGGGTTCCTATGCCACGATTTATAGCAGCTGAGACTTTATATTGCACAATATAACTGGTATCGGCCGGGAAAATAAATTTGTTGCTTTCCTATACCCTTCATACATAAATAGTAATGAAGAGAGTAATTTGGTTGTTTACATCGCCCAGCCTGGACTAAGAGGGTTTTTAGAGTTTGTGGGTTTTAATATAATTTATATATGTACATTATGTATTTTATAATTTTCACTGATTGTTTTATTGTTGTGAGCTGCCCTGAGTCTTCGGAGATAGGGCGGCATATAAATTTTAATTATATTAAATTAAATTAAATTAAATTAAATTATATTAAATTAATAATAATAACTGAAGGGCGAGAGAGAGATGGTGATCAAAATGAAATGATGGATGTTGGAAGTGATGCGTTAAAACTTCTCCAATTTGATATCCTTCAGATGAACTGCATCTTTCCAAATTCAAAAGAGAAAGCATCATTGTCATTGTCATCATCATCATTATCATCATCATCGTCATTATCATCATCAGTTTAATGCATGTTTTTATTCTATGCTCCCAGGAGAAGCTATACGAGGATA
This sequence comes from Ptyas mucosa, assembly GCA_012654045.1. Taxonomy (NCBI): domain Eukaryota; kingdom Metazoa; phylum Chordata; class Lepidosauria; order Squamata; family Colubridae; genus Ptyas; species Ptyas mucosa. The sequence goes on from WNWU01000012.1 coordinate 26,653,013, forward strand.
GTTAACAAGAAAAGACCAATCAACAATAATAGTTGTACTATCATTATTTTATAATGATAATTATAAATCTCAACATTGACTTTTGTCACAGATTTATCAGCATCGATCAAGTTCAAGTTTGAAAATAAAGAGGTGAAGATAAGAAGGCAGGGTATAGATATTATATACATGGTAAATTATGCCACATGTTAAATGATAAATAATAAAAATATCATCTGTGTATAGACCTCTTGAGTGGTTCTGTTAGAAGTGAGATCTTTTTAGAATCCCATATAAGCAGTTAAGATTTGTTCTGAAGAATTTAGTGGTTTTTTTTTACTTCTGAAGTATATAACAAAATCAAGTTTGATATAAGTTTGTCTTCGGTGTGCTGAGTTACTTTAAACAAACAGCTGGTAAAAATAGGTGAAAGCCTTAAAAAGCAACAACCTGGAAGTACAACGCGTATTCAAGAAACTAAAATAGCCTGGCAGAGTTCTGAACTTAGTGCCAGATGGAGCCAAGATATTATTATGGTTTATGCTGTTTATTTTTTCATTAAGCACATTGTCTTGCTGAGATTTTTTTTATCTGTTTTAAATTAATTCTAATTACCCGCAGGCATTCAGAAAGCCTGTGGTGCACTCCTTATTGAATTACTGTTCTTTCCATTAGAATTATTTGTTTTCCTTGTCAATGTCTCTCTTCCATTTTGGTCAGATTTGTCACTTGAAACATCAGTGTAAAAATGTTCACACACACACAAAGTTTTTCAAGTGATGAGAAGAAACAATGGTCTCCTTGGCTCTCTTTTACTTCGAAGATCCAGATCCTATATCTGTATCCAGAACTATTAACCTCTTCCTTCCCCTCCATTCTCCACATACTTTATCTCCTTAATTATTGTTTATCTGAGGAAGCATTCCTGTTGTTGGGGCAAGGGAAAGAAAGGGATGAGAAAAAAAAAAGAAAGGCCTCTGTTGCCATAGCAGCCGTTTGGTCCAGCAATCGTCCGTCTGTGATTCCATTTGATGGAAAGGACCTGACTCTGCTCTACTGGCATTTGCCCAAGACAGATTCAAACTGACAGGCTCTTTAGGATCTGAATCATTTATAAAGCAGAGGCCACATGGGTGTGCATGTACGTGGGCATGTGTGAAGAGAAAAAGGAGGGAGGAAACATGGGTGATGCTAGGGACATGTGTTACAGGCAGAGCACGGATGAGGGGACCAGCAGGGTCTGTTTTGCATGAACTTTCTTGCGTTCTTTCATCCATTCTAGCAAAGCCCTTGTTAACATTCCAGCTAGTCCTTCAAATCAAGGACCCTCATTCTATAACAGTGAGAAGAGCTCTGGAGAGCAAGGGGACCAAGGGGACAGAACACATGGCTGCCCTTTTCTTCCCTCAGCCCCAGAAATGGGTTTGACCTTCATACATTAGTAGGTGAATTGTGCTTTTCTTCTTGCATGAAAAGCCACTTTCTGCTTTTGAGGCACAAGACCAAGCCTGCAAGCCTTTTCAGGCCATAAGAGCAACACTAAAGGATGCAAGGAAAAATGCTTGAGTGATGAATCTCTCCTTTATCTTTTTACCAATCAATGCCCTTCTCCCATGATGACAGGAAAACCAAACTTTTTCCTGACTCCTGTCATCTTTCTTCACTGAAGTTTGCCTTGAAAAGCAGTCAGATTCCACTCCAGCGCTGTTCCGACTACTACAGGCGCAGGCAAAAGAAATGGAAAGGGGGCGAGTTGCATAGCAACCCCACTCAGGACAGATGAGCTGCCATCATTTTTTGCTTGGCAAGACTTTTAAAACAGGCACAATTCTCCCAGCATTGAAAAATACTATTGCAATAAAGGAGGTTGCTGCTGCTATATAAATTCAGCCACTGTTGTTTATAAACCATGGCTCATGGGTGTTATGTAATCCCAGCCAAGTGTGAATCAACACATCATGGTTAAACAAACCATGGCATAATATGCAAATCCACACACCCAAATTTCTTTCTGTTAAGTAGAAGGACTATATTATTTAGGTAACTGTTGTGTGAGATGCAGGTCAGCTGAGGCAGGCTAAAGCAAACAGTCAGCAGAGTCAGATACAAAAGTGAACAGGAATCACCCACTGTCTCTTTTCCTCAAGTCACATCTTTCTCTGAAATCTATCTTTCCTTTTCTCCCTTCTCCCCCTCCCCTCTCTCCAATGCTCTGTTTTTCTTTTGTTTACCATCCATTCAGCAGTTTGCCAAATGAGGGACCTTCTTACTAGAGATCTGAATTGCTTGCTTGAAAAGGCCTTATCAATTCCTTTGAGGAAGCATATGCTTTGGCCAAGAGCCACATGCCAGCTGAGGACTGTAGGTTGCTCCCCCATTGACTAAACACATTTGGGGAGGGGGAGATGGAAATTCAAGAACAGGAATGTTCATTTGGCCTTCTTTGGCCTATAAGGGTCATTGTCCCCAAATCAGATGTGTAGAATTGAGGCAGCAGGAAAGACCCCACTTTGCTACTAAATTTCATCTCCTGCAAAGTACGATAATATATGTCCACATACTTCAGTAAAAGAAAGATTTAGAGCCAATTAACATGATGGCTTTGCATTAAGGCTACTATCAGAGATCAGTGGAAGACCTGGATAAGTAAAATAAAAAAGTTTTTTTTTTTTAATAAAAAGTTTTTATTGGTTAAGAATATACAATATTATAGTTTACAATATGTTGAATTTTCAATATCTTTATGAAAAGATATTTCAATTATTATTTTCTTTTTTTAAATTTCTCACACAACAGACATTATTATCTTAAATCAAAACAAACAACCAGGTTATATAAAAATTATATAAACAAAAAAAAAGGAGTGTTATACAAAATACAATAAAAGAAGAGAGAGAAAAGAAAAATGTCAATTAAAAAAACCTTAAACAATAGATTCCCCTCCTTTCTTCATTTCCTAGTTCTGGCTCTTAAAACCATGGTCTGGCTTCCCTCCCCCTCCCGGGCCGCAACAGCTCCGTCCGCCTCCGCTCCTTGATCATCTGATACTTCCCCCTCTTCGGCTCCTGTATCTTCTCCACTTAGGAAGGATTTATGTTGGTCAAAAAAAGCCTTAGCTTCCGTTACATTATTAATTTTCTTCTTACTGTCCTCCCAAAAAATCATCAAGCCCTCCGGAATCAACCACCTAAAACCTACTCCCTTGAGGTACAGCTTATTTGATAAAAAATAATATTTTCTTCTTAATTCTCGTACCTGTCTGGGAATCTGCTTCAGGATGGTGATCTCCTTGCCCCTGTACACCAGCGCCCCCAGTCTTTGTTTTCTCAATATCTCATCTCTCAGTTCCCTTCTCACAAATTTAATATGAATCTCTCTTGGTAGATTATGTAAAATTGCAAATTGTGAGTTTACTCTGTACACCAAGTCCACATCCCTTCCAATAGACTCCAAATCTCTTTCTAAAAATTCACCCAACATTTTAACCATCACTTCTCTCAAATTTTCCTGGTCAAGTTGTTCCACGTTTTGGAACCTGAGAAAATAAGACATCTTATCCAATTGTAAGGTTAACATTGCATTTCCTCTCCCATCCTCCACCTTCTGGAGTGCCCGTACCTCCCCCTCCAGACCCCCCATCTTCTTCTTGTTTTGCTCTGCCAGCTGTTGAACATCATTTAAATCTTTTTTCATAAGTGTCATTTCAGATTTAATTTCAGATAATCCTTTTTGGACGTCATCTAACTTGTCCAACTTTTGGTCCAATATTGCCAGTCTTTCCAAAATTTTCCCCATGTCAGTTGCTGCTGATTTGTGGCCCTTAGCCATCTTAGATCAGTAGAAGATGAGAAATCAAAGGGCAAACCTCCAGAGAAGAAAGAGGGATTCGCAATCTAAGTAATTTTTCAACTGTCCACCAGTGGGCGCTCACAGGAGCAACGAGTCCGAAGTATAGAGTAGGTCAAACAGGAAGCCAGAGGAGAATGTTGTCTTCAATCATAAATAAAGAAGCAGGAAGTCAGATCGCCGCCATTGTCTGCCGGGGGGGAGGGGCCACCAGACCTCTCCAAGAAACTCTGCCACAGCCATCCTCCAAGGAAAAGTCAGAAAGGTAAGGGGTTTCACCCCATCTCCTTCCCCCTAGTTCTCTGCCACGGCACCTTTCCAGCTACAAGGGGGGGGGAACTCCAACCCCCCCCTCTCGCCTCCAGGATGCCTGCTCCACTCTGCAATCAGTCAGTACAGTCCGTTGTGCTTTCTTAGGTAGCACCGGTCCCCTTAGGCGCTGTGGCGCCTCGGCGGCCTCGAAAAAAAGCCGCCGATCGCCTCCCGCCCCCTCTGGAGCCTCGGGCGCACCAGCATCGGCCTCCCGGCCCCTGGAAGTGAGGCAGGGGACCCCTGGCGAGCCGCCCTCAAACGGCAAACGCCCCAATAATGGGGCGCTTGGCCCAAAGGGCCTCCAGATGGGGGGGATCAGACTCTGGGGCCAAAGCTAGCCCGATCAAAGTCTGTCGCTAGCGGAACCGGAAGCGGAAGATAAAAAAGTTTAATAACAAAAGAAAAGTCCATTGGAAGAGGACCTGTCAAGCCTCTTCAAACCAAAGGTAATCTTTGATAAACCTGGGTCTGACCTATAATAATTTCAGACTGCAAATTGTGGCCTATTCCCTTCCTTCTATTACAAAACACTAGTGTTTTGTACAGAGAGAAAGAGAATGTGTGTGTGGGTGTTTGCAAAGGAAACTGAAAACAAGGAGGGGATTAATATACATATGGAAATGCACTCTCAAACATATTTTTAAGAACAAAACAATTAAAGGAGAAGGAATGAGACAACACTAGCACTAAAAAGCACTGTAAAATTCTTGCTGAATATCTTTTTATGTTAATGATCTCTCTTCAACAGCACATTATCTAATTAATTGAACACACATTTGCAAATTCGGAAATAATCCTAGGTCAGCATGGCCAAGGAGGATGGGAAGTATAACTCAAAAGATCCAGGATATAATAAATTGGGAAAGGTTGTCAGAGAAGATCAAATGTATCCCTTCATGGGAGTAAATTAAAACTGCTGAATAAACAAACAGCACCAGGTAACATTTGCCTTTGAAATATACAGTGTTAGAATACTGTTGTTGGGTTCCTGTCATTTACCAGAAATGAAAGAAAGGTGTAACAGAAGCATGCAAAATCCCGTAGAAAGAGCTAGAGAGCTTTTTCTTACCTATGTTAGGATGTTTCAGAAGGCGGCAGATCCGAGCCTCTCGTTCTAGCTTCTGATGATCTGTCAGGAAAGACATTCACAAATCAGCACGGAAGAGAGAGAGATGCCCAACGACAAATGTGATTTCCTTCTATTCTTATCATCTTGGGATTTAGAACATGCAAATTCAGTTAACAGTGAATAATATTTAAATTGGTATACAGCTCTTCACAATACAGAATCAGAAAGTGATTAGAAAGGTTAACATAGGAGATAAACAACAACCATTAGAAGCGCCTACATAAAGTCATCCAGAAAGATATCTGAGGGAATTAAGGGATACACTGGTAATAGCATAGGATATCACAAAGCTAAAAGTAGCTGCAGGAAATTGCAGGTGTGGAAATCAGTCAGCCCTTATAGCCCTCTGTTAAGTAATCTTAGAGTTGTATACTCTGAAGCAAGTCCACTGACTTCCATGGGATTGATTATTTAAAAGCTAAGCAAAATCGGACATTACTTGAACTGGAAGACTATCAAGAAGTTTCAGGGATGTAAGCTCTGCTGGGAAGTTAAACAAGGAATCTTAGATGATGTTTCCATGAAAATTGACTCATTCCACTTGCCCTGAGGTACTTATAAACATACCTCAGCTTGTGTTGAAATGAGATAGGAGAAAACTCACACAGCTATCAATCCTCCATTGTGCTGTAACTGTGCTTCAGTGCTTGGGGACCGAGTCTCACACCACAGCAGAGGTGACAAACATCAAAAGCTAAGCAGTGTATGAGTAAGAACATCACACTCCTGTCTTTATTGCTCTGCTTTTTAGGTGGTCGCTGTTGTTGTTGTTAGCTTTTAAAATGTCTATTCCAACAGGTATAATCCATGAATTCTCTTTTCTTCTTTAAAAATCAGTTGCATGCCTGAAAAACATTGTGCAAATGGATCTGAAATGCTGAAAATCTTCCACTGGTCCTTTAGTGATTATCTGTTATGTATAAGAGAAATAAAACTGCCTAAACCAATGTTTTCTATGCCCTGTTGGCATTTTGGGAAGCTGCTAAAATCTGGCAATTAATGAAAACCTTTGAGAATTGGTAGGAGATTGAGTCTCCATCCTGCAGAAGTTATTAATATTATGGAGAATGGTTTTCCTCACTGTAATTATCAATAATAAATTATTACGATTTGGCTGGTTTGTGGTCATTCTGTAATTGTTTTTACGGTATTGTACCCTTGGAATCTTTTATCAGCATGAGCAGTGTACTGTATATATTGCAGGAAATATTTATATAAGTATGAGACTGGCAGTAGTCCTTCCAAGTTTACTAGGAATATTTTTGATCAATTTTGTCATTGACGACCATCAGAATACATGGTATTTTACATTAAAATGGGTCTACTCAGAGAACTTTTAATTTAGAATTTAGTAGAGATAATGAACACAATGCAGAAGTGAAATAAAAGTGACTAAAAGCGAGTATGTTTAGTCCAAGTACACATTAGTGTAAGGGGCAAAATCCTTCACCATACCATGATGAAGAGGAGGAAGGTGGCAGAGGTTTCTTTAATCTTTCTCCTTTCAAAAAGTCTAAAACAATGGGTTATATAAAAGTCTACCTAACAGAAAATTTGTAACAATTTTTTTCTCAGTTTTATGCATTTGTAGAGAGTTTAGCCTGGTGCCGTGATGGCAAACCTATGGCACGCATGCCAGAGGTGAAACACAATGCCCTCTCTGTGGGCACAGGAGCCATCACCCTAGTTCAGCTCTGCCGCACTTGTGTGCGTGCCTCCCACCGGCCAGCTGGTCTTTGGGTCTCTGCCACGTATGCACGGGGGGCGAGACACATGCAGGGGAGGCCTGCGTGCATGAGTGGGAGTAGGGCATGTGCGGGGGTATGCGCACATGCACAGGGGTGGGGCACATGGGGCATGTATGCATGCGTGAGGCACATGGGGGGTGCACACGCATGCATGGGGGCAGGGCACATACAGGGGGATGCACGCGTACACAGGGATGGGGCACATGTGGGGGGATGTGCACGTGCGGGGGGCTGAGCATGCATGTGGGGGGACACGCACAGGGGTTGTGCATGCATTGCATTTTGGGGGTTTGGGCGCATGCACATGCATTCCCATTTTGGGCACTCGGTCCAGAAAAGGTTAGCCATCACTGGCCTAGTGGTTAATGTGCAAGAATAGAAATAGGATGACCATGAGTTCTAGTTCTAGTCCCATCCAGCCAGTCACTCTTTCTCAGCTCTAGGAAGGAGGCAATGGCAAACCACTTCTGAAAAACCTTGTCAAGAAAACTGCAGGGATTAATCCAGGCAGTCATCAGGAGCCAACACCGATTTAAAGATACAAAATAAGAGGATTATTATTATTAAATTTATATGCCCCCCATGTCACAGTTCAAGGTGGGAAGATAAACACAATATCAGAAAAACATAAAGCCAATTTACCAGTTTACACTATTACTAGTGTAATAATAAGAAAGCTGTGATTTTAAATTGTGCCTGTTGCCTGTAGGATGGTTTACCAAAATGGATTTAGAGTTACCGTTGTAATACAAAATGACATAAAAATGAACTATTAAGATTGAACCTGAGGTATTTGGCTCAGCTAGATTTCACTCATTTATTAAATATGTCCAAACTATAGTTTCTAATACATTATGGAACAATGTAGAAGAAATAGCAATAGCATGTAGACTTATATACCGCTTTATAGTGCCTTACAGCCCTCTCTAAGCGGTTTACAGAGTCAGTATATTGCCCCCAACAATTTGGATCCTCATTTTACCCACCTCGGAAGGATGGAAAGCTGAGTCAACCCTGAGCCTGGTGAGATTTGAACTGCCAAATTGCAGTCAGCTGGCAGTCAGCATAAGTCGCCTGCAGTACTGCACTCTAACCATTTCGCCACCTTGGCTCAAATAGTTGTTTCTGAAGATCTTTCCTCCTGGTCTTGCTCGTAACTTTGCTATGGGGTTTTATAATTGTTGACATTTTAATTGGTGCTTCTGTAAATTAACTCCGTAACTGGAAGGTAATTGCTGAAAGCAATTACGTTTTTTTTCCTAGTGGATGGAAGAACTCCCACCCCTTAGCCCACCCCCAGTGCGCCTGCATGTTGCTCTGCATACATTCAGAGGAAAAGCAGCAATAAGAGTTTGAGTGTAGCCTTGGTGGCCATCAGTTAATTGTAACACGCACAGCAGTGCTTCTGTTCCTCTACAAGTGTTTTTCTCCTTTGCTGCCAGAAAAAAAGAAATTTTAAAAACAGTGCTGGTAAAAGAAATGAATGCATAATTAGAATGGAAAACTTTTTTTCTGGATCAATTTAAATTACCTTTTTCTTTTAAGGACGTGACCTTGTGTATTTTTTTGTCTACTTTCATAATGATTTTCGAAGGAATAAACTCGTTCTGCTTATTAACTAGTATAAACAAACATGGTGCGAGCAGAAAACACAACAAAAACTTGATTTAAAGGTGAGCAAAGGAATTTCTAAGAGATGGGTTTTAATTTTTATTCAGAATAGAAGTCTCAGAGATTTAAATCCTTTAAGGATCCAGTTACTATCCAAGCTGGTCTTTCCCTCAATAACTGAGGTTGTCCATGCAATATTCATTTAAAATAAAGAGGAGGAGGAGGAGGAGGAGGAGGAGGAGGAGGAGGAGGAGGAG
>WNWU01000012.1:26661904-26678176 GCA_012654045.1 Ptyas mucosa
AAGAAGAAGAAGAAGAAGAAGAAGAAGAAGAAGAAGAAGAAGAAGAACCTCAGTGGCGCAGTGGTTAGAGTGCAGTACTCCAAGCTACTTCTCCTGATCACCGGCTGCCAGCGATTTGGCAGATCAAATCTTAGCAGGCTCAAGGTTGACTCAGCCTTCTATCCTTCCAAGGTCGGTAAAATGAGGACCCAGATTGTTGGGTGCAATATGTTGACTCTGTAAACCGCTTAGAGAGGGCTGGAAAGCACTGTGCAGCGGTATATAAGTCTAAGTGTTATTGCTATTGCTACAATGTAAAAGAATAAAAGTGCTAGCAGTAATACCTAATAAAAAACAAGATAAAACCAGCAGCAAATCCAAAAGGAACACAGGATGTCCACTCAAATCATGTTAGGTACAGTGTCAGTTCAGCTACTGTGGTTTATTCTTCATGGCTTGAATCAGCCCTCTGAGTTTATGAATTAATGGAAATTTTGGGCTGTCAGCATCAATTGTAACTTAGTAGTGTTAACACTGAGGCATCGTTTTCCTCCTTCTGTTATTGACAGACAAACAAATTTTCAACTCTGAGCTCCTTGGAGTTACATTAGCAACATCACTGTAAAATATATGCATTTGTTTCTTTACGTTGTATAATGTGATAGTTTGTGCATGTGTCTTTGCAATTTGTTGGCTGCTTGGCATATTCAATGCATTTCCTGGGAGTATAATATTCCTCCTTTAAGTATTTATGAATGTTGCAATAGCGGACATATGTATAGCTCAGTGTTTCATGTTGTGTTGTTAATGCTCTGTAAGCTACATTTTGAGGTTTCACAGCAATGGCAATGGCAATGGCACATAGACTTATATACCACTTCACACTGCTTTCCAGCCCTCTCTAAGCAGTTTACAGAGTCAGCATATTGCCCCCAATAGTCTGGGTCCTCATTTTACCAACCTTGGAAGGATGGAAGGCTGAGTCAACCTTGAGCCGGTGAGATTTGAACTGCCAAACTGCAGCTAGCAGTCAGCTGAAGTAGCCTGCAGTGCTGTACTCTAACTACTGCACCACCTCGGCTCTTACAGACTGTAATACAGACTGTATTACGTAATATAATCAATGCAGTAGACAAGAGAAGTGAATGGGATTTATGATTTAGGCATGTCAATTGACAACAATATTATTCTGTCATTACCTCAACAAGGATAGAAAAATAGGGCCAATGTCAGCCTCTACAAAGAGTTAGCTATTCAAGGGTGTGAGGTCCCATAGTGTGAACTGCGATCTGAGGGAAGTTCTCCAAAAGTGAAAAGTGAAGAAGGGTTTATTTTTTCCTCTATGTCCCACCGCTTCAAGAGGAACATGTCTTTATGCAATTATTTCCCACTCTAGTTTTCCACTGGGGAGGTCACTTCCCATCATACTCACTGCCACCCACAGATCTCTGCAAAAAACGAGAAAAATGAACCCAAACATTTGCATCCCTAATGGGCTGTAGTGTGGCAGGGTTTACTGAGGCCAAAGCAAACCGTTTACGCTGGGTTTCCTGACTGAACACGGTTTGTAGCTGATGCAGCTTTAATTATTTCAGAATTCCATCATCTCACGCCACTGAGTCTGACAGGCAGCTCTTTCATAATTGAACACTAACACTTTTTCCTATTTCAGTCTTCCTGCATCTCTACTTACGCACCTGCCATGTAAAGCCCTAAATAATCTTTTTCAGCTCTTGGCATTTACATGACTTTTAAAGACTCATCACTGCGGCACTTTCACCCCCTCCTCCTTAAACTAGACATAGAATACAACACTTAATCTTTTCCATCTCATTCTGCTTATTGAATTCCATCCCCTTGACAATTTCCCTCCATTGGTCACTACTTTATTTTTTCAGCTGGCATCAGCAAGACAGGTTAAGCTGTAATATGTGTTTGAGCATGGTCTAGTGCCGTGATGGTGAACCTATGGCACGATGCTCAGCTCTGCCCAACTCCCGGTGGGACAGGAAGTGATGTTTTTTGCTGTTCCCAGCCTCCAGAGACTCCTAGAGAGGCTATGGAAACTGGGGACAGCACTTCGTGTCCCACCGGGAGTTGGGAAATGGGCTGTTTCAGGCCTCCTGAGGGCCTCCGAGGGAGTGGGAAAGGCTGTTTTCGTCCTTCCCAGATGCATAGAGAGGATCTGGAGCCAGGTAAGAAAGAAAAACGAGCCTACCAGGCCATCGCGTGCCAGGAGCGGAGGGGGAGGGGGGTTGCACATGCATGTGCAGGGCAGGGCGCATAGAATTATGGGTGTGGGCATGTGCACGTGCAAGCCTCCCCCGCCCCCCCCCGGCATGCGATGGCAAAAAGATTAGCCATCACTGGTCTAGTGTGTCGAGTCAACCCAGTCAGTACAGCGTAGAAACAATTTTTTATGGCTTAGCATGACGTATAGTAGAAACTATATTTGCATGAGATGCCGAGCCATATTGACGTTAATGTGCAGATTGTGGTGGAAATGCAGGAATTACTATCTGGAATCAACAGCTTTTTTTCCACTCACATCTAACCATGTCATGAACATGCTCCAGCAACCTCTTTTGTTCTTCCAGTTCCTCCTTACATGGGCTTCATTTCATCCCCAACTATGCCAAAGGCAGCTTAAAATCATCCTTAGCTGTTCTAATGATAATGTTGAAACAGACAGTAAGTCATGGTAGTTTTTTCGCCTGGGTGTAATGCGACACATTTCAGAGATCTTTCCAAAGATCCTGCAGCCAGGTGACTTCTAATGGGAAGAATCAGTGCAGCATGTATTGACCAATTAGGCTAGTGCAGGCACATCATGTCCCTTCTGATCTAATTCTAAAGAATTATAATCTAATTCTAATTACCTAATATTTAAAAATCTAATAGAAGCCATTTCCTTCTATGGGCATTTTGCTAATCAGCTCCCTCACCAATCTGTTGCTTCGTGTTATAACTTCCCCTCTGCCTAATATGTCAATATTGTTCCACACAGCTTCTGAAATGGAGCCAATTACCAAGGCATTGGACTAGAATAGCATCAAATCCATATAAAGGGAGATCAACTATCTGCTGATACCAAATGACAGTCAGGGTCCTGCACCCATGCAAAACAATTGTGTGACACCAGAGCACGTTTTGCCAGAGTGTTAAACCTACTAGTCCTTGCCTTCCCAATCTCAGCTCTCCTTCTTCTTCTCCTTCTTCTTGTGCCGTATCTGTCGTCGGACGTTGGAGATCATGTTGTCAATCCTATTTTTGTCAACAGCCACATGAAAAAGTGCTGCTGAATTTTGCCCAAACCAGTCCCTTAGGTTTTGAAGCCATGATGTTCTTCTTCTGCCTGGACCTCGTTTGCCTTCAATCTTTCCCTGAAGGATTAAGTGAAGGATGCCATATTTTTCTGGGTGTTGCATCACATGTCCAAAATATTCTAACTTTCGCTTTTCAGCTCTCCTTAAAGGAAGTGATTGGTAGACGTTTACATTTAATGGGAAGTATAAATGAAAATGCAAATAGCTTTGAAGAAGGAATCAACAGCCATTATGAAAATGTGACCTTATCCCAGAAAAACAAGAGAAGGGGAGGGACTCTTCTCAGTTTAAGAAGAAAGAAGAGAGAATCTCTGTCAAGCTTTATATACCCTAAGAATTCATCAGACTTCCAGTCATTCTTGTGATGTCTATTTCCTGGCATGGGCTGTCTTGAAGGGCTGACTAGAGGAGAGAGACATAAATTGAGAGAAATCTATCAATCCCTTCCTTGGTGTGGCCTATAAATATGGACAACACAGTGTGCCAAAATATTATCAGAGCCTGGATAAGGACAGCCAGTGAGGGCAGCATACTTTATGTTAGTTTTCAGCCATTTAAAAGCCTAGCTTAGTCCAGTCAGGAGGAAGACACCTAGAATAAGATGGTCAGGACTGCACTTGATGTTTTGGGGAAGACTTAAGGGCTGTCAAAGGCAATATGGTAGTGCCAAGTTGTGAGCCTGGAACTGTCTTCTTCTCCCTCTTCTAGGGATGGAGCTTTCATTTTAATAGCTGTCGTGATCCATTAGCATTTCTGCTTCTATCACTAATTTCTCATCACAGATAGCTCCAGGAATTGCAAAAGGGTGGAAGGTTGAAATTTGATGCAGCATGGGATCTCATGCAACCAAGACTCAAGTTTGCATACCTCAGCCATAGTCCTGGCTGCTGTCCGAAATCTGGATATTGTTCCCATGATGAAATTCTTCTGCCATTCACATATAGATATGGATGAGGAAAGCAACAACAAACCAGAATTTAATTCTCTCCCCCTCTCAATTTCAGGGAATTACACTTGGGAGTTTTCTTTGTAATTTTACCTATTTAGGAGATTTCTACAGAGTTCAAAATAGTGGAAACAAATTGAACTAATACACCTGTTCAGGAACAGACCGTAATTGTGAATGCAATCCTGGTGCAATTTGTATCACATTGAAGCAAGCCTCACAGAGTTAAACAGAGCTTTCTTACAAAGCAAACCAGTACAGGTTTGTAACCTTACTAGCATTTAACTCCAATTTATTAGGTGCATATGCTTTTGCTGTATGTATAAAAGGATAAAAACAACTGAATTTTATTTTATGTTATTTATACTCATGAGTACTATGTGCTCAAAATGCAAGACCTCATGTAATTTCAAATGTGTAGGCACTGTTGGTCAGAAGTGTTAACAGTGTATTCATAAATAATAGTTGCGTTTTGTTCGGTGTTGTTTCAGTTCTTTTCTGTTATAACACAGCAGTTTGGTCTTGTCCTCTAGAAGAACTTGAATAGGTACAATCATAGGCATCTGTTCCTAACCACAAGGACACTCAAAATAGCAAAACCTGCACGGTGATGCCACATTGCAAGTTCTGACTTTTGTACTGCCATTGCAAGTCTTTTACCACAGCTAACAATCTTGCTGTTTCTTATTTAGAAATTATATTTTTCCATATCATGCAGTGGTAAATACCTATGAGTAATGCTTTTCAAAAAAGAAATAATAATAATGGCAAGAAACAAATTGTTTCTAAAATGCTCGAGCTAGTTGTATCTGCTGCCACTGAAGAAGCAGCTTGTTGTACTGCTCATTATGTACTCCAGCACAAGGAGCAATTCTCTCACCTCATGGAGGAACAAATGTTCTTCTTTCGTCTGACAAACATTTGGGAAAATGAGTAAGGAACATTGAAGAAGGCTTTTGTATTGTGCTACTTGAGGCAGCTGTGAACATTCTTGTAATTATACCGGAATCGCTGTCTCAGGCAAACTTAGCACAACAAACTTAATCTAGACACTACCATTCACAAGTCTTTACTCATGGACTTGGCAACTCAAAATCTTGCTGGTCAGAGAAAATATTGCCATTGTCAGTAACACAAAGTTGCAAGTCACTTCACCCCCTCCTTCTTGTCCTGCCTGGAATCCATGACTTCTTGAGCCTTGAGAGTACTGGCAGAGTTTCATTGCATCTATATCCCTTCTGCATCGGCTAGATAGGTTATGGGCCCTAAAGCCAATTGATGCTTGGGAGCACTGTGCCAAACCTGACACCAAGCCTTGGCATCCTGTTTTATGACCAGAATCAGCCATAAATCATTTGCAAGCCAGGGAAAAGCAAAGCCAAATTGGAAGCTGGGGGTGGGGAAAGAACATCATATTACAGGACTGAACACTGCAATTTCAGTGCAACATCAAAGTTACAATGAGCAGGTCCAGCCAATCAAGAAATGGCTTTGGTTGAAGTTACATAGTAACACTGAGAACCAATAACAATTAGGTTTAAATGCTGATCTAGAGTCATCTTGCTAAAGCCCAGATTCTGCCTGACAATGGGACACTTCCAATAAATCTTCCATTTCAGACTTCTTGCTTCTTCATTCATTGATGGAAGATGACAGGAAGATTCAGGCAAATCCATTTTATCTGTTGTCTTCTCTTTAGGAACATTTTTTTGGCCTAGCCTTGTCCCTCTCTGCCAGATGTGAACCTGCTGGTTCCTGACCACCCACTTCTCATCTGACAATTCCCAAATTATACTTTACAGTTGTGTTGTAGTGGAGCACTGTGTGAACACAGCTTTTAATGCTCCTAAATCATGCTGTTAAACGTGCTCATTAAACTATGGTTTAAACAAGCCTTACCATGATGTGTAATATTGGAATAATACTGAGTTAATTTGTAGTGTTGTTTAAGAGTTGCTAAATAAAAGTGTGAAATTATTTGAACTAGATGACTTCTAGGTTTTTTTCAATTATATTGTTTCAAAGTTCCTTTCTATTATATTTTCATTCCAGCTTTGGCAGCACTGAATGGATTTATGACAATTCACCATGGCCAACTAGCCACAGCCAACTAGCCCCAGTCAACTTGCCATGGCCAACTCGCTGCAGGAAAACTCCCACAACCAACTCGCATGGGACAACTAGTTGCAGGACAAGTATTACACTAATCTTTTTTTTTTTAATGAATAGAATAATTAAAGGAAGGACACACAAAAAAGGGAAAAAATGAAATGTGAATGACAAAAATTAAAATATTTTTAATTTATTTTAAATAATTATATTGAATTGTTAAATTTCAATTTCAATTCAATTGTCAATTCAATTCAATTTATATGCCGCCCCTCTCCGAAGACTCAGGGCAGCTCACAATACATTTAAAATCCTAATAAAAACATTTAAAAATTAAAAACATTAAAACATTAAAACTCATTCATACCATTCATGGCCGGATCTCGCCAGATCGCAAGAGCGAGATCAACAGCCCCAGGCCTGCCAGAAAAGCCAGGTCTTCACCGCTTTTTGGAAGGCCAATAGGGTGGGGATGGTCCGGACCTCAGGAGGTAACTGGTTCCAGAGAGCTGGGCAGCCACAGAGAAGGCCCTCCCCTGCGGGCCCGCCTGCCGGCATTGTTTAGCTGATGGGACCCGGAGGAGACCAACTCTGTGGGATCTTACTGGTCGCTGGGAGCTATGCGGTAGAATTGCCTCATGGTGACTTGTTTTGCAATAAATTGGTCCCGGCAAGTTGTCCCATTCTGGCACTGAATATCACAGTGATAGTTGTCATTACTATTATGGGGGGCCCATTCATACTGATGGGATTACAAAAGTTTGATCTAGCATGCACAGTCCCCATGATAATTTCCTAGTTACTTTATGCTTTAGTTGCTTAGTGCTGGTACTACTATTCCCTTACAGCCAGCCTTGCTATCAATCATTCTCCCATGCTTCACTCTATGTTCCCTCTGCACATGTTATCTGTCAGCAAGGAAAAAAAGCACTGTACATCCATTCAGAAATAGCCAGACTGACACAGAATGAGTGCTGAGGGTGGATTGTACTGAGCAAAAGCACTGAGACTACTCCTTCCTACCGCACCCAGCACCCTGCCATTTGTTACTTGGGCAGCTTGACAGGTGGCTAAACCTGCCATTCTAAACACCTGGGAGAATTAGGGAGAATGATCAGTGATTGTTTTAGAGTTGTTTCAGAGGTTTTTAAGTACAAAATGCTTCAAGCACCCATTTAACCTTTCCTCAGAAAATCTCAAAAATGAAAAAAATTCACGGTGGCCAAATTCACTCTGAAGCTCTCGGAAGGTCACAAATTGGGTGCTGGGAGCCACCCACATCCGCCATAGGATGTTATGAGTCATTAATGTGGCAGGCGAGAGCAAGAGGCCTTCTAAGGTATTAGGATGCTGCAGTTTTATCATTTGAATTAAAATGAAACAGAGTGGTCATTTTATAACGTTAGTGCAGAGTCATTAAGGGAGTGGAAATGACCCCTAAGAGAGGTAAAGATAGGTCACTTTGACCAGGGGTCACCAACCCCCAGTCAGTGGATTGGCACTGGGCTGCGGCAAGCCAGAAACTGGTCCACGCAAAATAGGAAAGCTCCATCTGTGGGATGCAGGAAGCATGGGAAACCATGCCTTCTCCAGTCCGTGGAAAAAACTCTCTCCATGGAACTGGTCCCTGGTGCCCAAAAGGTTGGGAGCCACTGACCTAGACCACTAACTATAGAGAGCTAGTTCTGTGATAGCTGAACAAACATCTCTTTCGAAGGATTAATTTTCACTGACTTCCATTGTCCATAAGAGAGTGAAACCCCAATGGGTAGTTTCGCTCTCGGAATCATGAAACCTGGTGTATAGACCATCTGCTCTATTAGGCAAAAACACTAATTCTGGAAGCCGTGGAGTTCTATTCAATTTAGTTAACGAGTCACCTTTGAATGTACGAGTCACCTTTGAACAATTTTTAAATTTAATTTGACTTAAATTCTCTCTCTTGGGCAGTGTTTTTCCCAATCTTGGCAGCTTTAAGATGGTTGGACTTCAATTCCCAGAATTCCCCAGCCAGTCTTGCAACACTGCTGTAGGATTTTAGCTTTCCCTTCTCCCTTTTCCTTTTGCTAAATCAATTTTTGTTCTGTATGGTGACATTTGACTGCCTTCTTTTAAAATTCCTGGCTGAGATCTCCATTGTTTATTCCATCATTCCATTATTTTCTTTTTTTCTGCAGGACAGTCTCTAAGACCTGGGATATTTAAGCTTTGGGAGAGTCAAACAATTGCATCCCTCCTCTCTTTATTTTCCTAAAAGGGAGGGATGCTTAGGAAATCCCCAAGCAACTAGAGAGTCTAGAGCCCTGGTGGCTAACCTATGGCACACAGAGCCCTCTCTGTGGGCATGCACGACGTTGCTCCAGCCCAGGTCCGTCGCATTTCTCACTGTTGTTTGCAGGGAAACAAACGTTTGAGGGACTAAAAAAAAATGCACGAAACAGCATTCCATCTTCGTTGTAGTACATTTGCTGTTGCTGCCTCCATGGCCTGTCCCCTACTCTCACAGTGCCTTGTGCAGCACAGTGAAATTTAACATGGAGCTAAACATGGCGACCCTATGTTGGCTTGGCTCGGCAAAAAAAAAAGCAACTGATATCGGGTCAGTTGCTTTTCCTGCAGAGCTGCCTATGTTGGGATGCCCCGCCTCCCTGTTGGCCAGCTGATCTTCGGTGTGCTGCTCTTGGGCTAGTTGGCCTTTGGACATCAGATTCCCACCACCCCACACCAGTTTGTTCCTCCCGCCCCCTGGAGGGGTGAGAGAGAGAGGGAGGGGGGAGGGAAAGAGAGAGAGAGAGAGAGAAACAGAGAGAGACAGAGAGAGAGAGAGGGAGTGGAAGAGAGAGAGGGAGAGAGGGAAAGAAAGAAGGAAGGAGGGAAAGAGAGGGAGAGAGGGAGGGAGAGAGAGAGGGAGAGAGAAAGAGAGAGTGAAGGAAAGAGAGAGGAAGGGAAAGAGAGAAACAGAGAGCTAGAGAGGAAGGGAGGGAAAGAGACAGAAAGAGGCAGAGAGAGAGGGAGGGAAAGAGAGAGAAAGAGAAGGAGAAGGAGAAAGGGAGAGGGGGGAAAGAGAGATGGAAGGAATGAGAGAAATGATAGCACAAAATGTTTTCATTTTTATTATTGCTAAACGTAATATTTCAAAAGCAGAAAAAAATGAAGGGGCATAAAAATACATTTATCATGTTTTTCTTAGAACAATTAGCTGAACTCTGCATTGTTTATCCTTATTTTAGGTAGTAAAACCTCATTATTCAGGCTAAATTGCCGTGTTGGTACTTTGCGATAAATAAATAAGTGGGTTTTGGGTTGCAGTTTGGCCACTCGGTCTCTAAAAGGTTTGCCATCACTGGTCTAGAGGATTAGGGGAGGACCGACCAGTGCTATCCGCCTGTCAGAAATTCTTGCAGACAAGGAGATCTGTGGAAAGAAACAAACCTTCCTGTCTCAAGATTTGTCTCAGCTGCAACTTGCCTGGGAATTCAAGGACAAAAACCTAGCTTGATAATATATCATACTTCATCTTTTCTTTGGAAGCAAACTCATTTCTGGGTCCTTGAGAAGGTGAAACAGCAATAACTATAGTCTGAAAGCAAAATGTATTTACAGAATCCCAAAGAAACCCTTTTTTTCTACAAGGAGTCAAAGGTTATCCATCAGCCACTTTTGAAATCTTCCTGCATTTCCCCACCAAGTGCTCTTCCACAGAAAGCCGATTTCTAGACAAAACTTTGGTTTGTGTAATAGCCTTTGCTTCAGACACAGAATCTTGTGGGAGGTCTCTCATTTATAATCCTTCCATGTTTCCCTCCACTTCTGCCCTTTTCCCAACACACAGAAGGAAAGAACCTTGGGATTTATAGCATTAGAAAGGGCCCATCTGGAAGCATTTAGAGTGCTACCAAACAGGAACAAAACTTTTGACTTGGGCTGCAATAGCAGTATGCAATCTGCCAATGAAGCGTCACTGCTTTGAAAAATTGCAGTAGGATGTGAAAGACTTTTCAGAGTGAATATTTTATGCTGGTAGATTATGCTGCCTCCCTTGTATTTAAAGAGGAAAGAAATCAGAGGAAAAACATAAGCATTAGATAAGTAATTAATATGACACAGATGTTTGTAAACATCTGATTAGCAAATGATCATGGCTTCTCAGTTTAGGATCTTTCAAACACATGGAGACTGCAATTCCATGTTCTAGCCAATGTGTTCAATGGCCAATCTAACTGGGAATTTTAAGAGGCAGACTTCTCATGGATCTTGCAGTCGCCAGGCTGAGAAAGTCTGTGCTACCTTCACCCATCCACTTCATCAATCAACCACAACCTTACAATTGAACGCAGCCCCCAATGTCTCCTTTTATATTCCATAACAACCCTTCTTTAGGTTTCCATAGTTTCCTCTGATCAGGATTGCAGAAAACATACAACATTACCGATAGTATAACTGTGGTGTAAGTTCTAAAATTGGCATAGCTGTTTTAAAAAATGCATTGCTGCCAAAACAGGAACAAAATAGAAAGTCACAATGCACGGATTAAAACACATATTGTAGCTTTGGCATGGGGCATCGTTAGCCTGTCCACTGCGGTATTCAAGGACCCCATTGTCATCCCAACTGAGAAAAACACAGTTCTATTAAAGGATGCTTCCATCCTAAAGCAGGAAAACAATGCAAAGTTTTCTCTCTCAGACATACACACCGGGGTGGGTTCTACTTACCTTTACTACTGGTTTGCAACGGGGCTGCATGCACTCGCTTTGCTCGCTCATGCACGCACTCTTCTGTGTTTTGATGACGGGTCAGTGGGCAGAGCCTCCCTCCAGTTTTACTACCGGTTTTATAGAACTGATCCGAACAGGGGGAAACCCACCCCTGATACACACAAATAAACACATTTCTCCAGTTGCCTGCCCATATTGCATCATCAACCAGAGATGCTGCAGTGCTTAAACAATGTTCATAGCATAAGATCCTTGACCGCTGAAGTTTCTAGTTCCAATCTACCTGTTCTTTTGTGTGGCTATGTGTGTTTCAAAACATCAGAACTGGATGCTGCTTCCCATCTCCTCTCCTATGGACTGAAATAATAATAATGGTTTTCTCCTTCAAAAGGTAGCACTTCTCCTTTTCTTTGGGGCCATTGAAATCTGTCAATGAAGGGAAGGATGGAAGGGTGAGTCAACCTTGAGCCTGGTGGGATTTGAACTGCCAAATTGCAGGCAGCCGGCAGTCAGCAGAAGTCAGATATTGAGTGAAATATCTGCAGAATATTAGGAAACGAAAGCTGGGGCACATCATTATGAAAAAGGGAACATAGAATTAGCAAGGGTCCCCTGGCCACTACCTAGTGAAGTTATTTCTTCTATCCTGGAGAGGCAGAGCTGTGAGGAAAATAGTCCTTAGTAAAACAAAATCTCTAGTTCTCGGCATTCACACCCTTGCACAAAGCCACAATTTGGCTCTAATGTGGTTTACAAAGTTGTGTGAAACCAGCCATTCAAACTTGTAAATCGTAATGTAAACCTTCGGTAAACCACACAGTAGCTAAAAGCCGTGGTGTATCCTGATGAGGAATAGAAGAGGTGTGGCTATTTGCACATTCCATGTGCATTTCTGAGCCCAGCCATAAATCAAATTCCTATTTTTCAAATGGTTCCATTTTGAGTTTATTGCCTTGAGTTTCTAAACTAATAGTCGAAAATATATGTTGCTCAGGGATGAACTACGAAGTCTGTGCTCTCTGAGCATGGTTGTTTTCCTGTAGACATTTTGTTACCCAACTAGGTAATACTTTCAGTGCTGGAAGGGAGCGGGGTTTGCTTTCTGTTTATATGCAGTAGTTGATTGGAGTGTTGTTTTCTCCTCTGTAGTTGTTTGCTTAGGATGTTGTTTACTGCTTGATTGTTGTCTGAGTAGGCACTGTATTTATACTGTATATAAACAGGGAGCAAACTTCACTTCCTTCCAGCGCTAAGATGTTATGTAGTCATGTAATGAAATATCTGCAGGTAAACAACCAAGCTCAGGGAACACCAAGGATATCACAATTCTAAAATAAATTAGGTGGTGGCGGTTGTTGCTGCTGTGTTGTTGTCTTTTAGCACTTTCCAAACACCTCCTGGAATTGTTACCTTTTATAAAGCGTAAGAATGATAAAATAGCTTGGTTGTTTTACTTCTGAGGGCCCATGAAATGGGTGGCAAATTGAAATCCTCTTTTGCTGAGCACCTGGCTACATTGTCCTGCTGAAGTAAACAAGTCATGCATTATTATTGACAAGTGACATGCTTGCACTCTCTTGCACTCCTATCTGGATATTCTCCCAGCATTTCTCTAATTCTATGTTCCAGTGTAGAAATATCTAGGCAATAAAAAAAAAGTAAGCATTAACAGCTTGAGCAAAAGGTCTGATTCATACATTGATTTTGTAGCATAATTGCTACTGTGAAATTGTTCTCAGATACCTGGCCCACACACTGCATCCATAATGTAGGATGTTTTGATCATATTGGTAGCACAGATCACTCAAGTATTTTCTATACCAATATTAAAGGATAGAGAGGGGGAATATGAAAGTAAAAAAAATCCCTATTATGCATGGTGAACATGGCCAAATGGTGCCGAGGGGCATGGCATATGGGGAAGTCACCCCATTATCCAGGCTCTATATTAAATGGTTCCTTTTGTTTTCCCCTCTCCCCCCCCCCCCCCGTATGCTTCCTCTTTTCCTTGTATTAGTTCTGTCTCTAATATTATTGGGGCATTAACTACATTTTAACTACTGACACTTGCCGTCGGTGACACCACCTTTTTAAGAGATGGAATTGATCTTGCATGAAAGGAAAATCAAAAGATACATACAGTATTTGCATGCTGATAATTATTTCCATATCTGCACGCATGCAAAAAGTCTACCTTGCCAAACTACCTAACACCTTAACCTCTGATGACACTGGAACTGTGCCAAGTGAAGCTTAATTGTGATTCGCCGTGTATCAGCTCTGTTTATTAAAAACATACACATATTGCATTTTCCATATGCCTGTTGCCATAGGACTAGCTTAAATTTTCTTCAAAAGTATGCCTCAAACTGCAATTTATCACAAAACCTTAATTTTGATACTCTGACAGTCGCACGTTCTAGTATAGATTTCCCGTGTTCTTTCTGTCTATATACAAAGGCACACCCAAAAATACTTAGTGTCCAGTGGTGGGTTTCAAATTTTTTTACTACCGGTTCTGTGGGCATGGCTTGGTGGGCATGGCAGGAGAAGGATACTGTAAAATCTCCATTCCCACCGCACTCCAGGGGAAGGTTACTGCAAAATCCCCATTTCCTCCCGATCAGCTGGGACTTGGGAGGCAGAGAATAGATGGGAGCGGGGCCAGTCAGAGGTGGTATTTACCTGTTCTCCGAACTACTCAAAATTTCCGCTACCGGTTCTCCAGAACTGGTCAGAACCTGCTGAATACCACCTATGTTATTGTCCTCTGAAAACAGAGGAGGGAGGGAGGGAGGAAGGAAGGACAGGGAAGGAAGGAAGGAAGGAAGTTTAAAAAAATCTGTGCATTTAAAATTCCCAAGGCAAATGTGACAGGAAATTGACAATAGGATTTATAGTGTTACACACAGCAGGGCCCTATGGCCTCTGGCAGAATCTGTACTTTTCTGGTTGTGGGAGGTGTGAAGGGGCAGAGGTAATCCCTCTTTATCTAAACAGAAAGAGGTGTCATGGTGAAGCCTGACAGGGCAGCAGGAAACCTTCTGCTTGGGAATATATAAAGCCAGTAAATTTCCGGATAATGTTCGTGTAATTTGAAAGCAAGTCGTCAGCACTTGATGGCAATGAACAATGAAACTATGTGGAGGAGTTTAGTTCTTGAACTACCCAGCTAATTTAAACATTTCCCTCTTTTTACAAAATGCTCCTTGAAGGAAGCCAAGCTTGCCTTTCCTTTCCCCATGACCTGTTTTTGACATATTACTTAAATAATACAAGTGCACAAACACACATACACACACCAGAAACACCCTGTATAAATACCTACCAGCACATTTCTGCTATGGGAGTAACTTATTCAAGGAGATGCCAACTGAAGATTGAGGAATCAATCACCTGCCTGTCAATACTTGGCATGACAATTATGCTGTTACTGAAATCTCATTCTGACTATTGCATCTGCACCAAAGAACTGTGATCAGTTTGACATAGATTAATAAATGTAAAATCAAGATATATTTTTTTGCTGCTCTTGGGGTATATTTGGATGTATTCTAATATACATTGTATCCACAGAAAGAAAATTTGGGAGAAAAGTAATTTTCTGCCCGTTACCAATGAACCAGGCATTTTTAAAACTGCCTTGTCTACCATCTTTTGGGAACCTGTGAATGTGCAAAATGGGATAGGAAGAGTATACCTGTGAGGAGTATCACTGAATGTATTTTACTTCTTCTTGAGCTGTAATGTAGCAGTCAGTACTTTGTTGTCCAAAGCTGATATTTTGTGGGCTGGAGTGATTCAGATTAGGCATTAAAAATTAAGCTTCAAATTATTTGACAGTTTGGACTAGTCAGATACGATATAAAGTTACCAAAAATTGATCATCCAGAAATCCAGCATATCAAACTAATTTAATAATCCTTTACTAACATAAATTGCCCAATTGATGGCAAAAGCACGATTAAAAATGATCCTTGTTTGGTGATAAACAGAGGTACACCAGTAACATGTTTGTACGTTTAGAATAATTATTTCAGTGGATCTCCATTTTTAAATAGCTATTCATCTAAGACAACTAACAAAATACAGTATGTTTATTTAGGCAGATATAAACTGTTTTATTCTTCCAAGTTTCTTTAACCATAATTCTTTCAAGTTAAGATCCACAAAAATGGTGGGAAACAGACAGATGAATCCAGTCCCACTTACCGGTACTGGTGTAGGGAAAATTAAATAAAAGGGAAGTTTATAAGTCTCTGATTTGTCATAGCTTTTCACATTACTGTAGTTTGCTACCACCTCTCTATAGCACATCAGGAATGCTCTCATTGTCTATAACAGTCAAAGAGGCCATAAGATGCCATAGCTCTTTAGAATATCATGCCTCCCAAGGGGTAATCTCCACCTTCTTGGCCTTCTGAAAGATTCTGAAAACCTGGCTGTGCCAACTGGTTTGGGATCCTGATTGGGGCCTCCCATTCTGGAAATGGCTAGAGTTAGACTAATACAAGATCTCACATCCATCCCATCCACACATTTGTTTTTTTAATCCATGTTAATATTAATTTTAATGTTTTAACTTTTAATGTTTGATGCATTAATATTTTTCTTCTATAATTGTTTTATTTTGTTATAGAATATACTCTATTTTCTATTGGTCAAGTATGATTGGAAACACATGTGATAGGTCATAAATTATAAATCATAAGATACAAACAACAAGTGATGATCATAAGATACCAATAGAAGGTTGTAGGAAAGATGAGAAGGTAGGAAAGATGAGAAAAAATGAGAAGATGAGAAGGATAATAGCAATACAGTCCTACTATATGGGTAAATATCATTATGCATAAGACAGTGCTGTAGGAATTATGTGTTTAACAGAGTGATGGCATGGGGGGGGGGGGATATCTTTGTGCATAGTGGTAGTTGTTTTGGCATGCAATGCCTTGTAGCGGTGTCCCAAGGGTAGGGGTTGAAAGTTTATGTCCAGGATGTGAGGGATCTGTAAATATTTTCACAGCCCTCTTTCTGGCTTGTGCAGTATACAGGTCCTCAATGGAAGCCTCTATCTATCTATCTATCTATCTATCTATCTATCTATCTATCTATCATTATCTATCTATTTACCTATCTATCTACAGTATCTATCTATCTATCTATCTATCTATCTATCTATCTATCTATCTAT
>WNWU01000012.1:26678452-26736382 GCA_012654045.1 Ptyas mucosa
ATCTATCTATCTATCTATCTATCTATCTATCTATCTATCTATCTATCATCTATCTATCATCATTATCTATCTATCTACCTAACTATCTACAGTATCTATCTACAGTATCTGTCTGTCTGTCTGTCTACCTACTATCTATCTACCTACCTACCTACCTAATTTTAAGCCACCCAGAGTTGCTTGGTAGAGAGATGAGCTGCATACAAATTTAATAAAACAAAGAAATCATGTACTGCACTTCCTTCTCCACCAGGCCACTGCAGTGTGTAGAATAGTTTCCCCCCAGCCTTCTATAACTATCTTCAGGTCTCTACAATTTCCCCTTCTCTAAATAATAGAATGCAGCCATTTCCTGTTATGACTGCACAAGATTTATCTGTAAGTGTTGGGCTGTTCTTAGACTCTTAGCTAGGAGGATACAGTTATGTAAGGCTCAGCGAAGGGGCGGGGGAGATTAAAAAGTAACAAAATGAGTGGAAGCATTAGGAAGAACAAAGAAATAGCACAAGTCAATCAAGTCTTTCCTAAAGCTGTAGCACACTTCATGTTTTTTCTTCCATGAATACTGCCAGCTTGTACAAACACGGAGCAGCCAAGCATTCAACCCAGTGTGCAACTTGTAAAGGAATTGCACCATCTGCTCTCAGGGGACATATTGTCTGCTTTCTCTGCCTTAACCTTTAAAAAGCAACCACATTTCAAGAGAAAAGGATCAGGGAGAAACAGTGCATTGGAGCATCTGTGTCTACACCTGAGATGCTTTTCTCTAGTTTAAGTGTTACTATAAGTCCAATGAACTCTGTTGCACATGGTGTCAGGGAGATGAATGGGCATCTCCTTAACCTTCAGGTTCATGGCAAGCAATTCTTTGTGAATCTAATAATTTATGGCTGCAGGTGACAGAAAGGGCAGCAGCCACCTGCCTCCTATAAAATGTAAGACAAAGGCCCAATGGAAGCAATGCACTATCCCTAGTGCTTCTGTCAGCAACAATGCAATGCATAGTGGCAGTGATCAATGCTTGAGGTGGTGGAAGGAAATGGTGCAGAGCATTTAAACAGCTACCCAATATATCTTATATACCATACAAGGGAACTTCCTCTTCACAAATCAAATTGGGTTGAGTCCAGTTTGGCCTCAAAGAGTTGATTGCACAGATCGTTTAAGCTGCTTAAGTTTAAATTCTGATGACATCCATTCTAAACTTTAAACAATTTGGGGAACTGAGTTCTGAGAATGATATGCCGTGGCTGAAGCAGGGATTGATAGTTGGTGTAGCACACTCCTGACTATGGCCAGATCCTCACTTGCCCAAATTTTCCTGCTTGTCTCTGTGATACAACTTCACGGTGATGAAAACTTCATCTTTTCCCCAGCCATAAATGAGACAGGTCTATGGAGATTCTCAATCATCCTGGTCGTTGTTGCCCCAGAGGTGCTTTTTCCAACTTTTGGAAATCTTGGTGTGTTTTTTCTTTCTTTAAAAACATTTTGCTTCTCATCTAAGAACCGTCTTCAGTTGGATGAACTTCTTGGATTAGAAATAAAATATTTTCAAAGAAAAAAACCCCAAGAAAGTCCAGTTGCTTTTTGGAAAAAAACACCTTTGGGGGGGCCAGTTATCTTTAGCTCTACCAGTGTTAAAGTAGTGTTTTCTTTGTTATTTTGATAGTCTAGCAGCAGCCTCAAGATGTATAAAATGTTTGCACTCTGCAGCCCTTAATTTTGGAGGCAAAATAAGCAGTGGTGAAATTCAAATTTCTTTACTACCGGTTCTGTGGATGTAGCGTGGTGGGCATGGTGTGGCTTGGTAGGCATGGCAGGGGAAGGATACTGCAAAATCTCCATTCCCTCCCCATTCTGGGGCCAGCCAGAGGTGATATTTGCCAGTTCTCTGAACTACTCAAAATTTCTGCTACTGGTTCTCCAGAACCTGTCAGAACCTGCTAAATTTCACCCCGAAAATAAGGTGAAAGTAAGGTATTAATAGTCAGAGAGGCATTTTGGGGTTGTTGGGGTTATTCCATTCTGATCCTCAACAGCTTCTGCCAATATTCTAATACTCCCTAAAAATTGAACAGTTGTTTTAGTCACTTCCTCAGTTCCCTTCTTTTACTCATTGGTGATTGAATTTAATTTAAAGGAGACTTCCTTCGATTCATTAGAACATAGAATAATAGAGTTTGAGGTTTTCAATCCAACCTCCTGCTCAAGCAAAAGAGTCTATACCAGGGTGAAATGTAAAATTTGTTACTACCAGTTCTGTGGGCGTGGCTTGGTGGTGGTGGGGGTAATGTGACTGGGTGGGCATAGCCAACTCTTTTTTTTTTAACTTTTCAAAGCATTTTTTCTAATGTTTTGAAAAGCCTCTGCTGATCAGGCAACTCAGCTGGGATTGTCAGAGAGGCTTTTTAAAAAATACCTCTCTGACGATCCCAGCTGAGTTGCCTGATGGCAGAGAGGTATTTTTTAAAAGCCTCTCTGACGATCCCAGCTGATTTGCCTGATCGGCAGAGAGATATTTTTTTTAAAATGCCTCTCTGATGATCAGGCAACTCAGCTGGGATCGTCAGAGACTTTTCAAAGCATTTTTTTTACCACCTCTTTGGACAAGGTTGCAGAAAAAAATGCTTTGAAAAGCCTCTGATGATCCCAGCTGAACCACGAGATCATCAGAGGCTTTTTTTTTTTTACTTTTAAAAACATTTTTTCATTGGAAGAGGTTGTAGAAAAAATGCTTTTAAAAGTTAAAAAAAAGTCTCTGATGATCGTGCGGCTCAGCTGGGCATGGGGGGGGGGCAGGGATTTTTGCTACCAGTTCTCTGAACCACTTGCCGCCATCGCTACCGGATCGGGCGATCCAGTCTGAACCCAGAGCATTTCACCCCTGGTCTATACTATTTCAGATAAATGTCCAGTCTCTTTTTGAAAGCCTCAAGTGATGGAGCAGCCATAATTTCTGAAGGCAAGCTGTTCCATGGGTTGATTGCTCTCACTGGTAGGAAATTTCTCTTTAGTTCTAGGCTGTATGGAGGCTATCATTGTCAGTGATTCCATGGAATTGTACCACAACAGTAAAACATACAATTGTTAGTATTGTGAAGTCAAGAAGTAAAACATATTTGGGAATAAGTGGACTACAGAACAAATGGTCCAGCACTGAGCAGGTAGTCATACAAAGAAAAATAGTTTGTTGGCAGTTCCTTGTATAACATACAGTGTAAGTTATATGTAAATATTAAAAAAATTAGAGCAAATAGATGAATCTGTGTATCTTGGGTGAATATTTAAAGAGAGGCAAATGAATAGGAAAATGTTAAGACATAGAGATAGTGCTAGAAACATAGCAGGTAATATGCCATCTGTTGTGAGGAATGAGTGTTTATTGAAAAAGGCAAAAGTGACTGTTTATTAAAGCATGCTTTTGTTGTATGATAGTGAGAACTGGGTACAATGCAGTAAAAAAAGAAGAAATCCAGAGTGTATGAGTGCTGAGTAAATGTGGACTGAGCAGAAAAATGAGTGACCAGACCGGAAGATGTTTGATGAAATTATTTGGTTATGTAGAGAGAATGAATGAGGACTGAACTGTAAAACAAATATATGAAGGAGGCTGAGAAATGCGTGCTTGGATGGAATTGATAAGATCATGAAACAGAGAAAAATAAAAAGCTTAAGAAACAAAAGCCAGTGTATGAAATGGTCTATAGATACAGTGTTGTGTAAACAAGAGAGATTTGTAAGAAGAGAAAGTTAGGAAAGGTGTGGTGAATGGTGCTGCTGTAAACTAGATTTAATTATGCTTAGTTCATATATTTCATCTTACTATTCTGCTTCAGACAGGAAGGCGGTGCAGAGAGTAGTGAGGATGGCAGAGAAGATAATTGGCAGTTCACTTCCTTCTATCCAGTACATATAGCATATAAGCATTGCTTGACCAGGGTCTGCAGTATTGTCTGAGATGCTACACATCCTCTTCATGATCTGTTTTCCTTGTTATCTTCTGGGAGTAGGCTTTGCGGTATCCAAAGCAGAACAACTAGATTCAGTCACAGTTTTGTTCCATATAGTATCAACCTTGTGAACTCACAAGTTTCCTCTTTCCACTATTTATCCAAAATGGACAGTGATTTAGATAGATAGATACTGTAGATAGATAGATAGATAGATAGATAGAGAGAGAGAGAGAGAGAGAGAGAGAGAGAGATGGAGATGGAGATGGAGATGGAGATGGAGATGGAGAGAGAGAGAGAGAGCGATAGTGAGAGAGAGAGGGAGAGGGAGAGGGAGAGAGAGAGAGAGAAAGAGAGAGAGAGAGAGAGATACACTCCCAAGATTATCACATCCTGAAGATTTGTACGTTCTCATTTCTAAGCCTTCATGAGAACTCATATGAAAATGTTGACAATAAGCAGGATTTAATAATTTTGCATGATTGTGCTACTTCTTTTTTTAAAAAAAATAGTGCATAGCCCTTGACAGATCCCTGAATATGAGGCCATTGAACCCACAAGTATTTTAAAAAATGGAAAAAATACAGGTAGTCCTCAATTTACAACCATTCATTTAGTGACTGTTAAAAGATACAATGGTACTGGAAGAAATGACTTATGATTATTTATCACATGACTGTTGCAGCATCCCCATGGTCACATGATCAAAATTGGGAGACTTGGTAACTGGCATGTATTGATGACGGTTGCAGTGTCCCAGGGCCATGTGATCATCTTATGTGACATTCTGACAAGCAAAGTCAGTGAGGAAGCCAGATTCACTTAACAACAGTGTTACTAACTTAACAGCTGCGGCGATTCACTTAACAGCTGTGGCAAGAAAGGTCATAAAATGGGGCAAAACTCACTTAACAACTGTCTTGCTTAGCAGCAGAAATGTTGGACTGAATTGTGGTCGTAAGATGAGGACTACCTGTCCTTGGCCTATATTTAGGCATTCGTCAAGGGCTTTGCAAGTGAGAAAACTGTTTTGGTGCAAGAAAGTCTAGTAAGTAAAAAAGTGGGTTTT
Source organism: Ptyas mucosa (assembly GCA_012654045.1). Taxonomy (NCBI): domain Eukaryota; kingdom Metazoa; phylum Chordata; class Lepidosauria; order Squamata; family Colubridae; genus Ptyas; species Ptyas mucosa. The sequence continues at coordinate 26,683,475 of WNWU01000012.1, forward strand.
GATTCCCTCATTATATGTTCTCATTTATTTAATAAGTGCATTCTTCCAGTTTGCTAACATCAGTTTAATATAATTCACAATTATTTAATATATCTAGCTAAGCCCTCAGGAAGAATATGAAGGAAGGAAGCATCAATTTCCTGTCAATTCTAGTCGGGAAGTGCATCCGCTATGAATCTTAACTAACTGCACATGTGCAGGCCTTTGTCCTTATGCATTGTCAGAGAAAATTATTATTCATTTCAGCAAAAGTTCCCTGAACAGCTTAATGATCTCTTGGTGCTTTCATCCATATCCACTTTACAAACTGGAAGATTTATGTTTCCTCTTCTAAACACTTCACAAGTAGCCATTTCTCCACAGACTTAGGTCAGCCTACCAAATTACGGAGTATAGGTATAGGTATCATCCCAACCATATTTTTTGTTTGGGGTTAATAAGAGTTGTAATTTCACATTCTTCATAAGAGTTTATTGTACCATGTCTAGTCTGAGTTTACAAAACATCAGAACTTCCAGCAAGTCACTACTTTCATTTACGGCTGCTTGGATACTATAGTCTGAACCAGTGGTGGGTTGCCCCCGGTTCGCACCGGTTCTATAGAACCGGAAGTAAAACTAGCGGGAGGCTCCACCCGCCGACCCCAATGTCATCAAAATGCTTCTGCACTTGCGCAGAAGAGCACAAAGCAAGCAAGCAAGCGCGGCCCTGTTGCGAACCGGTAGTAAAGGTAAATAGAACCCACCCCTGGTCTGAACTAATTAGTAGCTTCCTCCTCCTCCTCCTCCTCCTCCTCTTCATCATCATCATCATCATCATCATCCCAGTTGATCCAAGAACTATCCTTGAAGTCCATGGAATGTGGGAATGACAGTGGGAGACAGCATAAAAGAGAGCAGCCAAGGGAATGATTAGATAAAAGACAGCTGAGCCTAGGGTGGGAATGGGGGCAGTGCTAGTTTTGAAGCTCTAAAGGGGATGGGGGGGGGGGGGGAATACTTTCAGACTTGCAAGATTCTGTTAATGTAACTTTACAATAAAATAGAATTAGCTCATCTGGTCATGGTTCCTGTCTGATTTACCTCCCCAAACCCCCAAAACTTTAATCTTAAACTGTCTACTGTTGACCTCACCCCATTCCTAAGAGGTCTGTAAGGGGCGTGCATAAATGCACCAGCGTGCCTACCATCCCTGTCCTAATATTCCTTTTTACTTTTACTCTTTTCATGTATTCAAATTATGCTTATACTTTTACCTGTTATCTTATATATGCTTAACAAATAAGCTTATGATCATGATTATGATTATAAGGCTGACATATTCATTGGCCACCATATTTTCCTCACCTCTTCTGCCTACCACGCCCCTGTAGGCACCTTGTCTGTTTTAGACCGGTCTCTGTAAAGCCTCCCCTATTTTCTTTTCGACGCTGTGTCAATGGCCCAGTACTGTAAATGTCCCTTTGCTTAAAATAATAAGTTATAATATATTCCAATGTAGGTATTCTGGAACAAATCTGCAACATGGCAAACAATGCTACTTTTTTAAAAAAATAGACCCATAGTGGAATGAAGAAACCACCTGTTTCTTTTGCTTTAAGCATTTTAGGATTAAAGCAATAGTAGTCCAATAAAGGAAACAGGGGGGAAAGGATTGGTCTTAATGAGCAGAGAACATGGGAAGGGGATGGGAAGGCATCCATGTGTGCAAATATCTGAGAATGCAAAGGAAAGGCAGGGCAACTGGTGAGGTGGGGAACTATCCCTAAATGAAGGAGGACATTGGTAGACCTGACCGTAGAGTGGCCAACCCAAAAGCCTTCCCTTCCCTGAATGGGTGGGAATGGAAAGAAGCAGGAGAAAGCCCCCTCTGGTCCTGCAGTGGCCATAGTTCAATTGGCACACTATTGCCAAATTATGAAGATCTTCCATGGATTGATCCCTGGCATATAAATTTGTATTTTTAATCTTTTTAAATGTAAGTTAATATTTTCCCCCTTTCTACTTCCTGCATTTCTGACAAGACGAGATGGATTTAACAGATTCAGGAGAAAACCCGAGCAGCAGTCACAGCTTAGCATATCTAAAGTCAGTTTTTTTCCTCCCCTTAACTGATGTCTCACATGCTTGTCCACTACATGACACTGATCTTTGGATCACTATAGAGAGCAATATTCCTGTTTCTTGGATGGAAAAGTTTAGGAAAGAGCTGGGAGCTAGACCAGGACCAAAACCTAATGTGTGATCCAGTGTGGAAGAACTGCAGTTGTGTGGTGTGTTGCTTTGGCAGAACTGTGTGTGGGAAGCTTGTAAAACGCTGTTCTATTTCTGAAAGTAGCTCCTTTATTTTATTCTTTTTTACCTTTGGGAGAGATGAATAATGGTGTCATGAAGAAACAAAGGAAAAGCTTTACCCATTTCCAGACTTCTCGCTCATGCTAATTAAACACTCTGCTGCTTTGCTGAAGGGAACGCCCCCACTTTGAATTTTCAGAAACAAGTCAAAACGAATCCCCCAAACCACAGCCCCACAGGCTCCAGGCATTCCTTTCCCATTGGCCCCGCCATTTCATGTGCCATCTGTGCTGCATTTGGGAGATGAGTTTGGTGACAGAAATCTGGTCTCCATCTTTCTGGCCACTCAGGCCTGCTAAACATGGGGTGGTTTTTTTGTTTTTTTAAAAAATTGATTTATATGCCACCCTTCTCCGGAGACTCAGGGCGGTTTACAATGCGTTAAGCAATAGCCTTCATACTTTTGTATATTTATACAAAGTTAGCTTATTGTCCCCACAATCTGGGTCCTCATTTTACCTACCTTAGAAAGGATGGAGTCAATCTTGAGCCTAGTGAGATTAGAACTTGCAGTAATTGCAGGCAGCTGGCAACTTAAGTGCTACTTTAACAGCACTTAGTCCACTGCGCCACCCAGGCCTCATTTCCAGCTGGTTTAAATCTGGCAGCCAAATAGCTTAAGGGCTGCAGTGTGGGAAAAGGCATAAAAGGTATATTCTATACAGAAGGCTGCCATGTAGAAAAGTCTTCAATGCCTTCTACTTGGCAGCAATGCCAAGAGGTGACCTCTTTAAGTTTAAGTGACCTCTTGGCATTGCTGCCAAGTAGAAGGCATTGAAGACTTTTCTGCATGGCAGCCTTCCATATAGAATATACCCTTTATGCCTTTTCCCACACTGTAGCCCTTAAGCTATTTGGCTGCCAGATGTAAACCAGCTGGAAATGAGGCTGCCGTAAGAAATCTCTTTTTGCATTTCAACACCTTCTTCCACTTTGGTTATAATGATGGCCACGGCTTTGATTAACCCAACAGTGAATTAGTGGACATTCCTGCTTCTTCACCCATCTCAACCTATCAGAAAATCAGTTGCAATTGCTAGCCTTGCTACAGATAAATCCTATATAGGACATGTGTGTTTGCAATGGGATAATGAAGAGCACACTTGAACAATTTCTCCAAAAATAGCAAATATGGTCTGTTGCATTTTGTGGTTCTCATGTCTGCCTCAAATGCAAAGCAACTCCCAGCAGGAGCAACTTTTTACTAAATGTATTTGGGTTGTTGTTGTTTTTTTTTAATTCCTGAGTTACCCCCTTTACTGCCTTTTTAATGAACCAGCTCATCAGTGGACTTTTTTCATCGTTCCTGCTGTTATTTGTGGTAGAATTTCATTCCAGCGTCTAAATAACCCAAATGACTAAATGATGCAAAATCATTTAAATCACTAAATGACTGCATTTCTCTGAGGCCCCATAAAGTGGAAAAGAAAAAAGAAAGCTCTAGCACTTCAACAGTCCATTGATGGAGTGATTAAAAACAGCAACAGTACAGCAAAAAAGTAAGCAGCCCAAAAAACAAAAATAATAGTGTTGTGGGTTTGGCATCACACACCCTTTATACACTACAGGGCAACTACTGCAATGGCAGCTGCAAATCAGCAGAGTTTGGGACAGGGGCATCAGCAGGCAGAGTCAAATCCGCCCCCCTAAAAGTTGGCTTCAACCAAGTGGTTGGTTTTTTTATTTGTATTACAAAACTAATCTAGAGAGGCCTGGGATATTTCCACAACACTGAATCTAGCCAGCAAAATTTAATTTAGAGTAAGTTGTCTGGCTCCTGCTGGTTGGAACCCCTCATGACTTTTAAAAACATTGCTCATGGACAATGACTCATAGATCAAAGGTGGCCTTTGTTAATACAAAGCTGCACACCACTGCCATATACAGAAGAGAGAGAAGAGGAACATTGTTCACAAATGATTACTGGTATGTTCATTTCTCCTTAGAACAAGGTTGTCTTCAGGCAGTGGTGAAATTCAATTATTTTTTTTAAAACTATTGGTTCTGTGGGCGTGGCTTGGTGGGCGTGGCTTGGTGGGTGTGGCAGGGGAAGAATATTGCAAAATCTTCATTCCCACTCCACTCCTGGGGGAAGGATATTGCAAAATCTCCATTCCCACCCCACTCTGGGACCAGCCAGAGGTGGTATTTGCCGGTTCTCCAAACTACTCAAAATTTCCGCTACTGGTTCTCCAGAACCTCTCAGAACCTGCTGGATTTCACCCATCTTCAGGTCTGAGAGAGGCCTGAGCCAAGCACCCTCTGTCAGATCCCTTGTGCTGTTGGTATCTCCTGACTGCAGTGCAGAGAGCATCAGACTAGGGAAAGAGTGAGGGTGGCCAAACGACATTTGGAATAGGAGGAATAAGATACTTTGTGTTTTTGCATTTTCAGAATTATATTTCCATCCACACATATCACATTTTACTGATGTTCATTTATATTTATAGATTTTCAGGTATTGCTTTAATCTGATGGCTAATTTTCATAGAAGAGCTGTTATGACATCTGGTGAACTGCACCACAAAAGATCTATTACGCCACAACAACAATACATATTCTTTTTTTTTCCTTTTTGCAAGCTATCCAGATTCTCAGCTGGATTCCACAAAATAGATATGAGAAAAGAGTAAACATCTTGCAACTGATTTTTCAAAGCCTGAGTCCAGTTCCCTAAAGCTGCAACAAGTAAGACTGCAACATTATATAAATGACAGTTTTATATAATAATTCATTGGCAATTGAGCAAATCAGCCTAGCTTGCTTTGCTGATTATTCAGTTGAAATTTTCAGAACTTGTGGGAAATTACAAGGAGGAAAATATTTGAGGGGGCCTTGGGCTATTCTTTTCTTTTGCAATAAGGAAAGTTACAAAACTGCATCTGAGCGACAGCTGCACCCATACACATACAGATTGTGCTATTTACTCACACACTTACTGCTCCTACTCATTGCTTTCTAAAGTATTTTGGTACCTTGGGTACAAAATGCATTATATAAAGCTCAATTCAGTTTCATATGCTCTACACTAAACAGCATCCAGTTATGAAACATAATGCAGCCGTTCTAGTTTATATCTCCAACCAATATAGGATTGTGGAAGGGTTTTGTCCTCTGAACAAGGTTTTTAAGGGGAGTTTTAATGGTTTTTAACATCTAATATTGATTTTATCTGTTTTATTGCTGTGAGCCGCCCTGAGTCCTTCCCGGAGAGAGGACGGCTTATAAGCTTAATAAATAAATAAATAAATAAATAAATAAATAAATAAATAAATAATCCCAAATTTTTCCTTTGGGAGACTTTTTCCTTCTGACATGCAACCTGCGTGATATTAATAGAAACCATCAAGCTAAGCTGCTAAAAGAAAGGTTAGTAGGCTAATTCCCAAGGGGTCAACTGGGACCATTGCTTGAGCTTCTGGTTGTCAAATTTACAGAGGTGGGAATCATGAATTAGTCTCCCGGGAAGGGCAATAAAAGGCCAACTCACTGTTGTGCTATAATTTTTATACAGCTCTATTCAGGATATTTAAAAGGTACTGCAAGTAGGAGACCAAACAAAGATCCTTGACTATCAGTCTAAAAGTAATAGATAGTGTGGATGGTGATGAGAATGATATATTGGGGGCAGTGGTGGGATTCAGCCAGTTAGCACCACTTTGGGAGAACCGGTTGTTAACTTTCTGAACAGTTTGGCAAATTGGTGGTTGGAAGAAATCATTAGGGCAGAGAAGCGGTTGTTAAATTACTTGAATCCCACCACTGATTGGGGGCTCATTTTTGTTTCAATGTGTCACCTATGACTATCACACAGAAACAATTCAAGACCTGTTTTCCAGTGATTCAGAGCACAAGACATAAAAAATGGATTCCAGTTAAGGAAAGTCAAATGTGAAATCAACTGAATGTTGAATTTTCTAATAAGTAAGAGCAGCTTTAAAGCATGGAACTGATTTCTCTGGAGAATGATGGGTTTCCCCTCAATGGATGTGGTCAAACAGAGACTAGACACCCATCTGTCTGGGATGATTTAATTTAGATTCCTGCACTGAGCAGGCACATGGTCGTGGTGACCTCAAGTCTCCTTTACAACTCCATGATTCCATGATTTTATTAAAAATGCTGCAAATTGCTACATGATCTATGGTTTGGATACAGCTAAACACTGTCATTCATGTTGGTGAGCTTGTTTGTATCATCAGTAGATGCAAATAGAGAAAGGTTTATAATGTCACATAAATTGGCCCTGTGAAAGGCACAGGAATATTTTAATTGCTGTTAGCATCCCAGTAGTGGGAACAGAAAGAAAAGAACAGGTCTTGCAAAGTGTTAGAGGGGACAGAATTCTTTTGTGAAAAAAAGGACCAATCATTCAATGTTTTGATTATTGTTTGAATTTGTGAAGACATTAATGCAAATCTTGGGCTTAATTATGAAGTTCAATGTAAAAGCAATTACAAGTTTTATGCCAAAAGAAAGGTTTTAAGTTCCTTGCCTCGAATTGAGATCCACTGGTTAAAAATTTTCTAACATAAGAGGAAATATTGCTTTAAAAAAAACTTGGGCATGTGTCAGCTTTCTTCTACAGTAGCTTATATAAAGAGCAAGTGGAAAATCACATTCAATAGATAAAAGCTTCTCTTTTTAGAAAGCGAAAATGAAGGCTGTCTAAATCTCACTGGGTCGCATCTCACAATCTGCTTGATGCGCTCAATCAACAGCAACAAAAGCTTACAATTTACTAAGACACGGCTTCCAGTCAATACTCTTGATGAAGAGATTTATATAGAGCTAAGCTTGCAGGCTTTGGCACTGAAATGCTTAGGGACTCTTGTTAAGAGTAAGGTGGACTTCTTGTTTTCTAGTGTATGAACAATCAAAATAAGGGCCTTACTCTGCCTGCATGTAGCAAAATGGGACTTCGGCTTTTCCATGAGGATATGTCAGGCACAAGGAACCTGAAGGGACATAAGGCAGCTGATCAGTGTGGTGTGTTTATTATTATTTGCCTGTTGACAGGCATTCTTGCCAGACTGATGCAATTCACTACAGAAAATACTAGATAAACACTGCAAAGAAGCTTTAGGGAGGATCACCTTTCAGCCACTTCCTCCTCATCAGTCATTCAAGACCAGTCAGCCTTTTCACTCTTCCTCTCAACTCAGCTCCAGATTCCACCACAGAATATTGTTCCTGTCAGATCTTAAAGGATGTGCTGGAAATAAACTTAAAAATATAAAATGTGATTGTAGCTCCCAGACCAGGAGGAATTGCTCTCCAACCAGTGGATTTATATGGCTGTTTCATGGTTTTTTTTTTTTAAGATTCTCTATTCCTCTTAACAGTGGGTGTTGGGTTATTTATTTATTTCTGCCAATCCCAAAAGCAGCAACTGAATCAAGAATCAAATCAATGAATTACATAACTTTGTTTGGACTACCTAAATGTAAGAGTGTGTATTTGCATGTGTGATGGGTGCACAATTTGAGAAAGAACGGAACAGCTGGGATTAAAGATGTTAGGAAGTAATGTATAGTTTCCAGGGAACACATGGATGTGCCCCCACATTGATGAGACAGAACATTTATATAGTATCTGATTAATGGTGGCATATTGTGATGCTGGAAAAACTGCAAAGAATTATAAGACATTTGTGTTGTAGAAAAAACTAAGGAAGCAGAATTGTCTTAGTTTTCTTGTTATAGGGGGGATGAGATTTTTAGATTTTAAAAAAAGGAACACTGTAAGCTTGCTAAACCTGCTTCATAATACAGACTGATAATGTTCCTTCAGTAATTATCACTTTGTCACACCTACTCATTTCCCCCTGTAGAGAGCTAGAAAGAGTAGTAAATGCAAATTTAAGAGGAGAGGCAGAACAAAGGAAGAATGTATTCAAATTTCCATGTTCCTTTTTCTTCATTGATATAAAATAAGCTTCAGCAGAAGAAAGATGAGAGATTTTAGCATCCATCCAGCAATTATTAACAATATTAATGCAGTGTTGCCTGTTCAGACTTGGTAGCCTACTTCTGCAATGATGGCAAGAAAGAAGTCGCACAATCACCATTAACAGTAGCAAACTTGCAAGAGATAGCTTATTAGCTTGACTCCTATTGTTAGGACAAATAAAATGCCTGCAGATAAAAGAATGTTCTGTACCTGGTAACGTTTTCCGACATAAACAAGTGGTAATTGCAGTTATGAAGAGAAAATAATGATGTTTCAGCATGAACTTTGCTATTTTACTAAATAACAGACAGTAGGTGTCCTATAATAGGATAGAACTAGGGAATTATATATTTTAGAACTAAACACATTTCGATCTGCAAGATGTTCAATAGATTGGTGCCAATAGAAGAGAATATTTATGGCTCAGGGTTAAACTTTGATGGTCTCTGAGCTTGGTTGTTTTCTTGTAAATGTTTCATTACCCAACTAGGTAACATCATCAGTCCTAGCATGACATTAACTAGTCTAGTAATGAAACTTCTGCAAGAAAACAACCAAGCTCAGAGAGCACTAAGGACCCCACAATCCAGATTAGCAAAACTAGCCTGACTAGGTGGCTCAGTGGCTAAGACACTGAGCTTGTCGATCAAAAGGGTTGGCAGTTCGGCAGTTTGAATCCCTAGTACAGGTCTCCTCCTGAGCAGGGGGTTGGACTAGATGACCTCCAAGGTCCCTTCCAACTCTGTTACTGTTTAAAATGAGGTTCATATAAAGATGAGTTGGTGGATTTCTGAATTGAACTGCAAGGCTCTGAGGTTCTTTCAACTAAAATGCAATTCTTTTCAAAATGCCCCAAATCAATTTTGGAATCTGGACCTTCTCAAGAACCCTTTAAATAGGTTTACATTCCTGGTGGCAGATTGTAATTTTTGTTCTTTTCTGACAGCTTCATTTTCCATGATTTATTTATTGATCTTACTTCGTGGTCCTTTCCCCTCCCCCATTTCCATTTTCCACTCTAGTCCATTCATTTGTGCCCTCCTCCTCCTCCTGAAATTGTTTCATTTAAAGCTATTGTTGATCTTGCATTAGGATGTAACACATATTACAATAGTTTCCTTAGATAGCACCATCTTTCCACCTACCCCCTTGAAATTTGAGTCCTCATTTTTTTGTTTAGATATTATCCTGAATCAAGTTCTCTATTCTCCCTTCAGATTATTATTTTTTGTTGGTATCTGTGTGTACATATTAATAATTTATCATTTTAATTATCCATGTCTTATGCTTAATGGAGTACTTTAACTTTAACAGGTTATTGTTTAAATTATTTATTTAGCATTAAACCAATCTATGATGTTGACAAAACCACATAATGCTTCTAGATGAAAAAATAGAGTGATAGAATAGACCTTTAAGTCTGATCTCCTCCTTGATGCTGGAATCCAAATTAAAGCAAGCATCCCTGAAAACGTCTAAACCAGATCAGCCTTCACCAACTTTTTTGGGTTATTATGGGGTAATGCAAAATTGTTGATGGCTTTATCCATGTGCAACTGAGTATCTCCCTGCCCCCGCAAAAAAGATGGCTCACTCAATATATGCCACTCCATCTTAAGTCGGCAGCTCCTGCTAGTGTGAGCCAGCCCCGTCCCTCAGCCAACAAGTCTTTTTGTGAAGAAAGCAACCACAGACCTGAACACTCACAATAAAAGATCCAATGGTAGACATGCAGTGGAGAGCATTTGGCTAGATGCGTGAAAGCTTAGAGGAGTCCTCTGGTCCAGGGGTCTTCAACCTTGGCAACTTTAAGACTTGTGGACTTCAACTTCCAGAGTTCCTCAGCCAGCAAAGCTGGCTGAGGAACTCTAAAAGTTGAAGTCCACAAGTCTTAAAGTTGCCAAGGTTGGAGATCCCTGCTCTGGTCTGGGTTTACTGCTGCATGGGGAAGCAGTTTATAACCTGAGTAGTTCCCCCATAGCAGGCAGAATCTAGAGGGGGCTCAAAAGTATTTCTATCCTGCCTTCATTGTTTATCAGCCTCTAGCTCACAAAGTATCTACTGCCTATCAAGTCTCAGATTTTTCACATGTCGTTTTTCTGTCATCAGGCCAGTTCATTATTTGTCACTATGTTAATAAGGGAGCCAGTTTGGTTTAGTGGTTAAGGCACCAGGCTTAGAAAGCAAGAATTCTGTCTTAGCCATAAAAGTCTTATCCATAAAAGCTAGCTGGGTGCTTTTGGGGCAGTCATTCTCTCTCAGCCCTACACACCTCACAGGGTGGTTGTTGTGTGGAAAATAGGAGGAGAAAGATGTATTGGATATATTTGCTGCCTTAAGTTATTTTTAAAAACAATAAAGGTGGGGAATAAATTATTTAAATTAAACTTACCTTGATATGGAGTTCCTTGGGAGTGGGGCGGCATAGAAATGCGGCAAAATAAATAAAATAAATAAATATAAGTGATCTTCTCTGAGTCCAGACATGACCTGGTGTTTTTGCCTCCTGAATTCTTTACTAATAAATTTTAATTTCTCAGTCCTCTAATCAGACAGATTTTTTCCCCCAGTTCAACAGTCTCCTGAACAATTTGCAGATGCATTTTAGTCTTTAGTCACTCAACCACGTGCTTGATAGTAAGGGAAGCGCTGCTCCCTCGTCTCACCCCCAAATTAATCCCCCTGTATCAATTCTTTCCTAGCATCAAAATACAGTTTAGGGTCTGCTTTAAAAAATAAATAAATCAAGAAATTGTCTACAAACAATGAGGAAGATAAAGGCCATATGGTTGTTTTTTTTAAAAAAAAATCACCTTTCTAATATCTTAAAGAATTTCCTTTCACTCTTGCACAGTTTCATTCATCTGTCTGAAATTTGGCTGAGTTCATGCGCAAAGAAAAGATTATTGCGGTTGTTCATATCATAGATCTTTCATTTGTGGGGGAGGGGGGAGGAGAGGGGGAGAGAAGCAGCTCTTTTAGATGTGACTTTTTTACCCTCCATTTTTTTCGCTGGTCTGTGTACATTTTCAGCTGCCTTTTGCTGTTCGTTGTGCACAATCTGGCCCTGTCTCTTGGGCTTCCTCTCACCTGGATGGCAGCTGTGCTTTCTAGGCAGTCCTCTGTGACATAGCTGAAGCCTGAGGCACTACTTGACTAAGAATTGTGTCTCTCTCTCTCTCTGCTTATTCGTCTCCAGGCAAACGGAATCTGCTGCATCCCTTTCCCTTTAGAGGCTTCTATCGCTGCCTTAAATTAATCTGTTTTGCAACATTTAAAAATAAGATTAGTAAATATAGATGCTTTGTTTTCCGGAGCCAATGGTAAACCATCCTGAGGGGAAAGAAAGCCTTTTGGATGACTAGGGAAGTAATCTTCTTTTACTGACCATCATCCTTTCTTTAAGAAAATATAGAAACCTTAATACAGGGGTGTCAAACTCAATTCCATTGAGGGCCGCATCAGGGTTGTGTTTGACTTCAGGTGGACGGGGTGGGTGTGGCCATGGTGGGCATGGCTAGCTTGACATCACTCGTTTGGGGGGGGGTGTCTGTGGCGGCCCGAGCACTCTGCCAGCAAAAATGGGCTCCCAAGCTCCATTTTTGGCTGTGACGGCTTCCTGCAACCCTCTGCCAATGAAAACGGAGTCGGGAGGGCTGCCTGCCCTAATAGATCAAACCTCTCAGTTTGCAAAATGGAAAAGAGGAGATCAAAGCTTTTGAAGCTTTCTTCGAAGGATCTCAATGATTTGTCTGTCTAAAAAACCCTGACTGGCAGCGACTCTCTGGATTGCCTTTCCTTAAGTCGGGTCTCCAAACTTGACAACTTTAAGACTTGTCGACTTCAACTCCCAGAATTCCCCAGCCAACATGCCAAGTTGCCAAGTTTGGAGACCCCTGTCTTATAGCATCTCACAGATGTATTGAACTACAGCAAGGGTGAAATCCAGCAGGTTCTGACAGGTTCTGGAGAACAGGTAGTAGAAATTTTGAGCAGTTCTGAGAACCGGTAGCGGAAATTTTGAGTAGTTCGGAGAACTGGCAAATACCACCTCTGGCTGGCCCCACAGTGGGGTGGGAATGGAGATTTTGCAATATCCTTCCCCCAGGAGTGGGGAGGGAATGGGGATTTTGCAATATCCTTCCCCGAGGACTGGGTGGGAATGGAGATTTTGCAATATCCTTTCCCCAAGAGTGGGGAGAGAATAGGGATTTTGCAGTATCCTTCGCCTGCCGTGCCCACCAAGCCACACCATGCCCACCAAGTCATGCCCACAGAACTGGTAGTAAAGAAATTTGGATTTCACCACTGGACTACAGCTTCCACCAACCCCAGACAGAAAATTAATGGTTGCTTGGCATAGAAGTGTTTAACTGGAGATAGCAGAGATTGAAAATGAGCCTTTTTGCACATGGACTGGAAGTCAAACTTCCTTGAGTTCCCATCAGGAGGCGTGAGGATTGAAGCAACGTTTCTCAGGCCAGACACAACCATTATGAATTATTGTGTAAACACTGAGCAAATGTTTTAACCCTGGTCAAAAATTCTTTGACACAAAAAGTGGGAGAAAAAGGCCTAGAGCAGGCAAACAAAAGTCTCCGTTTCTGCAGAAATGGACAGACTCACTTTGGAACTCGGGGATAAAAGCGAAACTAAGTACTACAAAATCTGGGAACAATTTTATGATTGGATAGATAACAAGAGGGTAGCCAAGACAAATGTATAGTGTTAGAACAAAAATATAGATGTTATTATAGATAAATATATGTTTATCTATAATATGTTTAAGAGATAAATAAATATACAGAAATAAGGGGAAAATATTAATATCACATCATATTATGCTTAAATAGTGAAAAAAGCCTAAGAACTATATGTTTATATGAGTACTAATATTATTGTAAAGTGACGGAAGATGTTTGGAACCAGTGATGTCATATCTATGTCCAATGTTTTTTTTTTAATTTTGTATTATTATTAAAAAACTTTTTTTGGGAAAAAAAATCTTCGTTTCTGCATTCTGCACTAGGCAAATCTTCTCCGTATGTTTCTTCTTTTTGGTCCGCCCTAAATGACTTATCTAATCACTATGTGTCTCTGCTGTAAGTCACTTTCTTAATATGGACTTAAGTATCTGGAGTGTTAAGATTTATTGCCATGTCTGGTAGTGAACTCTGACAGTTGACTGATTCCCCACTGCTGAATCAAAATAAAATCCAAGGGTAGGTCATCACAAAACTATCATAGTATGTCATTTTCCCTCTCCCCTTGCCAATCTCTTTCCTACCTCAGTTATTTCCGTTCCCATTCGCTGCCAGCCAGCTGACTTTTTCCCAAGACAAGGAGTGACAAAACTGAGCAGCTTGAGAACACTTGAGTCTTGCGGGGCAAAATAAGGGGGGAAACACTACTTTAACTCCAAGTGAAGTTATGGGAGATTCCATTTATATTATTCATAGATTAGCGACAAGACAAAAGCAGTATCAAGGCATTACTGCAGAAAAACTCCTTGCAAGGACAAATTAGTGCTATGGTTAGAGGCAAGTGAGGAAAGATCTTCAGCCAGTGCATATTTCTATAATGCTGGGGGAAGGGGAGAGAAGTCTATGGATGTTTTCATACTTGAGACTTAAAGTAGCTCTTTAAAACTAGCTTTCTAATGCAGATGTACAACTTACATTGCCAGAATGCTTATTCACACTACAAATGTTCTCTTGTTTTTCTGCCACATTATCAAGAATATTGCAGTAGAGGTTCAGAGGTGATGTGTGAAAACACCCTTCATTTTACCTTCTTTAAAAAGTACGGGAGAAACCAAGAAAAGAGCATGTTTTCACATACAAGAAGGCAGAAAGGTGATGGTTCCAAAGGCTATTCTCATTAGAACAAATAATTTTAAAAGTTTGGATGATTTAGCAAATTGGATATTGAACTGAGTCACGATCAAATAAAAAGTTACTTTGGAGTAGCAAGAATTAAATAGTTGGCTGCTTTTTAATTCCCCCGCAAAATAAAATATTTCTGTTTCTTATGCCATAAAAGATTGAGAAAAGGCAATGTTAGATCACAGTTATTCTGCATGAACCTAAGGCAGATTTCCTTTCCCATGTCTTCAATGCAGCACCAAAAACTCCTATCGAATTGAAATACTTAATGTGACAGACAAAGCTAGGTGCTGGTGATGACCTATAAAGCCCTACATGGCTTAGGTCCAGGATATTTGTCGGACCATCTGCAACCAGCAACAGCTCCCCATCGCCCGGTGCGTTCTCACAAGCCTACTTGGGGTTTCGTCGGCTAGACAGTGTCAACTGGCGACCCCTAGAGGCAGAGCTTTCTCTGTGGGTGCTCCCACCCTCTGGAACCAACTTCCTCTGGGGCTCTGGTTGGCCCCTGACCTCCACACCTTCCACCGCAACTTAAAGACATGGTTGTTCAGCTTGGACTGGGGGTGGGTTAACATGTATTTTAACATGCTTTTATTGGATATTTTATTGTTGTGAGCCGCCCTGAGTCCTACGGAGATAGGGCGGCATATAAATTAAATAAAAAATAAATAAATAAATAAAATAAATATTGAAGCTATGGAGAATAAATACATTACTTTCCTTCAGTTAAAGGTCAGTACCTGTAACATCTACCTATTGTGGGATGTTAGTATTGTGGCTGGTCAGATTGTATTAAATCTGGCACTTATTGTCCACCTCTTGAATCCTTCCCAAAGACCCGGGATAGGCAAATGTGATTGTTTGATGGTGTTAAAGGTATTGTCGCAGGATGTAGACTGTTCCAAGTAAAGCTTCTTTTTGCAATTGATTGATGATGATTTTTTTCAATGCCTCTGGTGTTCGAGAGGTGCTCCAGATGTTTTAGCATTGCACCCAAAGCACCTATTGCTATTGGTACTACCTTTGATAAAAACCTAACAAATAACTTAAATGAATAAACAAGCATGCATTCAAGATAAACATTAAATGAATGACTGGGTAACACTCAAATTTTCTGCATTTAAACCAAACAAGTGACAACCTGAATGAAATTAATGCAAATTTAGTTTTGATCCTCATCCCACCCCTATTCAATGAAATGCAGCTTTTGACACATGCTGCTCTTCAACAATGAAAAACGGTTTCCTGGTATTGATTCTACCATGGCACAAAGGCCAGTATTTTTTTTCCCAAATGATAAAAGAAATATATATATTGGAAAAGTCATACCAAAAAGTTATGTGCTTGGGAAATCTGGGAATAAAACTATACTTTGTTTAAAAGGGTGTACCCTGCAGAAAAATAACACTAGCATCATATTTTCTGCCCCAATATTAATCCCTATCCTGCAGTTTTCGCCTCTGTACCCAGCCGCTGCCAGGGACCTGATTTTCTTCCATGCTAATAAGTGGCATAGATCAGTGGTTTACAATTTTTACAGTTTGGCAGCCCATAGGGTGGGAGAGGGGAACTGGCCCATGCAAGCTGGTGCACATGTGTGTGTTAGCCCACTGCTTGTGTGAATAGGGCATGCATGCATGCACTGGTCAGCTGCTTGCGTGGCCCAGTTCTGAACAGGCCACAACCCAGCAGTGGGCTGCTGCCCAGGAGTTGGGGACCCCTGGGGTAGGCTAATGCCTCTTGAAGCTCTTCTTACATAGATTCAATAAATAGAAGAAAATACTATTAAACACTGATGTGGCCTGGAAATGAAATAAAGGGAATAGTATTAGGGGCAGACAGCACTTACCGCGAGCAGAAAGTTTTTTGGTGTTTATTATCTTGGCAGCATATTCTTGTCCTGACAGCACTTTCACACATCTTCTGACAATGGAGAAAGCACCTCTGCAGGAATGAAAGCAAAATATATGTGAGAAGTTTGGTCAAACAGTGGTATACCTAGCATATTTGCCACCTAGAGCTGTTCCTTTTATAATAGCCCCCTCCTGCTTCCCAAGAGCCAGTTTGATGTGATGGTTAACATGTCAGATTGGAAACCAGGAATTTTGGTGTTCCAGTCCTGCCTTAGTCACAAGGCCAGCTGGATGACTTGAACCAGTCAGTTTTTTCAGCCTCAGAAAGCAGAAATGCTGCCCAGAAGACAACCCGTTATAGGGCTTTCCTGGTAGCAGCCAACATCTTAAATTGTACGTAAAACACTGACAACTATTTCAGTTCCTGCTGTGGTGGTATAATGTGGTAGTATTGAGACTGGCCAAAAAGTCTACAGGAAAGCCCCATGTAGAATGAATTACAGTAACTTGTTTTGGAGATGACAAGAGCATGTGTGGCCGTCCTCAGAGCATCCTGTTTCAGGTAAGGGCACAACTGATGAGCCAGTCAAAATGAGGCAAAGGTCTCCTGGTCTTGGCTTCTACCTGCTCCTTGATCAGAAGCCATAAGTCCAGGAGGAGCTCAACTGCATGAGCCTGCCCTTTATGGGAGTCGACAACCCTATCAAAAATCCAAGGTGTGATAATCTGTATTTCCATTTTAATAGTGGGATCTTCAAGAAATAATGCCACTGTTTGGACAAGTCCCTGCAGTTTCCTTGGCAAGGTTTTTTGGAAGTGGTTTTTCATTTCCTAAGCCTGAGATAGAGGACTGGCCCAAACTCCTGCATCTGTTTACATGCTTAAAGTGAGACTAGAAGTTATGTCTCCTGGTTTGTAGCCTGGTATCTTAATCACTACATCAAACTGACTCTCTGGTACTACAGGTAGTCCTCAATTTATGACCAGTCACTTAATGATCATTGTAAGACCTATGCCCAAAGACACAGTGAGAGCCAATCAAGTCCAGTTCTATTAGCTTACACCTAATAGACAGAATCTTGCCAGACTAAAGCTATAACTTTCTGACATAATAGATATGCACTGGCAAATTCAAGGGTGTGGTTATCCTGATCCTTTTCCTCCCTCCCCCGTCCAGTTCAGGATCACACATTCTCTCATTTTGGGCCAATATCTGGAAATTGCTGCCTCCTTTCTAGGAAGCAGCATATACAGGCAGCATTCCCCCTTATCATTCTCAAGCTGCACATTCCAGCACTCTGTCTGAAATTATGACAAATCTCTCCAGAGTTACTTATGGCCCATTTTCAGAATTGTGACAGCCACACAAACACTCACAATCTTGTGATCACATTTTGGGCATAGAGCAACCAGCTCACTTCATGAATGTTTGCAATCACGTGACCACAATTTGAGACTTTTGTACCAGTTTCTAGTGTTTGCTCCAGTTTTTAACAAAACACCCATTGGGAAAATAGATTTGCTTAACGACTGCAGTGTTTATTTAACAACTATTGTAAATAATGGTTGCAACTTTGATTTCAGTCATGTGATGCCTCGACTTGACAAAAATTTACAAGTGAAATTCTGGACTCATTCATGGGTATAAGTGGAGGGCTACTTGCAAACATTATTCTGTCTAATATCTAATGTTTTGATATTTGATACATATGGTTTTTTTAACTTTATTGTTGTTGCATTATTATTTGGCTTTAGGTATTTGATTTATTTTTACGCTGTTATTGTTGTACGTGAATTACAAGATCCAAGACTACACAATGTGTGTAGTCCTGCATCTTGTAATTCACCTTTTATTGTTTTCTAAAGAAGTTAGAATGCTCTGGATCCTATTCTGGAATTAATCTATAACTCATGAACAGTAACTATCAATAATCTGATTTTGCTTTAAAGCCCTCCAAGTGCAAAATTTGAAGAACCACAAATTGCAATAGACAATTATCAAATTTTGTCTAATATGTGATTCCACCTTGCATAGGAAGGAGTTTGCTTGTACCACTGAAGACAAGACAATGTTGTTACTGAAAAAATGATAAGCTAACTATTTGATTACCCATAGAAAAATAAAATGCCAGTTTATATCAGTTTTAGGGTCATCCTTGAACATAATATCTTTCTGTTCCTATACACTTGTCTTCATTCTATACACATCCATTGACCCATCCATTAACATGCAAGCACGCACATTATCTATCTCTATCTCATCTCTCTCATCTCTATCTCTGTCTTTCTTCTCTACCCTTGTCCTTAATAGTCTGCTCTGCTCATCTTCTCATTCCTTCTGGGTCATTTGTAGCCCTATAATAAAGCTAGCTGAAAAGTACCACCAGAAGAAATTGGAAAGAAGTTATGAAGCTCTCTGAAAAAATTAGTGACTTCTTCCATACAGGAATTAAATATTTCAGGAAATTTGGAGATGCAATTCTGCAACAGTGCTAAGAGTAATTATGCCATCATCTAAACATCCCTAGGAATTTCCCATTTGAGATTCAATTTTAATGGATTGTTAAGAAACAGCCAGGAGATCCTTAATAATTACCAAGAAAAAACTTCACAAATATGATTTTTTCCACAAGCCAGATGCTATTCACAGGTGGGGAAACTTGAGACAGGAAATTGACAGGAAATTGCTGTTTATATATGGATCATAGCAATATCTTGCTCTTTCTCCAAGAAATTTTACACCATAACATTGAAATATGGTAGAAAAAAATAGCTTTCCTAAACAGAACCAAATGCATGAAGAGAGATGATTTCTGTCTGAATTCTTCACACATTGTGGCAATGTCTTGAGACCAAAGTGAGGAAAAAAGACTTCCTAAGTACAGATGTTATGGATGTCTTTCCTACCTGATATGACTAACATGTATTTGATCCAACCAGAGATGTATTTGCACTCAAATGACATTTGAAGGAGAAAATATAACCCAAGGAAAAGAATCTTCCTATTATAGAAAGCAACAGTTTGTTTCCTGCCATCAAACATTTGGCACATTCAGAGTATTTTACATTGTCTTTTCCCCACCCCACCCTCAATGGTGGCTTTTTCCACTGGTGGAAAGCATTCAATACCTTCTGTCTTATCAAATGTCTCCCAGCACAAATGGCAATATGTGCCATGTGTAATGCATTTTAATGAAAGAAAGAATGCTGCCAATCTGGATTTTGAAAAATCCACATTACTTCGGCTTTCTCAGAAAAGGTTATAAAATATGGTGACTCTATCTACCCACACTAAGATAAAAATAAAATTACACTATTGTTTCTGGATAATAAGTTCTGTTGCCATTTTATGAGTTTCTTCAAAGAACTGTTTGGTTTCCATTTATTTCTTGAATGTAGCTAGAAGCTTGTCAAGCTGCAAAGACAAATTAAATTTTGAGTTTTCTGTGGAAATGTTCTATTGAAAGAAACACAAAACTAAATTTCACCAAGGTCATGTAATGCCCAACATTCTTCCAGTTCTCCTTTAATCCAATTTATCTATCCTCACCATAAGTAAATTGGTTCCCAGAATCCTAAGGGTGCTATAAATGTAAGATAGTTGTCTATAGGGAAGAATAAAAATGTTAAGGTGGTAGCCATGACTCTACAAAGCCTCACCCCTCTTCTATGTGTGTTGCACACATGTTTTATGTAAAAAATGAATAAGACTTCAATCACTCAACCAGAGGCATCATTTTGACTTGTTTGATCTGTTCCTCAGAGGTTTCTAATACAAAACTTGGCCTCTTCCTTTCTGATTTTTTCATCCATCCACTGGATTGGAAATTTATGATTCTAGCTTCATGGTCATGTTATTCTTTCTGCTAAGTATTCCTCCACCGGATAATATGTCAAATGATTTCAGATGTGTTTCACTGAAAACAGCAATAGTTTCAGTTTGGAGAGAGAACACTTTGGGGTTAAGGATCTCTAACTTTGCAGTACCATCCACCCCTAAATGATGAATGAACAAGGCTGGAATTAGGATTGAGTAAGAGGTAAATAAATTATACTATACACTTTTAGTCATCACTTTGTAATCTGTACATAGTCAGGAGTTCTCAAATTGCAGCCCTGAACTGCCCACTGCATTACAGACAAAATGAGGACTAAGCCTAAAGCTGGTTTAACAATGCATCCATTTTGGTTGAACAGTGTGAATGAAAACATTTGTCAAAACATAGCACTCCGTCCAAGTTGCTTACAGTCCCTTACAGTTCCTAACCCTAACCCTAGTGCTCTAGCATTATTGAGCTCACTTCTTCTCTTTGTTTGTATTTCAGAAAAGCCTGATCTAGGAAAATGTAATTGGTCTGCTCCAGACACCTGATGGATACCAGCTCTATATCAGAGTCAATGGTACATTACCCTACTCAGGAGGCCATCTCTGGGCCCCACCGCTCTGGACAATATTTTGTTCTTTCTCCAATCTTCCCTTTTTAAGGCAGTTTGTTGAGAAGGTCAATTTATACCTCACAAGGACATTGGGAGAAATATTATGTGGGTCTTTTTCAGTGGGTATGAGGCTGGGAAGTAGCAAGGAAATTACCTTGAATGCATGTACATATGACATTTGGTGGGACTGGGGTGTAGGTTCTGGACGTTTCAGTGGTCTTTAATACTATTGATTATGTTACCCTTCTGGATCAGCTTTAGGGGTTAGGAGTTGGGGGCGTGATTTTGTGGTTGGATCTCCTTCCTTTGAAACTAGATGGTGTTGGTAGGAAGTTGCACTAGTTGGTAGGAACTAGCACTAAATCTCTATTTTGCAGGGTTCCTTGGAGCTTTATGGTCTCCTTTCCCATTTAATACCAACATAATGCTGTTGGATGAGGTTATCCATAAGTAAAGATTAAGTGTCGTCATATACTAGTGATATACATCTCTATCAAAGACCACTGAAGTGTGCCATCAACTTTCATTCCTAGTATCTGGATGGGGATGAATGTAGTAGGCTTTGGCTCAACCCAGCTGTGGGTTTTAGGTTTGGTTTAGGGTTGTCAGCTCTTCAAGGTAATCCAGTCCAAGAAATTACATCTACCTAGCCCATTTGGACTAAGAAGGCAGGGCACGTTGCAGGTCCCAACTATCAAGGAAGTCCATCTGGTGGGACCTAGGAAAAAGGCCTTTTATATGGTGGCTTTCCCCTTTGGAATATAATTCCCCAGAGGTAAGATGGCTCTTCATTTTGTTGCTCTTCCTCAATGCCTTGAAGACATGGTTTTGTCACTGGGCTAGGGAACCCTATTCAGAGTGGTCAGGAGTCCTGTGTGTGACTTGGGCTACTGTATACATTTATTAATAAATAAATATTTTCTTTATAGTTATAGAATTTTAAAAGTCCTTCTCCTTCTCCCATCTTTACATTCCAGAGAGTCAGGATTGAGATGGTTTCCATCTCTATTTCTGCTTTGACTCAGACTTTTCTTATGAGATCATTGTCTAGGCTGCAGCCTAGACTGCATCCCTCCAGTCTCTCAATGCTCTTTTCACAGTTCATTACAGACCCTTGCAATGGGGTCCCTGGCATCTGAAGTTTCTCCATCTACATCGGGTTACATTCCTCCAGATAGAACTGCTTGAAGAGCAGGTGGCATGAGGACTACTACACAACTCATCTTATATACATCCAGTTGCATCCATTCCAGGATTAGGAAGAGCTGCTTGTGGTCTTTTGTGCCTTGGTTATCTGCCCCTGTAGCTTCAAAAACTACAGTTGGACCGGAATGTAGACACATAGATAGTTGTGGGCACATCATTGTATATTCATGGGACATTGTTATTTTGTGACATTACCTTCCTGTAGGTGTTGGATACAATTCAGGGTGCTTGTTAACATTATAAAATCCTGCATGGCTCAGGGCTATTTGCAGGACAGTTTTATCTTCAGTTGTGTCTGCTCATCCCATGACATCTAACCTATAGGGAACATTTTGGATTTCATCTGTAAAACAATGTTACGCAGTGGGACTTAAGACACATGCCTTTTCATTCATGAAGCCTGCCCTTGAGAATAGCATAGTCTGATATTCAGTTGGTCCCAACCTTGATATTCTTCCATAAAGTTTGACAAACCTGTCCCCCCACCTCCCCTCTGCCCAGTCCTAAGACAGGACATTGGGTGAGCCCAACTGATGAATGGTTTGGGTTGTTGTACACACCTCATTTTGAGCTGTTTTATACTTCATTTTTGTGGTTCTGTATTTTTTATGTTCATTGCTTACATTATTTTTTGTCTTTTAAAACCTACATTCATTGCCGAAAGTCATAATTGGTGAATTGGGTAGCCATTAAACAATTGCATGAACAAACAAATACAGCAGTTGCCTAAGGATATGTTTACAGATCTGTGTCACAAGCTTGTGGGACAACATCAAACACCATATTCTGCACCCCAATTTGCAGTCTGTGAGTTTGGTAGCTTGTGTCTAATTAAGAAGATTTGCATAGGCTTGCTTATTTTGCTTAATTTATTTCATGCCTCCTCAAAGAAACCAAATCAAATCAAAATTACATAATTTAGGAATGAATAAAATCCGCTCCTATTCTGTGGGCTTCTTATTAATTCCCTTAAGTCAACCATTTTATACAGAAAATAAAATCCGATGTCAGATTTATACTTTTGGCCCGTGGAACAAAATAAGAACAATTGTGTAATCTCCTTATTAAGAAGAAAGATTAAATGGATCCTGACACTAAGCAGCCTTGCTCCCTGCAGGACTGAATGGAGACATCTAGTACCTTTCCTTGATTTAATAACTGCTTTTTAAAACAGCTTTTTTGTTTTGTTTTCATCTCTCTCATTCTCTCTTCCCGTTCCCGGCTCTTCTGCTTTCCCATTTTTTCTCACCCTGAGCCCCCTCCAACTCCCTCCCCACATTCATTACTTGACCTTTCACCAAAAATATTTTTATTCCTGTTGTTCATTGAGACAAATAAATCTTTCATTTAAGAATGTGTTAGTACTAGCTGGAAATACATATAACTTATTAATGTCTCATTTTATAACAGCTACTCTTTTTCTATCAATTTTGCCTTCAGATTTCAATGCGGTAAGTCACAACCAGGGGTGAAATCCAGCAGGTTCTGGAGAACCGGTAGCGGAAATTTTGAGTAGTTCAGAGAACAGGCAAATACCACCTCTGGCTGGTCCCAGAGTGGGATGGGAATGGAGATTTTGCAGTATCCTTCCCCTGCCACACCCACCAAGCCACACCCACCAAGCCACACCATGCCCACCAAGCCATGCCCACAGAACCGGTAGTAAAAAAAAATTGAATTTCACTACTGGCCACACCATTTTTTAAGAAAGATAAGGGCTATGTCTGTTCTTAATATAGCTTTTTATGTTTTAACTATATCATTTAAAAGAAAGCACAGTTGCCAAGATGTTTAGGAGGGGTTTTTAGGTAGATCAGGAATATGTCAATATATACAAGAGTATTTTTTTCACTATGAGTCCACAGACTGGTGAGCAAGGATGTTATCACTAACCCCTGATAAGTAGGTTATTTTTTTTTTAGAAAAAGAAAGAAATTGACATAAGCATACCATATTTTTGAGATCAAAAGTCTAGTTTTATGGAAGATAAGTGAATTTGATTGTAGCTTATATAACCAATAACACTATGCTTGCTTGAAAGAATGCCAATGAATAACAAAAGTGGTTTTATAACAAAAGCGGTTTTGGCTTTTATTTTTGATAGGGTGAATATGTATGAGCCCTTTTTGACATCATGTGCTTTTTTTAGATTTAGAGAGATCAAACAAACAATTTTAAAATGTGTTTGAATGTTTTTAGAATGTTTCTGATGGCAGTTATGTAATAATGCAGATGTTTTTTAAGTCACTGTACTTGAAAAGCAAGTGAGCATTTTCATCTTTTTTACTGCATTGCAAATGTGTTAATATTTACTACATATTTTCATGTCTTTAAGTTTGCCTTTCATAGTTCCTTGAAAGGGGCATCAAGCCAAAACCCGCCAGACCTGACTAATACAGTAAAAAAAAAAAAACACCAAATCTTCACTGGGGATTCCAATGTATTCTCTTTTTTCTCCTTTCTTACACTTCATTCCTTGTTTACTAGGAAACATGTCTTTCGTCAGAAGCTCTCAGACACATTTGTCAGTGTAAGGCGCTACAAGTGTACTGACTCTTGATAGGAAAGTTGAGTTGAATTGCCAAGTGACCTTTCAGTCCTTATCTATATAGCCTGCTACTTTCAGTCAGAAAGCCCATGATTTCCTTCCTCAGGCTGACCTGAGTGCTCGGATCAACTCTAGAACAGGGATAATGCTCAACTGAGCCTATTCAGATGAATCAGGTTTAGGGATGTGTCATTTATGAATTCTGGGAAAACTGAGAGCAGTCACTGAGAAGTTATTACATAATTTACTGAATAGAGGAAGGAAGACAAGGATGTTATCACTAAACTACTTATCAGGGGTTAGTGATAACGGGGAGGGGAGGAAGTCACTATGGTGATCCTGTTGAGGCCTTGGGCATTTAGGAAAGAAAGACCCTCGACTCCAGTAAAAGGTATGCTTTTACTAAAGCCAAGTAGTTACAGCGTAAGCCAAGATCTAAGAATTCCTGTGTAAACCCTTGTATAAACCCTGGGTGAAGGGAAGGTATTTTTCCCTTCACCCAGGCTCTCCTCCCTGGCCTTCCTGTTTGTGTCCAATGAGGTTCAAATTAGTTGTTTTGGTAACAGATCTAAAGTTTGTCGCCTCTTTGATGGGCGCTCGCATTTCGTTCCCATGCCTGTGTCCTTGGATCATTCAACCAATGTTTCTGGTTGGCACCTCTGGTTCCTGTCACCCCCCCTCCCTATATCCCTCTATCCTCTCTCCCCACACTTTATGGCAGGCTGCCATCAATGCGAAGCAGGTGTAATGGCAGATCTGACACCCTGACTGGGACCTACCAATTTGTATGTAATATTCATATAATAATATACGGAATTATTATAATATTCATATAATATATGATAATAATATAATATTCATATGGTTTAGTGGTGAAGGCAACAGACTAGAAACCAGGAGCCTGGTGAGTTCTAGTCCCTCCTAGCTATGAAAGCCACTGTCTCTCAGTCCATCTCACCTTACAGGGTTAGTGTTCTGGGAAAAATAGGAGGAGGAAGGAGTATTAGATATGTTCACCGGCTTGAGTTGTTTATAAAAAATAACAAAGGTGGGATATAAATAAAATAAATATAGAAAATGAACCGCTGCTGTAATATTCCACACACACACACACACACACACACTTCGAAAACAAAGTTATGTAAGATTGAAAAATCGTGCAATAAATTTTTATTGGGTTTAGGTCCTTTAAGCTGTTTATTCTGTGTATGGGAAAACATACAGCATTATTTCTACCGGTAAGTGAGGATAAGAACACCACAGGAATGTTGCAAGTCACTCAAGTGCTTGATACAGCTTCCAGCATATATCAGTTATTCTTTGTGAATGTTAAGAAAGGGATGGTTAATTATATGGAATGCAATTATATTGCTTTAATTAATTCAATGGAAATAAAACCAGGTACTTTTTTTAACTTGGTCTTCTCTATTTAGTGGCCTCTAAGGGTACTCAATATAATGGACACTATGCCCTTTGTGGCTGACTATATTGATGATTCACTGCCCAGACAACAGATCTGACACAGCTATGAGCCTCTGGTTGACTTCCAGCAGTATAATTTCCACAAATGATATAAATGTGACTGTTTCAATTTTCCTAGGATTTTGTTGTTATTGTTGTTTGCCTTTTCCTACTTGTTTATATTCCCCTAAAAGGCCAGAGACAATTTGTCTCAAAATAATTTTAGGTTAAAGCAAATAAGGCAGATTTACTTGTGGGTGCATCTTAAGACATAGGTTTCTCCTTTTCTTGCTTTTTTTAAATATAATCTTCTTGGTTAAGGTACTCTGATCACTAACATTTTTAATATGCCCTTTTTTCCTTATAATGTGCACCTTGATCTTTCATCTGTAATTGGGACAGATGGGATTTATTTATTTTATTTATTATGCCTTTGAGTCAATGATGAATTTCTGCAGTTTTCTTGGCAAGATTTTAGAAGTAGTTTACCAGGGCTTCCTTCCTAGAGCTGAGAGTGAGCGACCAGCCTAAGATCATCCAGTTAGCGTTATGCCTAAGGTGAAATTCTCAACCTCCTGGTTCCCAGCCTGGTACCTTAACTATTACATCAAATATTGTATAGAACCAGGAAACCTGTTAATTGGGTAGACCTGTTCTTAAAAATACCCTCAAAACCAGTGGTGGGATTCAGCTTGTTCATACTGGTTTGGGCGAGCCAGTTGTTAAATTACCCCACCCCATCCCCCACTATCAAAGAGGATCCTTGGCACTGCACTGCAATGGAGAAATGGGAAACGGAGTGGCCGGCGTGAGGGAAGAAGGCTGCTTTCCTTCTTTCTTCTCTCTGCTCCTCCTCTTCCCTCATGCCAACTGCTCTGTTTCCCATTTTTCCATTGCAGTGCAACACCCAGGATCCACTTTGATGGGGGGTAATTTAACAACCAGCTCGCTCAGGGTCCTGTTGGCCATCGTGGGAGGCTTGTCCCACATGTGCAGTGGAGCTGGAGGACAGGGATGGGCCATGCCTACCATGACAGCCAACCTGACCCTGGGTGAACTGGTTAAATTATTTGAATCCCATCACTGCTCAGGACTCAAGGTATTCTTTCTGCTTCAGCTAAACTGGGGAAACAATTGATCTCACAGGCTGCTGGTGACACCCAAAATATATTTTGGCTACCTTTACATTTACTTTACCTTTACCTAGAGGAGATCAAGCCTGACTGCTCTTTAGAAGGCCAGATCCTGAAGATGAAACTCAAATATTTTGGCCACCTAATAAGAAGGTAGGACTCACTGGAGAAGAGCCTAATGCTGGGAACAATTGAGGGCAAAATAGAAGGGGACGACAGAGAACGAGGTGGAGTCACTGAAACAGTAGGTGTGAGATTAAATGGACTCAGAGGATGGTAGAGGACAGGAAGGCCTGGAGAAATGTTGTCTAAGGGATCGCAATGTGTCAGACATGACTTCGCAACTAACAACAACAAGCTTTACATCATCTGAGTGCACTGCAAAATTGATGGTTTAAAACTTTGAGAACCTCTCCTTATCTCCCTACAAAAGTTGAAGTAAACAAAACAAAATGTGGCCATCCAGAGTGGATTTTTTATTCTGAAAATAAATTAATGACTTAGTTAGGAAATGATAAAGGAGGAGAGGAGCTGTATTAGTTAGGACAGAAACCTTAAAGTGCCTGCTTGTTGCAGATTTCCATAGTGTTGTAGAAACACTGCTTGCTTACAAAACGTCTTATTCAATGGGCCCAAAAACTGAAAGCAAGTTCAATTCAGCTCACCACCAGGAGTTCAATTCTCACTGGCTCAAGGTTGATTTAGCCTTCTATCCTTCCAAGGTTGGTAAAATGAGAACCCAGATTGTTGGGGGCAATATGCTGATATTGTAAACCATTCAGAGAGTGCTGTAAAGCACTGTGAAGTTGTATATAGGTTGAAGTGCTATTGCTATTGCTGTTACTATTACTGTCTTCAGCACAAGCCTGCTCCTTCTGCCTTCTTCCCTATAGCCTGCTCCATAGATAAGGATGACTAATAGATTTTCCTACTGGGGTGCAAGGGTGAGGTCATTTAAATAGGAACCTTATTTCAAATAGGATCCCAACAGGACATGAGCAAGTAGCATGCATGCATTTAAATTGGCAGAATGAAGCAAATCCTCACACAAAGGTTCCTAGCTCAAAATCACCATTCCTGGTCACATGACAGCTAGATCTGGAAGTGAACAGGGTTTGGGGACAGGAGGGCAGAAGAAAGCAAGAATAGTACATCCCTGCCTGAGATCCTCTTTTGCCTGCTCTTCAACGTGGGAAGCTAGGCATTATTCTTTCCCAGTGAATTATGTAGATAATTAATACTCCATATGTTCAGAGGACCAAAGGTTTAATTTGAATGGTGGAGAAGGCATATTTCATTTCTTCTGCATGGAGGAGCCACTGCTCCCTTTCCATTCCCCCCTCCCCTTCCATGCTTTTGTCTAAATCATCTCTGCTTTTCCAGCAGCCGGAGAGGAGGAAGTGAGAATCTTTCTGTGACAATTTCTCTTTAGCAGGCACCAGTACCTGGCTGGAGTAGGAGGGCAGGTGGGTGGAAGCAAAGATGATACTCATTCAATGCCCAAAGGAGTTCATTAGTGCTTTCAAGCTTCAACTGCACACACTTCTTTGGAGCTATAGCTCTCTTACAGCTGCTTTGCACCTGTGGTGCCATGCTAGATTTGACCATGGGGCTGCTGGTTCCAATCCCCACTTGACTGTAATACATTGAGTTCATAATATCCATTTTCTTGATTCCATCTCCTATTCAGGATTGCTCCTACTGCTGTTTATATCTGCCTGCCATGCTTAGATTAAGTGCACTGTAATTGGGGCATGACACATTAGCTTCAGCTGATAAGCAGCTGCTCCTGTACATGTCTCTTGCATCTCTATGGTTAGCAATGCAAATTAGGTGACATCCCAGATTTCCCCACATGCTTTAGGGCTACCCCAACCCAGCAGGAAGCATGTCTTCCAGAGAGACTTCATTCCAGTGCAATAATCTTAAAGACAACAACGCGCAGAGACTTTTAGCAAAGCAAAAGTATAACAATGCAGCTCTTGTAGAAAAGAGATAGCCCATCCACCACAGGTTTTGCAAACTTGTAAAGAGGCTCCTTAATGGCTGGAGACTAGTTGCCATGGCAATGCAAATTATATTAAGAAAAGGCTCTTTCTTAAAAGGATGTGTTTTGGTTCTTCTATGCAAGGAAATGGTAACAACAATACCCCTTAACTTCAGAAGTTTGCACACACACACACACAAAAAAACCCCCCAGAAAAATGTACTGCTGGGTGACACAAAAAAAAAAGGACTCTAAGGGAGATATAACAAGGAACATGGTTCCCCTGGATAATTAATAGGTTTTGAGTAATTATAACATATGGGGGTTATTACATGGAAAGAAGGGGAAGGTGTTTATACAGAAAACATCAGAGATTATATAATGGGTAGATCAGGGGTAAAATTCTACTGGTTCGGACTGGTTCGCCTGAACCAGTAGCGACAGTGGTGGGTGGTTCAGAGAAGCAGTAGTGATGGCAGCGTGATGCTCCGCCCACCCACCCAGTCGTCAACCTGTTTCTTACCCTCTGCGCATACACAGAAGGGTTTGCGCATGTGCAGAGGGTTCAACTGGGCATGTGATGCACGGACGCACTTCCGAATCAGTAGGGAAGGGAAGGAAATTTCACCCCTGGGATAAGATATTTCCAAAAGATGTAAACTGCAGAAATTTGGTATGGCATCATCTAAAACAATTCTGAAAGAATGTTTATCTCTGCCTTTACAATATACAAAGTAAACAAGGCTCATAGCAACAACCAGCTCTTCAGCCTAAAAAAATTGGAACCATGAAGGGAGTGAAAGTGAAATGGTGAGATTTACTTGAAAAGTCACAGATTCCAAAAGACATGTGGAGGCACCTGGAAATTGGACTGAGACATCTGTGGATAAGAGGGGAAAGGGACAAGAGAGATTTTAAAAAGGCTCGAGAAAGAAACCCATTTGTAGTGGCTTTTCAGTTGGAAAGAAAAGAATTGTAAAGTCCTGTATTTTCTCCACCCCATGCTACAGATAATAGTTCTTCCACAGCAGCACTTATAATGATGATGTGTTCCCTCCCGAGATACAAGTGCTTCTCAAAATAATGCTTTTTATTTGAACGGAGAGTTGGTGCTTCCAATGGAAGCAAAGCTGCTCTCTTATTTTATTCAGACCAAGATATTTATTTTGAAATGTGCATCTTCAGTCTGCAGAAGGCTTCAGATCTGGAATCAGCAACTCTTCCCCACTTTTTCCCTAGCCCCGTGATGGCACGCAAGCTCGGCTCTGGTGCACATGTGTGCACCGGCCAGCTGATTTTTGGTCCTTCTGGGCCCACCAGAAGTAGGACATCCCACTTTTTAAAAAGCTGATATTTTTTTAAAGTAACTTCTCACAATTTTGAACTAGGTTCTTGATGTAGTTACTTTTAATCCCTTGATAGAATTTTATATTATTTGGCTTACTTAAGGATATACATGGGCAGTTTATTCAGCACTTACAGCTTGGACCGTCTGCTTCTGATGATACTGCTATCCTTAGAGATTCCCAATTGTAAAATTCAGTTACATTTTGAAAGCCACTAATCCACTTTTATAAGAAACGAAAGGAAGCTAATGAAATTAAGATGAATTTACTTACATGAATTTGGGACTATAAGCTTGAAGGTACTAATTTTGTGAACCAATGGAAGGTTGCCTTTATGAAAATTTATTTTTATTTTAAAATGAGGTGGATACCACAGGAAATTTTATGCCTCGTATCCTGAACATCTCAAAGAATGTCCAATTAGACTTGGATGCAGTTCTGTTGCTGTTGGATGTGAGTTTAGGAATGTTAATTCCTAATCTAGAGTTCCCCTACTCTTGCCACACAGCCTGGGCTGAAAAACCTTACTAACATGTCTCATCATTGCTGTGTAAAGATGAGTACAACTGGTCTTCTATTTACAGCTATAACTGAGTCCAAAATTTCTGTTGCTAAGTGAGACAGTTGTTAAATGAGTTTGCCACATTTTACGCCCTTCCTTGCCACAATTGCTAAGTGAATCACTGCAGTTGTTAAATTAGTAACATGGTTATAAAGTGAATCTGGCTTCCCCGTTGATTTTCCTGGTCACAAAGGTGGTCACATGACCTTGTCACACTGCAACAGTCATAAATACATGCCAGTTGCCAAGCATCTGAATTTTGATCACGTGGTCATAGGGATGCTGTAACCGTCTCAAGTGAGAAAAATAGTCATAAGTCACTTTTTTCAGTGCCGTTGTGTAACTTCGAAGGGTCACTAAACAAATGGCTGTAAGTCGAGGCAATCTGTATGCCCTTCCTGGCTATATTCCTATCATTTAGAAACTATCAGGACATCGGGAATTGTGAGTCTTTGTGTACATATGGGGAATACATGTGCAGTAGCAAAACCATCACTTTAATGGGCATTAAACAGATTGATTGCTATTTGTCAGACTGTTTGGCATCTGCCTAAATTGAAAGTAATTCTTCTTTCAAAGGCAATTCTTAGAGTGTCTTTGGCATGAATGATTGCAAAGAAAATGGAAGGGGTTGAAAAAAAAATTCCAACAATTAAACTATTTCCTATCTATCACAAATATAACCCAAATATAACCCATCTGTTTTTACTTCCTTTCTGTGAACCAGTTTCCCCACTGATAACAAAGGAGCTTGCAGACGGCCCCTTATAAAAGTCTCCTGATTCACTTTGGGTCTTGACCACTGCAGACTCACTGAGGGTAATCATATTTATCTGAAACATGAGCTGTAGTAGAGCAATCTCCACTACCCAGTCTTTCCCATCCGCTGAAGCACAGCATTGTTTTTAAGGAGGACCAAAAGAAGCAGGTGAGCCAACAAAAGTAATATCACAAGTCCTTCTATAGCAGAGCTTTCAGTCAGGCCTATCTTGCTCAGGGAGTTTCTGGAGATTACCCTGTATCTTAAATAAAATTCAGGACGAATGCTAGAGGTCTACATTGAAGATTTGTCAGTGTTCTAGTAACGGGGGGGGGGGGAATCATCGTGTTTCGTAAGCATCGGAGCCAGTTTGTTGTAGCAGTTAAGACACCTGGATATAAATCAGACTGGGAGTTCTAGTCCTGCCTTATGAACAAAGCTAGCTGGATCACCTTGGGTCAGTCAGTTTCTCTCAGCCCTAGGAAGCAGGCAAGCAAATCTTGCCAAGAAAACTACAAGGATTTGTCTAGGAAGTCACCAGCAGTTAAGACTGACTTGGAAAAACAACAGACAGACTAATCTACCCCTTAGCATTTTTGAAGGCTCTATCTTATACTCTAACTGGAATTTATGTACTTTTTCTCCAATTTAGGAGCCCTTTAAATATTGCTTTTAGTCACATGGGAGTGGGGTTTTTCCCCCTCTCTTTTGGTGAATGCCTCCTATGTAGCCTCAAAACAAATTAGTGTTAAATTTGGAGAGTTCTGTTTAAAACTTCAGCTCATTTATACCTGGTGTGAATCATGTCAATTCTCAGCAAGATGGGATGAAACGATTAATGAAACCAGCATTTTAAAGCTGGTGAATGACAAGTTACAGCTAGCCTACATATATAAAGGGAACAGAATTGTCTCTTTCAAAGTGGTGTGTGTGTGTGTGTACATGTTCCGGAAGTAACCAGAAGGATGTGTATGCAAGAGCATATTGTGTGAAGAGCTGTGTTCTGTGACAGGTATTCACTGTGTTCATATTTTAATTTGCATGTAGGTGGTTGAGTGGGTGAGGTGTCTCGATTGGCATTCAGACATGCTTGCAGTTTGAGGGCGAATACTGTATGTTCCTCTACTTGTCCCTGCCCCTCCTTCTCCAATAATTTCTCTATACAGTTTTCCCGATGAACACAGATACAAATAAAACACTCCATGGAACGGCTGAGAATTAAAGGATCTAACAAGACATATATCCTTATATTTATCAAATGATAGTATATTTCGAAGAGGGCTGCCTCTTTTTGAAATTGCAGCAAACATGAAGCTGAAGGAAAGGAGAAGTGAATAGTTTTCTCCCCTGAGGCTCTTCCTTCCATATTCCTAAGGGATTGTCCTCTTCTGAAGCAGCTATTTGCAGAGAGAAGAAATCACAATGGATATCTACTAAGTTTGGGGCAAATTTACATAAATTCTCTCCTTCATATCTACTTCTCCCAGAGTTCCCTTTCCCTGTGTTTTCTTCTGAACTGCATGTCTTCACCACTGCCCACAGGGGGGGAAAATGGAGCTGATTTATGTGGGCATTCATGCCTCCCACAAGCCGGATGTGAAAAATGGGCTTGAATGTTCTGTACCAGATGATCTGGTTCCAAGTTACCAGACCTGAAAGTAGCATTAGGAAACTAAATATTTATGTGATGTTGTGAGAATAATGCTGTGTTAGTTAGAAGACACTTTATAGGTCATCTCATCTGCCCCCTTGCTCCACTAAGCAATCTCTTAACAGAAAGATGTGAGGAGAATGACTTCACAGGAGAAGGAACAGCAGTATTTTATGGTTTATGAGGACATTTAATGCTCAGGGCTGATTCCCAAATGTCTTTGGAAGTGCTCTCCGTGGATGGGGAAGCTCCTGATTATACTGATCAGCATATTCAGCAGTATCTCATTTCTGGGGTATGAGGAAGATCTGAGGAAAATCTTCTAAGGCAAGACATCATATATCGTTTCATCCCCTCTCCTTCCCAAGACACTTACTCAGTGTTGGCCAAAGTAGTTTGCCCTCCATGCAAGGCAGAAATGTACACAAGCTCCACCCTTTTCACATGCAATAGAAGTACAGTGAACTCTTTGTTGCCCTTTCAGAAAGCTCAAATTCTCCCTGAGGTGACCACGGCCCTGACTGATTGCTTTCTCACATCCTCAGTTGAGGCTGCAATGCTGAATACATCGTCCGAAATGCCTCTAGGAAGAGAGGTAATTCTTCTCTCCAGAGATACAATGCAATCATTTCTTCACGTTCAGTTATTCTTTGGGTACTTCTTGCTACTATGTTCCTAGGATAGCTTACATGAAATAAACAAAATATAAGTGTATTTATTAAGTTACTATAAGCAAAGCAAACCATGTCTTGCAAAATAGAGCAAGTCAGAATTCCTTATTTTCTTAATCCAATCACATCTGACACCACTTATCCTCATATCCTTTGGTTGAGTTCCCTGGTTTTCATACTGCCTATGGTCCACCACTCTTGTCAACTCAATGTGCAGATGGAAACATTGTTGGTTTTTGGCATGACAAGATCATTCTATTTATTTTATTTTCTAAATTACAAGACTCCTTTAAGGATTCCGGGTAAAAGAAGAAGAAAGTAGTAGTAGTAGCAACAAGGAAAACTTTTTCCTCCCCTCCCCCTAATTTTAGACTAGCATCATACTGAGGAAGGCAACTCTACCATATGTGCAGAGTTATGAAGGAGCTCTGGTGGCTCAGTAGACTAAGGCAGTTATTAACATCCACTTACATCTGCTGCCTGCAATTACTGCAAGTTCAAATCCCACCAGGCTCAAGGTTGACTCAGCCTTCCATCCTTTCTAAGGTAGGTAAAATGAGGACCCAGATTATGGGAGCAATAAGCTGACTTTGTATAAATATACAAAAGTATGAAGGCTATTACTTAACACATTGTAAGCCACCCTGAGTCTCCGGAGAAGGGCGTCATATAAATAAAATAAAATAAAATAAAATAAATAAATAAATGAACCCTCCCCCAAATAGATGTAGATGTACACCTTCCCCCTTTTCAAAGGGGAATTCAAAGGCTGAAATAGATATCTCCCCTAGTTGCAATAAAATGAATCTCGCACAGACTAGCTGAGTCTGCACAATTTGCTAATCTCAGTTGAAAAGATGTTGGGAGGAGACAGTCATTGCCTTAACATGTTGTGTGAACTAGGTCATTGTATGATTTATTTAGGCACTTATATTGTATGAACACAACCAATTCTGCTTCATTGATGCCATAATGGTAATGTTCTGCGTGAATTTCAGACAGGCGGTTTTCTTATTTATTATGCATTCCTTTAGCATGGATAGATGGATGAGGTCAACTTTTGTGCCAAGCTTGGCTTTTGGTCACATTCATGTGATTTTCCAAACAAAGAGATGGATGGGGTTTGCTATTGCCTTGTTTCCAGGTTACTGTTTTTTTCAACTTCCAAGTTGCTCTACGCCAAATTTCCTAGTAGCCATCCATCTAAACCCTAGCCAGGTTAACCCTCTTTAGTTCTTTTGAGGTCAGCCATGGTCTGCTAAAACTTGTCCTATTCTGCAGAAAAATAGAGGGAATAAAAATAGGCTCAAAGGATCCTTAGCGGTACTTGTGTTGAACGGAGTTGTCTTCCTTCTTTTCTAACCCTTGAAGAACTGCATCAAGGTGCTCAAAATCTGCTAGGCATTGTCAATGAGGAACTTCACTGCAATAATTTAAAATAGAGGCAGGAGAGAGAGATGCTGGCATCATTTTCTGCAAACCCAAGGACAGGAGGAAAAGGCCCAAAGATCACAATTTCCTTGGGGCTGCCTTCCAAACATTTGGGAGGGCTATCAATAGGTGATTTTTTTTCAACATGGTTTGTTCTGTCTTACTTTGCTCAGTTTAGTACTTTTATCAATAAACTCTGCTGTTCTTTCGTATTAATTATTTCTGCCTTGCAATGGGAAGACAGGGGCTTCCTTTTGCTTTCAGACTCTGAGAGCTGGCAGATCCCTGCAGTAGCACAGCATCTTGGAAGCAAAGACCATTTTCTACTCCCCTGTTCACACTTCACTTGTTGGCTCGGAGGCTGCCTGCCTGCCTCCCTTGCATTCCTCCTCCATGAAACCATTTTAAGAGTTTGTCTCTTTGCTAGCAAGAAGAGTGTGGGTTGGGAATATTCTTTTCTTCTTATTTTTAAGCAAATCTCTCCCCCCCCCCCACATCTCTGGAATGAGGTGCCTGATTATATGGTGCCTCATGATAATTTCACTTAGCCTTTTCTTTCACCTGCCAGTGGGGGTGGATTCCAAGAACTCAGCAAGAGATATTCTATTCTTTTTCTTTCTCTTTCTCTCTCTCTCTTCCTCCCCTCTTCCCCCTGCTTGGATCCTCTCCAGTTTCTTTATGCACATTGGTTTTCTCTCTTCGTTCCTGTCTATATGCTTCACTCGCTTCCTTTGTCCTTCTCCTATTTTTCAGTAGGGGCTGAGTGACTGAGTACATTATAAAAAATCATCTTTTTTTTTTATCAGCTCTTCTCCATTCTTTGATTCCACTGCCTTAACAGAAGCTCGTCCAGAAGAAGCCAGTTTTCTCATTTTGCTAATGAAAAGAGGCTGCTGGGATTTTGGCCATATTGTCAAATCTGAGGAATGGGGAAACAGTGAATTCTGGGAAAGTTGCCTTCTCATGCTGTGGGGGAGGGGAGAGAGAGGAGTGGGACAACCATTTAGATACACCCACTCTTGTTGCCAGGAGGCATTGCACTGAGTAATGTGTTGTCACTTTTTCTCTGATGCTTAATTCTACCAGTCTGCACTGTGCAGAGAAATACATCCAACTCTCACGCTTAGTAATTTTATGCTATCAAATCACAGTGAGGTAGCAGGTTCGAAATCAGAGGGTGCTATCACTAAAATAATAAAACAAATGCATACAAGCAACCACGTACAAAGCATGGCCATACCAGGAATGGAAATGCTGTCTTTTAACCAGAGTTTTATTATTATAAACTAGAGTATTATTATTATATACAAAGTTCTTTTTATATAATAATGAGCAAATACATCATGTTTTGCACAATTAAAGTGTCCCTTGCTTGAAAACAATGATTATGGATTTTTTTTCCTT
The DNA here is from genome assembly GCA_012654045.1 of Ptyas mucosa. NCBI lineage: Eukaryota > Metazoa > Chordata > Lepidosauria > Squamata > Colubridae > Ptyas > Ptyas mucosa. The sequence continues at coordinate 26,720,119 of WNWU01000012.1, forward strand.
TTTTGGGGGGGGGGGGATTGATATTTAATATTTTTTTTAAAACTTACATGGAGTTTAAAATAGACTTTTTACTTCTTTTTTTACAAATTACTGAAATCCAATAGTAATCCATTGTGTGATTTAAAATGACACAATTTTCTGCATGAAGTAAGTTCAAACGAAGAACACGGCCAGGAAACAAATTCAAATTCAAATTGCAAATACAAAGGCAACCTTGTCCCTGTGATCATGTTTCAAGTAGAAAGAACCAAGATCCTTGGTTTTCTTTCTCTCTTTTTTAAGCATAGCGAAACATGAAACCAAATTAAAGGAGCTTGTCTCTGTTCATTTACTTTAATTCCTGTGACAAACATGAGCAATGGTAAATATTGTAAAAGCGAGTCCTGTCTCATTCCCCTTTGAGCTTTCTTTGTGAGTCTCAGTAAGCAAGTGGCTTACTGAGCCAGTAAAGATTGATTGAACTTTTACAAAGCTTTTGATAAAGATCTCCACGAAAACTTTCTGAACAAAGCTAGCAGTCTTGGCAAGGCTATTATCTAGCCAGTTTGCCGAAATTGGTTATTACACATAGAAATCCTGGCCTCCTCCTGTCTCTCCATCTCTTCTGGCACCATTTACCCATGGTGCCCTCCAATTCTAGATAACAATAGCAGTTAGCTATGGCACTTAGACTTACATACCGCTTCACAGTGTTTTACAGCCCTCTCTAAGCGGTTTACAGAGTCAGCACATCGTCCCCAACAATCTGGATCCTCATTTTACCGACCTCAGAAAGATGGAAGGCTGAGTCAAACTTGAGCCTGGTGAGATTCGAACTTTCAAATTGCAGGCAGCCGACAGGAAGCAGAAGTAGCCTGCAGTACTGCACTCTAACCACTGTGCCACCACAGCTCTCTCACAACTTGTGATACAGCACTAAAAAAAACCCCAACCCAATTGATCGCACAGCGGAAGAGTAAAGGTGGGTAGGAAGGTATGCCAACATGCCTGCCAAATGGGTTGTACCAGTAATACATAGACATGGGAGAAAACTAAGACCGTGTTCAAGAATGATTGTGAGAATCAGTTGTTGCTTAATGTAGGCAATGCCTCTGAGTCACCCTATGAAGAAAAGGTACAAGAAGAGGATGCAGAGGAAAGGGCATAAACGAGCCTTGATTTGGAATCATTAACCAGCCTCTAAGGTTTTGTTGCCCTCTTTCTAATTTTATTTATTAAACTTGTTACACTGGTGTGTATTGAAGTGTCCTTGAGAGATAACTGTCCATTCTTCCTCCTATGCAGGAAAGGACAGCTCTGAGGCAGAAGCTAAGATGAAATGTTTGCATCTGCATCTCAGCACAGTTATTGGTATTCAGAATTCACTAGGTTGGACTAGACTTTATTTTATTATTTTATTATTATTTTATTTATTATTTATTTAGATTTATATACCGCCCTTCTCCCCAAGGGGACTCAGACTTCTGGGACAGTACATTTCTAAATTCCAATTTTCTAGGCCCACACCTACCTTGAAAATGATTTGGAAAAAAAGTACTTCGGCTCTTGCGTGAATGCAAGAAATGCACCTCTCTGCTAATTGATGAAGCTACTTCTAATTGCTTCAGTTTATGAGTTGCATTCGGTTTCATGAGTCAACTCCTTAAAGCAGCACGCACACACATACACAAAACACTCCCATTTTTAGGCTCTGGAAGCCTGAGAAAATATATAGCTGAAAAAAGAAGTATTGCATAACACATTGTTAGTGTATCCCAATCCTTTTGAAGTACGTTCAGCTCAATTATTTACAGAGAAAAAGATAATCATCCTACTCAAGAATAGAAACAGTAAGGGGAATATGGCATTGGCTACATAGAACTGTTTAGGATTGCTGCTAAGCAATCAGAAGAGGCTCACAGCATGTGCTAACAGACCTCAAAATCTATTTTTCTGCAATGGCATATAAGTAAACAATAAGCAGAACTCTCCCGTCACCTAGAGCAGCGGTCACCAACTGGTGGTCTGTGGACCACTGGTGATCCACGAGAACATTTTGATAGTTCGCAGAAAAATTATTTGCATTTTTTATATTGCACTAAATCAGGGGTCCTCAAACTACAGCCCCTGGATGTAGTTGCAGATACATGCAATGAACTTTTGTGTTGCTGCAGAGAGTCTCCCACTTCGGGGCAGTGGTGAAATGTAAAATTTGCTACTACCGGTTCTGTGGGCGTGGCTTGGTGGGGGGGTAATGTGACTGGGTGGGTGTGGCCAACTTTTTTTTTTAACTTTTAAAAGCATTTTTTCTACAACCTCTTCGGCTGAAGAGGTTGTAAAAAAAATGCTTTTAAAAGCCTCTGACGATCCCAACTGAGCCGCGCGATCACCAGAGGCTTTTTTTTTACTTTTAAAAGCATTTTTTCAGCCGAAGAAATTGTAGAAAAAATGGTTTTAAAAGTTAAAAAAAAGCCTCTGATGATTGCACAGCTCAGCTGGGCATGGGGGCGGGGGGCAGGGATTTTTGCTGCCGGTTCTCCGAACCATCTGCTTCCATTGCTACCAGATCGGGCGATCCAGTCCGAACCGGGAGCATTTCATCCCTGCTTCAGGGTCTTTTTATGTGGGTCGGAGGGGGACAGAAATTCTGACTTGGGATCTGTTTCAGCCTCCTGGTTCAGGGCTTTGGGCGAAGGCTGGAGGGAAGTGCCGCTGGTGGCGAAGAGCCAGAGGACCTTGTTCCAGTGGGACTACATCATGGCCTGGAACTGGCTGACCATCTCAGCCCGCTGAGCCTCCAGGCGCCTGTACCTGGCCTTGCACTCTCGCAGGTCTTCCCTCTGCTTGAAAAGCCTATGCTCCTAGTCCTCAGTGAGGTGCTTCTACTGAGTCTCCTTCTCGGTCAGATCCAATTTGAACTGAGCTGTTTTGCCAACTCTTTCTCATGGTGGCTGCTTAGGTCCAACAACTGCTTCCTGTTGGGGCCCTAAGGAGCCAGGCAGGGAGGCGAGGAATGGCTGGGCAGGGAGGGGTGAATAGAGGCTGGCAAGACTCCCCCTGGAGATGAGTGACATTGAGTTGGCCACGCCCACCTAGTCACATGATCACCTAGCCACGTCCATCCAGCCAGTCATTAGGCAGATCATATTAGTGGTCTGCGGGATTTAAAATTATGAATTTAGTGGTCCCTGAGGTCCGAAAGATTGGTAACCCCTGATCTAGAGTAATCCAAGAGAATTTTTGCTGAAATAATTTTTTTGAATGCTACACATTCAACAATATTAAACAGGAGGAGGCTACAGACAGATAAACAACACTGTATTCAAACCCCTACTGCCTACTTCTAGGGCAGGTTTACCAAGCTTCTGAATGTGGGTCTGATAGCACAATATGCCAAAGTGCTTCAGCACCTGTTTTGATGTGTTGCTTTCTACTAGAGGAAAAACTCCATACTATTATTTTGCCATTTGAAAATTGTCTTCTTTCAGGTGTGTTGGGATCTGACCCAAAGGCCCTTTCTAGGATTGGGCAGTACCCCATGGTGACTATCCTGAAGACTCAGGAAAATTATTAGCATCTAGCAAAGAAAGCATTTAGCTTGATATTCGGACGGGGATTTTAAAGCGGCTCACAATTAGCTAAAGAGAAGGATGGAAAGTAATCAAATTTCCTGATGACCTAAATTATTAAACAGCTGTGATGAAATCCCAAGGTATATCTTTAGATTGGATAAATCGGCCATAAAATTTAAAAAGATAAAGGTAACAGCGTGATATATATTGAGACAAAATAAATTAACTTCAAATATGTACAAATGGAGTCTGAACTGATAGATCTTGGGATTGTGATGGGCAGTGCGTGAAACTGTAAAAATACAAATTACACACCAGAAATAATGTGGCGATGTGGTTAACCCACCAAGGAAAATATATTGTTGGGCTAGAAAAAGTGAAAGGCTATCAAAATGAAAAGGGGATGGGTTGTGTCCACAATGAGAAAAATTATGTCAAGGCACTAGGGTTCCTAGAATAATGAATATTCTTCCCCATTTTAGTGTGTGCATGTGTAAACATTTATTTGTTTGTTTATTTATTCATTCGTATCTTGCTTTTATTATTTTTACAAGTAACCCAAGGTGGTGAATATATCCAACACGCTTTCCTCCTATTTTCCCCACAACAACAACCATATGAGGTGAGTTGGGCTGAGAGAGAGTGACTGACTCAAATTCACCCAGTTGACTTTCATGGTTAAGGTGGGATTTAAACTCCGGGTCTTCTGCTTTCTAACTTGGTATCTTAACCATTTAAAAAGCATTTCAAACCTTGCCCAGAACTTGGAGATTCCACAATAATAATTCATGTCCACATTATCACACAGTTAAATGAGTGTGACGTGTAGGGCTGCCTTTAAAGGCCACTGGAAAGCTGCAATTTTGTACAAAATAAAATGCTTAGGCTTTCAATAGACTTTCGAGTGCAGTTTGAGGTGCTGAGTTTGGCCTATAAAGCCATTTGTGTTTTGTGCCAAAGTATCCATAGGAGACGAGCAGGTGGAGCCCAAGGGCAAGTTAAACACATCATCAGTTGAGAGTCTTTACATTCCCACAAGAGACCTAAATCCACTCGCCATGAATTCCATTGACTCTTATCTAGTGCCAATTTGGTTTGACCATTAGTAGATCAGATTCTTCTGTATAGGTAGCATATAAGAGCTTTTAGTATCTTGAACTCAACTTTTGACATTACTCTGATCTACTAATGGTCAAATCAAATTGGCACCAGATAAGGGTCAACAGGATTAATGACCGGCTGGATTTAGATCTATTATGAGAACAGAAGGACTCTAAACTGATGATGTGTTTAACCCTGTCCGCCTGCTCATTTCTCCTACAGCATCCTCAGGACTGCATTCTCCCATTAAAACTGATCTTCTGGAAAACCTCTTGAGGATCTAGCATTTTCATAAGATTGGATGGGAATGTATGTATATGTTCAAAGCCCTGAGAGGTGTATTTTTCTATAATGGCTCCAACATTGTGGAACAGTCCCTTGCTTCCAATTACAAACTGAATTGAGCTGGAAGCTTTTGGTTGTTGATATCATCTTCCTGATGTTAGTTTCTTATTGTGTATTTATGTGTGTGGGGGGATAAGCTAGCATAAATTATGGGAATAGTAGTGAGGTTGATTATAATTTAGGTTTTGATATTATGTGGTTGCTGCATGATCTTAGCATGGAGATTTTAGTGTTGGGGTGTTGTTTTAGTATTCTTGCACATATTTTATTAAATATGTTCTATTTTGTTTTAATTTTATTGTATGCTGCCATTGGTCTTATGGAATTGGCAGAATAAAATCTAAATCAGTTTGGGACTTTATTATCGTTTGAACTATTTGTGTTCAGAAATAACTTTTGCCCCTTATTTGAAATGCAGTATATAAATTTGTACTATGCACATCACACATTTGGGCTCCTCATTTCTGCTTTTGCCTTGTGACAAGGACATATGAGCATTCTCACAGAAGTATGAATGAAGAATTGGCAGGGATAAGTTCATTTCTAAAAAAGTAGGAAAAGAATTACTACCGTTTTCTGCTGTTGTATGGCTTTTTATGAGAACCCAGTTGGTCACCATGGAAATCAAGATCCTGGATTGGTTTTACCCAATCTAGCAAGATCCTTATGTTCTTACAGTAAATTTATTATTGATTTCCTGGATGAAAAGACTGCTGTCAGGAACATTAGCTTAGCTAGTGGCAACAGCTGGCAACTAATGATAGGTTATTCAGAATTCTCTAATTATCCTGAGTTTGTGTGAACTGCTTTAGCACCATTGGGAACTCATTTTGTATGAGTCTAGATAGTTGAACAAATGAATGCAATCATATTTCAATATTATAATAAGCTGTAAATTTACAGCTGGAAAGAATCCAATGAGTCATTGAGTACAGCCTGTTGACCTGAGGATATTTTCCTCATTGCTCTGGGACTCTTTAGCAGAGAAAAGCAAGATTTTAAAAGTGTAAATAATTCATTTAGCAAGAGAGATTTCTAGCATGAGTCTATGGGGCTAGTTTAGTGCTACGTTATCATTTGATGTGATCACCTTTCTGGCTTCTAAAACAAGGCATCATATTTACTCAGTGCATCTCTTGGTTTTTTCCCTAATCTTTCGATGAACACTCTCTATCTGAAACTGTATTACTTACCCAGTATAGGTAATTTTACTGCAAGAATGATTGCATTGAAAGAGCATTCTTAACGATTAATTTGATGCTATCTTGAAAGACATTTGACACAGTCATGTAAATAATAGCATTATATCCATTCTAACAGAACCCTACCTTTACTTTTGTTATCCTGTTTCCCCGAAAATAAGACATCCCCTGATAATAGGCCCAATCGGGCTTTTGAGTGCACGCGCTAAAATAAGCCTCCCCCCAAAAATAAACCCTCCCCGAAAATATTTAAACACAGAGCTGGAAATCAGGTAAGACGGCATCTTGCTCCACATGCCCCAAAATAATAAGAACTCTCTGAAAATAAGGCCAAGCGCTTATTTCAGAGCTCAAAAAAATATAAGACAGGGTCTTATTTTGGGGGAAACATGGTACATAAAACATTGAGATCTGATGCAAGACCATTTTGTATAACGTGAATATAGTGGAAACTTCTCCAGTTATTAAGATTCCAACACAAGACATTTTAAAAGAAAGAAAGAGATTTTTACCTTTTCTCAAATTCACTTTAGAAAGCCTTTTCCTCCTTTGGTCATATTAAAAAAATCAATTTGAAAACCTTTTTAATTAACCCGTATCTTGAATTGTTGATAAATAGAAATATTTTTTTAATTTAGATCAATCCTTCAATACACAGCCAATTTAGAAATATAATTACTGAACAAAAATATTTTCCATGATAAATACTTCGTACAGCAGAACAGCCTGAGAAAATATTAACTCAATCTGTTTTCCCCCCTTGTTTCTAGCATGCCAAATATAAATTTAGAACATTATTTTGCTTTCTCAACCTCAAGTGTATTTGTCTTATATAACATAAAGAGCTGCATTGCCAGCTTCTTTGACCACCCGGCAAATAATAGCATATGACTATTGGGCAATTTTCTCCAACCTGATGTTTTGCAGGTATTGTATATTAACCATGCTGTTTGTTAATTATGGGAATTGTGGTCCAACAATATAAAGGACAACTGGTAGGGAAAAGTTTTCCTGCACCCAATTATGTCATAGGCATCCACAGTAGCTAAGTTTCATCAAAATGACAGCACAAGCATTCTGACATCATGACGCATGTTCCACATTATATGCTTGCAGTGACATACTCCAAGTATGTAAGAGGCACAGCATCAGCCATTGCATACATTACATCATTTTCTCCCTTCCCCCATCCCCACTGACATCAGAGAGGGATATACCAATCTTTGAAACATCCAAGCAAAAAGAATGCTAGGAGAGAATAACAGAGCCAAGTCTATCCACTTGACTATAGGACTAGGTTTCCATCTTAAATCTAGCGGGATTTAGAAGCTCATTATGATGTAAAATTAAAACATTATTTTTCTCCAAATAATATGTTTTCTTACATATTTGAAATAATATGAGGAGGTCATGACATTGAATATTTCCCCAAAAAATAAATACTTGTAGATAATGCCAATGATGGTTTATCCAAAATTAAATCCTAATCCCTTAGTTCCTTAAATATTCTCTTGTTATATATTTCACAACAGTGGGTTCTCAGTTTAAGGACTAGGTAGGACTAGCCAATACAGATGCATATGGATGTACATTCATGGTGTAAATACATAATTCTTTGCATTTTACAGAAGGCCATCTCTAGCAATGCCCTACATATGTTATTGCAGGACAATTCCATAAGCTTGCCTCAAGTTAAGTTGATCCGCTCCACAAAATTCGATTGGTTTGACCCTCCTTGCTAAGGATTTGGGCATGTGCAATAAGATTGAATGATATGTGAACCAATAGCTAGATGACATTAACAAGACCAAATGACTATGGGATATTTAGGGCAATAGATGCACAGTATTTAGGTGCAGATCTGCAAAGATAAGAGTCTTCCTCATGCAACTTATATCTCCCACCTGCCCCCCCCCACCCGCCCACCCCACACACACATAATAAACAGCAACATTTCATTGCCATGAAAACATTCAACTGTCCCTGGGCTCTTCCATGGCAATAACATTCTTCTTTTGCTTCTCCATCTCCCACCTGTGCTAGGATAAAGGAAGAGAAAAATGGAAGCTACCACACCCTGTTGTCCATATATATTCCTGAGTGAACTAATGGAGAGTGAATGAGGATCCAAGCAGAAAGAGAGAGAAAACAAAACACAAATGGTAATAACACTTTGGGGGCCACCAAAAACCAACGACTTTTTGAATCACTATTGCAGAACTCAAAATGCTGCCCACTTTTTTTCTTTCTGAACCATGCGCCGTTGAAACATTGCTCTCTTGCACATACTCTTGTGTACATTCTGCTGAATTCCTGCCCAAACCACCCTTGCAAGTGATATCCTATAGGAGAGTTAGTCCACATTTTAGAAATCACCTGACAAACTGAGCTTGACTTTTTCCCAGGTGCATATTAAAGGGGGAAAAAATGCTTAAGAATGCTTGTTAAGGATTGGAATGAAATGTATGTCTCCATTTATTGCAGAGACCTGCGCATGGACTCATCTACCAGCCACCCATGCATGATTTAATCACCAAAATGTATGTGAACATGTATGTGAATAAGGTTGGTGAAAAATGTAAACCAATAACATCTAAACCATTCAATTTTATCAACTTTTATGAAGTTGACTTGTATGGAATTTGGCACACTTTATCTTGGCCCTTTATTTACCTTGACATGTGCTAATAAAGGAATTAAATGTCCTCATCTCTTTATGATGAATTTTTATCCTATGTATATATTTTTTCCAGTTTGGTGCATTGTATAAATTGCATATACCTAAGTACTTCCACACAAATGCATGTATGGGTGCAAAGTAGCAACGTGTGTTCTTAGAGAAACAGAGCAGCCATGTATTCAAATAGAAATGCATATTTCCATAATATTTTGCAAATGCAAAACAAATGCAAACATACAACTAAAAAGTTGAAACAAAGGAATACATTTACAGACGCACAGTGAAAATAGCAAATACATCAGAAAATACATACATGATTCCAAAAAAAGGGCGGGTGGGAAGTACACAAATATTCAGGCATCATTTACAGAGTCAGAAATCCTGCCAGTATCAAAAATAGAACATAAAGGATTATGTTCTTTAGCCTTATAAAGATGCATTATAAAGAATGAAATACATATAATCCCAAACACTGTCTTCCTAAAGCTGCACATAGCTCTTGATTAGCTTCCAAGAAATTTAATCAAATAAAGTGACTTTGTACTTGCTTCACTGAGAGTAAATAATATTGTAATGCAAACTCACACATATTCTTATGCACACAGATATAGGCTTGGACAAACACATGTGCAAACTAACAGTACAACAGAAGCTTGTGTAATTGTGCATGCAAAAACATGGCTAGCAATATGCAAAATTAAACATAGACCCATCTGTTTGTTGCAATGTTGCAGCACCCAAATAGCACACTCTCTTGCACTGACTTGGGTGCTTTTACCCATAGATTTCAAGGTGACTGTATCATTATCTCACAAGAAATAAGTTTATTTTTAAAAAAAATAGCAATGGGACGGGGGTTGACCGTTCCCAGGGAAGAAAGTGCCATCCTTGGGAAGTTGCTCTTGCTAGGCTAATGAAGCATAAACTTCTCCCGAATTCACAACATGACAGAATTGTTATACAGGAGCATAGATCCCTTGTCCTCTCTGCTGGGATAGCTCAGAACTACCGGCTGAACCAACAAGCATTCCAATAAGAGAACAGTGTCAGCAAACAGTGTAACCTTCCCATGCTTATTTCCACTGCCTTAATTTTAACAGCAGGCTGGTAATGTTTGCCAATTCCCTGATTTTTTTTCCCTCTCCTAGTGCACTCTTTCTGCTCTCTTTAGTGCCTGCATTTCCCTGCTTTCCTATGAGTTTGTGATTGTTGTTCACTACATTGCCTTGTCTTTGCTTTGAAATACAAGCTGCACTTATTCTGATCAAGGCTTCTAACCACCCCCATTTCTGCACAACCCAACATTTCCTATTAGATTAAACACAGTTGCTGTTGTTTTTTCCCCCAGATCTTTCTCAAACTTACTTCCCCAGCTCTTCGAAGAGCTGATATTCTTCTGTAAACCGGTTGCAAGTGATGGTTGCCATCCTGGATGGTGACTGTCTCTCTTGGCGTGAAGTTTAACACTGGTACCGTTGCTGCCTTGAGCACACACGTTCTCCTTTTGCTCTTTGCTCCTGGTGCTGTTTGCCTCTCGGAGGTAAATAAGTGAATATGTATGATTGACAAGCCTGGAGATAATGATGAGGGCAATTTGTCTTCTCAGTCTCCCAAGCCTTCGTCAGCATCCAGTTCTCCATAGCAACCACCTCCGGAACGCCCTGGTTCTGTTGCCCGGGTAACTACTTCCCAAACACCTGCTTTGCTTGCCGCTTCTGCAGCTCTCTTACGCCCTGAGTCTGTGAGTGGGGAAGCTGCATTTTGAGATGGACAAGAGGTGGCTTGAAGGAAAAAGCTTTTGCAAACAACAAGCCAACAAAAGTCAATATTAAAATACAATTAGATCACACAAGTAAGAATTAATTAGGTCAAAAAGATCACTATGGAAACTGCAGTTTCCACATTACAGGACGGTATTCAGAAAGACAGGATGTTGTTGCCCTGGTAACTGCATCTTTTACTCTGGAAAGACAGGTGTTGCTGGGTTGCCTGGCAACTATTCTATTCCTTCACAGCTTCTTAGGAAAGATGGGATAAGGGCTGCTTCTGCAGCTTCTTTTTGGTATAACTTAGGGTAATTAGAACTAAATTCTTTTAAAGGTCTTCTAGTGATTCTGTGGTTTGGGAATAAGTGAAATATAGCAGAAAGTTTCAGTGTTTCTCAAATTCCAATAGGGGGAGCAGCTAAAACTAAAGTTGATCTAGACTCTGAAAAATCTTCTGGAACGCAGCTACTGAGCTTTATTCCCAATGGAGTATCTGGCCCAGATTTCTTGCACTTTCTGTTTTGGCACTTGTTTTGTTTTTGAATCGCTCCATGTGAAAGAGTTCATGATGCACTTGTTAGTTATAGGCAGCTGCTATTACGGAAAAGAACCCAGATGGAAAGACATACTGCCTAGCAGACATCAGTCCCTAAGTGGGAGTGATTGTGGATTATGGCTTAGTTAAGGATCCTGAATAGTATGCAACACATCGATAGTCTGACATTAACCTTAAAATCTTGCCTCAAAACAGTTTGGAATGGAATGATAGAAACTATTAACAGATTAAGCCTGGCTTTAATAATGCTGTGTAGGGAAAATTATTATACATGCTCAAGTATTCCTCATTTTTCTAAGGATGAAGGGAATTCTGCCAAGTTGGATAGAAAATGCTTATGGTACTTATTCTTTGTTTTTACATTTTTCTAATGTTCTTGTTAGGGTTTATGTTGTTCTTTCACCATAATTATGAAAACACATAAAAAGAAAATAAATCTGAGACTATTTCATTTCTTGCAATTGCACACAAGTATTATTACTTCTATTATGAAGTACATTAAGGTGGTTTGGTTATATAGAGAGACTGAATGAGGACTGAATCACAACTAAATATAGGAAGGAAGAGTCAGTGGGACAGAAGAAGGAGAAGAACAGAATTTTGTTGCTGCACAGGCTTGATGAGGACTTCAAAGAAAAGCGATAAATTGCAAGAACAAAATGTGTTGTCAGTCCATGGACATGGACATATCCTGGTCCCTTATACAATGATGCAAACATAGAAAGTTTTGGAGAGGTATGAGCCAAGGTGGTAAGTGGTTGGAGTGCAGTATTGCAGACTGACTCTACCCACTGCTAGGAGTTTGATCCTGACTGGCTCAAGTTGCCTCAGTATTTCATCCTTCCGAGGCCAGTAAAATGAGGACCCAGATTGTTGGGGGCAATATGCTGACTCTGGAAACCACTAAGAGAGTGTGGTAAATCATTATGGCGTCGTGTATACAAGTCTTAAGTGCTATTGCTATAATGAATATACACACAAATACATGCTCATTGTTTTATTTAAGGGAGTAAAATGAGGAAAAGTGCTGAAAAAATAACAAGTGTTGAAAGATATAAAAATGTAATTACAACAAGATAAATTCTACATATACGCCCTTTTCGTGCACGTATGGATGCAAATATGTGAGATATTTCACATAACAGTTTCATTCAAGAAAAACATCTTTCACTGTAATTGTCCATGCATAATCTTTGTCTATAGAAGTCTCTATAAATCTCTAGAAAGTGTTTTTTTTCCTGGTGAAACCGGTCTATCAGGGCAACCTGGTCTACCCAATTATGGGATGGAGCATACTGCTTCCACTTTTGCCTTTCAGCCCCAATCCATGAGCCTTCACAGGCAGTCGCTTTCATGACAAATTATTTTTGTGCTGAATTTATGTTTTACCAACAAAGAAATAAAGGGAGATTAGATCTATTTCAAGCTATTTAGTTCTTCTCAGCTAGTCATACCCTTCTGGGATTCAAACTCAGGCTACTTGCATATTATGTAGATATATTAACCTTTAACCCATGGGCTCTCCTCACTTTGTTGGCTATACCAGGGGAGAGATTAAGTGTTTTTCCCAGTGAGACCGGACTAGCAGGGCAACGTGGTCTACCCAATTATGGGACAGAGCATACTATAGAAATCTCATTGATAGAACGAAAGTAGCATCATATCGTTGACCCAATGAATCATTTGGGTCATATATTTGTTTTCCAATGTTGAAGAGCTAATATTTTAGCAATAAGACAAATTTTGTTGTCCAGCTGTACTTATTTCCAACCCACTGGGAAGGCCACTTCCTTCTGTCTTTTTCTGCTATACATAAAAAATGGCATTTGATACTTTTGGTGGTACACACTGTGCTGATTCACCTACCTTTGATTTCATTGTGGCAAATACTTTTGTGCCAATTCGCTTCTGTGCTCTGTGGCAGGAACAACCCCCTTCCCTATGGTTACTGGTCACTGCTTCCATGGTGAAAGATTGCAATGGGGAGGGGGATTCCTTCTTTTTACAGATTCAGCTGTGACACAATGCCACAGTGAAATAGAAACCTTTAAAATCAGGCAAAATTGATAATCCTTCTACTACTTTCCCCTTTTATACAGAAAAATTGTACAACTGTGAACATTTCCTTCCTATCCTAATGGTACTAGAAAGAAAGACATCAAGTAAAAGGGGGGGGGGTGAAAATCCAGCCGTTCAACCAAGTTGTCTAACAGTGGGGATTGCATGTTCTCAAAGACCCACTCATGAACAGAAAGCATTAGGTGCTGCATTTCCCTGAAATGGAAGGGATAAATAGAAGAGGAATTTACCTATCAAGATCCATCTTGATGGTCAAAGCAGAGGAAAGTATTAACGTTTGAAAAGGGATGCCTTAAAGTGATTTCATTTCTAGTCGGTTCATGCCCAGAAAAGCAAATTATGTAATGTTGCATTGCAGAAAAGCCCTACATCATATATTCCATATAAGCCCTGCATTGTAACAGGTGCAAAAGTCAAAACCACGAACATTAATATTTTCAAAACAAGATTTTATCTGTTATGGATACATTGATAAACTTGAAACTTATGAATAATGACTTTGTGATGAATGGTGGGCTGAAGATATCTCTGGAAAGATGGAGCTGAAAATTGTGGCTAAGAACAGGGAACTGACAGGCAAATCAGCTCCTTCGATCCTTCTGGACAAAGAAAGGATGCGAGATTTCTCAGGCTGCACTCCATATACTTGTTTCTCACAAGGAGACTTCAAGGCAGCAGTCACTGGAGGGTGGGAGACCACACAGCTGAAGGAATTTGCCGTACCTTCTCCAGCTGCAATTGGAGCCTTCAAAGGACTCCTTATTTCCTTCCTTTGCTAATCACTTTTGGAAATGGCATATGGCTACTTTAAAGATGTACACATTTAAAACGACAAAGCTAGAACACCAGGGGAGTACCTTCCATCCTTAATATAACAAATTGAAACTTTGTTTATAAGTTCTAAGAATTCAAAATAAACAGCAAAAGCGAGACAAGGTTTTGGCTATAGAAAGTTTTAAACAGATTAATAGCTCTGTAGACATATGGACATTGGGCTTGGAGTATTCAGACTTTAAAATTAATTATAAAGATGAAATTATTTTTGTTGGAAAGAAAAATTATTTTTAATATTGGAGACATAACACGATAACTTGTAATGGCATTCAGAGACATTTTTGAGGAATCGCATCGGTTCTTGAATCATTGATGTCAGCTGTGTTGTCTCTTCTTAGGAACAGTCTATTCCCAGATAAAGCTGTTATAGAAAAGGATCTGCAACAAAATCTATCTGAGAATGTAAAATTTGTCATTAACATACAAAAAAAAAATCAGGTGAGGCTTTTAGAATTAAGGAAATAAGAATGCCAATCTCAAAGACTAATTGGAATAATTTCTTCTTGCTAGACATACAAAAGAGGCATTTTAAAATTTAGAAGAAATTTGAGATAAAGATAAACAATTATCTGAATGGATTAAAGAGCAAGATAGTTTTACCCAAAAGAAAGGAACGCACAGCTGGTTCATTCAATCTGAATTAAAATGGAAAGTGTTACTTTGGATGGTTCTTTTTGGACTTGTTGACATCTGAATTGGAAAAATGTTTTGTATTGGATTTATTTACAGTTAACATGCTTTTTTCCTCACAGTCATTTTATATATCCCAATCTGACAGCATCTAAATTGCTTTAGTATCTAATTGTTTTTTCACTTAAATAAAGGTACTTTGTGAACTTGCTGTCTTTGACGGAGATATTTCCCCTCTTTATCATGTTATGTTTCAGTCTTTTGTTTATACGAAAATACTGGAACCACTTTATGCCTTTTAAATCTGGGTTTGCTTACAGTTAACAGTTGAGATACGGAATGATGAGTTTTGCATTTGTTAATTAATGTTATTATTTTAAGGCTCTGCTTGGACTTTGCTAATACCTGGACTGGAGCACATGTTATTTATTGGATTTGCCTATCATTAAGAGTTGAATTATATGATGAAGAGTTTTATATCTGTTAATTAAGAGGAAGTGAAAAGATAATGAAATTATTGTCATGATAAAGTGTAGTCACTTTCTTAGGTTTTTTCCCCTCTTCCCCCTTTTTTTTTGTTTACTTGCATCTTTTATTTGCTCTAGTTTTCCTTTCTTATTAAATTTGTATCATATTTTACTATTGTAATGAAAACTTTTAATACAATTATTTTTTAAAAAAAAGATTTGACACTATCACTTGACACTTTTGTGATAGTATCTGTTAAATTCTGTTTAAAATAGTCAAAAGTTAGTGAAGTAAATTTCCATTAAGACCTAACCTAAGGCTTTCTCTGCATAACATCCTTTCCATAATCAACAATCTGATTTTATATATATATAAGACTATAAGAAGACTAGATTAATATGATCAATCACATCAACATGGGATTTGATCTAGTCAGCATCCTGTTTCTGATATATATGATCCTATGAACTCAAAAAAGGTTAGAACCCGACTATGAAGATCATAGTTCTATCTTGTGATTGTTCTACAAGTGGCTTTCAGTGGCAAGTGAACAAGGTTGATACTGATAAACTTAGCTTTATTATAAAAACACAAAAAGAAATGTCATTGTGAATGTTTATGGGAGGTCCAAAAGAAGATCATAAATACAGTAGCACTGTTCAACACCTTTTATATATTTTTTTAAAAAAACCACTAAGAAGCAAGCTGCTAGAAGGGCTATGTCAGGGAACATACTAAGAAGCAGATATGAATGTTCTCTTAGTCTATTTAATGTATACATAAGAGCAGGTTCATTTGGGGAATATATTGTATCAATTTCCTTATTCCAAGATACCAATCATGAAGCAACCATGTGATACCAAGAAAGCTTGCTCTAGATCTAGCATTTATTAGGAAATCATCCTGATTCAATCCCGGAATTTAGAAAGAATTCCAAATAATGTCATTTTCCATTTCTAATTCTCCCATTTTCCCCACATGTTTGATCTTCCTTCCTTCCTTCCTTCCTTCCTTCCTTCCTTCCTTCCTTCCTTCCTTCCTTCCTTCCTTCC
>WNWU01000012.1:26736392-26770100 GCA_012654045.1 Ptyas mucosa
TCCTTCCTTCCTTCCTTCCTTCCTTCCTTCCTTCCTTCCTTCCTTCCCTCCCTCCCTCCCTCCCTCCTTCCTTCCTTCCTTCCTTCCTTCCTTCTTTCCTTCCGTCTTTTTCATTCTTTGGCAAGATTGAGCAAGAGAAGGAGGGATTAATGAATGATGCAAGAGGATATTTTATTTTTCTGTACCTGTGATATATTAGAACATTTTCAACTGGAATTCTGTGGTGATTTGTATGGACAGGAGTGTGTATGTGTAATTGCTTGTACTTATTCTGTGGTTTGCACATACTTACTCTGCAGTTTGTTGTGAATGGTGCAGCTGGTAATAATCTTTTCTGTGCCAGCATGGCTGACTGCCAGCCAAAGAGTAAATTACCAGGCTATAAATCTGTCACAGGGTATAGATAAGTAGCTTCAGTCTCTTCCACACACTAGGTGAGGGGAAAAAACCCTCCCATTGGATATGAGAAAAGAGTGTACAGTCCTTGTGGCCCAACAGGCAAGGCAACAATCTAAGCAAGCAATTAGGGAGCAAATCCAAAGGAAAAATAAGAAATAAGATGAGATGAAGCCTGAAGTCCAATGCACAGCAAGGCAGACTATTTTCTTAAATCAGTTTCTCAGCCTTGGAAACTTTAAGATGCATCTGGCTGGGGAACTATGGGAATTGAAATCCACACATCTTAAACTTGCCAAGGCTGAGAAACACTATCTTAAACTCTAAGAGCAGAGATACAGATGTTGTATTATCTCATGTTCCCATTTATGGAGTTTTACAGATTGTACAATAATGAGGTTTTACATGGTAGCATTGACTTCACCCAAGAGTAGCTTTTCTCCCCACTCATTCCCCCAGGCAGGCCATGCTCTAGATTTCCTCTTTTAAATCTTTCCATCTTATCCGACCTCAGAAGTGTGCCTTTTGCCCTGTGCTCTGGACCAATCCACTCCATCCAGTGGTGGGTTGCCCCCGGATTTGGACTGGTTCTATAGAACTGGTAGTAAAACCAGCAGGAGGCTCCGCCCACCAACCCAACATCATCAGGAACCTGCTGCAAACTGGTAGTAAAGGTTAGTAGAACCTACCCTTGCCTCCATCCCAGGGGTAGGTTCTACTTACCTTTACTACCGGTTCGCAATGGGGCTGTGTGCAGAAGCTTCCTGATGACATCAGGGTCAGTGGGCAGAACCACCCGCCAGTTTTACTACCGGTTCTATAGAACTGGTCCAAACTGGGGGAAACCCACCATTGCTCCATCCCCACTCAATATGCTACAATCCCCACCTCTGCTTGACTTTTCACAAGCCATTAAGACCTAGCTTTTCTCTTGGTCTTTGGATCCAATTTGCACAGAGTTCCCTTTCAGTTGTTTAATTATTATAGTCAGTTGCCATTTTATGTTTCATATACTGGGTAACTTTTTTGATGTTATGGTGTGAGGTTGTTGTTGGCTTTTTGCTATATGCCACCTAATGTCACTAGTCTGAGTTGGGCAGCCCTATAAATCTGATCAATCAACAAATCTTTGATGAGCAGAATCTCTAGTTCCGGGACCACTCTTAATTGTTACAATGAGTAACCAAAGAATCAGGTTCTGGCCGCATTGCCTGCAGCCACCCAGAAGCTGTTGATGAAATATGCAAAGCATACAGGAATAGGCCAAATGGCACTCCCAACTCCAGTAATAATAATTTAAAAAAAGAGCAAAAAGTGCTACACATATACGCATACACCAATATCCTTGTCAACCAAAGCAGCAGAAAATCTGTAATGCAATCTTGGACAGAGAACCAGCAACTCATGGTATCTGGCTGTCTCCCAGTTTAAATTGATGTGCTGGGCAGAACACTAGCGCCAGATGTATTAGAAGCCTGGCTACAAAGGTACTGTAGATCCCACCACAGAAACCAGATGCCTGATCTTTCCTGTGGCCCAAATGAAATGGCCATGTGCCTAGTGACCCAAGTGGGGTCTGAAATGCCTTATAGAAGCTGGTCAGATCTCAGCCCCTGACTGCATTATTCACTGAGGAAGCATCATAAATCATGTCTGCTGTGAAAATAGGGAAAGATAGAAACACTACTTTAAAACTAGAAGAGCTAAATAATGCTCTAAGCAATTTCTGCTGTGGGCTGGATGATGAACTGAAGGCCCAAATCACAAAAAGCTTTTCATTTAAAAATAGTCCTGGGTTACCTTTGTGCTGTGGTTAAAGAGATTTGAGAATAATTGGAATATACTAGAAGTTGAAATATAACTATTACTACTTTTGGCTACTGTAGTTAGTAGTTTGGCTCATTGTAGTTTGAAAGAGCTGTAGTTATTGGGCAAAGTTTTGACCACAATGTATATATATGCAAGTTTTGGTGTATTAGGGTCTTTTCCATGTAAGATTGAAAGTATCTTGGTGACGTTTCAATGAGGTCCCGCTCGTCATCTTCAGGCTGGTGTCTTTGGCTTCGTGCTTGTGTGAGGAAAGCGTGATCGGAGCTGCCATCTCTCTATAAATACTAGTGGGGAGGTGTGGGGTGCTGGCTTTGTTGCTGTGAGCAGGTTGGTTGCCTGTGTTGTTACATCTTGATTAGTTGATGGAGTTGATGTTTGCAGATTAGTCAGCTGTTTCGTAACATCCTGTGTGGGTGAGGTCCTTGATGTGTGCCCATTAGTCTTTTGTGTTTTAACGACCTGGGTAATGGGCTGTGTGTTAACATCCTGAGTTCTAGTGTTGTGATATCCTGAGTTTTTTGATGAAATGTCCTGAGCAGATGGCTGTGATGCCACATCCCAGGCTTTGGTTTGGCTCCGGGTTTGAGGTCTTGCCATGTGTTCATGGCGTGTGTCAGTTTGTTTTGTGTGGGGATCAGAGGGGGGGCAGCAGCTGGTGATGCCGCCGTGGTCTGGCTTCTGGATGGTGGTTGTATTTCGTCTATGGGATGGGTTTGGGTGTATTCGGAATAAGACCCAAATACACCAAAACTTGCATACCTCTACCGTGAAAATCTACGAAAACAAATATATATATATTCAAGTGGGTATTTTCCTACGTAAACCAAGTTTCTCAACTTGCAGCCATAGCTCAGTGAAATCACATCCACTGAGCTATGGCTGCAAGTTGAGAAACTTGGTTTACATAGGAAAATACCCGTTTGAAGAAAAATATACAAAAAAACCTACGATAAGAGAAGAAAGCATACACACACACACACACACACACACACACACACACACACACAAACATATGTGGCTACAATTCTTCCTATTTCAGCACAGCAATCATCCTCACGGAAAGGGACACAGAAAATGTTTCTCGGTGTTCCTCAATACTCAATGCAATTTGACTCCACCCACAAACATCCTGGATGAGTCAGGTCAGATTAGAGCAGCACATTATTACAGTCATCTCAACATGTTCCCTGGAAAATTCAAATACCTTTACCCAGGTTTTGGAGGAAGACTCTTTCAGAATCAGAGCATTGACTGATTCATTGACCGTGGATTGGGGGAAATTGTTTTTTGGGGGTTTTTTTGTAAAATGTTTTTCTTTATTTTTTACACATACACACACACAAACATACAATGTATTTTTGCTGATCAGAGTATTTGGCCGGTTAACAAATTTAAACAATTTTTAATCTTTACAACTAAAATTACCGTTTCTATACCTCATTTTTGCCATAGTGTCAATAGTTCATCTATTTTTTACCAATTTTATCCTTCATTTTCATCTCTAATTTTAACCAAATTCCAATTTCCCCTTCTATTCTATATTAAACCTCAATCCATCATCAGAATAATTAATTTAATAATGTTACAATTGTTCAATTCTTATAGGAATACTGAGCCCACTTATTTTATAACTTACATTTTCTTAAGTAATACAGTCCAACATTTTAATATAATCAGTTACTTATATAAGTATTTTTTCTATTTATATATTCAAACACTTAAAGAAAAAGAACAAAAGAATATAAACATGGCTATTCCAATTAGTTCCATTTTCATACATCAAATAATTTCCCCATATGTTCCTCCGAACCACATCTTAATCATTTCTACTTTCATCATAATATACCATTAAAAATATTTCATCTATTACAGTTTCCTTAATTAAATTTAAAAATATTCTGACTGTTATCCTCTACTTGCTTCCCCTATGTATTGTTTCAAATCCTCATTTAATCATTTTTATACACACCGCTATAAACCATTAACAGTATTTCAATTATTACATTTTAAACTTATATTCCTCAAAAAAGAAAAAAAACCAAAACTCATCATTATCTAGATTTCAAAAATATAAATGATAATATTCCAATTATTGTACAATTCATTTTCACCATCATATACTTTACCATTATTTCTTGCTACAATTCACATTTCAGTTCTAACTGTATACCTCAAATTCCACTTTCATTTCTTCCTCCTTTTCTCCCTTTTCAATTTTATATTTACCTTTTTCTTTCCCCTTCTTTCCTGCATTTTAAAATCCTGATCTCTCCTATTTTGCCCTATGTTTCCCATTGCTCCCTCTCTCTTTTCTCTTTTTTTATTTCACCACTGTTTAGCCTGCTGTTTAACCCAATATTGTCATTCTGTATATCAAAGTTCTAGATTCTTCTCTTCTGCCCTATATTTCCTATTGTTTTCCGCCCTCTTTCTCACTTTTGTATTTTTTCACTGTAAATCCCAGTGTAATTATTTAAATTCTTTATATCCTTTCTGTTCCACTCTTCTTTCCATGTTTGTCTCTTTCTTTCCTCCCTATTTCTTTCATTGTTAATCCCAATGTAATCTTTAAAAACCTCTTTTTTATTATTATTATCCACATATTCAAAAACATTTTCACATTTGGTCTCATTTTCTTTATATTCTTTATCTTTGGCCTCTGTGTCTCGCTTCTCCCTCTTTGTTTCCTTGTCAGCTTGCATATGTTCTTTCTCGTTTTTTATGTCATCAGATTTTGATTCCCCATGTATCATTGTAGTTATTTCTCTTATTTCCATTTTCCATGACAAGTACATCACTTTAATCATTTCTCTAATTTCCTGTGCCATTTTATTCTTTTTAAGTTGATATTGTTCCAATTTTAAAAGTTCAGTAGTATTCCTCCCCCCCCCCAAAGCCAAGCCGCTTGCAAACAAAGGAGCCCTCCCCAAAAGTTCTCACAACTGTTATCTGTAAAGTTCATGATTTTCCAAAACACAAACCAAGTTACAATGTTCCTTTTTGCTCCTGATGGTGTCTCTCTGCAATCCACAATTTCCGGTTATCTAACAAGTATCCATTTTGTTTCAGTATATTACAGTCTTAACAGTTTCTTTTTTTCTTTTTAGCCTTAAGAATACCAAGTCAATTTTGTAGTCCAGTCCAAATTTAAACAGCTCTTTTCATTTCTTTTTCCCTTTTTACTTTTGTTTATACAGCACTTCTGTTACAAGGCTTATTATCCATTCTCTTTTTATTTTTCTTAAAGTTCACAAAAAAGAGGAGAGAAAAAGGATCTAATTATTCCTTTCTGATCCTTTAATCAATCTTGGGGTAATTTCTTTCATATTTATGATTTTCCACATTATTTTCCAGATCGTTTTGTTCAAAGGTCAATTTTCTATTCGGGGTGTTGTTGTTTTTTTGTCTCTTTAAAGATATGCTCCAATGTCCTCTTTTCTTCCCCCATGCTTATTAGCCACAGTTTCTCGCTAGGTGTCTTCAGGTTTTAAAAAAAATGTTTTTTCCTTATTATGAGTTGGCTAACATTCACCCGGCTCCAAAAACTCAGTTTGATTCACTGCTCCTGCTCCATGCTTAGTCCAGTTCCCCCAGCTTCGTGACAGCCGCAATGGCTGCCGCCCCCACCATCAAGTCGTAGAGAGCTACCTCTGACCATCGAGAAACTTGCCTGTTCCTCTTGGTCTTCCGAGGTGCCTCTTCTTCACACCCCGTCCCTACAGGACAGTTCCGGTCCAAAAATCCCTTGGCGACAGTTCGTCAGTCTGGGTTTTTGCGGAGCTCATCAGAGTCCTCAAATTCCCCGACTGTCTCACCGTGATCTTCCGGTTGAATCCCGAATGGAGGGAATTGTTGAGCAACAGCTCCTTTGACAAAAAAATAAGGCTAGGCAGCACCTGAACAGCCTTGTTAAAACGAAGCATAGATTCCATTTGTCTGACTCTCTTACATAGCTACCTCAACAGTGACTAATAAAGGTTGCTTGTTTAAATGCCACTGAATAATGTTGAGAACAATTTGTGGGCAAATGGCAGGAGAACTCACTTAGGTCTTGAAATTTCAAGTAATGAATGAACAGAAGATTTATTCTGCTGGGTTAGAACAATGGATAATTAACCATAATGGTGTTTTAGCTGAATTAAAGGTTTCTGAGAGATGCCTTTCTGATAAAGGATGTATAGATGCCTTCTTGGTTTTTTCTTTTATTATTTTGTCTCTCTTTTTTTTTAAAGGACTTATTTTCTATTTTTAAAAAATCAATTACACTAATTTCTTTAAATCATGCAATTCAAAAGGATTTTGGAAGCCACCAAATCCATTTCTTTGATCTGGGATGTAGTACGCCAGATGCACTAACATCTGTTTCAGTCTCTGCTTAAATATGTCCAGTCTAAGCAGTTTGATCCATTGTCAAACAGCTTTCACTGGTATGAATTTTTTTTCCTAATGTTTAATTAAGATTTATTAGCCTGCCATTCCTACCTGCTGTTTCAAGTCCTCCTCTCTGTAAATCGAACAAATCCATTCCCTCTCCTGTTAACATCAATCTTCTAGTAATACTTCTTAATTTTTTTCTTGGACTAAACATAATTAGCTCTTTAAATCATGGACTTCTTTCCAGACGTCTGACTGGCCATCCTTATTTGGAGACTTCCGTTTTGTGGACCATCTTTCAAAATGTACTTTCCAGAAGGAGACATGGCCCTGCCCAATGAAAAATAGAATGGACTTAAAAGTCCTGTTCAAAGAACTTTGAACAGGACTTTGCGCCCTTTCTGCAAACAATGAGCATTCATGGAAATACTTGTGGATATTCAAAGAAGTCATGTGTCAGTTGGCAATATATTGGGACTGTGATGGTGAACCTATGGCATGTGTGGCAGAAGTGGCACACAGAGCTATCTCTCCAGGCATGCCAGCCATCACCCGTTGCTCTTCTGGGTTCCAGCATCCACATGCGTGCTGGCCAGTTGGACTCCGTGCACGCGGGAGCACTGGAAACTGGAAGAGCATCTCCCTGGCACACATACGCGCACTGGGAAGCTGAGCTTCCGGTTTTCGGCATGCGCATGCACGCTGGTCTTTGTGCACACATGCGTGCCAGAAACTGGAAGACCTGGTGACTGGTGCACATGTGCATGCCAGAATCCGGAAGCTCAGCATGCCCTGGGGAACTGCTCTTCTGGTTTCCGGTCCTCCTGTGCGCACCCGGTGCCGAAAAAGTTCGCCAACACTGTATTGGAAATTCTTAGAATCATAGAGTTGAAAGGAACTTGGAGGTCTTCTAGTCCCCTGCCCAGCGCAGAAATCCACATACCATTCTGGACAAAAAGCTGTGCAATTTTTTTTTAAAGCCTTCACTAATGGAACCTTCCCATTTCAGGAGGCAGACTGCTCCATTGCCTAGACAGGAAATCCCACCTTTGTTCACCTTTGGTTCTCTCTATAAAGCTTCCACCCACTGGTTCTTGTCTTATGGTTCTTCACTTGTAAAGCTGGGATGTCCATTCTAAATTCACTCAGATATTCTTTCTGATATTTTCTATCAGACCCATGCAGTATTTCTAAATCAAACTTGGAGTTATCTCGTTTTCAATATACTTGGTAAGGATCTGCCTTATTACTCCAGGAATACCTTATTAGGGTAGAAGGAAATACCAGACTTCTGTCTAAACTAAGCTGTGCACCTCCATTATCCCTTTTCACCAAATTGCAGTGGGACATTGAGATAGAAAGCCAGCTGATGGTTGGTACCTTTGGAAAATAATGTTAATCGCTTTGAGAAAATGTTTGCTGCAATATGTCCTTTTCTGTTTGTAATTTGACAGATAATTGCAATCCCTCAGAATGATACATTATGTCTAGTGCTGCCATAGCTATATCCGAATTGAAAGTATGTCATTGCTAGCAGCATGGGACTGGCGCCTGAGAACCTCTGCAGAAGCACAATAGAAAGCTAACTGAATCTGAGAGATTGTCCCTTATAAAACTACGCATTTTCCTACACCTGCATTTATAGTTACAGAAATTCTGGGACTGCATAGGAGTATCACGCATACTTACCATAATTTGCAGAAGACAGTATCTTCATGAGTAACTAAATACATGCAATGTTCTAATGCATATTAGAACATTTTATTCTACACTATTTTATTTGCACATTTGTATTCTAGCTACCATGAATTGAAATCGTATTACTTCTGAGTTTTGTGAAAATGTTCAAGCTAAAAATTCTGCACTGGGTACTGCTAACCTTAGTTAAGTACAATTCTCCAGGCTTCATAAGAGGATAAGATACTGACATTTCAGTCAATATTAAACTTATGTCCCAACAGTCTATCATAAGGCATATTTAGATGTTAGGAGAGTGTTCCTAAATATGAAATCCTCCAAATAAATTATACTTTATCATCCCTAGATTCTAGCCAGCGGAGCCAATGACTTTATTGGCTGTCAATTATGGAAATAAGAATCCATCAGATTGAAATGGGACTATGTTAGAAAAATGTAGATTGGGACATAACCATAAAATAAACCCAATTCAGAAGGAGTTTTTTCCCCTTTAGTTTTCATTTTTCTGAAAATATAAAAACAGGACTGAGTGACCTATATTTCTGTTAGAATGTCAGAAACAACTGTGATTATCTATTCATCAACCATCCAATTTGCAATCTTACTTTTGAGTTGGCTGTTTTCAGCTACTGCAGTGTTGACCTGGTAGAAAAATTTTAAAGCAAGGGGTTTTTTTTGTTTTTGTTTTGTTTTTGTTTTTTTGTATAAAAGCCCCTTAGTAGGGGATAAGGAGAATTGCATTCTACCTGGGATGGGATTCATTTTAACGAAGATTCTTTTGAATGTTTTTAATGAACAAATATAAAATAGGTCACAGAGGATGAGTATGATGAATAGATGGCATCGTTTTTTGAGAATTCAAGGCAGAAAATTTTCCTCTTGGATCAGGGAAGGAAGATGGAACTGGGCACCCAGCTTGAACCAAAACAAAGAAAATGAAGCTAATGAAGAACTGATGATGGGGAGGATAATTTCATTAATCACAATCAGCCAAGTGAAGCAGCCTGAAATGTGAGAGCGAATAAAACAGAGGAGATTGTTTTTAAATAATGAAGATTAAGGATATCTGATGTAGCTTTAATGTGAAGAAAATACTATTATGAAGGAATTTTCAAATGATATCAATATGTCCAAATAAACCTGGCTTTGGAACAGTTTTGTGGCAGTACTGACATCCATGCCAATATTGGGGGGGGGGGGCGCTTTCCACTTGAGAGTCTTTTGATGTTTTATATTTTAGCCTGCCATCACCCAGACACTTTACCTTTTGACTTCCTTTAGCAGTTATGTTTTTTTTTCTAAAACAAGTCAGCTGTAAGGAACTGAATAAGGCAGCATGAATGAAAAACAGTGAAATAATTAAATGAGGAAGAGTACTTGTATGCCTCCTTAATTGATTGTTGGGGGATTTCCCTGGGGAATGAATCATGCTCCTATTAAGAGGGACCATTCATTTAGCAAACACATTGAGAGGTGATAAACATTTAGAGTTCTAGTCCCACCATCCAACACATTATCCAGCTGGGTGATTTTGGGCCAGTCATTCTCTCTCTTTCTCTCAGCTCAATCCACCTTACAATGCTGTTGTTGTGGGGAAAATAGGAGAAAGCAGTATTCAATATTAGACAGGTTCACCAACTTGAGTTACTTATAAAGAAATAAAGGATAAATAAATATCCTTTCTAATAAATAAAATATCTATAGCCAGGGAAGGAACTAATCCAGAAAAATTGCTCTACAAAGTTATATACTGGTAATTCAGTAGAGTAACTCTCACCTACAAGCTCTCTCATTTGCTATTGAAAGATCAGGCCAATTGAAATGCTTCCTATTCAGTAGCCCAAACATGATTTATCCAGAAACTTTCCATGATCCTCCTTCATTCTTGCTAGTCTAGACTCAGCCATGAATGTTCTGCTTTCAGTCTTTGTCAGACTTACTTTCCCATTAGGGTCCAAAACCACTGTGGCTTCTTTACTTAACATCTCTGTTTTATGCTGCTCCTTTGTCTTGTTGAGAGAATGCTGAAAAGAGAGATCCTCTGGCATTTGTAATTTGAAAATCTGCACCTTTACAGGATCCTGGATATTTTAAGAAAAAAATCAATAAAATTTCTTTATTAATACCTCTAGGCATTCATTTAAAACATTTTGGGGTTCCAAATGGTCCTTGAAAAGGAGCCTCCAATGAGTTCATGAATGAGAATCCTTTACTTCTTTCTGATTTCCTTGAAGTCCTCACCTATCAGACTCTAACTTCTCTCTCTTTATTCTCTAAATCTATTATATGCGACTTTGTTTCAGTTTATTTTTAAATCACTTCTTAGACTAGTTCAATAACAGCAACAACACAGTGTCTCCTCATTTAGCAATTTATTTCAGAAAAATGGCTAAGCCAAAGTCACTAAATCAAACATGTGACTGACAGTGACAGATTGTGAAGATCACTGGTTATTGCCACCTCATTTAGAAAAGTTTTCTTGTGCAGCATCATTCCCATGTGCATTGTCAGGTCTGGAAATTTGGAGTTAAGTGTAGACATTGGTCAGAAAATGATTTTTTAAATTACTGCTTATTACCATTGTTTTTGCAAATTGTTGCTAATAGAGGTAGTAATTGTAATTATCATAATATATTAAATTTGCATGTCACCTGGTTCTCAGTGACTACCGGTATATATTTTTCTTGCATGTTCAGAGGA
Organism: Ptyas mucosa; assembly: GCA_012654045.1. Lineage (NCBI taxonomy): Eukaryota > Metazoa > Chordata > Lepidosauria > Squamata > Colubridae > Ptyas > Ptyas mucosa. The sequence goes on from WNWU01000012.1 coordinate 26,747,391, forward strand.
CAGTAGCATGTAGAACTTTCATTCAGAATGTTTGGAACAATTTGGAACAAGAATTGAGGACCCAGATTGTGGGGGCAATAAGCTGACTTTGTATAAATATACAAAAGTATGAAGGCTATTGCTTAACACATTGTAAGCCACCCTGAGTCTCCGGAGAAGGGCGGCATATAAATCAAATTTTTAAAAAAATTTAGGTAGCATTAAGATACAACTAATAAGATCACTTCCTGTGGTTTTCATAATTTTTTAGTTGTCACATAAAAACTACAATTTGTTCATCATTTTAAAGGAGGTTTTTGCCACATTGAAAACATGTTATATCCTATTTACCATTGCTCACAGCATCTCCACTTCTAGACTTCTTGCCTAGCTATGACATGGCACAGAAATAGGGGGAATGTTGAGCTAACCTTGGTAAAAAAAAATCCTCCATTTTATTCACTAGAACAGGGGTCTCCAACCTTGGCAACTTTAAGGCTTGTGGACTTCAACTCCCATAATTCCTCAGCCAGCTTTGCTTTGCTGGCTGAGGAATTCTGGGAGTTGAAGTCCACAAGTCTTAAAGTTGCCAAGGTTGGAGACCCTTGCACTAGAGAACATAGTTATGGGATCTTTCTCATTATTATTATTATTATTATTATTATTATTATTATTATTATTATTATTATTATTATTATTATTATTTATATTTCTATACTGCCTTTCTCCCATAGGACTCAAGGTGGTGTACAATCAAGAAGAATATAGACATACAAACATCATAAAATTGCTAATTAAAATTATTACTTAGTTTGGTCAATTAAATAAAACCCAGAGTTAGCTAACATTTTAAAAGATCATGACATGACTATGTTAAACTATGCTTTGGTTTGCAGCTGGTGGTCAAAGCCTTCTCTGGTCTGACCTTCCTGCTCACCAACTAATAGGAAAACCATCCACCCATCACAGTACTGCTGATGGGCTTTTCTGGAGCCCTTGAAAGAGTTCCTACTCACAGTGCCTGTCAGTTTTTCAGAAACTTGATTAACAGTTGTCATGTTTGGGGGGAGGGGGAGGTCTTTGTGGTAGTGAGAGAAAGCCAGCTCTTCCTCCTGCACCATGGGATCCTTCCCTTGCATCTATTAAATGTGGCTTCAGCTCCTTTTGAACACAGGCACCATGCTCTCTCCTCTGGCTCATAGTGCAGCCCTCTTCCCCTGCATTGTCCCATTGCTCTTGGGGCTGATCAGGGTCTCTGAATTGGGCATGGGCTCAGTGAACTGGTGGGGCTGGTTGAAAAGAATGAGACTGTTGCTGCTTTAATTGGACAGTTCCCAGGGACCAGATGAGAACCTAAAAGCCTCAATAGGAAAAAAAACTGCCATAGTTGTCAGCTGAAGGAGGAAAAGTACTTTAACTCTAGACAGGTATGGACTGGGGCAAGAAGGCAACAGTTTAAGGACTCGGCTGAAAAAGGAGGCCGCAAAGACATGATTTTGCTTGATTAGATGCAAAGGGGCAATGGATCACAACGTGTAAATAAAGTATTTTTAAAGACAGATGGTGAAAGGACACAGTTGTGCTTTGATTCAACGCCTGCCTCTCCGATCTTTCTGTCCTTAGTGAGGAAGAAAATAGGCTGAAGGGGGAGGCAGCCTTCCCATCAGGGAGAGCAGAGACAAACAAGGAACAAGGAAGGAGTAGCTCATTGACTCTTGCCATTCTTGATGGCTCTAGAGAGATCAGTAGCATCAAAACTGCAGTAGTGAAGTCCTTCTAAACCAGTAGCACTAACTCCTCCAAGAAGAGACTCACCTCTTTATTTTGTTTTTCTCCTTCAATATTGTTCACTCTCTGTCCTCTTCACTCCTCTCCTGCATCTCCTGACTTATCTTATTTGAAGTCCATTAGTGACCTTCATTTTGCTTACTGCCCCTACTTGTCAAGACTGTGTAATATTTTGAAGAACAGGCAAACTTTTGGTTACTCGTGAGGTTTACCAATTCATTTGTTACATGTGAGCTGTTATTGGCAGATGACTTTAATTATATGCCTTATGTAATTAATCAGCATTTTATTATTTGCATGCTTAAGCTAATTGGCCCTCTATGGAAAAATGTAGGCTAATTTCCCCAAAGCTACCCTGTGATTTTTAAAAAAATCTATGAAAAGAAATTTAGCATGTGAAAAGGCTTTGATTTAATGAATTTGTCCTCATGTAGTCCTCATGATGATTTGGGATTGAGTCTCCTGCCCTAGAGTGTGCCAGGAGGTTTAATCTAACCTGTGGGAAGCCTATATAATTACTTTTTACTGAGGAACCCTGGGGAGAAATGGTCTGCTATAAATATTTTAAATTACTTCTCCTCCCACTTTGTAACAAAAAGGCATAGAAATTTCAAATGGGTCCAGATAGTCAGTGTGCATTCACAATGACCCATAGTAAGTATTTTTTTTTTCCATAATAACAATGTCATAATTTTAGTTACAGTTGTTGATGATGGTCTTTTGTAAATTGCTTTCAATAGGAGATGGGCACTAAACAACAGTTTATGAATTTTATATAAATAAAAGTGAGGGTTGTTGATATACTAAGCACTGTGTACATCGATTTTTATGATTCAGTCTATACCAGTCCTGATTAGATGATGATCTATGGAAACTGTGGTATTGATTCCACAGCAATTTTATGGTATATAATTTGGATCTTGTTCTTTCTAGGTCATTTTAGTAAAGTTTCCTATTAAAAATCCATAAATGTTGATTCCAATCTATGTTTTGTGGGTGGATTTTGTCCTTTTGAAATTATTCATAAAATAAGCCAACAGCTCCTTCATTGTCTATTCTCAGGCAGAAACAAGGTCAATAATAGATAAGTGTACATATGCCTTGTCCAAATCACAAAGTACACAAAGAACAAATTACTTAATGTATTGAATGATTTACGCATGGGTAGGAATGTTAAGTTTTGCACACAATTTTCCTAATTTAACGTAAAGCCATATTCTAAGTACCTTATATTTAGTTTTTGTATATACTCCGTAACATATAGTGAATCATTTTCTATGTCTTAGTTCTCTTTCCTTCCACTTTTCTTAGCATTAAAGCCTCATCCAGAGAACTACATCTTCACATAATGTGTTCAAACTAGGGAACTCTTGGTTTATTTGTTCAATGATCCATTTGTTTGTTTGTTTATGTCCACAGTATTCTCAGAAGTCTTCCCCAGTATCAAAATCCCAAAATGTGAATAGTCTTCCTATCCTGCTTCTTTGAAGTCCAACTTTTATTACAGGGAGCAATACATAGGAGGAGGAGGAGGAGGAGGAAGAGGAGGAGGAGAATCCTAGTTTTGAGCAATCATGAAGAAAGAGGATCTCCTGATCTCTGAACTGAATGGAGAAGTCCACTATGTGGATTTTCTCCTTGTTTGCAGGTATTTGTAAGATTTTAGAGGAGGAGGCTGAAAAGAAAGCAATTTGGGATGTGATACAACAAAGAAATTTGAAATTTGAGAAATTTGAAATCACTTGACACAATCCACACCTGACCAATCACAAGACCCTGACCTGGTGTGACCCTGACCTGATGCGACCTCACCATCACAAGACCTACTTAAACACCTAGCACTTATAAGTAGAAGAAAACCGACACTGACATCCCTTAAATTCCGCTGGCGATATTACCTAGACTGGTAATGAAATGTTTGGAAACCAATGCACAAGCTCACAGAATAAACCTCCAACCTCATCCTACACCTGAGCTACAGATATTTGCCGCTATCACAGAAAAATTGTCATAGAAACCCATGAAGAGATGATCTGCTGGAAAGGTAGAATTGTGTGGCAACACTTATTCTTTCTTTGTTTGGTTTACTATGATGAGGATGGTGCCATTCTGTTGACTCCATTTCGGCTTTGACAGTACTAAATATTGTTGGCCAAGAGGTCAGAACCAGACTCCTTGGTCATTCACTGCCAACTTTGCCATTCTATTAGAGCAATAGTCATAGATGGATCTCACTCATTATTGTTACATCCCACCTTGAGTATGATTCTCCTTCTTCCCAATTACCTGAGTGATTTTTCATCATAGGTTTAATGCTCTTTCTAAAAATAGAGAGATGGGTATGGAGGAAGAGTTTCACCAAGCAGGGAACTGGTGTGCTCCCTCCTATCTCAACCCACACTCCTCTTTAGCGTTTGTCACTGTTAATCAAACAACTGGAGAGTTATTCTTAAATGCCATTCTAGGCATCTACCACAATACATGCTAGTGAAAGTGATTGTTTTCCTATTGGAGGGAAAACAAGGCTCAGAGAACTGTAAATCCTTTGTCTTGGCCCAGTATAAAATTAGCTGTAATCCAATAAGTAATCCAGACAAGAAACACAATTCTGAATGCTAGCTCCACCTTTGTTATAAGATTCCATTAACAGAATCTTGCAAGTCTGAAAGTATTTCTCCTCTTCTTTACTTTTACTCTTCAGAAAATTAGGTTGGGTCTCTTCTGAAATGCTTTCCATGTCCCTTCTGCTTCTATAGGCTGGGATGTCTTTTGAATGGTGGGTGTCTAGTTTGTGGCTCTTCCTCCTCTTCCCCAAGGTCATTCCCACATACCATTACAAACAGCAGCCTACACCAACTCCATTACTGTTGCAGAATAGGGATTGAGGGAAGACCATAGTACAAATTATGCCATCATACTTCTTTTGCAGGCTTAAAGTGGATCATCGTTGAACTTGACAATCCAAAAGAGCCACAGTGCTTTCCGATTTGTTTTGATATTGTCCAAGGCCAGCAGCCTTAAGGGATGTAAAACCTGTTGGGCTTTGACATCCATTATTTTGGATGGAAGTCAGCTGTCACACAGTGACTGGGAACAGAGGCATTTGAAGGAGGAGAGCGATTAGCAATGGAGGCAGCCAATTTCACATTGGTGAAGTTTTCTTCTGGGTGGGTGGAGAGCTCTTTAACTCAGCAGTGAGAAAGACAAGAAAGCAGCAAGCTGCATCTTTTGTTCTGCACAAAGAAAAAAGGATGTATAATGAACATAAAATAAAACAGAAGGGAGGAGAGCTGTTATAAGAAAAGAAACTCAAGAGGCCATGGACTGAAGACATGAGAGTCCAAAGCTTTAGGATGTGAACTGGAATGTCTTAAAGCTATTTCAGGAGCCTTGTTAAGAGCCCAATAGAAAGTCATTTGCCTAAATGACTGTATGAAGTGCCTATCAGTCAATGTTCTTATGGTAATTAAGCCAAGGAAGCTCCTTTTTAAACCTGAATGAACAACCAGAATGAACTATCTTCATATTAGTTAGAAGCTGCAGTTGTAGCAGTAGACAAAGAGAACAGAAGGTACAAGCTAGAACAAAGATGGCTTATCTAAAGCACACATGCACACATACACACAATGCCAGAAGGGCTGTGAAAAGGGGGGAACAGATCAGGCTTCCCATTAACAAAGTGATCTGTTGCACCATATGAGCAGGCAATGCAGAGTCTTGCTGCTTGTCTGGGCATAAGTAGAGGAAGCCTTCTGCTGAAGTCTAGGAGAGAAAAAGTGCTAAATGCCATCACTTTCATGTTTTTTGATGATGGATCCTGTTGTCTCTTGCTACTTGTTACTTGCTTTTATCAAATGAGGACATTTATTGAAAGCTTTCACATAAGTTACAGTAGCTGAGTAGCTAAAGATGGGTCTTTGATAAACATGAAGAGATGAACAAAGATTTTCAAAACAAAGGTGGAACAAACTTAAGATTGGTTGTAGAGATAGTATTGGATCATGTTCTCCATCAATCAAGAATCATTACCACAGATGATAAGAGGACTCGGAATTGCGAGTCAATAGTTAGAAGACACTTTCTGAAATCAGCCTGGAAAAGAACAGCAGTCTTAAAAGTTAAGACAGACTGGCCAAGTAGCCTTGGTAGACATTTCAGAGATAGATTTGCAGCTACTGTAATAACATCCATTTGTCAGACAGAGGGATTTTTGTGGGACTGGAAATCACTTCCAGAGAGGAGATTCAAATTGACCAGACAAAGTCTTGGATAACTTAATTGGGCATATTTCTGCTATTCTTACACAATATGTAAGCACAAGCTGAATCACAGGAGATGTCAGCCTGGAAAATCTATTCATCTAGATTTACTGTAGGTTGATCCATTACTTGGCATGCTCATCGCAGAAGCAGTTAAGTTAATCCCTGCCTTCCCTTTCCATCATCCTCGAAATGTTATCAAGTTCCTACAGGCAGCTACATGGTCAGTGAGATTACTTGCAAGGTGAAATATCTTTATATATGTATAACTGCTGGAACATTGCTTGCCATACAGGACAGGACCTCGCGTTGCCACAGAAGCACAAAGCCTTGTCTTCTGCACTTTTGAGGAGAGCCACTACCCTGGATGTTACAATGCCCCCAAAAGGCTTGTCTGATTTGGTTCTTATGGCTTACAACAAGAAGGAGAAAGCTAGAATTCTCCTTTTAAATGTTGATGGCTCTGTCAGCTGTGGGTACTAGCTATAACAAACAAGCTTGATGGAAAGGGCTACAGAGAATCAATAAGAAATGTGGACAGACAATAAAACAAAAACAAAGGTTCATTTGTGCACTTGAGTGGGATGAAGGGCTCTGGAGGAAGACTTGATGAGCATGCTTGCTACTTTGGGGCAGGAAGCTTGGAGGTGGAGCCTTGATGGCGCAGCAGACTAAAGTGCTGTTAAGTAGCACCAGCTGCCTGCAATTATTGCAAGTTCGAATCTCACCAGGCTCAAGGTTGACTCAGCCTTCCATCCTTTCGAGGTAGGTAAAATGAGGACCCAGATTGTGGGGGCAATAAGCTGACTTTGTATAAAAAAGAACACCACTTAGGGGGGCCGAAAACCCTACTAAGCAGGTATATACAAAAGTATGAAGGCTATTGCTTAACGCATTGTAAGCCGCCCTGAGTCTCCAGAGAAGGGCGGCATATAAATCAAACCAATAAATAAAATAAATAAATAAATGTTAAGGTATGCAATCAAGTTCCAATCGTTTTGCATCTTACACGGATTGCCTGTGAAACAAGGGGAACCTTCAATTCTACACTCACGACTGCTGTCTTAACTTTTTGAGAGAGAAAAAAACCTTACTCCCAGATCCCCCTACTTTGACGAAATTGCTGCTGCTTAGTAGAATTGAACTCTCTGCGTTTTCTTCCTTGCATCTGTACTTTTAAATTGTAGATACACAGGTTTTGCTGTGGCTCCAGAGTCCATCTATATTAGGAAACTTACCTTTATCATTTTACTGCAAAAATAAGGACATAAGCCATTACGAGCCACTGTCAAATTTTAGTTTTCATTTCCTTATTTTCATAGCTTGAGAAATGATTGAGGCAGGCAATTCTGAATCGGCACAGTCTAGATGCTATTGCTGTTATGTGTTACAATTCATTGTAGAATTAAGTAGGCCCGTTTCTGTAATATGGTATGTCGTGCCTCCACCAGGCACTTAGTCTCAACGGTACATGCATGCTGCTAAACTGCTGTTTTTCTTTAATCTCATTGGTCCAACTTCCTTTCAAATAAATTTATACTTACTAAAAGAGTGCATAATCACATGCAATTTTACCGAAATGTTCTCTTAGAGTTATGTGTTTATCAAAATGCTGGAGTACACAGACTTGTAATCAACCTTGCATAACTCCTTGTTTATTTAAGGAGATAGATTAGTCAAATATGATTCAACTTTACAATATTTATTTTCCCTTTAAACTGTTTTTCAGCAGTTCCATGTTTCTGATTGCGGCAGTCTAAATTTTGGGCCCCTTGGAGTCATCAGCATCTTCTGCTATAAATTTGTTTAGATCTAAATTTGCAGCTCAGTTTTAACCATAGGTTTTGGGGCAGGGCAGGTTGATATATTTCTACCTTTTTATTAATTATAAATATTGTTCAATCCTGCAGGGTTCAGAGGAAAAGGAAGCTTATAAATTTAAATTATGGTAGGTTGTACCCATGCATTAGTTTGGCAAGTTTAATTTTTGTAAGCATGTATTTGAACTGAAAGTTCAAAATTGTGCAATATTTTTCATTTGTATTTCAAGTGGTTTACAAAACTAAACATCTTAGGAACTGATTACCAGGAATTTGCTAATTGCGTTTATTTCGGATGTTTTGTCTTTGTCATTATTATGGTATTATAATGGCAGCAATGACCTCTATTACAAAGGAATAAAATCGTAAAAGATTGCTCAAGTATAGTAATGATGGCTATAGGATTTGAAGGTATATTTTAATTGCAGTAATACAGAATTTAGCCACAATATTGGGAATGGTAGCTTTAGAATCAGAAAATAGAACATTTATATATCAAGTCTGTCCTAGATATTTTTAAAAAGATATGAAATAAGATAATTTCGCATATCCCTATAAAAATTGCAGAACAGAAAATGGGCAGTGGTTTTAATCTCCTACAAATTCCATGGATAAATTTATATGAATAAGATTTTGATATTTTTAAAACTGTTGTTTTAAATATAAAAGAAAATCAGTTGAGTTTACTTTGGTGTTGCATTGACTTCCATGTGGCTTTTAGAACTAGGTTTCAAAACCTGGATAACCAGGATCTAATGATTAGCTGGATTTTTACAGTGCAGATCTGGTGGGTCTAATCTGTTTGGAAGAGTTAGGTTAGGAAGAGTTTCCACACTGAAATCAGTGAGACTTAAAAATACTTTAATATTTTAATTCAATTTACTGCACTTGAAGATCTATTCAATGAAACCTAAAGGGCATAATTCTGAAAGCTTTGGAGTTTGTTGTAATACTGGTCAAATTGTACCATGAGGGTATGCTACCTTGGTTTGGTTTATGGTGCTATAAATTATTATATTCTCATCTGGTTAAGGTTTATATCACAGATTTGCATTACCAGTGTTGTTAACCATGTTTTACTAATTTATGAAAATGAAACAATTTATCCAGATTATGCCAACTAAAAATAAACAAGATAATTCTATAATAAATGTGTATTTGCAACCCAGAGCTCATTAACAATTCTAGAGAATCTTCTATCATAAACTATTTCTCTCTGCCAACAATTCTTTTGAATCATCTCCCTTAACAATCCCAGATTCTACAATCTCTGGTTGCTACTACTTCCCCAGAAGGAACTGTGTACTCGTTTCCCCATTGCAGGAATGATCGAGGATTGGGGGGTTGGTGACCAATCTGGCATGAACAGCAAGCTGTCTGTTTCAGGGTGGATCAGGTTAGGAAGAAGGCTAAGAACAAACTGTCACTTTTTTGTTTTCCTTTGGCAGCATTCCTGGGCTTTTAAAGGAAGCTGATTTATACTGAGTCAGACCATGGGTCCTTCAAGTTTAGGATTGTCTGTACCAGCTGTCCCCAATCTGGTTGTGTTGGATTACATCCTTTGCCATCCAACCTATCTGAGGAGGGAAATGCACACTGGATTGCCAAAGGGTAGCCCAGCTTTATCAGCCCCAAGGCTTATTTTAAAATGGAGGTGCCCAGTTATCTAGGTTGATGCAGGGGAACTTGTAAAGGTAAGCAGAGACTGAGTTGGTTGGTACTTGAAAGGTCCCCGCTAGAAAATCCCCTAGCTGAAGAATAGACTGGGAAATAGAAAAAAATACCTCAGAAGACGAAATGCAACCTTGTCTTGTGAGGTTGCCAAGTAAACCAGACAAGCGCGTCTGCGAAGTCATCAGCGTCAAGCTTGGCTGAAAGGAGACATTGCCTCTTTTCTTCTCCAGCCCTCACTGGGCCTTCTAGGAACTGCCTTCTAGGAGGATCCAGGCAAAAGCAGGAAAAGAAACTTCATTCAATGTTGCCACATCTGTGGTGGGATGAGGTTTGGTCGATGGCTCTTACACCGAGAGCAGCACAAAAGCCTTTGAAGAGTTCAGGCCTGCAGTGCTATGTGATTTACACAGGAGGTCTTGGAATGCTTTGGGGCAAAGCCAGGAGCTGAAGAAGCCACCGCCACACATTTTCTAGAAAACCCCAACGATGTGCAAAAAAGGGCAGCCGTTTCTTGCAGAAAGTCGCTAGGGGGCACTGCAGCCTTCACTAAAGAGACCCAATGAAGATGTCTACTATCCTAAAAAGAGGGTCTGCTGTATGTATAGAATGAGTTGACAGGTCTGGCAAATAAAGATGCAGTTGTGCTGAGTAGTAATAATTATTTTCTCAGCCTGAAAAATCCACGAAGGGGCTATTTTAACACACACCCAAACATTAACTGTTTGCTCTTCTACTTTTAAATGTTCTGGGTCAGATATACAGTTTCTGTATATGTTAGCTGCATTCAAGACTTTGTATTTATTTATATTTATAATGCAATTTATATGCCGCCCTATCTCCAAGGTCTCAGGGCGGCTCACAACGGCAGAGATACACCGTTCCTCATTAAAACAATATAAAATTAAAATTCCAATTTAAAATAATTTAAAATTCAATTAAGAACCCTCCCCCCCCATCAGTCCAGGCTGCAGAACAATCAGGTCTTCAAATCGTGGCTGAACGAGCGAAGGTCAGGGGCCATCCGGAGCTCCAAAGGAAGTTGGTTCCAGAGGGTGGGTGCACCCACAGAGAAAGCTCTCCTCCTGGGAGTCGCCAGCCGACACTGTCTGGCTGACGGCACCCTGAGGAGGCCCTGTCTGTGGGAACGCACCAGGTGATTGGGAATTGTTGCTGGCTGCAGGGGGTCCGACAAATATCCCGGGCCTAGGCCATGAAGGGCTTTGAAGGTGATAACCTACAATGCTACAGGGGGAATTGCATCAGCCCTCAATGCTGAATCTGAACAATTAAATCTCTCACACTCTTGTCTGTTTTTTTCCCCTCTCTCTCATACACACCATGTAGTTTTGAAGTACATTTTATTGATATTAAATTTATCACATCTGGGCTGCAAACATCCAGACAGTCACTAGATGACAGCAACACGTCCTAATTTGTAAATTTCTAGCATGCAAAAACATTCTCGTCTCATTCTTGGGAAGTACAGAGAAGTCTCTCTTGATAGCAGTGAAAAGAAAACTAAATTGTTAAGAGGTAATCATGCTGAGGACTGCCTAGCAGTGAGTGCCTACAAAAAGCATATTAAAGCAATTGCTCTGAAGGAGCATATTCCAAATACTGAGTTGTCTGCAACAACTTTAAGCACCCCACTTGACTCAAAATCCAGATCCTTTGAAAAGCAAACTGCTTTCTTCTTCTTCTTCTTCCAATGCATTGTCTAGACCAGGGGTCGCCAACCTTGGCAACTTTAAGACAGAATTCTGGGAGTTGAAGTCCACAAGTCTTAAAGTTGCCAAGGTTGGAGACCCTTGGTCTAGATGATGAGTGATCATATATATAGAACTGGGTAACCTCATGTTAGTTGATACAGTATAAATTATAATTATTTTAGAGCAATGTGGATACCAGGATACCATTGTTTCAGGCAAGAGAAGTGAGTCACCTCTTCTGGGAGTCTTTTCTTTCCCTGCTTGTGCATTTCTAAACCAAATGTCTGAATATTGACATGTGTAGAGGGATTGGGAGCACTCCTTCCCTATTTGTCCCCACTTCTTTCTTGCAGAATGGAAAATCAGAAATGAGACCACTGCCTATATCCACTGTCATAGGAACATTCAGGGAGTTCTATCCAAGATCTCTGGAGAGAATTTGGTTAGGTCAGCTAGTGCTGATAACAATGACCTAGATAGGTAGGGAAATAGTTTGATAATAGGAAGCAAAGTCTTGTGTAGGCTACTGTTCAAAGGATCTTTTAAGGCAGCTCTCCCTACCTGTTTCTTTGTCATACCAGCTTGGAGTCCTGGCTGTTAAATCTACCAAGGTGCCAGATTAGGAACAGCTGCTCTTAACATCAGTGTCTGTAACAAGTCACGTTGATTTCAACTTGGCCACATGTGCACCGTATCATTATTGCACAAATGATCAATTATGTACTTGCATCATGGTGTCTGGTATACAACTACACAAGTTGCATCATTTGTCTGATGACATATAAGTCAGCATTGCCCTCTCCTACCTCTTCTCCTCCAGCACACTCACAGTTCTTAACATTTAAAATAAAAAGCTGTTAGGATCTGGTGTAAGCAATTCAGTGTTTAAAGCAAGACTAAAATTACCGGAGCTCAGCTAAGTAGCAGACACTAAATAAAAGTTGTCTGATCTCAAAAGCCTTCAAAATATGTTCCTTTTAGGTTTTGTGTTATTCATTGTCATGTAAGGATCTTGTATGTAAAGATGCATAACATCCAGAGTGGATCTTTGAACACATTTAAGGGCAAAAATGTCATCCAAACCCAGAAAACCATTCTTGTTTTCATATAGTGGACATCAGCATATTTAATGTCATCTATTAATTTGCACATTATCTCCACTTTGTATAAATAAATGCCTGTTCAGTTATAGAGGTGCCTCAGGTGCATAATGTCACTTTCTAGACAGAACCAGGACATGGCCACTCCTATTAATTGGCTTTAATTCTTCACTAAACATGCAGCGGGAGACACACACAAAGAAAACATAGAATTATTGTGCTCAGTAGGAAAGCAGAACAGTCTTATGGCCCTGAAAATGCCACCTGTGCAGCTGGGCAATCATCCTGCAAAACCAGAAAGAGCCATTTCACATTGAACACCCAGAATTTCCACAAAGTGTTCTTGAACTTAATTGCTGTTTCTCACCGGCTGTGACCTTTATGGATTGACACCAAGCAGGAGGTAACTCAGCCACTTTCAGAGTGCTCCCCCCAGGCAATTTCATACTTCTCAAGTATTCACAGCTTCTAAGCTTGAAGAGAGTGACAGGCAGAGCAGGCTGGGGGTTTAATGGGACTATTAGATATGGGGCTCCACTTAGGAGAGACAGCTGCATTTAGATGCATGCATTTAGGCCCCAGATCTGATGTTGCTCAGTGGCCAGAACACAACCTGGCTGAGACCTCTGGGTTGGAATGCTTGACACACTGAATTGTGCTTTAAAATACATTTAGTTTCTGAAGCATAGCAAAAGAGAGAATGGTTTTCCGTCTCTTAGCAGTTGTTCCTACAGCATGGAGATGTTGCAGGAGCAGCATCATTTGGAACCACGCTTGCCAAGAGAGAAATATTGGATAGCCTCTATTCCACAGTTCAGGTGCAAGAACCAGATGAGATATCAATATTCCTCCTTGTGTTCAAAGTGAAACATTTTGACTTTCGTGCCAATCAATGAAATACTCTGACGTTTCCAAAGTTCCAACTGTCACTACGTGTACATTTTGCAGGTCAGGGTGTTTCTTTTAATCTCACACATTTTCCACACTGAAAGTGGCAATGGATAATAATTGAAGTATTGGGCAAGTAGAGTTAACATATTCAGAACTGGCGTTAAAGTGATCCCATGGTTCATTATCTGATTTTTAAGCCTTTAAGCCTTCCTCTCCAAAGAACAATTTTATCATTGCCCCAAATTGAAAAATAAACCATATTTGTTGATTTAAATTGCCTCAAAGCTTTAAATCAAAACACACAAAGGCTTTGGTTTTCAATGTAATTGAAAAAAATTATATATATTTTATCGCTTATGGGGATCCTCAGGAAAAGAATGGCAAATACCAGATGAGTCAGGTGTTTATGCATTGAATAATGAATTTAACAGGAAAATCAATAATTTTTCCACACTTCCTTAGATCTGAAGGAAGGAGAAAGAATTAAGTCCAGATTGTTCCAAGATTTTTTGCATGCAAAAATTGCATCATTTACAACTTTTTAAAATGGAGGAGGAAAGAAATCAGAAATAAACATTTTGTAAATTCCATTTTGCTTGATTAAAGGTCTCACTGGTCCAGACTTGGAGTATGTGTGGTCTTCTGGGTTGTTATATTACAACTATCACCATGATTAACTATTGGCTAGTTAGCTGAGGTTCATAGCAGTGGGAATTCAAAAAAACATCAGAAAGAACACAGGTTTTCTCCCTGCCCTATGACAACAGGCAAACAAGCAACCAACTTTGATTTCCTTACCAATTAAAATAAAACAATGCTGCCTACCCCCTGCCCAAACAATCAAAAGTTTGCCCTGTTAGATGCTTTTATATTTTTTTCATATTCTGGAAAGTCCTCACAGCATAATAGTAAACATGTTTATTCAAATGTAATTTCATCTTTCTAAAGGATTGTAATTTGAATTAATTTGGTTCAGGAGAAGCAGAAAAAAAATATCTAGGTTTAGAGCACAAATTCTCCCAAATTTGTGGGAGGGGATTATCTATCATCTTGAGGCATGGAGGGAAGATCTAGCAGCTGTCGTTGGCTGTCCATTATAGGACCAAACAAGAAATGGTTTGATGGGAAACACAGGCTCAGATTATAAGCAAACAGACTGTGTTCCAACATTACATACTGTTATAAATACATATAAAGTTTGGTTTTGAATCCCAAGAGGAGTTCTATGAATACAGTGGACAGCAAGAAAGCAAACAAATGAACCTTTGAACAAAACAATCTAAAGTTTTCACTTGAGGCACAAATAATCAGCTTCACAGTATCCTAATTTGGAGACATTATGAGAAGATTTAGCTTTCTGAAGAAAGCACTAGTGCTGGGAAAGAGAGGAAGAAGATGACTAGTAGCAAGGTTGATAGACTCAGTTAAAATGGCAATAAGTGCACCTTTAGATGGAAACCTGAAAGATCAGATTTGGAACAGATCATCATGGAGAAAATTTATGCAGTATTTAAGAGCTAACATTGGCCTGATGGCATGTAATCAAGTCAATATATAAAACTCCTTAAGACTGCCCATTCTTTATTCTGATAAAATGCTCTTTTGTTTTTGTTTTTTACTAAATGCAGTAAAATAAAATTACATGCATATGATAAAAATTCGTTAGTCAGAAAAGGTGCTACCAGACGCCTTCTGATTTTTTTTGCCCCCATAGACTAACACGGTTCTCCTCCTACAATGACTAAATGTAGGTAACTGTTTAAAAGTGGATATTTGCCAGCATGTTTATGTAAGCACCAAATGCATTTTAGCATCTCCTGGGTGTTTTTCTTAATATAATTTTATTAAAGATTTAAAAAAATAAAATAAAAGCTCACAAAAACTAATATAAAATAAGGAGGAGGAGGAAGCAATCAAAGACAAAGACAAAATTGCAAGAAAGAAAAATTTAAAAAAATAGAAAAGAAAGAAAAATGATACAAGAAGAAATTTCCAATTTTCTTTATAGCACTTATAAGTACAACTATAAGTTTACCATAAATCCTAAGGTGTTTTTTTTTTCTTTTTCACACAAGGAGTCTATAAGGGGTTCCCAGTATGCGATAAATGTAGACGTTGTCTTTTCTCTGATCAAGAAAGTCAGTTTGGCCAGCTGAACAAATTCCATCATTTTCACCAACCATTTCTCCACTGCATCTCCCTGACTTTTTAATAAATGTAAATGTCATTGTCCTCCGTTCCTCTACCGGGACTATCCAAAAGAATAAGGTAATGCTGTGTGTTAATTCAGCACTGAATTAGCAGTCAGCTCTATCCATTCTTTGTTGTTTCTGGTTTGGAAAACTGACCTACTTCATGAGCAAACAGGGACAATTCTTTAGAAATGCCTCTGAAGTGATAAATTAGACTCATTGTACGTTAGCCACTTCTAAGAAACAATTGCAACTCTCCTTCTCCTTCGCCTCCTTCTCTTCCTTCTCCTTAACCCATGAATACCTTAAGCCATCATTCTGGGAGAACCATAAGTAGCCCTATGGTGCAAATTACACTTTGTTCAGAAGGCACAAACAGATCTCCAGGGTACTATGAAAAGGAGTACATTGTATACTTGGTAGTCTAAGCCCTGCCAACAGTCACAGATTTTAGTGACATGAAAAAAAAAGAGCCTCACACAGCTCATCAATGAGTTGACAAATCCTAAAAGGGTTCATTCTCTAGGGACAAAAATAACATTTTTTAAAAAATTCACAGCAGGGCTTTCGCCCACACACACTGTACCAACTAAAACCTGTGGAGAGAAAAATGTAAAACACATTATGTAAGTGTAAATAAAATCAAGCTCCTATGGTTAACTGATTTTAGAGCTGTTTGCCCTCTTTTTGGATAGCATCCTCCTTGGTGGTATACATACGGGAACTGTTTCCACAAAACACCAAAAGGAAATGATGTGATCCAGGCAACCATTGTCACTTTGCAGGAACATTTCAGGGGCTTCCTACCAACCAGAGATATCATCGTCTTCTTAGTCAGGCTGGAAAGTCAACACCACTCTAATGTAAGATCAGCATTTCACTGCTCATCAGAATGTGTCTACATGAGCCTGCGTACAATCCTTCAGCTTCTCTGCCCCAAGGAAGCCCCAGGGAGGCAACACTGCCTAGCTTTTAGAAGGGAGAATCACTAGTCCAGAAAAGAGAAGAGAAATAGAGCTTAGCACCAGGCTCTGGAAATGTATTCTCTTTAAAAGCAACTTTCACAAGCTTACTCCTGTGTTTGGCAAGGTGGACAGGAAGAGAGGAAGAAAAAAAATGAATATAGTTCCAGGCAAATGCATAATGGATCTTAGAAAATTCAAACCAGTATCTTGCTCCTGCAGTGACCCAACAAATACCCATGGAAATCCTTCAAGCATCACCAAACTCTCATATTCCCTGTCAATTGGTATTCAAAGACACATGCTGCCTTAGAGACTCAGGGTAATGTATAATCTTTAGGGCTGAGCAATCTTTGAAAGTGACTCAGAAGAAGCGTTTCGGACCATGTGAAAGCACAACACCTCTCTTCAATGCTTCAAAGTAGTTCCTCTTGCCCAAGACCTCTGCAGGAGCCTAAAAAAAGGTACAACTTCTTTAAGGAGTTGATTCATTCAAATGAATATTTTAAGGAGGCCAAACTTTCTTTTTTCAGACTTACCTAAGATCCAAATATCCTAATTTTTCCAGATTGCTACATTCTTTTTTTTTTTAGATCAGAAGCTTTATAAACAAAGCAAGTGTCAACATAACTAAAATATAAGATGGCCAAAAAAACTCTGCTGGAAAGACCAGCAATCAGCTTCATTCAGTCTCTGTGTCCCTCAAGTGCCAGCCAGATACCACTGGAAATTTCTAGAACATTCATCTTTATCTTCAACACTTTGTTTTATGGTTTGAATATGAAGATTTAATTTCACAACCATAACTAAAATATCAACCTTTTAGGATCAACCATCCACACTATGGGAACAGCTGTTAAGTAATATGTTCCCCAATAGCACTTGGCAGAATAGCCCTGATGACTTTGGAAAAGATATTCAGATGCTCTGATGTATCTACACCTACAAAAATGAGAATAATCCATACGATTCTCTGTCACAATCTATGGAAGCAAAAGTTGCACTTTGAAGAAGCAGGATGGGAAGAGTATTGACCCTTTTAAAGTTTGGTGTTGGAGAAGACTCCAGAGAATATACTTTAAGGCAGCCAAGAAAACAAACAAATGGATTGGTGAACAAATCAATCCAACTTCCCACTTGGAGCTCAAAGGATCCTACTTTGGACATAGTATGTGAAGACTTAATTCTCTGAAAAGGCTCTGATGCTGGGAAATGTGATAAGAAAGAGAAGAAGAGAATGACTGTAAGCACCAATGGAAGACATGAAGGACCACATTAGTGATAGCAATAGCACTTAGATGTATATACCGCTTCACAGTGCTTTCTAAGCAGTTTACAGAGTTAGCATATTGCCCCCAACAATCTTGGTCCTCATTTTACTGACCTCAGAAGGATGGAAGGCTGAATCAACCTTGAGCCAGTAAGAATCAAGCTGCTGGCAGTTGGCAGAATTAGCCTGCAATACTGCATTCTAACCACTGCGCCACCACAGCATCATCAATGATCATCAATAATCATCAATGAAAATTTATGTATGTGATTGCTAAGAGCTAAACACTGGCCAAATAGAACATCCCCAATCCATGCATCAATCACCATGATTAACTCGTATTAATAGATAAATGGACTGGTTTTTTTCTTTAAAAAAAATAAATTCAGCCAGTAATCATCACATTTGTAAACATTAATTCTACCATTATGAAGAAATTCAAGCATCTGCTCCCCAAACAGTAAGATTTTAACTATTTGTGAGCTAATCATGAGTATTTGCATAGTTTGTTTTACATAAAAATTGACGTATGGAAGCAACTTGCAATTACTCTTCTGTATTTGAATAGATCTATAGATGAACAAGAGCTCATCTGCAGTACACTCAAAATTGCAGGAAAGAAAATCTGCATAGTAAAAAAAAACTATATAAGAGCAGTCATTCAGTGGAAGTAAACAGATCTGTCAATCAATGTAAAAATTCAGCTCTTATCTACTCCTTCTGCATATATAAGACTATGCTCTTAGCTCAAGCAACACTCACACAGCCTTTACTGATGCCCCTGCCCACGTATACAAGATGTTTGGCTTTATGCATATTCAGGGGGTGGGGGAAAATTGCACCACACCAGATCTACATTTTAACTCTGATAAAAAATAATTGTCCCAGCCAGGTCTTCTGTATCTACACCCACAGGCACTAAAGTGATCAGAAGGAGGCAACTACAGTCTCCAGGGAGAGAAAAATCCACAATCGCTTTCTGAGAGCAAAAACATCATATAAGATCAATTATGGTCAGCATTCCATGAGTCAATAGCAAATACAGAACAATTTCATCCTTAAGCGATTCTTTCCCTGGGTAAAGAACAATTTCATCTTTGGTTAAAGAATGAGAATGTATATCCTTCCCACTAGTTCCTGAATGGGATAGTTTAGGTATCTTTGCTGCAATTTTCTAGAATGACTAATAGCACATTTAGTACCATCTCGTGTCATAACATTTAAAAGGAAGACACTAGGTCAAATAGCGGTTGCAAAGTCTGCCCATATTCAGAATCAGCAATGTTGGTGCTGAAATTGGGGGAAACACAAAGTGGGATGGATAGGCAGACTTGGTTATCCCTACCTCACAATAGGGGAAGAAGAGCTGATAGTCCATCTCACTTCACTCCAAGTTGAACAGAAAGGAGAATACTCTACTGCTCTCTCCCCCTACTTTCATTTTTTGGAACAGCTCTCTTCCAATCTGACTTTTGACAAGAACCCAGCCTGTCCCATCTCAGATGCGGTTTGACATCATTCTGGTGTTCAACTTTTTGAAGAAGGAGCGTAGCTTACAGATCTTGCACTTCTTTTTCCTCTTTTTGTTTTTTGACTTTCCGTGCCCTACTTCCCATCTTTCATCCTCTTCTGTGGCCCAAGGTCCCCAGGCGCCACCATTGAAGTCAGGGTGAGCTCGTGGGTTTTCCGCAGGATATCTGACAGGGATGGCAGTCTGGTTGTAATTAACTAGCCTAAAAAGCAGAGTCCTGACCACATCAGGACGCTGATCTGACAGATCATAGCGCTCGTATGGATCGGCTGTAATGTTGAAAAGCCAGACAGACTGCCGCATCCCGTCTGTCAGGCGCTCTAAGTTCCACCAACTCCCTGGGAAATTGGTTAGAGTCTGTGGTGGGATCCAGTCACTGTAGCCAGGATCTCCAGTAAGAAGTTTCCAGTCTCCCACCCGTAAAGAGGCCTGTACTGCTGTGTTCCAGATGCCAAAGCCATTCTCTAAAGAGCCGTATTTGGCACGATTATACAAAGGGTCAATGTTGTGCAGGATTTCAGTGCGGGGTGACTCTTTGCCCTCGCTGATAGCCGGCCACACATTATAGCCATCCAAGCCATCTGCTTCAGACACATTGCCCCCAGCTAAAGTTACTAAGGTTGGGTACCAGTCAGTTATGTGGATGAGCGCCCTGCTGGTCCTTCGCTTGCGTTTAATCAGTGGACTGTGGACAAATCCAATGCCACGCACTCCTCCCTCCCAGTATGTTCCCTTGCGGCCTCGCAACGGCCAGTTGCTTCCCCCAGAGAACGTCTGCCCTCCATTATCTGTAGAGAAAACAATAATGCTGTTGTCATAGTAGCCGTATTTCTTCAAGGTCCAGGTGATATTCTTCACAGCTTCATCCATGCATGTGACCATGGCAGCATATTTGCGGCGGGCAACGTTGCCCATGGAGCGATAGCGATAGATGTATTCCTTTGGGGACTGCAAAGGGGTATGCACTGCCTGGAACGCTATGTAGATGAAGAGAGGCTTCTTGGGGTTGTGGGTTGCCAAAATTTTTCTGACTCGCTGGGTGTAAAGGAACGTGGAATACTTGCCACTTTGTTCCCAGGCTACATTTTCCCCATCATGAAGGTCATACCCACATATTCCTGGCCCGTCACAGTTGTCGTACGTATAATAATCCACATTTCCTGTCAGTGAGCCCAGGAAGGTATCAAAGCCCCTGCGGGTTGGCAAGCATTCTTTACGATAAAAGCCTAAGTGCCATTTGCCAACCATGTGGGTAGAGTAGCCGGCTTCCTGCAGCTTCTGTGGGAGAGTGACCTGGTTTAGAGGCAAGCAATTTGGCTGTCGGGGACGGATGATTGAGTGCTGAAGACCTGTATGGATCTGGTACCTAGAAAGAGAGAGAGAGAGAGAGACAAAGAAAGCAAAGACATCATCTTAAATTGCAATATCTCCATCCCCTCGTGAACCTACATTGTGTGCCTGAAAAGTAGGTTTCCCCGACAGAACATTACTTCTACCTGGATTCCTTCTAAAAGCTGCATGGCATGGTTTCAAAGAGTCCAAGCTATAAGCAGACACAATATAATAGTTATCTATTTCCAGGATCACTGGTACATGCAGCATAAACACATTTTTGTTTTTTATAGTAATTTTATTAAACACCACAGTTAAAAAGCTTTAAACTTTAAAAAGAATAGAAAATAGTGCAGAAAAGAAAAATAGAAAGGAAAGTAAAAATGAAAAATAAGAACATAGTAAATACACACACACACATATGGACATCACAAGTATACACAATTTTAGAAACTTACCACCTTCTTTTAAAATACAAATGATCCCTTCTTCCTGTATCTCATTTCTTATCAATAAAAAAAAATCCTTAAAATCTTATCATTTCAGTCCTGATGTCAGAAATGGTCCATTCAAGGTTATCAGAAACAATAACGTATCTGTTTTAACCTTGATCAAATAAACTAACTTTATATTCCTTTTAATTTTAACAATCCCAATCTTTAATTCTTTTAAAATAATGTCGTAAAATTTTATTTCTTTTCAATTTTTTTCTCTCCCTCCCTCCCCACAAAATTCTTCAAAGCTTTAATAAGTCTCTTTTGTAAATCCAATATAGGAAAGTTATCCAGATCACTTTTTTTTTGTTTATTAGGAAGTTATTTGTATGTCCCTTTTAAATGTAAAGGTAAAGGTTTTCTCTATCCACTTGTGTCCGAGTCTAGAGGGGTGATGTTTATCTCTGTTTCTTAGACAAGGGAGCCAGTATTGTCCTAAGATATTTCCATGGTCATATGGTCAGGATGAATGTATGCCAAGGTGAATGGGATGCTGCTACCTTCTCACCTTTTTATCTTACTTGTATTTGCATGCTTTCGAACTGCTAAATTAGCTGGAGCTGGAGCAAATAACAGAAGTCTTCTCCTTGTCCAAAGGAATTATGAAGAGCCAGTTCTTCATTCCACTGTGGCTGTGGGCTCCTTTTTTAATGGAACTATAACCAACCACCAAGTTTGCCCTTTCTTCTCTGGAAGTCTCCAAAATACACATATTTTTAAAGGATGCATAGAATATTGCTAAATTCCAATGTTTTTAGGCCCTATTACTTTTTCATTTATTTCTTCATATTTGCTGACCACTCCTATTTCCACCTCCTTGTTAGCTTTTACTTCCAATTGAAAAGATTAACCTCTTCTGCTGAGATCCAAGCCAGAGATGGTAAAAGTAACAGGAGCAAATAATGGAACAAAAACAAAGATCAGTCCATTATATAATACTTTCTGGATGATTTTGCTGTAAGTATATATCAGTGGTGAAATGTAAAATTTGTTACTACCGGTTCTGTGGACGTGGCTTGATGAGGGTAATGTGACTGGGTGCGCGTGGCCAACTTTTTTTTTTTAACTTTTAAAAGCATTTTTTCTACAACCTCTTCAGCCGAAGAGGTTGTTTAAAAAATGCTTTTAAAAGGATCTGATGATCCCAGCTGAGTTGTCTGATTGTCAGAGGCTTTTGTTTTCTTTTAAAAGCATTTTTCTACAACCTCTTTGGCCAGAGAGGTTGTAAAAAAATGCTTTTAAAAGTAAAAAAAAAGCCTCTGATGATCACGCGGCTTAGCTGGTATCATCAGAGGCTTTTAAAGACATTTTTTTTACAACCACTTCGGCCGAAGAGGTTGTAGAAAAAATGCTTTTAAAAGGCTCTGACGATCCCAGCTGAGCCGCGTGATCATCAGAGGCTTTTTTTTTAACTTTTAAAAGCATTTTTTCAGCTGAAGGGGTTGTAGAAAAAAATGCTTTTAAAAGTAAAAAAAAAACCAGCCTCTGATGATCGCATGGCTCAGCTAGGCATGTGGGGGGGAATGGATTTTTTTCTCTGAACCACCCGCCACCATAGCTACCAGATCAGGCGATCCGGTCTGAACCAGGAGCATTTCACCATGGTATAGATCCAAAGCACAAAATTGCAGTGAACATCAATGCAATTCTTAATTTAGAATAGGATGGGATGGGATGGGATGGGATGGGATGGGATGGGATGGGATGGG